>ML685779.1:20485882-20647465 GCA_007922175.1 Pelusios castaneus
ATTAATAAATCTGTTAGTCTTTAAAAGTGCCACAAGACTCTGTTGTCATTCTGGATTCAGTCCTTCAATCAAGGACAATAAGAAAAAACAAAAGGCTAGATTACTGCACCATTAGGCAATGGCAACAGATGTGTTAGGATGGTTACACAGTACTTGAGAAAAGAGATTTGTAATTTTTGTATTGTTTCTTGTAAGGCATCCAGCAGAGCATGAACATTATATGTGCAATTATCATGAAGTAATGCACCAAAATTGACCAACCATTTCAAAGTGTTCTCAGCCATAGGATTACAATTGTAGTTAATGTATTAATGATTTTTTTAATAAGTGGAATTCTAAACCAAATCTCTATGATTAGCTTATAATTACTACTGCAGAAATTACTGAAGCTGGGACAAAATGCGCTTCTTAATTAAATTTTTAAAATTTACATTTCCAGCCTCTGGAAATATTTTTGTCCATTTTCTGTTGCTGGAGGCAACACTGTTGTGAAACTTCTATTTTCTAATGCATTTGGCAATTCATAAACCTATCTATGAAATTTTGCTCATCATAATGTTTTCCTTTCTTGCAATTGTAGCTTTAATCATATAGTATCACATCAGTATCCGCTCAATGTATAATGTTGTCACTGGAATACTAAGCTAGTTCTTTATTTACCATAGAGGATGGGTGTTGGAACACTCAGAATGAGTTTATTTATGCATTTAATTTGTCAAAGCACTTACAATCAAATATGGTGCATTCCACAAAATAGCTTTACAGTTACAATCCGTGGCAGTAATAGTTAATCCAAATCTGCCAAGTCACCCACATTAGAAAGAGGCTTCTTCAGTTCTGTGTAAAGTACTTAATTTTTTTTTTTGCCTGATTCATCATAAAAAGATTATGTTGCTCAAATATCTTGCTTCATATTAATGTGTTTCTTTTCTGAGAAATCTCCATCTTTCACATCATTGAGCTTTGGGAGCTATGGTTCATTGCCAAAACTATACCTCTTATCACAATTTTAGTCAAAATGAAAGGGAAGTGGATGAGGAAATGAAACAGCAGGAAAAAGAAAGAAAGAAAGAAAGAAAGAAAGAAAGAAAGAAAGAAAGAAAGAGCCTGCCTTACATTATGATTTTAAAATGTGAGAGATTTTAAATGGAAAAAGATTCCAGTAGTATATAACTTCCTGAAAATTGTTCACTCACAGCTGTATTTAATAATACTTCTTAATCTCAAACAGGGAAAGAAAAAAAAGAGCCAAGGGTAACATTTTCAGAAATATCTAAGCAATTTTATGAGCCTAAATCAGATGTTCTAAAATGAGCACTTCAGAACCTATGTGCTTGTCTGACCCAAGCAGCAATGTGCTCTTAGGGGTGTGATTTTTTTAAGTGCACTAATCTGTTGCTCATCATGTGGTCTGTGTACACCCTGCTGATGCTCCATAAAGGATTGCTTGTGTGCTTTGATGTACTGCTGCTTGAAACAACCAAAATTATTGTGTAACATGTTAGTACACTTCTGAAATCACACACCCAGTAGGGTGCATTAACTCACCATGGAGATAAGACCTAAGTCTCACTGGAAAATCAATATGACTGAAGCCTGAAAGTCAGTGAGATTTAGGCTTGGCTTACATAAAGGTTTTTTTGTTTGTTTGTTTTTTCTGGTACAAGTACTTCTGTTAATGGTGTGATTTATTTTTACTGAAAAGTTGTACTATTTCTATACTGTACCAACAGGTACAACCCTAGGGTATGTTCACACTGGAGCCTTAGGTCAACTTTAGGACAGGTAAATCAACCTACAGACTGCTGTGTCTACACTGGGCGCTTATTAAGTCGACCTAAGCGCTTCCTTAAATTGACTTAATAACACTACCTCTGAAGGTCGACCTAAGGCTTACATCGACTTTGGTCAGTGTAGATGGGGAATAGTCCTTAAGTCAACCTAACTGGCCTCCAGGACCACGCGCAGAGTTCCTGGCCACTCCTCTGTCAACCTAGCACCTGCCAGTGTGGATGCAGGGCTGTGGAGTCTCTAAGTAGACTTAACAAGGTCGACTTAAAGTCGACCTTGGTTAAGTCGACTTTACAGAGCCTCCAGTGTAGACATACCCCTAGAGAGGACACTGTATACAAGTATTATAGCAATATAGGTTATTCTTTCCATATGGGAATAAGCTAGAGCAATGTTTCTCAATGACCAGTCCATGGACCAGCACCAGTCCCTGAGATCATATCATGCATATTATAGCCTAAACTTAACTAATAAGACATTGTCAAGTCATGCAGAGTAAAATCTCACCCCAAATCCTTGAAGCATATTACAGCCAAGCTTGGCTGTGATCTTACATTCATGAGTCAGCTATGCCCTCAATGGAAAGATGCAGAGCATGTCTCTGTTCCTACAGATAAAGTTAAAAATCCATTGCAAATCATCTGCAAATAAAATGGCCCACCCACTATTTGTGCTTTCCTGTGTAGAATCTCCCCAGTGACTTCACAATCACTTGATTACTGTTTTGCTCATACTGTAAGTGGATGCTCACTTTGAAGTGTACAATACTCAGTTCACAAATAGACAACCCTTTAAATTAACTTCTTCTGCATGAAAGAAGCTTCTGCTGACTGGTTCCAAATTACAGTCCTTCACATAATTTTTCAATATAGAGCTATACAAAACTCTATACATATTATCTATATATACATTTTGCAATGTTTATGATGACTAGTATGCCACAGGCTTTCAGTAAAAACCTTACATAGCACTATTTGGGGATCTTGTATGTAGATATCAGATCCGGGATCCCTGGGTCACTTATGCACTCCTGTCCTCTCTTTCACTAAGCAACAAGAGGTTCCTAGGTCACAGAGCCATAGTCCTGGAGCAATACATAATGTGTAAAGTTCTGTACAGACTAAAATGTGATCTCTATCCCAAAAAGCATACAAGCTATATAAACTCTACCTTTCAATGTATGGGCCAGTAGAGGAATAGCTTGGAGAAAAAAGACTTCAGATGGTCATCAGCAGTTGCATAAAAGAAGGATCTTATAGTAGTTCATAACTACAGACACTAGAAATAATATCTTAAATAAAGGCTGAGATTTCTGTTATACTATTCTTTTTAAAAGATAGTGGACTGCTGATCGTTGGCATTATATCCCACTGAGCCATATCTGAGTACCAGGAAAATTGATGCAAATGATCATTAAAAAAAAATAGAAGACTCCTAACTGAACACAATATAATAAGGACAAACCAGCAGGGCTCCTCTAATGGAAAACTATGCCTCTTTAATTTGGTATATTTTTCTGTATGTGCCTAGAAAACAGTGGTTAAAGGAGAAATTCTTTGAACTTTCAGATATTATTTTCACTTAGTAAGGCACATGACAATTTCCTAAGCAAACTAGAGAAATGTGATCTAAATGAAATTATTGTAAGGTGAGTGCACAACTGTTTAAAAGATTACACTCAAAGAGTAATTATCAGAGGTTCTCTGTCAAATTGGGAGGGTGCATCTAGGAGGGTCCCGCAAAGTTCAGTCCTGGATCCAACACTATTCTATATTTTCATTAATGACGTGGATAATGAGGTGAAGAGTACACTTCTAAAATTTGCAGTTGACACCAAGCTGGAAGAGGTTGCAAGCATTTTGAAGGGCAAGATTAGACTTCAAAACTGCCTTGACAAATTGGAGAATTGGTCTGAAATAAAGAAGATGAAATTCAACAAAGTCAAGTGCAAAGTATGCAAAATACTGCATTTAAGAAAGAATAGTCAAATGCACAACTACAAAATAGTGAAAAGCTGCCTAGATGGTATGACTGCAGAGAAGACTTTGGGGGCTATAGTGGCTCATAAATTGAATATGAATAAACAATGTGATGCCTTTGCACACAAAAAAAAGCTAATTTTATTCTGGGACATATTAACAGAGTGTGGTATTCAGATCCTGGAAAGTGGTTATTATACTCTACTCAGCACTGGTGAGGTCTCAGCTGGAGTACTTTGTCCAATCCTGGGCATCACACTTCAGAAAGATGTGGACAAATTAAAGGAAGTCCAGAGGACACCAACAAAAATGACAAAAGTTTTAGGAAACCTGACCCTCAGCATATTTAATTCAAGAGCTGTCCTCATTATATAGATCGTTGTTATAAGAAGGATGAAGGTGAATTGTAGAGTTCCTCAAGCTAGAGTTAGGGTTCAAAGGTTAGGGCTACTGAGCCAAAGATACTGGAGCTGGTAGGGCTACTGGCTATGATTATGGTTCGAAAGGGTAAAGCACACCAGGATAGAAATAGGCCAGGAGGTGGTAAGGTTACGCAGGCTAGAGTTAGGGTTCCAAAGATAAATGATCCCAAGATATGATTAGGACTCCAAAATATAGCACTCCCAAGCATAGGGTTAGGATTCCAAAGCATATATCTGAAGTGGTGTGGCTCCCGAGACTAGAATTGGCCTGGGACTGGTAGGGAACCCCAAGATCATCTTAAATTTTAAGTCAACTTTGAGGGGACCCTACAAAATCGACCTAGAGTGCCAACACTGGACGCCTATATTGACTTGTAGAGGCTAGGTGGACCTGGGACAGGGCACCCCTTGCCAAGTACCAGGGGGCTCAGCCTTTGCCCCATTGTACCTTGGTACAATGGGGCAAAGGGGGACAGGGTTCCTGGCAGGGCATAGGGCCAGAGGACACCCCCCTTTGGGGGGGCACGTCAGGCTCTCCCTGTGCCACCCACCGTGGCACAGAGGACAGTGGGGATCCCTGGAGGTCCCTAAGTCGACTTAGAGTCTACTTAGGGGTACTCCACATCCACTCTGGCTTAAGTCAACTTTAGAAAGTCGACTTAAGGAGAAAGTCGACTTAAAAGGAGGTTTTAGAAAGTCGTCTTAATTTTTCCTTAAGTCGACTTAAGCAGCTGCTTAAGTTGACTTAAGGAAAGTGTAGTGTAGACACAGAGTAAATTAAGTCAACTTAAGCAAGCTGAAGTCGATTTAATTTACAAGTGTTGATGCACCCAAGGGTATTAATGATCTGGGGGAAAAAGGTGAACAATGTGGTGGTAAAATTTACTTAGACCACAGTTCCTGTAAATTAAGATCATAGAAGACTGAGAAATATCAGAGAGACTGAAAAAAAATGTAGCAGAAAGAACAGAGATTGGAAAAATTAAAGGGTGAAATCCTGATCTCCATGAAGTCAAAAGGCCTCATATTAAACTCTCTTGATTTAGAGAAGAAATAATAGGAGGCAACATCATAGAGATATAAAAAATAATGAATGGTACAGAGAAGGTTAAACGGATGCTCCAATTTGCCCTGTTACCATTCATATGAGAACAAGCAGTCTGAAAGGCAAAACATTTAAAGTTGATTAAAAGAATTTCTTTCTAGATAAACAGCACATAATTAGCTTGTGGCTGTGAGGATCACACATTATCATTAAAGCCATCAGTAAGGTTTAAAAAACTAGCCATTTATATGGATAGTGAAAACAGCCTTAGTGCAACTCAATAGAAAAAATACATATATAAGGGATATAAACCCTCATGCATCAAGTTATGAGCCAATCATCCACAGATTATGTTAGGAAGAAATGGCCCATCAGGGCAAGTTATTACATTATTGTCTATACTGGGCTTTCATACACCTTCCTCAAAAGTTTCTGGCAGTAACCACTGCCAGACAGGGCACTGAACTGCATCCAGTATGACAAATATATGTACCTATGTTTCAGAATGAAGGAATGTTATCTCCGCAGAAAAGCTTGGAAAGGTCTGGGATACTGCATTCTGTTAAATAAAGAAAATCTAGGCATTGGACAAAATAGATAGGAGTACAAGAAGATTGATTTGCAAATATTTCATTATTTAGTGTTAGTTTCTTAAGACAATTTACCAGAGCAATTCACAAAGGTTTATGTCCTAGGCAGAGAATTGTTAAACAATTCCTAGCACTCCTTCCATTATGGCTAATAATTGGCACAACTCCCAGGTAAGTTAAGGTATATTATCTGACCTGCCACAAGCTGTTTGCCAGAGAGTCAACTCCTGGAAGACAAATATTCTGACCCCCAAAAGATCTGGATAGGGAACTGTAGAGAAAGTTCACCAGAGAATAAGAAAAGAGAGAGGGACTGACTGACTCTCTCTTTGGACTAGATTCATTCAAAGTTGTGCGTCAGCCAGGTGATCCACCCCATCTTCAAAGCATCTGACGAAGTGGGATTTTCTCCCACAAAAGCTCGTGCAATAAATAAATGTGTTAGTCTTTAAAAGTGCCACAGGACTCCTTGTTTGTTTTGTTCACCCATGATGATGTTCTTCCTGTGCCACAAAATATCTTCAGAATATTCTGCATAGCATAATATTAGCTAAGCAGGACGAAAGAGTGAACATGTTTGTGTGGAAGGCCACATTATCTCAGACAGTTATGCTGAGTAACATAGCCTACCCTAGCAAAGCATAGCCTAAATGTACTGATAAAACAAATATTTAGCAAATGCTAAAGTAAGAAGAAAAAGGAAACATCACCACCTTTGGCAGAGTCAAAGTGAACAGCTATTGTGTTGTACACCAAGATATTTGCATTTCAGTGGTATATACAAGAATTCTCTATACACTGACTTACCTCACAAGGCTATTGCAAGTATTAATTCGCTAATATTTATAAATTGCTTTGAGATCCTTCAATAAAAAAAGATATGGTATAAGTGGAAAGCATTGTGCTTATTAAGACTATAGATATTCACGTAATAATTTACTAACTGAATTAATAGTTAGTCACTCCCAAATAGGATCATAGTCAGTTATTTAAACACTCCTACAATCAGATAAGGACAAAGTGAGAGTAAAGACATCAAGAAAAACACATAATTGTAATTGCCTTATGTTTTACAATTTGTTTTTTTGTTTGGCTGTTTGCTGTTGTAATTAGAAGAATAAAAGCAATATGTCAATTGACCAGTAGAGGTAGTTGATACTTAGAAAGCCTAATCAAAATCAAGCAGATTTAATTGTGATTGGGAAATGCAGACTACTGTGTCTGAGGAATTATGAGTATCATAGTTCAGAATGTCTTTGTTGGAGAAATTGGGAATTATGTGGAGAAAGCTACAAAGCTAACAGTAACCAACCACCCAAAACAACCTGAAACTGAAGAGAATAAAGAAGTTCCTTCAGAAAAAAAACAATCGATATCTCAATTTTTCAGTAAAGAGGAATTGCCTGCAATTGCCTAGAACATTTAGTAGGGAAAAGAGGTTGCCAAAACCGGCCAAGCAAACCCTAGAAAGCAAATCCAAGAATTGAGAGAGACAGTAATGCTGCATGCTGAACCACTCTGTAATCCTAGCCTACTGAGGACAGTTCATTCCATAGTAGTAGATTTAGAATTGTATTAAAGAATGTCAGAGAAGAGAAGGTAGCAAAGACCATAGACAGGCCACAACTCTAGAGAAGGAGTGAACAGGAAAAGACCAAACAGACAACCTAAATCTGAACCATTGAATAGGTAGGAGCCTACAGATTCAATCCTGAAAGAGAAGGAGATTTCATTATATTTTATCTAGAAGATTTACTTGGAGGAAAAAGTTTATTAATAAATTGAAGAATTTTACTGGAGATACAGGTGAAATAAACAATATCCCTTCTATATTTATACACCTATAGCTGCAGTCCTTGTAAATGAAAAAGAATTTGCTATCAAATATGCAACTAGGGAGAAGTGCATTGAGTAGAAATAAAAAGTTAAGCTGAGAATCTTATCATTATATTTCAGTTTCTATAATAATGGTAAGGGTGGACATTTGTGGCATGTAAAGGGGAGCACTTGCATACTTGTCTCACGTAAATACCTTCTGTTTCTGGAAAGCTTTTTCATAGCATAACAGAGAATAGAAAAAAAATCTCATACAGTTTCAAGTGAAATTTTATTTAATATAATCTGAATCTGATGGAGCTCCAGCATCTGGAAAGGACAGCTCAAGACCCCAGACACTGAAAAATCATTTCCAGCAGCTGAGATCTCAGCAAAACAAGTGTAGAGCTTTTCTGATTAGGGTGCTAGTGACAGCACAAATATTCCTGGCAGTCAGAAAATTGATAGTTTCCTTTAAATTATCTGGCACTGAAATAGCCAAATAATTATAATAAAAAGAAAATTAAAAAGAGCAATCCATTAGAGAAGTTTGGCATATGAGCAGTGATTTGGGCTAAGTAATTTTGAATTGGCATTTATAGAATTATATTAGTAAATTGATTTGCTTCAGAAGCAAGAAGACGGAGAATGGATTCTGGGATTATATTATAACTATATATAAAATAATTTTTGGCAGTATCTAATGTTAGAAAAGGACAAAATTAGAAAGAACACGGTTAGCTTATTCATAGCCAGAAATTAACTTTGAGCCTACTTCAATTTAAGTAGGAAGTGAGGTCAAAGAACAAAATCTAGTGATGGAAAAGTTTCTGATTAGGAAAAAGGGCCTACATTTGAAATAGGTTGGCCTCATGAAACAGGTGTTAAGAAACATGCTATTAAGTGTCTGAGTGCTAACAATTAAAAGAATTTGGAAACGTGTTTAACAATTACTACTATTTGAATGCTGGGGAACTTGAAATAAGTGTCAAAATGATTGAAGACATTTCTTATTTCTGCAGCTATATTAGAAGAGATAAACCAAGGATGCTGACAAAGTAATACATCTATTAAACATTATTTTCCTACATAAGGCAAGGGAATCAGCTAGCTCCTGGGTTCCTAATGAGTCCCAATCCAACTATGCATTTCTATTCAGCCAAGATTACTTCAAAGAAATGGAAGAACTAGCATAAAAACAAGATTAGTTGAACATTCCGGATCTTTAACTTTCCATATGGCTTGGGATCTGCCTGCCTATGACATCAACTCTCCCGCTATGTCTTACTGCAATAGCTGAGATGAGGGGAAATGTCTGACTCAGAGTGCTGCCACTAATTCGCTGCAAGAGATTACCTACTTCCACATGAAGTCCTTGTGACTTCAGAGAGAAGTTTCAGGGGTCAAATTGCATAGGGTTCATTTTGGAAGGGAGGCCTTGATATATTACAGAGGAAGCTGCTGTCTAACATGGCCCTCATTATTTGAGAACTTATCCTCACTATATCCTTCAGTAGAACATCGTATTATCTCCATTTTATAGATGAGGAATGGAGGCCAAGAATTTTACAAGTACATAGGTGTTGCTCTGCTCAGCATTTCAGGAGCAAGTTTTTAAAAGATATTTAGTTACCTAAAGATGAAGATCGGTGCCTAGTGGGATATTCAAAAGTCCCTATGGCTATGTCTACACTTAGAAACTTAGGTCAACTTTATTAAGTCGACTTCATTAAGTTGACTTTATGTCGACCTTATTAAGTCAATCTAGAGAGTCCACACTAGACTCTCTAAGTCGACTGGTTAGGTCAAGGGGGAGCGGAGGCTCCTTTGGACCCACCGCTCCCCAGGCTAGGGGGGCTTGTCCAGGAGGTAGCCAGCTCCATGGGAGGGAGGGGCTGGGTCACCCCGAGACAGGGAAGCTGCCGCCAGCTCTCCCGGCTCCCTTCTCCCCAGGACTGCTCAGGTCCTGGGAAGAAGGGAGCACAGGGCTCCCTTCTGACCAGGACAATGAGGTCCTGTGGAGAAGGGATCCCCGCAGACCATTCTCTGGGACTGCGCTCCAACTGATAGGGGATCCCTGGGGTTTCCCTATCAGCTGGAGGACTGTGCCAGCAATTGCCGGCCCTCCAGCTGATAAGGAAACCCTGGGAATCCCATATCAGCCAGAGCATGGGGCTGGTAATTGCCAGCACTCCAGTCAACAGGGGATCCCCAGGGTTTCACATCAGCTGGAGCACGGGGCCGACAATTGCTGACAGCTGACAGGGATCCCGTGTCAGCTGCAGCATGCTCCCTTCTTGCCTGGACCCCGTGGGTCCAGGGAGAAGAGAGCGGGGCTCCTTTCTGGATGGGACTGCTCGGTCCCGGAGAAGGGAGTTCAGGCTGCGGCTCTCTTCTCCCTGGGACCCAAGTGGTCCCGACCAGAAAGGAGCCCAGCTCTTTTCTCCTCAGACCCACAGGCTCCAGGCAAGAAAGGAGCTTACTCCAGCTGACAGGGGAATTGCTGGCATGGCCCTCCAGCTGTTAGGGAAACCCCGGGGATCCCCTATCAACTGAAGCGTGGTCCTGGAGAAGGGATTGCAGAGCTCCCTTCTCCCCGGGACCCCATTGTCCTGGCTAGGGGCTAGCAGCTTCATGTGGGGACTGGCTCTCCCCGGGATGAGCCATGAGCAGCTTCCCGGTGGGATTCCCTCCTGCTGGAGCCCTGGCTGGGGAACCCTTCTCTCCAGGACTGCGGCTCCTCTGGCAGGGAAGCTGCAGGTCTGGGGAGAAGGGATCAGGGGATCCCCAGGGGACAAGGAGCCACGGTGGCTCCCTTCTGCCAGGGAGCCATGCGGGACTTCCTTTTCACCCTTCCCCCACACTAGGTCGACTTTTAGACCAAGTCAACTTAGGGCATCCACACTGGCTTAACTCAACTGAAGAAGTCAACTTAAGCTCTAGTTAGAATAAAAATGAAGTGTTATTAATTCGAACTCGTTTTTCCTTAATTCGACATAAGGAGCAGCTTAAGTCGAATTAAGGAAAGCCCAGTGTAGACGTGGAGTAAATTCTTAAGTTGACTTAATTTCTAAGTGTAGATGCACCCTTCATGCCTAACTCTCAATGAAAGCTATTTTCCCTTTGAAACATGCTAAGCCAGTGGTTGCCAACTTTTTTTGCTTGAAGGCCTCAGATAACATTTTTACAACCCTGAAGTGCCACCAGTCTCTGCCAGTAGCAGCCCCTCTCCCTACTGCAGTCAGACAGCAGGAGTTCAGCAAGGAGACTGCCTCCTTACTGATCTCCTGTCTCCCTGGCTGCAGCAGGGAAATCACACACATCCAATGGCCCTGTATGCTTCACCTGAATCCATGTTCACTGCTGCTCTCCCTCTGGCTCCAGCAGAGACCCCAGCATCTAGAGACTGGCTGCAGCAAGGAGCCTGCAGTGGTCTTTTATTCCTATGGAAATGTGCTCTGCCTGTGCTCTGTCCTCAGGCAGCATCTCCCTTTTGCAACCAGCAGGAAGGGACCCATGGCACATTTTGAAAGTTCCCAGGGGCTCTTTTGGCTTCCGGCCACAGGTTGGGAACCACTGCTCTAGCAAATGCGGGCTCTGTTGAAAAACTGATCTCTATGCTTTGCTTTATTCTGAAGACACAAGTCTTTATTCCTCTCCACTTCAGTAATTGTTGCATGGTTAATTTCTTTTGGTTCTGCAGTTTCCCTCCAAATAGACCCAGCTTTGGCCAACAGACACTAGGGACTTAGGCACTTTTGAAAATTGCACTAGAAGCAAATCTATACCATTAGGTGCCTGAAGACCTTTTAAAATCTGGCCCTAAATGACTGATATGACTCAGTCCTATTTTCAGAAGTGACACAGGCACTTAATGCTAGCTACACAAAAGAGATATAGGTGCCTAATTGCCACTATAGGCACCCAAATCCAAAATTTACATCCTCAAGGCACTCACTCAGCTGTCACCTGAGCTTGTAGGCACCTAATTTCCCTAGGTGTCAGTAGGGTACAATAAATATGAGCAACACTGAGTTTCAGAGCCCTGGTCATCTGGTCTCATGGGGCTCAGGCTACAGGGCTAAAAATAGCAACAAAAACTTTCAGACTCAGACTGGAACCCAGGCTCTGAGACCCTGTGACTTGGGAGTGCCTCAAAAACTGGGCTCCAGGATTAGCCTGAACTTCCACACAACTATTTTCAGCCCTGCACAGCCTTTTACTTGACCTAGGCCCTAAGACGTGGTATTGTGTATTTTTATTGCAGTACATACATACCTTCACTTTCCATTGGTAAAGCCCCCGACACTGAAATTTCTGCTGGTGGGCCACTTCCATCATGATGCCTGGTGCCTACCTCACACCTAAAGCTCCAGTGGGATAGTCAGGTGAGGCATTCCCCCATTTATCTGACCTTGTTACAAAGCATACCTGCAATATTGTGCCCTGCACGCCCCCAACCCCACAGCATCTTTATACCCAATATCCCAGTGGTTAGAGGACTTACTCAGAATATGGAAGGCCCAGATTCAAAAACCACCTCTGTCTGATTTGGTGTAAGGACTTAAACCCAAATCTCCCACCTTCCTGCGTATTCTGTTGTGGGCTTCTCTCATTCTCTCCTGGGCTGCATCTACACTACACTTTTCTTAAGTTGACTTAAGCAACTTGCTTAAGTCGACAATGAAAATTAAGTCAACTTTATTACACCTAGTTTTAATTTGACTTAGGGCTTAAGTTGACTCCTAGAGTCGACTTAAGCCAGTGTAGACGTGGGGTAGCCCTAAGTTGACTTAGAGTTACCCCAGGACTTCACCAATGCCCTCCCTGCTGGGGGACACAGGTGGAGCCTGGCATGCCCCCCCAAAGGGCAGGGCAGAGCCCTGCCCACCCTGCCCCTATGCCGTGCCAGTGTCCCTGTCCCCCTTTGCCCCATTGTACCTATGTACAATGGGGCAAAGGCTGAGCCCCCTGGCACTGGGCAAGGGGTGCCCCCCCACCACCGTGGACCTACCCTAGGTCCCCTTAGCTCCTGGAAGTCGACCTAGGCGTCCAGTGTGAACGCTCTAGGTTGACTTTGTAAGTTTCCCCCAAAGTCGACTTAAATTGCCAAGTGTAGACATAGCCCTGATGACTTTGTGATGCTGGTTGACCAGGCCATGCTAGAGAGCATTCAAGTCAATTTGCTTGTGTAGATCAAAATAATGGGTAGATGTATAAGAGTGTGTCGAGGGTTTAAACTCCATGAAAACTAATGGGATGTTCTTTGCATGGTTTTCACTTATCTTGTAATTTTAAATGCCCCTCTAATGAAATAACATCGGAGAAGCCTTGGGGATGTTAATGAAGCACTTTATCAGAAAAAGTGCAAATTCCAAAACAAATGGTCATTGTGGTGATGACCAGAGTACATTCCTCACTCATCATCAATCATCAATCATCATCATCATCATCACCAAAAGAAAAGCCTATGAGGGTAGGGAGACTGTTAGCTTGTCTTCTGTGAGCAGAAGATACAAATATGAATTCAAAGAAAGAACCTTTATCTCTGACTCTTTGGCTTTGTGCAGAGAACTGAGCCAGATGGAAAGCTGAGATCCCCAGAGACAATCTAGGTACTTTGAAAGACTTTTAGAAAACTGGCAGTTTATTGTCACCGTTGGGAACTGATGGTTGATGGTGATTCACCTCTACATATATTTTACATGCTTTACCCTCTCAATAACATTCATTCTTTTTTTTTTCTTAGCTAATAAATCTTCAGTTAGTTTTCTATACATTTAGTTGTCTTTGTTGTAAGACCAGGCGTACCAATTGATCAGAGTAAGTGACTGGTTTCTTAGAACTGGGAGAAACCTGATGTGGTGTGATTTTGGGTTTAAGTGACCTTTTATTACAAAGTCCAGTCTGTCTGGGTGACTCAATAGGCTGGAGAATCTAAGGACACTATCCCTGACACCATGGTAAGTCTGGTATAGTGATCCAGGAGTTCATATCTATTACTGGCTTGGTGAAATCTAATTATAGAACATAGCACCAGTTTGGGGCACCTACCCTTGTTTTCTAGAATGCTGCCCTGACATAAGCACTCGATTCCAAGTAGCATGAGAAGCCATTCCACTTTATATGAAAAACTTATATATTCATTGGGCGAGAGAGAATAGGAATGATTCTATAGCCCAGTGGTTATGGCACTCGCCTGGGAGATTCAGCTTCCAAGACCTGGCCCAAGGAATATTGAAGTATTTAATGCAAAATGGAACAGCTATAACAGGAGAGATTGGACCTGAAATTAGTACATAGCTAATAATTCTGTTGATTATGAATGAAGGCCAGAATAGACCCCAAACTCACTCTCTTAGCGGTGTCAGGTCAGCAATAGTAATCAGTGAAAAACAGCACAAAAATATATTTTTGTCAAAGTCAGAAGATCTGTGTTTCTGAATGTACTCCAAGGAACAGATCTGTTGGGTAAGAAGCCATTTTTACAGACTTTTTTCAGAGATTAATATTAGATTTTTTTATAAACCTTTCTCTTTAAGATTTGCATTTCAGGCCCAAAAATACAAACAAATATAATTAACAGGGCAGCACAGCTTTTAAACATTTCTATCTGAATTCCATTTACATGTGTATCATTGAAGCCTGAATAATACATTTAATAGCAAGGTACTTTGCATATATTTCAACAAACACACCTAAAGTGGTTTTGCGAGCCTGACCTAATAAATTATGTATCATTGGTTAAGGAAGAAAATGCATGTTATAATTAATTAGGGGTGAGAAATGCCAGAAATGCTGGGCCTAGGAGAAAAAGACAGGATGATTTGTTTGGTTCAAGGCAGAAATTTGTAATTCATAAATTACTCAAAAAAGCTATGCTTTTCATTTGGTTCTACAAATACATTACAATTCTTTGTTTTCCTCCTGGCTGTACTGCTATGAAGTTTAACATTCATGTTTTCACAATATTAGTTATGCTTTCTACAAATCTAGTTTATTGTGTTCCAGCTTCAAATGTTGCCACATCTTCACTAATACACCCAATTCATAGATAATTACTGCTTCCTAACGTATAATCTGCTATAGGCAATTGCTTCTGTGCTATGTAAAGGAAGTGGAATACAACATAATGCCTCAAGGATATTTTGGTTATGCATAAGGAATTAGTTGTTCTCTTAAAATGACAAAATTATCATTTAGAGTGCATCTGAATTTCTCAGGACTAATCTATACAATTTCTTTTTCAGATCTTGAAAATTGTCCATTGAGACAATAATCCTGCTAGTGGAAAAAGATTTTTTCATTTTAGTATAACACTGTGCTATCATTTCACCTCCTCTCCTTATTGGGTACCATGACTTATTTACTTAAGTCGACTTAAAGCGTTAAGTCAACTTAATAATGTCGACAAGTGGCTATGTCTACACTAGAAAAGTTGTCGGCTTTGTTAACAAAGTCAACTTAACTTTTCTAGTGTAGACACAGCCCTCGAGCCCAGTAATGTGTCACCACACAACGGCTGAGGACCAGTGGTTTAGTGTATAGGTCACTGAGTAAAGGCAAGAAATCTGGATTCTGCTCCCAGGGTTACCACTGACAGTCTGGTGATCTAGCTGGACTCACTTCATATCTATGTCCCTCAGTTTCCTTTTATGTAAAAATGGAGCAATAGTGCTTACCTACCTTTGCAAGGACTTTGACATGACAAATGAAAAATGCTATGTTAAATTGTCATAGTGTCCTCAACATGCCAGATACTCATGCTAAATATTTAATTATACTTCAACCATAACCACTTCTAGAGTGGAACACATTAGCTATTTTATCATCACACTGAAACCATACATTTACCTGAAAATTAATAAAAGAAAGTTTTCCGATGTTGTACTGATATAAATATTGCTGATATTCATACAAAATGTAGGTGCCTCCAGTTTGGAGGGCCATCACTAGTAGGAAAGTTGGGTATTGTGTTCCCTGCTTGTGGAAATAGAGAAATTTATTTAGCCTCTGAACGCTGTCGCTTTGCAATCATTCTGTAGATGCAGGACTTTATGGTTGAAAACTATATCACTGGGGCCTGAACAGGCTTCCTGGTCTTCTGTCACCCCCCCTTACTTTGGCCATATTAACTTCTTGGCTCTGTGGCTTCTTGCTTTAAAAACAAAGAACATTAATTTATAAAAAAAACTTTCCTAATAGCTTTAGTGGGATTAGGATTTATTTTATCTATGGGCCAACCACTTGATGAAATAGCCCTCCACAGCAGGATCAGGTTATGTCAAATAATCACATCAAGCCTCAAATCCCTTCTTATGATGCTGGGTCAGAAGTTCAGTATGTTTGCAGACCGTATCCATATTCCTTGTTTAAGACTGTTTGCATAGCTTTGGCCTGTGAACACCAGACATTCTCCTTCTCTTTTTCTTAGCAGCTGTCCACAACATCAGGCCCCTTAGAGTAAGTTTCCCTGAGACAGTCGTTAGACATTACCATACTTGATCCTCCAAGTAAACTTCCAGATAGATTCACTTCCAGCAAGCTGAGACTGAAGGAGTCAACTAACAAACCCATCATGAATAAAACCCTGCAGGATTCACATGCCCCTAAATTTAAACAGTTGACCTTTCACTTAGTAGATGGTAGTAATTTAATTTATGCACTAATCAGTGATCTCAGCATAATTTAGTTTTGATTGGCCTGAAACATCTTTTCCTAGTGCCTCAACTAAACAAAACGGATGTATGAATGGATATTTGGAGATACTATAAGAGCCCCACATCTTCATTTCTGACAATCCTTAGACAATATACTATAATAAAAATAATGCCTAAGTCACATGATCTTTAATGTATTTATCCTTCCAATACCTCTGGGAGATAAGGCAGTGCAAAAAATATACCAATTTCACAGAAGGAGAACTAGAGAGACATAGTGTTACAGAACACAGGGTTTGGTAGGCACAACACTGGGAGACAAGGTGAAAGGTAAAAACAAACACTTTTATTAAGATACAGACAAGAAAGAAAAGAAATAGGAAAGCACTAATGCTTACACCCCTTCAGCAGATAGGAACCCCAGCTAAACGACTGTGGGCGCAGAGCATGGGAAGCAATCACTTGTGGGGGTGAACACAGTAGTTGCCCTATCGAAAAAGTTCCAACTGGGGGAGACTTAGCTACCGGCTTTTATACACTTGCTTGCTAAGTGGGTAAATGGCATGCACATCTGGTTATTTTTCACACTTATTTACAACATTTCTTTGCCCGGGTCTTATCTTGTTATTTTACAGAATTTACGTACTATGTCTGCTATATTGTGGGAGCAAGATACATCCTTGGTCAGTACCAGCTCTGTTTTGCTTATACACAGGGTTAACTTTTAGTCAGGGCTGATTAATGGTGACACCATTAATGGCAACATCACCTCCTAGGAGTTTATTGCGCCACAATGTCTTCCGTTGGGTACTACACTCCACCCCCTAGGTGGTGGAGCAATTTATAGCCCTAATGAGGGGTGCCAATTTTAATATTAACCCTTAAAACTAAGGCCTGCACTTTTTGCCATTAAACAACTGCTTTCTGAAATACCGGTACCAATGCAGGCTATTTTTTAACCAGTATGCTTTAGGGCCAGCCACATTTGCCATTGTCCCTTTTAATTCTGAACCAAGGCCCCCAAAGAAGGGGAAGTTGGTTAATTTGCAATTTAATTACTTTTACATTAAGGCCTACTTAGGGCCTTAACATTAACAAAATTTTAAAGGTTTGTTTTTGTTTTATTTTCCCCCATGATGGTGTGTATTATTTTATGCTTTTTTGCCATGTTGGGGCGAGGGGAACAATGGATGCTTTTTCTACTTTTACAAATTACTTGCTTAAAACCAACAGCTTACATTACAAAACCCAACCCAAACCACATTAATATTAATGTCTACATTAATTACATTAATTTGCGGTTTTAAAATAAGCGGGTTGCATGTATTTGATACAATTATCACATTCAGGTGGTGCTTGTTAACTAGCATTTTAGGAGGCCAAATAAATAGGGCCATGCCAAACTGGTGATACCCTTTAATGGGGGTAAGTAGGGGCTGGATTTTCAAAGCCCCAAACTTGGCCATGTCCTAGCCGAGGCAGGCCTGTGTGGTTGGTGCTCTTGTCCATGTCCAGTAGGTCCACCAAGATAACTTGCCCAAACAATTTGGTGGTGTTGGCTGCGGTACAGTGCTACAGGATAGTGTTATCCAGCAATTGCTTCAAAATAAAATCCCCAAGCATAATGAAGGTTGGGGTGCCCGGGATCAAGCCAAAATGCTGCATGCAAGGCAGGGTGCAAATTACCATGACTTCACAGGGCTGATTGGCAGGACAGGCAAATTTCCCACCGGTGGGAAGGTCAGGCAAATGGTGCCTTGTGAGGGATGGTAAGGCTGCAATTGCTTAGTCCCAGCCACCTGCATCAGTCTGCTCCTTAGGAGTACCCCATACACACCAAGCATGGCTAACTCTGGGTTAAATTCCAAAGGGGTAGCCTTGTTAGTCTATTGTAGAAAGACAACAGAGTCCTGTGGCATTTTTAAAGACTAACAGATTTATTTATCGCATGAGCTTTCATGGGAGAAAATCCCACTCCGTCAGACGCTTTGAAGATGGGAAATAAATGAATAAATCAGATTACCATCAGGAGGCTTATAAACAGCTGTCCAATAGAACGTTTTACAAACCACTCCTCTCTGACCCCACTGAGGAATACCAAAAGGAACTACAACACCTACTCAAGAAACTCCCCAAAGCAGCACAAGAACAAATCAAGACAGAGACACCGCCAGAACCCCATCCAGGGATATTCTATCTACTACCAAAAATACATAAAAGAGGAAACCCCAGACGCCCCATCATCACAAGCATTGGCACGCTTACAGCAGGATTATCTGGCTATGTGGACTCTCTCCTAAGACCCTATGCTACCAACACACCTAGCTATCTGAGAGACACTACAGATTTCCTGAGAAAAATCCAATCCATTGACGGTCTTCCAGAAAATACTATCCTGGACACTATGGACGTAGAGGCTCTTTACACTAACATCCCACACAAGGATGGATTACAAGCTATTAGAAGAACTATCCAAGATCATGACACAGTTAAACTTGTGACTGACCTCTGTGACTTTGTACTCACTCACAACCATTTCAGATTTGAAGATAATTTATACCTTCAAGTCAGTGGCACTGTTATGGGTACCCGCATGGCCCCACAATATGCCAACATCTTTATGGCCGATTTAGAACAACGTTTCCTCACATCTCATCCCAAAGCACCTCTACTTTACTTACGCTATATTGATGACATCTTCATCATCCGGACCCATGTTAAAGATGCCCTTGAAGATGTCCATAGAGATTTCAATAATTTCCACAACACAATCAAACTTAGCCTGGAACACTCCACACAAGAGATCCACTTTCTGGACACTACAGTGCAAATTAGTGATGGGCATATAAAGACCACCCTATTTTGCAAACCTACTGATCGTTATAGTTACCTACATCCCTCGAGCTTTCATCCTCGACACACCACACGATCCATTGTGTACAGTCAAGCCCTAAGATATAACCGCATTTGCTCTGACCCTTTAGACAGAGAGAGACACCTTCAAGATCTCTACCAAGCATTCTTAAAACTATAGTACCCAGACCCGCAGAAGTGAAGAAACAAATTGACAGAGCCAGACGGGTACCCAGAAGTCAACTACTACAGGAGGAGCCCATGAAAAACAACAACAGAACGCCACTGGTCACCACCTACAACTCCTAAGCCAGACCTTTTCAACACATCATCAAAGATCTACAGCCTATTTTACAAGATGATCCCTCACTCTCTCAAGCCTTGGGAGACAGACCTCTCCTTGCTTTCAGACAGCCCCCTAACCTTAAAAGGATCCTTACCAGCAACTACACATCATACAACAGAAACACTAAAGTAGGAACATATCCCTGCAACAAACCACGCTGCCAACTTTGCCCTCATATCTACACTGAAGACACCATCACAGGACCAAATCAAGCCACCTACTCCATCAAGGGCTCGTTCACCTGCTCATCCACCAATGTGATTTATGCCATCATGTGCCGGAAATGCCCCTCTGTCTTATATATTGGACAAACAGGACAGTCTCTGCGCCAAAGAATAAGTGGACACAAATCTGACATCAGAAATTGCAACACTACAAAACCAATAGGGGAACACTTCAATCTCCTTGCTCACTCCCTTGACGACTTGTTAATAGCTGTGTTGAAACAGATGAATAACAAATCACAGCTTCAAAGAGAAACTGCAGAACTCGAACTTATATGCAAATTTGACTCAGTTGTCTTGGGGTTAAACAGGGACTATGGATTTTTCTCTCATTACAACAAATGATTTGACCTCACCTTCCTCTATGTGCTGTTCCCCAGTGTTTGAATCCTAACACCTATTTTGATTTTCTGTTACAGCCTGACCTGATCCTATGTCATACACTCCCCTGCATTTAATTTCCTCCCATTCTGTAAGTTTCCCATCTTCAAAGCATCTGACGAAGTGGGATTTTCTCCCACGAAAGCTCATGCGATAAATAAATCTGTTATTCTTTAAAAGTGCCACAGGACTCTGTTATCTTTCTACCTCTGGGTTAGTTTGTCCCTATTGATACAAACAATATTATTAGTTACATCAACACTGACCCAATAGGTGTCCCCAGGCGATAACCTCCGTTGGCTGGAGGCACTGCCCAGGGTATGATTTCCAAACCCAGTAACCCTCTTTGGTTGCTCCATCTGTGGACTCAAGCCCTTGTGATTCCCAGGTGGTGTCCTGCATCTTAGTCTCTCTCAAGATCCATGCCTCCAGGAGGGTGATCCACTCACAGATCAATTGGGCCACTCAGTCACCAGGCTGCACCTGCAAAGACTCTATTCCAAAATTAAACAGCAGTACCTGCACTTCTCCCTGGTAATCAGGGTCCACCTCCCCTGCCTGTACGTGCACTGTTGCATGTAATGCCAGCCGAGAAGGGGGGGGCTACACTCCCATAACTTTTGTTAGGTCGCTATTCTGTGTTTCAGTGGCATTAATTTTTGCGTGGTGGGATCAGTGATATCCAGGGTGACTGCATACAAGTCTACCCCTTCTGAGTTAGGCATTCCCTGATTGGGAGGCATGTAGCAGGGTACATCAGCACGACTTGCAGCACATCGGGATTTGACTGGTCTGGGTTCTGCTCACTCCGCCATGCTGGCATTCCATTGGTGTCAGGTTGTAATACTGGTAAGAATTCAACTGAAAGGCAGCTTTTGTTAGTGTCCCATACTGCCCCCCAAGCGTGCAGTCCGGTGATAGGAGACACAGTTGCTCCCTCAGCAGCCAGTTGTAGCAGTCTACTGCACCTGCCATCTGGGGATAACAGGGGATATGGAACACCCAACAAATGCCCAAACCCATTGCCTAGTCCTGCACAGTATTGCTGGCAAACCAGGGGGGGGGAGGGTGCATTATTCAACTGTAGCTAAAAGAAAACCACATGGTAAAATAATGCATTCTGTAAATCCAGCAGTCATAATATCCAAGCGTGCCCAAAGCAGTAAAAGTTGTTGCCAGCCCCTCTTTTTTCCCTGCAGCACACAGCCAGACGCAGCCATGCACACATGGGCGGGTGGGAGGGAAGCTCAGCAAAGTCTGCTTGCCCAAAGCAGTGAAAAAAACTGCAGCTGTACACTCGTGGGAGGGAGGGGGTGCTGAAATATGTGTGCCCAGTGTCTTAAAATCCCCTTAATCTGCCTTTGAACATAAGGATGCTGGGTGTCACTCAGGTAGGAAGCCCTAGCAAAAAAAAAAAAAAAGATCTGGGGGAGCTCTGGAGCAGCGACTCCGTCATCCTCCAAATCAACAGAGCAGGCCCCTAGCCTCGTTACCTCCTTTGGGACTAGCTCCACTGCATCAGCTCTCTAGCCCCAGCAGCACAGCTGCCTGAATTTTATGCTCTCACCCACCCTCTGCTTGTACTGTATGTGGAGCCCTTGGCGCTCTGTCTGGGTGTAATCTTGCATGGTCTGTATCTGTTGAGGGGCCACCCCAGGGGGTCCCTGAGTGTAATTTGTAACTGGGGTCAAACTTCCTTTGCAGGACCCTCCCCTGACGCAGCTTCTTTCTCTCACTCCATACCTTCATCGTTGAAATCCTGTACATCCCTGTCCCACATCTCAGAGTCCCCGTCTGATGCTATCAGGGACTGAACCTTTGCTTGGGACATGGTGGGGTGGGGATTTTGTAGGAGACGGAGAAGGCATAACAGATCACCACTGCTTCAGCCACCCCCTCTTGCTTGCAGGTTCTCTGCTGGACAGCTTCCAACGCCTCAGCCAGTATAGTTTCTCTCCAAAAGAGCACACTTATCATCCATGAGGATGATGATAGCCTGTTCCAGCCGTTCAACTTCAGTTGTTAACCCTTTCACCTCAACTTTGTCCCTATTCCAGGTCTCGGGGTTCCAATCCCCACAAAGAAGGATGCACACCTTCACTATCAAGATGGGAGCCCAGGCCTTATGCTTGTGTTTGCACTGTACCATTTCTAATTGCTTTTGGAGAGAGGTTATTGCAACAGTTTGAGTGTCACAGGTTGCTTTTAATTCATAAACTTCCCCCCGTAATGGCCTATTCTCCTTCTCCAAACAACAAGGCAGCCAGGAAAAGCCATCTGGCCTGTTGGACACCCTTACCCATGGCCAGTGAGAGGGACTCCAACGCATTCTCTAAATCTCAGGGTGACCGATTCCCAATTTTCAAGTCAAATGACACCACTGGGGCCACCTGGTTCCACTTCTGTACCACCCGCTTCCAGGCTGATGTGGCAGGCCAGCCTGGTAGTCGGCTCTCAATATCACTCCCCTTTTCCATCTTTCCTCTTAAGAAATAAAAACATCCCGTTTGTGCCACCGAACCCTGCTAGCTGCACCAAATGTTACAGGACACTGGCTAAAAACTATAGCTCAGGCCCTAAGGTTTGATGGGTTTGGTAGGCACAACACTGGGACACAAGGTGAGAGTTAAAAATGAACAGTTTTATTAAGATACAGACAAGAAAGAACAGAGATGGGAAAGCCCTAATGCTTACACCCCTTCAGCAGACGGGAACCCCAGCTAAATGACTGTGGGTGCAGAGCATGGGAAGCAATGACTCATGGTGGCAAACACAGCAGTTGCCCCAACGACAAAGTTCCAACTGGGGAGGGCTGAGCCACCTGCTTATTTACACTTGTTTGCTAAATGGGTAAATGGCATGCACATCTGGTTATTTTTCACACTTATTTACAACATTTCTTTGCCCCAGTCTTATCTTATTATTTTACAGAGCTTACATATTATGTCTGCTATATTGTGGGAGCAAGGTACATCCTTGGTCAGTACCAGCTCTGTTTTGCTTATTCACAGGGTTAAATTTTGGTCAGGGCTGATTAATGGCAACACCACCTACTAGCAGCTTATCGCATCACAAAGTCTTCCATTGGGTACTATACTTTGATCACACAGAAAGTCTGTGAGGGAAGTAGGGGAATTTAACCTGAGTCTCCTAAGTCCTAGTCCAGTACCCTAACACCCAAACATACTTCCTCTCTCAAAACGATAAATAAAAGCTGAAAGAAAACATTGATTTATTTTTTTAAATATTTTCAAATGACCTGTGAATAGTTCTACCTTTTCATTTTTGTACAAAAATTGCTATTTACTATGACACCAGTTGGGGAAGAAGCACTCTCCTCTCTCTTGTGATTAAATAAATCTCCACCAACTCTTCCTCCTCATTCTGGCTCATCACAGACAGGCATATTCTCCTGTTTATGACCTCAGAGAAGACATTAATGAAGCAAAAATTACAGCCTCTAGTAATGATACTGTTTGTTAAGATATTGTAAAACATTCATGTGTAGGTGGAATCCACTTTAATTAAATCTGGTCAGAACTACACATTTTCAAAGCACTAAGGCCCAGACTTTTAAATATATTTAGTCTTTGCTGCACTTAGCATTGCAATACCTAACTGATTTAAGAGCCTAAATCTCATTTTCACAAACATTTTTCATCTCAAGTCAATTTCCTCTGGAAATTAATGGGAAGAGGAGCCTGTCTTTGCTAGATCACTGGTTCAAATTTGGGCCGTGTCAGCAGTGACTAAAAGTCTCATGAACTCATAGACATTAAGGTCAGAAGGGACCAATATGATCATCTAGTCTGACCTCCCGCACAATGCAGGCCACAAAACCTCACCCACCCACTCCTGTAATGAACCTCTAACCTATGACTGAGTTATTAAAGTCCTCAAATCATGATTTAAAGACTTTAAAATACAGAGAATCAACCAGGAAGTGAGCCATGCCCAATGCTACAGAGGAAGGCAAAAAACCCCCAGCGCCCAAGCCAATCTGCCCTGGGGGAAAATTCCTTCCTGATCCCAAATATGGGGATCAGTTACCCTGAGCATGTGGGCAAGTCACAACAGCCAGTAAAGAAAAAATTCTCTGTAATAACTCAGAACCCACCTCATCTAATGCCCCTTCCCAGGCCACTGGCACATCTATCACCAGTAGTAAAATATGGACAATTGCTAAACTAAGCTGTCCCATCATATCATCCCCTCCATACATTTATCAAGCTCAGTTTTGAAGGCAACTATGTTTTTTGGACCCTCAGCTACCCTTGGTAGACTATTCCAGAACGTTACTCCTGCATCTAATTTCAAGCCTATGTTTCCTGATGGACAGGTTGTATCCATTTGTTCTTGTGTCCACATTGGCACTGTATTCAAATAATTCCTCTCCCTCCCTGGTATTTATCCCTCTGATGTATTTATAGAGAGCAATCATATCTCCCCTCAGCCTTCTTTTGGTTAGGCTAAACAAGCCAAGCTCTTTAAATTGCCTTTCATAGGGTAGGTTTTTCATACCGTGAACTGCCCTTGAAGCGCTTCTTTGCACCTGTTCCAATTTGAATTAATCTTTCTTAAACATGGGGGACCAGAACTGCACGCAATATTCCAGATGAGGTCTCACCAGCGCCTTGTATATCAGTACTAACACCTCTCTAACTCTACTGGAAATACCCCTTCGGATGCACCCCAGGACTGCATTAGCTTTTTTCACAGCCACATCACATTGACGTCTCATTGTCATCCTGTGATCTACCAGTACGCCCAGGTCCTCCTCCTCCTCCTCTGTCACTTCGAACTGATGCATCCCCAATTTATAAGAAAAAATCTTGTTATTTGTCCCTAAATGCATGATCTTGCACTTCCTGTGATTAAATTTTATTCTATTCCTAATACTCCAGTTTACAAGGTCATCCAGATCTTTCTGTATGATATCCTGATCCTCCTCTGTATTAGCAATACCTCCCAACTTGGTGTCATCTGCAAACTTAATTAGCACATTCCCACTTTTTGTGCCAAGGTCAATAATAAAAAGGTTGAATAAGATTGGTCCCAAGACTAATCATTGCTATCTGGTGGATGCAGTGGCTTATATGAATTGAGTGAGGAATCTCAGTCCATTACTTAATGGACATGTAAACACATACACAACTAGTAAGTACACTGTGTGCAGGTTCAGCTGAAGACACTGTTAAATTTGACATGGAGATTACCAGTAGTCTCTGCACCCTAGAGCTAATCCTTCCAAAGCAAGGCACAACAAGGATTGTCAGGAACCAATGCTTCTGCTGCTCACCTGTTTTGTGGAATCTCCAGTGTAGTCAATCCAGTATCAACATTCATCACATAATTGCAGGTATCATAGGAATGAAAGCTTATCGTTTATATGGATTGGAGTGATGCAGCCCACCATTTAAAGGCTGCACAATTCTTTTCATTTTTTAAAAAATGTTTACAAAATGTTTTAAACTTTTTTCTTCAAAAGGTCTTATCTTTTTTAAACCATTTAAAATGTTTGCTTTAGATCATTGCTCCCAAATGAACACACAGAGACACACACAGAAATTGACAATATAGGGAGGAAAAAAAATTCCCTCCTAACTCCTGAAAAGACAGTCAGCTGTTGCCAAGCGCACAACTAACACCATGTTAAAATATATGCTGTAGTCATTCACTTCTTTGCATCAATACTTTTAAGATTCCCAGACTTGATTCTATCATCTCAGATGACATTTGCATTTTGGCTATACAACATTCTCCCAGCCTAGCTTGTTTATTATTATTGTAAATACTTCCTGTAGTAGGACATAATTTGGGATCAGAGCCCCATTGACTTAAGTAGTGTACAAGTATAAAAGAGATAGTCACTGCCATCAAAAACTTACAATCTAAAGACAAAAATAAATTAAGAGTAGGGCACAGAGAGAAACCGCACAAGAGAATGAGTAAGAAGAAGAATTGCATAGCTTCCCATATAACATGTGGTTCAGTTGGTTTTCTTTATTGGAAGTAGAGATAGGAAACAAAGGAGATAGGACAGGAAATGTTATTAATATTGGGGAGCACTCATTGGCTATGTTTACACTTATAAAAGCTAGTTCAAATTAGTTAATTCTAACTAACTAATTCAAACTAATTTTAGTTAGTTCGAATTAACTTAATTTGAACAAGCATGGCCCCATTAGAATGCTAGTTTGAACTAGACATGGCCATGCAGGGCACTTGCATAGTTCGAATTAGTCAGTTGCAGGAAGGTCAATCTGACGATTAGTTCGAACTAACATGGCCACATTGGATTAGTTTGAACTAACTAGTTCAAATTAACAATTAATTCGAACTAAGCAATCAAATTTATTAGTTCGAATTAAGGAAGCCCTTAATTTGAACTAATGAAAGCCTAGTGTGGCCAAGCCTTAAGTTAGTTCGAATTAAGCTTCCTTAATTCGAACTAACTTGCAAGTGTAGCCATAGCCATTCACATTACAAGTCCCAATGAAATCAATGACTGCTTTTTCATGTAATACAGGGTTGCACAAGAAATTCCTCAGTTCATTTATGCCTCCTTAAATCCTTCTCTTTGTTCACATGTTCCTCTCTGAGCTTAAATCTATGTCCCGTATTGCATTTTAAAAGATATTAAAAGAAACATATTTAAGTTGCTAAATCAAACCAAAGTGAGGAAATGCCAGTTTTATGCCATCCTGTGCAAGCCAAATGTTGCCACCTTGAGTGTCCATTCTGTGCACTGAATGAGGCATGGATCCTATAGAAAAATTAGTGAGTGATCATATCATTAAAGGCTGCATCATGATGCATATGTACAAAGGGAGGGTATAAATGAAAGTTTCATTGCCAGGTGAAAATCTGGCAAAAATTTCTTATATTTTGACTGTTTGGCTTTGCAATGTGGATATTTTTCCTTTAATGTGGGGAGATTTTGGGGAGAGTAGAGAGAGACAGGTTTGTGTGTAATTTCCAATTCTTTTTTAAAAGGTAAAAACAAATTATGTTATGTACAAACATAACTTCTCCATCATCCGACTTATTTGAAACCTGAGCCTTTAACATTGCAGACACATTGCTAACTCTTGAGCTACAGGAATAAGTACATTAGTTGGCAGCCCCAGACGGCTTTTAGCACTGAAAGGAGGAAAAGCAAGGAAGGAGGCTGAGAGAAGCCCACTCAGCTGTCTCTTTCCACCCAGGAAATGGAGGGCTTCTGCCTTATGTGGTGCTCCTAGAGGTACGGATGAAATGCTGGATTTAGGAAGTGTGGTCAGAGGAAGAGAACATCTGCCCAACCCAGCTTTCTTTCCCCACTTTACCTGTTGTGGCAGCTCCCAGGTGTTCCCAGCACCATGACTACTACCACTACTCTTTGGACAGGGGTGTGTCCTCAACATTAAAATGTTTGTGTGTTTAGTTATTTTTCAGGCTGCAAAAATTGTTATGAAAAACGCAAGTGAGGGGATGGAAATGGCAATAAGGACACCCTTATATACCAACAAATAAGTTATAATTCTTTGAATAAACAGCTCTGTCTCATTCCATGAAACCTCTGCTCTGTCCTCTTTATTGTCTTAATTGTAAGCTGCCTTTCTTCCTTCCCTTATTCTTTATTTCTTCATTTTATTCTCTCCTTGCTCCAGTGAAGCAGTAAAAACTAAGTCAAGAGATAAAAGTGGCACTATTAAATTCATGTGCACTGCAAATAACATGAAAATTTACTCTCATTTGCTACAGACAGTATTAAGAAATAGTTATTTCCAGTCTACTAAGAAATGACAAAAAATGCTCTATTATGGAATGTTGGGCATGATAGGCAATGACTTTACAATATGAATGAAAAAAAGCTAGTAGCATTCATCTCCCTGCTAATCCACATGCAACAAAATTTGCATAAAAACTGAGCACTTTCAAAACACTGGACCCAGTCCTCAGCTGATATAAATCACTGTTTTGAACCAGCTGAAGATCCAGTCTCATGTCCAGTATTTGACTATCCAGCCTGAAGCGGCAGGGTGACGGGAATGAATTGTGCAACCTTCCACCAAACTGCCACACAATAGGCTTCTTCCCACTCCCTAGATCCCCATACACACAACGTGCCCATGAAAGAGATTAAGCACGATTGGAGGGAGAATGCATCAAACCTCTTGCAAACCCATCTTTTCCGTATCTGGCATCCCTCTGCCTTTAAAAGTGCAAGGGAACCCCAGGCAATAGAAAGCACACACAAATAGCTATATTAAGGCAAACTTATGGCTGCAGAGTTGAAATAAACACGGCCAATGCAAAAGCTATGACTCCCATCAAAAAATAAACTTGTGCACCATTATTAATCGCCAAGGTCCCGATTTTGCCACCCTTACCCTTTTTGAGTATAGCCTTACTGCCATGAACTGTCCCTTTGATGGCAATGGGACCACTTGCATGGGTACTCTGCTACTCACCCAGAGTAAGTGTGGCAGAATCAGTCCTTGAAATGAAGTTCATTCCGGTGCAAAAAGCGAGCACATGAACCACTTACATGCCATTTACACCCTCAGAATAGGTAAATGGTGCATAGGCCTCACGCAGGCTTTTGTCACTATTTGTTCAGGGGTTTACATGTTGGCTGAGAAAGCTCCCTTCAGCCTAGCTGAAAGATCACTAATTACATTACAAGAGTGCAACTTGCTTTCAGCTATCAATCTAGAGACAGCTAGCTGAGTGACTGCAAAGTCTGGCCGAGAACTCTATCCACTTTTTTTATGCAGTCAACCAATTGATTTGGGGGACTATTTCTTAAGCTCAAGATGGCAAAAAAAGAGTAAATAAAAAGGAATGTTGATTATAAGAACTAAAGGAACTGTTCAAAGAAATATGCTATTGTTTTTAATCAGCTCTATTCATAGCTATGGCTTGATTCATCCTAAACTTGTGGTGAAACTAGTAAAGGCATAATCGATACACCACATCTCTATGTTCCCCTCTAGTGGCTGCAGCACATTGATACACCATGTTTCTCTGTTCCTTTCTAGTGGCTGCAGCACATAATATTGTATGAATCTGCTATGAGCTCTGAGTTAACACTTTAGCTGAAGCAGTAGAGGGTCACGCTTTAAATCCTGAAATTTTTAAATCAATTTCCATTGCCAGCAATGTGCCCAGGAGCAAGGTATCACAAAAGTGATATAATATCAGAGACTTTAGTAACACCAAGACTGGAATCTATTCCAAAGAGAAACTTCTCCCATAGTAGTGGCTGCATAATTCTGGTTTAGGATTTCCAGGGGCCATCTAAGAGTTCACCTAATTGGGATAAACTGTGGAACTATTATACCTTGTAACATATTAGGGGACATGATATATTCTAATTCACAGTATAATTTCCTTGTGTACACAAGCCCTAACTGAGAGAGAACAGAATGGTACTTCCAACAGTTTGAACATATTTTCTTTGAGACAAGGTAGTTTTCTATTGTTCAGAGACATTCTTGGTTTTCTTTTCATAGTCTTCATGACCAATTCAGGAAAATTAGTCTTGCTGACACAAAAACAAATAAAACTGAAAAGTAAAAATAACACATCCTAGAAAACTTTTTTCCTGACCTAGCTTTCACCTCCAGCAGCAGGAAAAAGATAGAGAAAAAGAAAGACAGATGCCAGATGACTCGTCAGAATCTTCAAACCAAAGTTGACCAGCTCCTCCTGTGAGTTAATAATACAGACTGTGGGAAATACCATTTTGCAGATGGAGGTAACCCTGGAAAAACACAGCTGTGAGCCAACACAGCATGACAAGATATCCCAAAGCTTTTATTATAGAGAGAAAACTTCTGCAAAGGAAGACAAAGGGCTAGACAAAGGGTCTTATAAGTGGTTATATAGTATAATATATATTAAAAGTAAGTGAGGAGGGGAGACTCAGATGTGTGTTTGGGGGAAATAGAGTCCCTGCATGGCTATTCTAGAATATACTCTGCAGGTAACTAAGTGAACACTCAAGATGTGCAGATTATGGCTGATTCCACCATTTTCCACAGAGGGAAATCTCATGGTGAATTGTGAACTGCAAGATTTTCCTCTGTATAAAGGCCAAAATATTCAGAATTATTCTGGATTGTCATTTTGGAAGTTAGAGATACAGTTTGCCTATAAAAATAGCCTCTTTGCATTCAGAAGATAGATGCCTTTCAGCTTTATCCTACTCAAATGGGAGTGAGAGAAAGAATATGTTTTACAGTCAGCAAGTAACACCAATGAATTTTTGAGAAACACTGAGGATAAAATGGACTGAGATGATATACAGAAAAGTTCCAGTGCTCCATCCAAGCCTGACAAAACTTGTAATTCAGAGCTAGCCTTTTGTCCAAGATTGACATTTCATGGTTCTTACTAGGTTTTACGGCTTTAATAATTTACACATGGAGCATTGGCTTTATTAAAATTTAAGAATCAAAATGTATGTGACGTGTAGCAAGTAATATTAAAGCCAGAGATGTTTTTTCTTTAATTTTCTCTCTTTCAGTGCCTCCTTTATAGTTGTTAATGAGGGTGATGTGCACATAGAATTGTAATAATAAATGATATCTTATGCTTAAAGGGCACTTAGCATACTGGAGGGTCCCACATGGAGATTATACACAGGCAGAGGCGGTTTTTGGGGTAGGCAAAGCAGGTACATGCCTAGGGCTTCAAGCAATAAGGGGCCCCGTCGCCTGCTTCACCTACCCCAAAAGCCATGTCTACCCCAGTTGGCAGCAGGAGGAGGAGCTGGACCCTAGAGCCGAAAGTGGGGAGCTGGGACTGGTGGGGGGGCGGGGCTGGTGGGGGGGGGCGGGGGAGTGGGGCAACAGGGAGGGGACTCGGGTTGTGGGGTGGTGGTGGTGTGAAGCCAAGGCCACAGATGGTGCCCCTGCGGGCCAAAAGGGGAACCCACAATGGGTCTTTGCCTAGGGCCCCCAATAGCCAAAGGCTGCTTCTGTGGGTACACAGGCTATATTACATATACATAGGCTTAGTTATCTACTCTTTTGAAAAGGAGCTACTTTAGCACACACCAGACCAAGTTTCTATATATCTCATATTGGAGCACATGTTTACGGGTGAGATAAATATTTCATAGTAACTATTTAATATGTGACAAGTTCCATGTTAGTCTGTGCACAGCAAAAACAATGAGTGTCCTGTGTCACCTTAAAAACTAACAAATTTGTTCAGGCATAAGCTTTCATGGGCTCCAACCCTAACCCTAACCCAGCACACACGTATTTAGTATGTGCTTTATTGTAGGGCCTCAGGGACAACCAGTAGTGGGGTGCCATTGTGCTAAGCATTGTACAAACACAGAGCAGAAGGCAGCAACTATCCCACATTGCTTATAGTCAATAGAGGTCAGGCAGATGCAGAGTGCAGGAAAGGCATTACACAGCAGAGTGAACAATAGGATCACCACATACATGTTAGTTCTAGTGTATCATATCTATTCAGGCAGCATTAGTTGGGAGGGATCAACTAAATCAGCGGTTCTCAACCTGTGGGTCGCGACCCCTTTGGGGGTCGAACGACCCTTTCACAGGAGTCGCCTAAGACCATCGGAAAACACATATTTCCGATGGTCTTAGGAACCGAGACACCGGTTGGGGGTCACCACAACATGAGGAACTGTATTAAAGGGTCACGGCATTAGGAAGGTTGAGAACCACTGAACTAAATGGAAAGAAAATGGAAGGGATTGAGGCGGGCAGGGAGAAAAGAATAACAGGGGAAGTGTAGAGTGAAGTTCAAGTGAAGAGCCAATGGGAGCTGGAGGCAAACGGAATTGGGAAAATCCAGTCAAAACTGTGGAAAGTTCTATGAAGAGGTTCTAAGGTCACTGTTCTGTCCCTGCTGGCTGGAGTATCTGGTTGGTTCCTCTCTGTAGCCCACACATGGAGATAGGAGTGAAAACAGCATCTGGATCAGAGTGCCCAGAGAGTGGCAGAGTCCCTCCTGCACAGTTCTGGATCCACTGGGTACTTGGCACTGTTTAATTTGTGCTGGGACTTGCCAGGCTTGAGCCCCATTCTTCTAGGCTTGGCAATTCATAGCCCCAATACTTCAGGCTTGGCCACATCAATAAAAGAATTCCTGGCGCTCCAGCACCTCCTTCATTACAAATTAAGGTGCCCCTGGTGGGGCTCCATTTCAGTCTCTCACTCCAGTGCAACAGTGCATGCTTTGAGTGCCTCTGCCCCTCCTGACTGGAGTATGCATGCCCACGCCCATGTCAATGCCTGTCTTAAGCACATACATAGGACACATCACAGTCACAGGACTTTTCTCTTCACTATCCTTAGCAGTAGCAGTAGCTTTGAGCATGGAGCCAGTTAGGCTGGCATTTTTCATCCTTTAATCCAACACCTGTGTTTGTGCCTTTCCCACAGAGTACAAAGATGACACTTGTGTGACATTGGAATTTATCTTTGCAAAGAGGTCACCTTCAGGTATAACAAATGGCAAGTTACTGGAAAAGTGTTTGAAAAGTTTGTTTATGCTGCAGACCAGCTAGTGAATAATTGTCAGGACAAGTTACTTAAAAATACAGAGAAGGAAAAGAATTTATAAGATTAAAAGAATTAAATAATCATTCTTTTCTGTATTTGGCAATTGTATTAGGACTGAACAAATCTCCTGCATATATTCAAAAGGGAGAGAATGACAATCTTTTCATAGAAGGATGCAATAATTAAAACTGACTGTGTATTGTCATAGTTCTCCACAGCTTTGAGGATTAGAAAAAATTTTGGTTAACTGGATCCATCCACATATCTATCACAGGGCTTGCCTACACAAACACTGAATTTGCACCAAGCTGGGGTGTAAATCCACTCTGTAATAGATCATTGCATACTAACTGTCCATGTGGACATGACATTGTGCACTAAAAATTCCCTAAAGTATTGCACTTTGACTTACACTTTTTGAAAGAGTAGATTAAAGCACATCCCAGAATTGTTAGCACATGCCAGCAGGGTCCACATAGACGTGGCTACAACCCAACTTGCAGTAAACTGTTTGTATAGCCAAACCCTAAGAAGACAGGACGGTCTCTGCATTCTTTTGGCATAGAGAAACAAACATAAAAGCCAAGACATTTTCTAGGAAAGTCAGGGTAAGACCAAAGTCTATTTATTTATTTCATGTCAAACTATAGAGGTAAAATCTGAAGGTTTATGTTTGTTTGGGTGAGTGGGTATTATATTACTGAAGAATTCTTTTTACTTCTGTTTGCTCCCTATTCTGTCAATAGTCAAGACAATATATTCAATCTAATTTAATTGACTGTTGTATCTTGCTAATGCCCTGAGATGCCCTTGAAAAGGTGGATGTTCTCCATCCTCTCCAGGGAGATAAAGACAATTAACAAGAATGTGTTCACCTCTGCAAGAGGCATGGGGAAGATGAAGCCATGAATACTGCTGTGGGCACAAAGAAGGCTCAATGGATATGTCTACATAGGTCGACTTACTTCCTGTCTACACCAGACTTTCATTAAATAGACTTAAGAAATTCCTTGTCAACTTAATGAAAGCATAAGTCGACTTAATAAGAACCACCCATTAGGTTGACTTAAGCCTTAAGTCGACTCTTTAAGTTTACTTAAGGATGGTGTGGACGTGGAGTAACCCTTAAGTTGATTTTATTAAGTCGACTTAAGGGTGGTTAGGTCGACTTAACAAAGTGGATTAAGTCAATTTAAAGTTAAATCGACTTAGTCCACTTTGTTAAATCAACTTAAAATTGATCTTATTAAGTCGACTTAAGAAAGTTGACTTAACTTTTTCTAGTGTAGACATGCCAATGATATGAAGGAGACAAGGCATTTTCACTGTTGTAGTCCTAGGCTTCAACTAAAACAATAGACAAAATCAGTCAATAAAGGAATTTCAAAAGGGCAGAGGGTCAGACCAATTACTAAATACCTTTTATTTTTGAAAAGTATAGTTGTGCGCCATATTTTGTACTCTAATGGCACAGGTTACATTCAAGCTATACCATTTTTCTCACTCTGGTTACATGTAACTGATAGGCTGATACTCACAACTTTTTTATATATATATATATATATAGAGAGAGAGAGAGAGAGAGAGAGATATGCAGCTCTGACAGGCAGGTAGCAAGCCTGCTTCAAATAAGTGTAGGAAATGTATTTAAAAAAAAAAACTAGCCAAAGAATGAATGTTCCAAACTATTCTCAAAAGAGAAAAGCATGCAGATTTGAAGAACAGACTGGCTCAGAAGAGTGATTTTCACATATACAGGCTTTACTCTCAGTGACATCAGTTCAAATCCAGTCCAGGTAGCTAGTGACAGAAGGTCACATCAGTATTTTATGGTTGTTTTTCAGCTTATATGAAATGGATTAACAGTTCCTAATGATTAAATATTCAATTTTGATATCTTTACAACTGAGGATTTTCATGGAAATCTAACAGAAATGATATGGACCTCATTATCCTCGTCCCATAAAGGTGTTCCAGTGCTGTAGCCAAATAAATAAATAGAAGACTTTTTTCTCTACATCTGCAAATCAGGAAAATTTCATGCAAAGCCAATTTCCTTAATGGAAAAAAAATAGAAACAACTTAAAGTAAAGTTGAACCTAAGCAACTTTAATATACAAATTAAGCATGAACTTATATGAGTCATAGCAGAACAATAACTCTGTGGTTAAGCCCTCCAGATACTGTGTTATGTAAACTTCATTTTGTACATTAGTGCAAAAGAGCAGAAATATAAATTTGTGGGAAGAATGTGAAATCTGTATTAAATACTAGGGGTATTGTTGATAAACTTCCATGGGGCAATGTTTGCTAAAGACTGCAATTTATTTCAAGAAATTTTAGGCTCCAAATGGAAGGCTAGAAGAAAACTTATTATTGTATTAAGTTTATGAAATCATAATTAAATCAATAATCAATTATGTGCAGTTAGCCAGAATGATGCTGATTCAGCTAGTACATCACAGAAGAAAACTACCCCATTTTATTCAATCCAGACCTCTGAGACTGTGTTGTAGGCTTTTAAATCTAATCTTCTTAATGACTTTACAGGTGGTAATGGAAGATACATCTCCATCTTAAGAACCCAAATGTAATTTAAAAAAAAAACTCAGAAAATTATTTTTCTGCTTAAAAGTTATATATAATGGAAATGCTGTGAGAATAAGTTTTGTGGAAAGGAGACTATGCAGTCATTTGTGTGCAAGACTAAGAATTTAGACTGAATTTTTAGTTGAGAAACCTATTTGTAAGAACCAATATTATATATATATATCTATATCTATATATAAAAATTACAAAAATTAAATCCCAAAAGGATATTTTAGGTACTACTACTAACATACATTTCAGTGACAGGTACCCCAAAATCCAGACCTCTAAAGATTCACAACCTCTTCAGTATTAGATGTCCCCACTATACTCACCACAAGGAAATAACAACACTATCTTGCCTAGATTAACCATTAGCTACCTTTCTGCTGGCTGGGCACTGGAAATGTATCCACACTGCACTGTTTTGGTCATAAAAAAAGTAAAGTTGTGTGTTGTATTCACATTAAGAGTATTACGACAAAAATAATCTCATTAACTCTTACAGTACCCTTCACATACTTGTTGAAAAAGAGGAATGACTGAGCCCTTAGGAATCTCATATGAAGTGTTCTTCAAACTGATGAATAATTATCCAATATTATTATCTGAGGGCCCTATAGAAAAGATCAACAGTAGTCAAGATGCATTCCACATCCTTTCCGCAGAAGGAGAGAGAAAATCTGTTGGTAAAGAGCATGAAAAGCTACTGAAAGAAGAAAAAAGTGTAGGGAAATTTGGCTTTAATCTACACCTGAAAGATCAGCAAATAGCAAACAAGGACAACCAATCAAATAGGACCAAAACATTAAAGGACTTCAGATAACACAGATGTTGCATCATCACTATGTTCTCCAAACAGGACAATACTTTTTCAAGAGATGGCTTCCTGCATGAAGAACTAGCAACCACTCATTAGAAGCCAAAACACTGTATATACTCTGCATCAGTTAATACTCACCATGGAACAAATCCAGTGCCTCTATGACCTGCTTTAAACCATTTCTATTTCAGGTGCCTCAGGTGCTTCTTTCTCCTCATTACTATTACCTCAGGTTCAAAATAATGTTCTTCAATAGGAGGAGAATCAATTGTTCTGCATTTATGTAAATAAAATCACATTTTTGGTTTTGTAAAGATGGAGACTCTAGTAAGAGAGTGTTGCAATTAAAGATTCAAAAGTACACAAAATTTATAACACATAAAGTAGCCAACTTCAGCTGCACCAGACATCACACCTCCTTTTGTGCTCTCTATTTATTCAGATTTCCTACAACCACATACAGTAAATATGCTTAAAACAATCTTTAATTTTTTTAAGAAGTCTTGTGAACCAATTGTGAAACAAATATTTTTCAAATTCTTAACCTCTTTGCTGACAGTTGATAAGCACTCAGCTGAATGCTCACCAGGCCACTAATTATAAATTCATTAATTAAATTTACTATGAGACTAAACAGGTGATAAAAGTTTAACAATAGACTCACAGTTATGTTGAATACTAAATTATTTCTCAGCTGCCTAAGATGGTACTTTAATCTTGTCACTTTCTTACTGTTCTGCAGCACGGCAGTTAATGGCCTGCAATAAATCCAAGAAATTGATCTGGAAGCCTGAGAAGCATAGCTGGGAAATAGGGTTGTGGTATTTGGTCTGAGAAATGGTATTCGCATTAGATTTCTCTTTCGTATTTCCTTCATTATTAGATTGTCCCTCATTTTAGGCCAAACTATAACCCTATTTGTCCCTGCCTCACAAGGACTATTATCCTCCGACTGTTACCACACTTTTTATCACTGTAAACAAATAGACGAAATAATGAAATTCAAATTATGGGAAGCACTGGACTAAAAACAATAAAAGTCATATCCCTTGTAGGTTTTTCCATGACGTTTTTTTATTTGTTTTGTTTTTACACTCTTATTTTGGGACTCCTTCTCTCCCATTATGTTCCAGTTTGGTATCATTGTGTGAATGCTTCCATCGTGCAAACCATCTCTAACTTTTATTTCTCTTTTAATCTGCCCAGAGGGACTTAATTATTTAAACTTCAATTAAACCCCTTTAATGTGCCTGCATGCTGAGTTTTATAAATTATCCCCTTTGAATATCATTTAACTGAGCATTCCTGGTTTCAAACCACCTTGCTGAATTTACTAAACACATAACCACCACACATCACATTACAGGTGCATTGAAAACTGCATTTAACAGATATTGCTTCAGAAGGAATTCAAAGGAAGACTATCTCCCCACTTCCAATATCATGTGTTCCTGAAATCACTGTATACAAGGACGATCCTGTCTTATTCCAAACATTTATTTTTCTGTTTCGATAGAATCACAAAATCAAAGTCACTCACTTAAGCAGAATAAATGATTTCACTATTCTTTCTGGTCTTGTTTCTTTTAAGATTACTTACCCATTTCCTCCTGTGCTTCTAATATTTATGGATATAAGGGTTTGCCATAGCAAATGAAACCGCATCCCAATCAAGTCCAGTATTCCATTGTTGGCAGTGTCCAATTCCTGATGCTGTAGAAGATGACCAAAATTCATTATGGAGTTCTTATTAATATAGACCCATCTCTTTCCCAACTTCCTTACTTTCAGAGTTTGACTGCTACCTGTACCATTTCCTCCACTCATAAACTCCAAGCTTCATCCTCAGCTCATTCAACTTTTGAAATAATGTGTGATCTATCCAACAAGCTGCTCACCTCTTTACCCTCAACTCAGGGGCGTTACCTTCTTTTTAAAAAAACAAATCCATCCCAAGCAGGCTGTAGGGCAGGGGGCAGGGAGAGCTGGCCACTCTGGCAGCCGCTCCATTCAAAGCAGAGGCAGAGTGGGGCTGGTGCTCAGAGCAGGCTGGCATTGCTGGGTGGCACACCACAGGACCGGCCCAGTGCAGGGCTGGGGAGGACTGGTGTTATGGGGTGGCGCAAGCTGCAGTGCTCTGGACGTGGGGGACCTTCTTAGCCCAGAGACTGGGGCTGCCTTGGACCCCAGGCTAAAGGGAGCACTGCTGGCTTGTGTTGGCCCACAAAGACAATCTGCCCCACCCCAGTGGAGCCCTAAGTCAGTGTGACCCACCCTTAGCCTGGGGCCCTGGGCTGCAGGGGAGCCCCAATCCCTGAGTTAAGAGGGGCCAGGCTGGGCCAGTCCTGTGGTGCACCACCTGCAACACTGCCGGGGATGGAGTGGCTGCTGGAGTGACCAGCCCAACCCTCTAGCCTGCTTCTCTGCTGGGATCAAGGAGGAGCAGAATAGGCCACTCCTCCAGGCTCAGGGGACTGCCCAAGTGATTTGGGAAATGGGCCCAATGGGCCAGTGCCCAGAAGCACTATTGCCTCATCCCCTACTTTCATTACTAACCTGAAATCAACTCTCCCACTCACCAAAATGACAATTTTCTTTACCCCCTAGTCTTCAATAACAACACTCTCCTCTAACATCTCATTTGCTATGTTTTTTTCCTCCTGAATTCTGTGGGAGATGGGGTGGAGGGAATCAATAAATAAGTTAATGGCGTAGAGTGGAGGAAGAGGAATGGAAACAGGGAGAGAACATTCACTCTAATGGATTGGAGGTAATCAAAGATCCAATAGGGGACATTCACTAGCAATAAGTTCCTTGCTTGATATGTTTATTATTTTCCCATTAACTCCTAAAGGCTGCAGACCCTTTCGGTATCTGAAACCCTTTGACATAAATTTTGACAGGACACTTCCACCCTACTGTGTTAAGTAGTCTGTATGAAATAAATGTAGTGCTCTGAGTTAGACAGACATCCACAGAGCAAACAACTCCCCAAGGACTAATTGCTGATTAATCTATGCAAATTAGATCATAGTTGGATAAATCTGAAAATAACACTACTTTCACATACCTAAAAAAAATCTAGTCATTATTAAGTAACATTGTGTGTGGGAGGGCGGGATAGTATGGGAAATGTTGCTCTGGGGATAACTAAGACTTCAGACTATATTGCTGTCAATTGGGAAAGTACTAGTACACTCTTATGCGCAAACATTAAACATGACTAATTTTATATAGGATAGTGAGTTTTATCCAAAAAGTTCAACCACAGCAACTATTCAATAAGAAAATATTATATTTAACTTCTATTGGGTTCTCCAATCCACCACATAAACCTCGATTTTTCCTTTAACAGACATATCTTTTGCTCAGCAAATGGAAAGTTCAAAAATTAGGAAGCACTTCTTGTGGGAAAGAACTTCTAAAAAATGCTTACCTGCCTATTGCTCTTTAAGATGTGATGTAGACATGTATTCCATGTGGGTATGTGTGCCCTACACACTGCTTGACCTTTATTGGGTCCACAAATTAAACAAACTGAAAGGGAAGAACAGAAGGATAAAAAAGCTAGACCTTGCTTGAGATCCAGTGTTTGATGATGCTGTTTCCCCGGGTTTGAATGCAGCTTAGATAGCATATGGTAGCTATATAACTTGGTTCAAGTGAAATTGAGAAACACCTTTGATAAAAACTTAGGTTGCAGCAGCAGAGTTATGTTTTCTTTGGAAAATTATGTATAAGGATGCAATGCAATCAAAGCCTGTAATCTGTACATTCTCCTTGCATTTGTTATCACCACAAGGAAGGCAGTATTCTGACCTAGAAGGGCAAAAGAAGTTGCCAGAGGCTCAAACCAAGGTTCCAGAAGAGCTGCTAAAATGGTATTAAGGAACCTAACAAAGGAACTGACTCTTAACTAATGGGTGTATATGAGTGACTAGTTTGAAGAACTTCACTGTCATGGAGTTTGAAAAGACTGATTTCCCATGAATAAGTAGATAAAATGCCAAAACAACCACCAAGTGGGATCTAAATGAACTCAGCGCATGACCAGAAGAATGAAGGTGTATCTGGTACTTCAAGATGTCCTGGAAACAAGCCACCATTACTTGAACTCCCCAGACTAACAACTGTACAACTGTACCAAAGATCGCTTCCACTTGGCTAAATAGACTTCCCTGGTGGAAGGCTTCCTACTGTTAAGTAAAACCTGCCAGACCACTTCTGAGTACTGTTCTTCCTCATCTAACTATGCAGTATCAATGCTGTGAGATGCTGGGACCTGAGTGGATGGATGCAAAAGTTGACCATGGTGCTGAGTGAAGAGATTGGAATGAAGAGGAGGGTTATGGGAAATCGATCCATAATGTCAGGAGGTCAGAGAACCAGCATTGTCTCAGCCATATTGGAGCAATAAGAATGAGCTCAGCATGGTTCAGTTTCAGCTTGAGAATGATATGTGGGATAATTGGAATCAGAGGAAAGTGTATCAGCACCCCAGTGAACTCAATTCTGAGTTGAAACCAATGTTGACTTGCTGTTTAGGATGAGACCTAAACAATTGAGTAAGCATAACATGAAGTGAACATGAGAGAGGACTTCCTCTCTGGCTTGGCCTCTCAGTAACTAGTCATCCAAATACATAAAAAGCATTGGTCAAGGTGCCCAGACTTAGACCTCCCCAGGAGCAGAACAGGTGTCACTTCTTGTGCTCTCTTGTGACAAACAGATCAATTATCAGGATGCCCCATAGGACACCAGGCTTCAGAAACCAGTCATGATTCAGGGAGAAATTTCTGGAGAGGTGATCCACCAGGTGATATTGGGTGTTAAGTAAGTGATCGGCAATGGAGGTAAAGTTTTACCTGATGTAAAACTAGTAGAGCCTGATTGCTTTCTGACAAAGCACATTGCAGTGTGCTCCTCCCCCCGCCTGTTCATATAATGTATCACAGTGGTATGGTTGGTGAGTATGAGCCTCTTATATGACACGGAAAGGACTGACTGGCATTGTAGATTGCATGAAGCTCCAGGACATTTGATATGTGGAGAAGCTTCTCTTTTCAATCACAGACCATGAACTTTCAACACCAGATGCTCTCCCCAACCTCGTAAGGAGGCACTGTTGACCACAGTTTTTGTTGATGGATCCAATGCAAAAAGAACATCTTGGCACAGTTTATCCTGGAGAACCCATTACTGTAAGGTTCTCAGGATTGTGGGTGGGGGAGTTGAACAAGCATGTCAAAAAGTTAGCAATTCAGATGATAGACCAACTTCAGCCAGATATGAAGAGGACAGAGGCACAGCCTGTAATATTGGGCTACCAGTGTGAATGTTGCCATATGGCCCATCACTTTTAGTCATACCTGGGGTGAGGTGAGGATTGAGATTGCAGGTCCAGGCATAGGTGGTAGATCTCCTGGAATCACTCATCAGCAGAAACACTCCTGAATTTGTAGAGTCTATCAGCCCCCCAGTGAACTCAATTCTGAGTTGAAACCAATGTTGGCTTGCTGTTTAGGATGAGACCTAGAGAATGAAGTAAGCATAATATGAAGTGAACATGGGAGAGGCCTTCCTTTCTGGCCTGGCCTCTCAGTAATCAGTCATCCATATACAAGAATATATGAATATTCTTCTTCCTAAACACTCTGTTACCATAATCATACAGTTGGTCAAAATCTGAGGAGCAGAAGGCAGGCCCAAAGGCAAGCACAGGTTACTGGTAGTACCAGCCAGTCACAACAAACAGGAGGAAGCTTCTGTGTCTCAGGAGGATTGCTATGTGAAAATAAAAGTCTGGCAGGTCCAGGGCAGCAAACTAGTTGTCATGAGTCAAGGTGGGAAGGATAGTTTCTAGGGTGACCATACAGAATCTTACATATCTGATGCATCTGTTGATATCACAGAAGTTGAGGATACCCTCTACTAAGCCCAGTCTGGCCCTGGCATGAGCCACTACTGGACTGGGAGGGGAGGAAGAGTGGCAGTGGTGCTCTGGACACAGTGTAAGTTGTGACTGAAATTGAGAGGGAGGGAGAGTTGGGCCCACCTCAACCCATTTTTCCAGGTGTGGAGGGAGGGGGCTGACCTCTCCCCCCTCCAAGTCCAATCACCTGCTACAAGTGGCCATACAGCACATGTGGCTTCAGCCTAAAAATGTTGCCCACCCCTGGTTTAGATGGTTCTAATGTTTCTTTTGTATGTTTTGGTGTGCAGGGCTGGGATCAATTCATGTATCCACAGCTGGGCACCAATTAACCATACCAGTGAAAATTAGGATTCCATCTCTATAATCCAAAGCTATTTATTGAAAAGCAGGCATCCCCAACAAACAGAAAAAGGTATACAATGTTTCTCCTTAGTAAACCTCAGTTTCACAAACATAAACCTTAAATAACTATGCTGGCCTCTCATAGTATCCTGAATGGCAGACAAAGCAGATACCAGATGGAGACTATTTCCTTCTGCCTTTTGCTTTCTTTAGCTACTTGGTGTGTTTTCTGAGTCCCCTGTAGCTGGGTCTTGGCTACTCTGACTCTCTGGTTCTTCTCCTGATCTATTTAATGGTCCCTCATGGTAGGGTCTTGGTTATCCTGACTTTTGTTCTAAAGTCCCTCTTCAGATGTTAATTGGGATGTCTCTCTCTATGGCATGTGATATTCCCCAGTACTTATATAAACACTTTTTCCAAAGGAGTCACATGTCCCCAAGATATGCCTTGCTATCGCTTATTTAGCCTATTATGATTATTTATTACTTTTTTTAAATTAATTATGAGAGGGACAACAGCAATCAGGTGATGTACATATTGTCAAATATTCCCCCGAGCACTTGATGTCATGCTATTTTACAGGGTCAGTTAGGACTGGTCTACACTGCTGGGAAAATTCACTGGCAGTCAATGAGAGTTCTGCAAGCTACACAAAGTAGCTTGCATAACTCCTGTCAACTTCCTAACTCCCCTTCAGCACAGCATCTTCATTGTGCTGAGTCACTTGAGGGGGTGGTTTTACTAAATTGATTTCCAGATTGACTTAGCATGTCTTAACCGACCACTAAGTTGATCCAGAAAGATCGATCTGATAGCAGCAACCTTGTAGTTAACAATGTAGACATGACCTCAGTCCCAGATTCAGCCTTACACACACCCACATGTATACATTAGGCAAATTAGCCATTGGCTGACCATGACTGTTGTCTGTCACATCAGCACAGCTACACACACAGAGCCTAGATAAACATGGTTCATGGTTTACGTCAGTGCCAAATGTAAGTGCCATATTCTTAGTGATTTGCTATGCAATTTGTCTAGTGCTAAGAAGCCTTACTCCCAGAATTCTTTAGCACTCAAACTTATGTCAACCACAGTAATTTATAGTAATTTACTACCATCCCAACATGTTTGATAGTTGGTTTCCATTCAGAAAAAGCAACAAAAAAGGTGTTGTGGTAGTTCCTCATCCTCTGGACTACCCTTTACCCAGAGGATTGATATTCTAACTATACCAGAGTTGTTCCTGTCCATGTCATGTACAGTACAAACATACTCTTTTTCTGCTGCTCTAAGGATTTGAAAATGAGCCACTCTTTCAAAATCTAATTCCAAAGAATTTGCATGATACATATAATAACATAACTATTGAATAATGTATGGTATCCTTTAATGGTCCATTTCTTGTTTTTAAGAGTGATCTTACAAACTAAGAGTGTTACTTTTTATGGTAAATTGGAAGCTGTTTTTCCCCACATTTGCTTTACATATTCTTCTAATTAAGGTAGGATGAAATGCATTTTTGGACCTGAAATAAGCCATTTCTTTTCAACAATCTGCATTCATAAATTGGATCAGTTCATTTCAATCAACTGCACCCTCTAATTTAAAACTGTTGTCAGAATAAAGCAATCATAAAAGACATCTCAATAAGCAGCTCTGATAACAATCTCATTCTTACGGTGACAATTCAAAGTTAGCAAACTTTATTCCATTATCTTTTTTTTTTAAGGGAATGTCAGAGTATTATAATACAAGTGACATTTTAAAAGATAAATATAAAAAATTCTTTAAATGAAAGAACTTATTTTTGTTGCAAATGCTGTACCTTGAAATAAGATACTTTATATAATCATACTCAATGAGTCACAATCACTGGTGCATTGATTGGATGCAATTCCACTGATGTCCCTATTTTTTTTATTGGTTACAACACAGATGAATTGGATTTTGTTCTGAAATTAGGGCTGCATAAAATGAATTGGGTTTGGTTTGTAGGGGTTTTATATTTTATTTGATATAGGCTCCTTTTGGGTTTTCTGACTGAATATGTTCAAGCAGAATCTCAAAGAGAAAGTCTGCCAACTTAACTTCATTCTCCTAGGATTGAGGCTGAAGCAATGATAAAAGAAACAGATTTCATCTTGATTTTGGAGTTTGTAACTTATGTAAGTGAGGTGACTGGCTGGGTCTGGTAGATGTTCTTGCCATTCTCCTGCATCAAGGTAATATAGATTAAAATATATTTCAACTATCTTTAATAGATGGATGTTTCAACTAGCCCTGAATATCCTCAACAATCTAAATTCCACAATCTTATCTGGCAACTTATTTCTTTGTCTGCATTATCTTTTAAATATATTCCTACTATTTAACCATAATTTCCCCTGCTTGCATTTATATCTTCATTGATTAATGAGAATTTGTATGTATCCTCTTCATGACATACCTTTACACACTGGGAGAAAGTTGTTTTCCTCACCCTCCATTTTTCATCAAAGGTGAAATCTTGGCCCCTTTGAAGTCAGTGGGATATTTGCCATTGAGTTCAGTAGGGCAAGATTTCTCCCCTAGAGTGAATCAACCCAGTTCCTCTCAAAGATCTTATGAGTCTGATACTCACTGAGCATCCCTTGAAATCTTAGCACAAGGATGTGTGGGGTTTCCCTAGGAATTAGTTTGAGGTAAGGCAGGGAAAAAGTTTAAGAGGGGAAACAGCACAATTCACTAATTCAGGCAGACCTTTGAACTGGCTCTGTTCTTCTGCTTCACAGTCACAATTCACAGCAGCTTGACTTGGAGCTCTGGGGCTTAGGAAGAATTTTAGCCCTTCTGCAGCATTTTAGCTTTGCATTGGATAGGCTGGCCTGCTGCTCAGACCACAGCTATCATGTTCCAGGAATTGTGCACTTTGGAAAGTTGGATAGATATTTTCTGGTGAATTAGATTCAGTGTCAACAATTGTCTAAAGGAAAGGCAATTAGCAAAGGAAGGGACATTTTTTAAGACATAGCTTAGCATCATTATACTCTATTGCTGCTGGTTTGAATTCACATTTATTCTAACTGGTTAACCAAATAAAATTATACTACAAATACACAAAACATTATTATAATTTAAAAATGTGTCTCTCAACCTCAGTGGTCTAGATAGTACTTGGTCGTGCCACAAGTGCAGAGGACTGGACTCGATGACCTCTCATGGTTCTTTCCAGTTCTATGATTCTACCAAGATCTATCTCAACTGTGGGATACAATGTGTAATAAAGACCAAAAAAATGAGGCACACAAAGAAAATTACAAAAAAGGAAACTTAAAATTGAATGGGATTGATTCTTTTATTGTAAACAGTGTTCCATGTAACCTGAAGCTTCACAGTTCTTTATGATCTAAATAATTTTCAACAATAAAAAAGAGGACACTACATTTTTGAGGAATGGAGGCAACGTTGATTCTAAAATGAATGATGTACCTGGAACTACCTTTGAGAGATATGACTACCACAGTAAACTTTAAGAAATGTTGATTTATAGTGTATAAGGGAAACAAAGATGAATCTGTTGAACCCATGAAGAAAAGAAAATACCAAAGAATCTCTCTTGTTTTTCGAAGAAGACTTTTTGTTTTCCTTCTTTATTTTCTAGTGTCAGACTCATTTGTCACTTCTTGATTTTTTTCCAGCTGATTTTTTATTTGTTTCTATTTTTTTCTTCAAGCAAAATAATGCATTTGCTTGAATACTTATATGTGAAGTAGCTTTCAGAAAACAGAGGAAATAATGAGGTTTGCCTGCTGACTGTGTGGGATAGAATTGAACAGTGTCTTCCAAATATGGTTTTCTATAATTATTTTATTTCATCGGTGGAAACAATTGTATTTTTTTTAAAGTTAATATCTTGCAAAACTTCAAAGAAACAAGTGGGAAGAGTCTTCATATGCTAATTTGCAAAGTGAAATTGGGGCTTCTTTACATATACAAACACACAGGTGGTCTTTGTGTAACCTTTGGGTGGGCCAAAATTCATTAATTGCCCTTCTCCAGTGCCCCACAGAAATCAATCCCAACCCCTATGGGGAAAGCAGCTGGAGACCCAGGATCCAGTCTGTACAGGACTCACGGCGAAGCTTGCTCAGAGCTACACTCACACATTAAAATACTACTACAATAAACATAACAATGAACTTTATTAACTACTAACTAAATGAACCTTATCCTAAGAAAACAAACTACAATTAACCAAGAACAATCCCTTGCATGAAAGATACCCAAGAGTCCCAAAGTCTGTGTGGAGTTCACCCAACTCTCAGCTACAGTCTCTGTTCCAGTGTGGAAGCTTGAGTGGCAAGAAATAGCTGTCCTCTTCTTTCTTTGCTGGGATCCTCTGTAGCATTACATGCAGGCTTTCTCTTCTCCTCTGCAACCAGCCCTCAGTCCCATATGCATGTCTGCAAGGTCTGTTGCAAATGACTCCTTTACATGGAGAAAACATCTTGTTCACTCCTGGCTCAGCTCCTCTTCAGAACACTGAGCACATGGTCTCCCTCAAGGCAGCTCCTCCCTACTGTCTGCTCAGGCTGCTGCTCTCCAGTCATCTGACTGACAACATCACATCACACCAGCAGGGTACACTGTGGAGCATGCTCAAATTGCTACCACTCCCTGCTTCTGGAAGTTTCCAGTTGTGGGTCACTAATCTGCCCAACAACAGTAACCCACCCTCAGCAGGTCTCTCAGAGATAGCCTTTTCAGGCATATGGGTTACATTTGCCTCTGAGCTTACAGTCTAAATAAATAATTCTCTACAGTTCGATTCAAGGCAAATTATAGCAGATTAATGAGCCTTCTCTGCCTTAAATTTAAAAATATTGCTGCCACCAGATTGAAAGAGGCACTCAAATTATCATGATTCTGTTGGATAAAGAGAAGCTGCAAGTGGAATTCCATAATTCCGAACATTGCAGAGCTGAGTGCCATAGTGAGTGTCTGCATGGCAAGGTAGAGCAGAGAATAGGCCAAGTGGGTCTGCAAAGTTTTCAGATGCACTCTCCAAAATGCTCTTGTATATACAACTGGAGCTGCCACGAGAGGGAGGAGATATAGAAGTATCCAACAAGGTATTATTGAGCTGTGCCTAACTGTCTCTAGGTTAGAAAGCAGGGAAGATTGAGTTTCCCAAACACCCATGCTCTTCAGCACAAAATCTGTTTACTCAGTCTTTGAATAGTGGACAAGTATGGGCCCTGTAGGGTACAGCTACATTAGAAGACTTGCTCCACTACTTCAATATCATGGTCAGACATTCCTGTTTCCAAACAGAGCACTTGGAAATTGGGGAGCCTGGATTTTTCTGAAACTAAAAGGCTTTAGCCTCTTCTCAGTGTTTACTTATCAACTTCCGTTTGATTATTCCTGATTCACAATAGTGTAAATGGGAAGTGATTCAGACCGCGGAATTAAAATAGATATATCCCTATGTTTTGCTGTCTGTCCTGAAGTCTCCACTGAAAGGCGTCTTTTAACCTGATCTTACCAGCATCTGACGAGCAGATATGACAACCATTGCTGATGTACCCTTGAAACAACGTGTGAGCCAGGGCAGATCTCTACTGTCAGAATGTAGTAGCTTGGCTGCTGTTTAATAACAATTCCTGCTCAAAGCAATAATAGGCACCAACATCGTTTGTGTGTACACGCACACATCTCTCGCCCACTAAGGAAATAACTTGCTCCCAGAGTCCAAATATTTCCTGATAGATCAGAAGCTGTGACAATAAAATGATTTTTAGAAAATGACAAGCAATGACCATAGCTCCTAAGTAATTACAATAAGCAAATGATAGCCCTGAGAATAAGGAAACATTCCAATTATATTACCTTGTCATAGGAGAAATAACAATCTCAAAAGTAATATAGAGTACGGTGGATTCAATATTACATTGCCTGCCTCTCCACTGTTATCAAGAAATGCAAGGATGCCAACATTTCCCAACAGTCTGAGGTTATTACAAGAGTGCTGAGTTACAAAAGCTCTAAAGAATTTACTCCCTCATTCCTACTTTGACAAAACATACAGTTGGTGACTTTTAGGGCAGGTTATAGGGCTCTTCAATTTTGCAATGTTTTCCAAGGTCACTGGCAGTGAGGTTGAAGAGGTGTCGGAGTGGAGAACATGTATTCTGAAATGTGGAATGGTCATGTTTTAATCGAGTTCCATGACTGTACACAGCAGGCTGCCAAGAGCCCTGAATAGATACTCTTATAACTGTAAAGGAAAAAATAAATCAGACAGTACTGACAGTATCAATGCTTCCATATAACAATAGGATTTGTCTACATAACAAAAGCTTTCACATTCAAACACAGTCGTGAACAGTCAAGTTAGCTGACATGATATTGATCAGTCAGAGCACACCAGTGAAAATTATCTTTAGCATCATGGCAGCTAATCACAAATAAATGTTTAAACACAATGCTAAACACCGTTTTCCCTAGTTTCAGTTCCTGGTCAGTCAGAGTCATCTTCAAATCAGCTAACAAAGCCCTGGTTGGGACAATTTAATTGGAGATGGTCCTGCTTTGAGCAGGGGTTTCATCTAGATGACCTCTTGAGTTCCCGTCCAACTCAATCTTCCATGATTCTGAAGTTTATTCCTTACACTCATATTCAAACACAATGACATTTTTGTAAATTTAGACTAACCTTTAATTGGTGTGGTGGTTATTGACAAAGCTACAAGCCCTCAAAGTTGTGGGGGAAGGCTTAACATTTACACTTCCCGGTCATCATTTAGATAATAGTTTCAGTATCTACAGTCTTCTCCTATGGCAATTATCTCCCCTGTTCCATTCGCTATACATACTTCCAATTAGGATCAGTGAACTCAGAGACTGCACATCCTGAAAATCAACATGAACCTGAGCTCTGATATCAGAAAGCTACGATCTCAGATTTCATTGCACATGGCCTTTCCATATGCAATTAGCCCAGTCTAGTTCTGTTTTAAGACGGTGGGTGCTTTGACATTAACTTCATTGGCAGTGAAATCTCTATTTGAACCACACAGAAAAACAAAGCTGAAGGGCAGGAGGTGTAAGACAACAGAGATATTGAGTACTCTGCTTCAGACTGCTGCTTGGAAGTAAAGTGTCTGGCACAAATAAGCAATACAGCTCTGGATGAAATATGAATAAATTATTGTACTGCATAAACCACACCTATGTAGAGTTTGAACAAAAGCTGAGTTTGTTGTACAAGTTGAGTACAGCATAATGCAGGTCTCAATCATGCAGAAGTTCTGCTGTCACAGAATGCTGCAGTTTGCATAAAATATAAAAAGGACCCCTTCTGACAGGCACATAATGAAAAATCTTATGAGTGTATTGGCCACCTACCTATTCAGGAAGGTACCTGCCAACTATTGCTGGCAAGCTTCCAGGTTTACGGTAGTCCGTGTTGGTCAGAAGCATAGTTATGAGCCTGATTAAATTCTGGAATTTCTTTTTATGGAGCCTATCTCTGAAACAATTGAAGTTGGCTATAAAAGCTCATTCTGACTTTTCAGATGAACTCTTATAAAGCTGATGCATTTGGGTCCCAACATTCTAGACCCCCGTAAGTTCATACGCTCACCTTGGTCTGACTAGACTGCAGCACTAAGGCTGTGTCACTAAAAATAATTCAAATGGAACCAATTATAAATCATAGAAATACATAGCAGTGCTGCACTTGCTATGAACAATGGATCAAATTCTGGCTCAAATGATCTAGCAAGGGGAAGTAGACCCAAATAATAACATTCTCTGTGAATAATTGCTCTGAATAAAAAGAAAATTCATTAGCTTCTTTTATGTCTGTAGCACTTTTAAAGACTAACAAATTTATTTATCACATGAGCTGAGTCGTGGGAGAAAATCCTGCTTTAGTGTTTGACAAAGTGGGATTTTCTCCCATGAAAGTTCATGTGATAAATAAATTTGTTAGTCTTTAAAAGTGCCACAGGACTCCTTGTTTGTTTTGCTGAACTAGACTAACATGGCTACCCCTTTGAAACTCTTTATGTCTGTGTCTCTTTGGTATTCCCGTTCCATGATTAATCTAGGTAATGATTGTAACAAAAGGCAGGTTTGCAGAGAAAGAAAATTTTAAGCAGAGAATTTTTTCCAGAAAGTGAATTTTGAACTCAAAGCAGAAAAAAAAAATTCTAAAAATTAGATTCATCCAATCAAGTAACAAAATGTATCTAGTCAAAATTAAGCTACATCTCAGATACTGAGTGTTGAAACTGCCAACAACCTTCCCTCAAATAATCTGTACACTGTGAACTGTTCACAGAAATTGTTCAACAGATAATTCTGAATAATAAGTAAATTCAGAAAGCCTGACCAGTCTACAGAAAGTTCATGAAATGAAAATTGATATAAATATAAACTGATAACTGAGTAAATTATTCTCTCATTTCTACTCTGAAAACACACCCATGAAAGGTAATAATTAAAACAGTATTTAATGATTACTTAACACTTTTCAAAGGTGGGTAAGAATTATCATCAACTTTTTAGGGATGGGGTAACCAGAGGCACAGAGAGATGAAGCGACTTGCCCAAAGTCGCAGCACTGAGAATTTAAATTAGTTGAATAGGAATATTTACAGATACATGCTGCAACGAAATTTGATATATCATCATCTTGCTTATTATTGAGCTGTAAAATTGAATATTGTCATCTTTAACTGCACAGAGCCAACATTATTAACACTCGTGATTTGTATGGCTGTAGCACTAATCATGCAGAGGCAATGAGGTGCCCACTGAACGGTTTTCTTCTGCAAACTCTTGTCTCCTGTTAAATTGTATTTTAAACAGTCTTTCCACAGTCATTTTCTAAGATATCATCAACACCATTTTTCTTGAGAAAAAATATCCACTTTAATCAAAGTATAAACCACAAGCACTTGTCACTGGCTACTTTTACTAATGTAGCTTTAAAACAGAAAATGGACATTTTCCTTAATTAGCAGCAAATACCGACAGACTTTTCACTTAATTAGGCACATATGCAATATACACCCCCCCCCCCAAAAAAAAGTTTCCTCTATAGCCCAACAATAAACTGCCAAGAAGGAAATTTTAATGTTTTCTACAGCATGTCAAACTTGTATAGAACAACCCAGCTCAGCAGTCCAAGAACAAAGGACCAGCCTAGATGTCAACAAGCAAATCCACAAAGAACCAGTGTCTCAGGACATGGAGAAAACCATACATGGATACTGTTTGTCATCTGATCCTGAAAGGTGGGGAAGGGGGTCAAAGAAGCATGGCAAAAAGGGGGACATTCTGGCTATTCACTCTCTCTTCTACTCCCATTCACAAATAACTTCAAGCAACTGAAGCGTTGATCACACGGAGAGGCCCTGGTTAGAGGCAGACCCAGCCAACCTGTGTTGGGAATCAAATAGAACTATAAAGTTGGTGAAAGTGTTAAGCTTAGTTTAGAATGAGATTTGCCTTTTATTTACTTCTGATCAAACCTGTCCTGTTTCCTCTGACTTATAACCACTTACAATCTTTCTATACTTAATAATTTTATTTATTTATTTTATTTTATTTTACCTTACCTAAAACAGTGCATTTGTTTTAAGGTGTGTTAAAGACACCATTTCAAGCGACCAGGCTGGTGCATATCAATTTCTTTGATGAATTGATGGACTGATTATGACTTTGCATTGTTCAATGGGTAACACTGAACATTGTAAAATGGCATTTCCTAGGGTTGCGTCTGGGATTTGGGGTGTTTCCTGGGGTCATTCTTTTGCATAATCCCATGAGTGGATGACCAGAAATGTTCATTCACTGAGTTGAGAGCTTGCAGGAGGCTGTGCATGAACTGCCAGGAGTGGGTGTCACACAGCAGAGCAAAGTGAGACTGGTTCCAAGGGTGAGGGATTGGGGTGACACAGCAATACACCAGTCCATATTACAGAGGGGAAGAACATGGGGCAAAAGAATAAACCAGGCGTAGAGATCTGAATAGTTTTTGATCAATACCCATATTCAATAGTCAGGACTCACTGTGGCCAGCAGTAATGGAGTTAGAATCAAATTACTGCAGTATCAAAGAAAGTATGCTTTTACTAAACAGTAATTAAAAAAAAATAAAGAGTACTATACAGCATTTCGTACCTTTCTGTTACTTTTGGGATTTACAGCCTATTTGTAAACACGGAGGTGTTTTTTCTGCACCTGAGTTCACAAATGAATCTTGAATTCTAAGAATTACTTAGTGACAAAGGTGTAATAATACAGTCCTGATTTTAGTGAGCAATAAAACTTCTAAATAGGAGCAAACATGCAAATAAAGAACATGAGTACAGGTAATATAATCTGAGATCAAAATTAATTTTATGTTATTGGATAAATTAATATCAAGTAGAAATAAAATGGAGTAATAGTTTTGTGAACTGTCTATATGAAATAAGATACGAGAAACTCTGTACACAACCAATGATCATCTTCTATCAAGGTCTGTCATTAAAGTGGAGTGACAATACAGGGAAATGGAGAATAGAGTGTGTGTATATATACATATACATTCAGAGTATCTGCATACAAATACACCTATGAAGAGAGAAAAGACATGAAATAAGTTTCATGAAATAGATTAATAGAACTTCAGTCCAGAAATGATATTTAATTGTAGTCTGAACTTCTGAATCTCACAGGCCATTATGTCACCCAGTTACCCCCGTAGTGAGTACAATAAAACTTGTGTTTGACTAAAGCATTTGTTCCAAGAAGGCATTTGGTTTTTCATTTGAAGACATCATGAGATGGCGACACTATCACTTTCATTGGTAGTTTTTCCCAGTGGTTAATCAAACTCACTGTAAAAAATGTGTCCCTTGTCTCTAATTTGAAAATTGTCTGGCTTCAGCTTCCAATAATTAGTTCTTGTTATGCCTTTCTCTGCTAGTTTAAAGATCCCTCCTTTAATATACAATATTTTCTCCCCGTTAAGGTTCTTATATATTATAATCAAGTCATCTCTCAATCTTCTTCATAAAAAACTGAACAGATTGAAATTTAATTCTCACTATAAGGCATTTCCTTCAGCCTTCCAATAGTTTTTGTGGCTGTTTTCTACACCATCTCAAATTTTTCAACATATGTTTTAATGTGTGAAGATCAGAACTTGATGCGATATTCTAGTATCTATCTCACTAATGTAACTTGACTCAGTGGTCTTATACAGAACTCTAGGAGTAATCTCCTCCTGGACTTTGGAAATTAGCAGAGGATCCATTTACATTTAAGAGCCTGCGGTTTTGAGTTATCAATAACTCTAAAACAGATAATGGCACCTAGCGTTAAGAGCCACCTACCACAACCACCTCTTTTACCCACTCTGTCCTTTTAAAACAAATTATAATCAGTCATTTTTTGTAATATTCTAATCATGCATATCAATCTGCCAAGGTTTAAAGATATATCAATTGTAAAAAGGATATGGAAGTTCATATAATATACTATAATAACAAAGGCTGATGGAAAGTAGTTTAAGTTGTTTTCAATAGCTCAATAATGAGTGTTATAAACATATACAAGAGAACCAGACAGAGAAATTAAGCTAATGCAAACAAAAATGGCCACGTTGATATGAGTCAAGGACTGTTGAAATAATGCTTGTTAAAAATGGAGGATGTAAAACCAGAAATCAATAAAGCGTAATTGGTGTGTCAGAGAAGTCTAATTGGTAGACAAAATAATGGGATGGGCTATTCTATATTTCACTCCCTTTTTGTGTCCTTATAGAACAGAGAGAACAAAGATGGAAGAACAGAGGGGGGCTAAAGAAACAAGCTTCACCATTATGGCAGCCACTACCATGATGCTCTTTCATTCTATCTTAATTGACCTGAGTGTTTCAGTAGTAGCAAAATGATTGCCATTAACCAGTCAACATTGTATTACATATCTATTATTTATATATTATAAAGTTACATTCCTGTTTTAAATACAGTGAAAAACCTGGTATCTCAAATACCAGTGTATAGTACATTTTGACAAATACTGACTTTTTAATGAAGAACATTGTACATCCTGTGAATTATGTTTTTTTTCCTAATGAGATTATCTTCACTTGAGGGAAATGTAGCTCTATATTTTAATAAAAAATAAAAAACCCAATGGTACTATTGAAACATTACCTCTGCCAGTTATCGCCTTGACTACTTTGTTCAAATATTGCACCTCTAACCCTTCTTTGTCTATATATTTGTCTTGTCTTTTTGCCTTTTAAGGCTTTATGGGATGAAGTCATGCTTTCCTTCTGTTTGATTAATGTCTAGCAGGTTTTTGGTCCCACCAAAAAATAAATACAAATAAAGAGCATAAATGAGTGTAAACAATGTAAACATCCACATACCTCATTCCCAAAATTTTCCAGCTGCTGTAAACCAACACATTTCAGAATTATTTCTTTTATCTTAGCCCTTTATCTGTCTTGTTCATTTTGATGGCTAGCTCTCCTGGGCAAGGGCAGCCTCTTAATAGATGTATGTTCTCACAGTAAACACAATGGGACTCCAATCTTAATTGGCACTTCCTGGCACAGCCACAATGCAAGTAATAAATATCATTGTTAATTGAGCACCTGTCCTATCATATAGTAGGACAGAAGACAAGCCTTCAGGAAGTACAAAATTATTTACAAGTAGTTCACAACCCATTTCACAGGAAGCCATCTGACTCTTACTCTTTTCCATGGTGGTAAATTTAACTCCTGCTGACAGTCAAACTAATTGCTGTACACAGATTACAATCAACGGTTCGGAAATTCTAACTCTGTTTCCCAATTCCATTTTTACAATGTAAGCATTCCTATAGATCTGAGCTTCATTGCACAGATGGTCTGTGCAAAAACACAACAACAACAACTTATTGTTATACGGTTTTGGTGCCAAAACATACAGAAGGTTTATGTGCCTCTACGGAAAGGTAAGTATCAAGAATAAGGCCATATCTTGGGTAATAAAAGCTTCTTTTATTTCAACTTCTCCTTCACAATGATGGCTGTTACCCCGAATCTCTCTAGGCATTAGGCAGGCAATAAAAAGGACACTTGTTTCTTGAAACGTCAGCAGTTCTAGGATTTTGTTTCAACTGAACATGCCTACTTATAAAGTGTGGCCATCTCTGACTTCCATAGCAACTCAGTGACTAGTCCAAATTCATGCAAATGAGTGTCACAGTGTTATGTATGCGTGGTGGTGGAATGGAATACTTTGTGACGGGAGCCAGTAATGTTCTATTCACGGAATAAGGCAGCCTAGTCTCATGTATAAGTTCAAGCACAGAAAGTCAGCAGAATGGATTCTAGCACTTTAGCAGGACCTTAAGTACCATTGAAACCTGTAAAACTGAGAAAAATCTGCTTACTCCAGCACTCTGATATCTACTGAAGAAAAATAGAGCCATACCCCCACTGAAGTCAATGAGAGCCTTGTTATTAATTTCAATGAAAATATGCACAAAGTTTGTTAAATACTGAACCATTGATATTGAGGAGCAAATTGGTTCTTCTATTCTGCTAAATCATTGAATGTTTCTTTCATATCTTGAAACCCATTGGGGTAATACTAAAAAACTCAGTACTAGAAAGTAAAGTATTCATAAATCTAATTATCCCATTACTCCCGCTGGCAGGGAGGAGAAAATGAGGGCAAACCAAGTTTGCCAAACTTGTCTTACATTAGAAATAGAGAAGAATTTATCAGCAGACTCTCATTCAGTTTTTAAACACAGGAAATCTAAATCTAAGCCACATAAAATATTAACTATAAATTAGTCATTACACACACACATACACCCACACTACCTAAAAGTTCAGATAAGAAATAAAATTTAGAAGGTTTATTCCAGACAGAACAAAAAAAATCTTTTCAGGTTGTCAGTTCCTTATCCTTCCTTGTCAAGTTCCTTTCAGGATTTTAAAAACTTCTACTAGGTCATCACAAAGTTTCCTCTTTTCCAGTGAGAATGAGTTCCACTATTTAGACTTTGCTTATAAGTTATTGATCATTCAGGACTTGGTTAGTCTGTCAATAGTATCCTTTCTGAGACCAACAATTTTTATCTGCAACGGTGCCCAGTACCTCTGCACAGTATCTTATTGTATACACATTAAAAGCATAAAAGTTGTTTTATGCACTTAACAATGGTCACCTCATTTAGCATTGGAATTTATTCCTGGATGATAATTAACATGGTAACCAGTAACTGCTCAGTGTGAAAACATAATATTTAAAAAAAATAGTGCCCCAAATTGGCCATGGCATTATGGGAATCAATCTGCTAGACTTTTGCTTCTGAAAACTAGAGAGGACTCATACTAGGACAGAAGTGAAATAAGACTGATGGTTTACATAATCATAGATGGATTATACAGACAGGCAGACTACTGAATTATTTCAGTACAATCTCTGCTCAAAAGCCTATCTTGGATTAGGTTGAGCTTTTTAAGGAAGCTTAACACAGAATAAAAAACAACGAGAGTCCTGTGGCACCTTATAAACTAAGGCTATGTACACACGATCAGATTAAAGTGCAACATGGCAATCGCGCTATAAAAAACATGTGACCTTTATTGCGGGAGAGCACGTACACACGTCGCTCCTTGCAACGCAACAGAATTCTTTGAATATCGCGGTGTAGTGCAATGAATTCTGGGCACCTAACCCACAGTTAAATTTTCCCTCAATCTGCGCTTGAAATCATGAGATGAAGGAAAGGAACGCAAAGCGCCATAGGTAAAATCTCAGTTTCCCGTGGTGCACTGTGTTCCCCTTGCATCTTCCTCGTTGCCAATAGCAACTCGCGCCTATTTTCAACAGTGCCGCACTACTTGCGAGCAATCACAACTGCGACAGCATGGATCCTGCTCTGATCTCCACTGTCACCTTTAGCATTCTAAATACATCTTGGCTGGTTGCTCAGTACGCAATGAGCTCCGAGTCAGATGAGGACGCTGAGGAGCAGGGGCTGATCGATGCCATGCAGAGCAACAGCACCGCATTGCTCAGCTCCTTTACCGATTGTCTGCACACGGTGCAACGCCGTTTCTGGTCGCGAGAGACGAGCACCGAGTGGTGGGATCGCATTGTTATGCAGCTGTGGGATGACGAGCAGTGGGTACATAACTTTCGAATGTGGAAAGCAACCTTTCTGGAACTGTGTTCAGAGTTGGTCCCTGCCCTGCGATGTAAAGACACCAACATGAGGTCAGCCCTAACCGTGGAGAAGCGTGTTGCAATTGCTGTCTGGAAGATGGCGACTCCTGACTGCTACCGGTCGGTTGCAAACCAGTTTGGAGTCGGGAGGTCCACCGTCAGATTAGCCCTCTCACAAGTCTGCCGAGCCATCAATCGCGTTCTGCTACGGAGGACGGTGACGTTGGGCAATGTTTGTGAGATTGTAGACGGCTTTGCTGCCATGGGATTCCCTAACTGCGGGGATGCCATAGACGGCACACACATCCCGATTTTGGCTCCAGACCATCTCGTGACTGAGTATATCAACAGGAAGGGCTACTTCTCCATGGTGCTGCAAGCGCTCGTGGATCACAAGGGTAATTTTACGGACATCAATGCTGGGTGGTCGGGAAAGGTGCATGATGCCTGCATTTTCAGGAACACTGGTCTGTACCGGAAGCTGCAAGGGGGTACCTTCTTCCCAGATCAAAAAATTACTGTGGGGGATGTGGAGATGCCCATAGTCATCCTCGGAGACCCAGCATACCCACTGATACCATGGCTCATGAAGCCGTACACCGGGAACCTAGATCGCAGCAAGGAGCGGTTCAATTACAGATTGAGCCACTGCAGAATGACTGTGGAGTGTGCCTTCAGCCATTTAAAAGGGCGCTGGCGATGTTTGTATGGGAGGCTGGACTTGGCGGAGGACAACATCCCTGCTGTGATTGCATCGTGCTGTGTCCTTCATAACTTTTGTGAAAGTAGGGGAGAAAATTTTTCCCCGGGGTGGGCTATTGAGGCACAGCGCCTCAAGGAAGCATACGAACAGCCAACCACTAGGAGTATTAGGGGGGCCCAAGGAGAAGCTGCTCGCATAAGGGAGGCACTCAGGGGCCATTTCAATGATCCCCTCCCCTAGCTAACTTCCAGGACGCATCAGGTGCACCTTATGAGATTTTCAATGTGTACAAATAAAACCACTCTTCAAATTATTTGTCACTGTTTTTATTAAAACCTAAAGGGAGGGGGGGTTACAGGTGGGTGTAGCTGCGGGTCTCTAAAAAGTAGCTCTGGGGGGGACTGGATGTTGCAGTGTACCAGGGGGACGGGTGGCCTTCAAAGAAATTCTTTGAAGGACTACAGGGTGTGGGAGGCAGACACGGCTGAACTGTTTGGAGTGGAGCCCGTACATTAATTGCCTGGGTCTGCAAAGCAATCATGCTCTTGAGCAGTTCTGTTTGCTCCTTCATCACGCTTATCAGTTCGTCCCTGTGTTTCTGCCTCCTCTGTTGGAATTCCTCTCTCCAGGCTCGATTCTCCCTCGCAGATTCCTGTGCTGTTTTCAGCAGCTCCTGAAACATATCCTCCCTGTTTCTTCGAGCACACCGCCGAATGTTTCTCATGCGGTCAGCTGAGGTAGACACCAGCCTTGTGAAGGTCGAATCTAAAAAAAAAATAATAATAATAAAGCTCTTGTTAACACAGAGCCTAGATAACCAATATAACCTTCCAGTAGCACATTCCACTGAAAGGTGCAGGGCAGTCAACATCCTATGCTTCGCTGAAGCGGACAAGGTACGTCCTAATAGAAAGCTTATCAGGGGCTAACATTCTGCACAGGGCACACAGATGGAACCTGATATCTCTCTCCTCAGAGTGCCCCTACCAGCTAGAATACATATCCTACATGCCACTGGTTACAAGCCAGGACCGTATGCTGCTGCACTGTGTGCTGCCATGGTTCCCAGGGCTGTGCTTTGCAGCTGGCGAGGCAGAGTATCCGTCTTTGGGAGCGTAGACACAAACGCTCTCCCATCTAACCTGAGTAGTAGGCTCCGGAGGTACATCAAGGAAACCTTTACTGACCTAAATACAGGTGATTTTTTGACAATCACTGCTTGTGTTGATATGCACTTCTAATGAATACAGAGTAAAGAGTGTGCACAGCGGGGACCGAGACAGCAAGCACCCCCACCCCGGACAATGATATTTTAGCAGGAGCCATAGCTGCATGAAAGAGAAACTTACTGGAACCCCCCTCTGCCGCCTCAGAGGACACGCTGCAATTCATGTCTTGGGTGGACCTCTCAGCAGGGGTGCAGAAGAGCTCCTGGCTACACGCTGTTGCGCTTTCCTCCAGGTCATCCTCCATCTCCTCCTCCTCATCTATCACGTCCTCATCCTGCTTGGATCTGGCATTCACTGGATGTGGGGGGGCCGATGTGTCCACAGGACTCTTTGCAGTGGTTGTGGGGTCCCCACTGAGGATGGCTTCTATCTCTTTATAGTACCTGCATGTAGCAGGCGCTGATCCCAAACGGCAGTTTGCCTCCTTCGCTCGGTGATAGGTTATTCTTAGCTCCTTCACCTTTGATCTGCACTGCACAGTGTCTCTGTCATAACCTCTCTCTGACATGGCTGAAGAAATTATGCCAAATGTATCATAATTTTGCCTGCTGCCGCGTAGCTGCGCCTGCACAGCGGACTCTCCCCAGATGCTGATCAGGTCCAGCACCTCTGCCTTGCTTCAAAGGGGTGCGCGTCTTCCACGATGGGCCGCCATTGCTACTGATGATCAGAGCTGCACTCCACTCCACGAGGAAGAGAACAGGAAGTGAAACAGATGAGAAATTCGAAAATCCCGGGAATCTGATCAGGGCGGGGACTGTTTTGTCACGGGCACAGAGCGGGTGGGGGGAAGACCAGAGAAGACGACTTTGGAATGCTGGGACACTTCCGGAGGCCAATCGTTGCGCGGTAAGCGTACACACGAGTGGAAAGGCGCAACAGCTGTTCCGCGTTAACTGCTACCACCCTCGTCGAGGTGGTTTTTGTATTGCGCTACAACAAGGCAGTTAACGCGCAACAGCCCTATTGCACGTGTGTACGCTGTTGTTGGTATCACGCGGTAATGATTGTTAATGCGCGATAAAGTGATCGTGTGTACAAGGGCTAACAGATTTTCTTCAGCCTAAGTTTATGACGAAGAAAATCTCTTAGTCTATAAGGTGCCACAGAACTCTCGTTGTTTTTTGCTGTACACAGACTAACACGGCTACCCCTCTGGAAATTAACACAGAATGACTCCACAAATTTCCAGGCTCTAGCCAATGTGATTAAAATCTCATTTAAATACCAAGAGCAAAAGAAAAGAAACAAACAAACAAAAAACAAAACAAAACAGCAACCCAGGTTTCCATTGATCACAAGAAGCTTTGGCCGTGTGCTAGCAGCTCAAGAATATAAACAGGGAGGCACTGGAATGTATGTCTTTCAGGTCCTTAATGCAAGGAGATTATTAAAAAATTCTAGTTAACTTTTGTTTTAATCTTAGTCAACAGGACCAGGCATGCCACATGATAAGTAGTTGCAAAGTAATTAAATATTTCCTATTTCAGTTGCCAGGTCACTTCTCTAAACTAACAGCATTTTTTACTAGCAGCTAGCAAACTGCTCATAGAAGTCAGGAACAAAACAGCTGGGGGCTGCAGAATTCCGTTGCTATGGAAACCACTGCAGGTGTGTGGTCCAAGGAATAATAAAACCTGATTTTTTAGAGTTTAAAAAAGAAAAGGAAGAGAGGACAGAGAGTGAAACAAATATCTGAAAACAGTCCTGGCAAGAGCACAGAGTAACATTGCTAAATATGATCTGTCAGAACATATCAAGGGACAAAGGGATGCAGGTGGAAGACATCTCAGAATATAATTATGCTGTGGGGTGGAGGGGAGAACAGGGCACAGGCACAGGAAGAAAATCTAATAGTGCTCACTGTGTTCAGAACAAGAGAGAGAAGAGTGGTTTGGAGATAGGACTGGGAATCAGGAACTACTGGATTTCCCAATCTATCTTCAGCCCTCTGTGTCCCGACCTATAATATGTGGGTCCTACTTTCCAAGGATTATGAGGATTAATTCATGACTATATAGCAATAGGGGCCAGATTTACAAAGGTATTAAGTAAGGCACCTAAAGATGCAGATAGGCACCTAGTGAAATTTATAAGAACACCTTACCAGGTTAGGCACCTAAGTCTCATGGTATGATTTTGGGACAGATTTTAAAGGTATTTAGATGCTTAAAGATGCACATAGGCTTGTAATGGGAAATTTCAAAAGTGTCTGTGCAGGTTAAGGGTTTAACTCCTGTTGATTTCAACAAGAGCTAGGCCTCTACGCACTTTAAAAATCCCACCTAGATGACTAAATACCTTTGTAACCCTAAATCCTATGTATTCATTATCATCATTTAAGACTGCTACACCCTATGCTAAATGAAATTAAATATGTATGTATGCAGGGCGCTCTTCATAAAAGTTAGAGGTCAGCTGAGGGAAGAAAGCAGCTGTTTCCTTTGAACTCCATGATTGTATATGCAACCAAACTTGAGCATAAAGTTTGGATGTGGTGCTCAGAAGGTTCAGAAGAAACTGGGCTGCTTTAAATTTTAACTATACTACAGAGCTGAATTGAAGCTTGAACATTCTTATTTCAGGGCCAGATCTTCTGGTATAAATCAGCATATGATAATGTATATTCACTGAGGATCTAGACCACTGCATCTACAATAAAGTCACAGAGAACAAAGTCTGGGGCAGAAACTCATTTGACAAAACTACAATTGGCCATTCTTTTACAGAATGAGTCAAACCTGTCCTGCGTTTCCTCCTTAGATCTTTCGCATGCCTCAGAGAATATGAGCTTTCTCTAAAGATGGGTGAGGAAAGGAGTGTCTCCATCATAAGCTGCATTACAGAGTATATCACTGTTCTTTTTCAAAAGCTAATCCAAAAATGTCTAAACTCAGACTTCTTTAACATACAACATATTCAGGGGAAAAAAATAGCCCAGTGTTTTCACATTACAGAAACCAAAAAAAAAAAAAAAAATTGGCACCAATGTCTACTGCAGACGCCAGATTTTATTTCTCTGAATCAAATTGCTTAACTTCAAATCAAGGCATAAAAACCTTAAAACAAATTGATTTCGCAAAAAATATGTCATTATTAAAATCTATAATGACAATTAACTGTATTTGTTACTGTCAGTTCGAAGTATCATTTTTTTACATTACACATCACAAAGTCATTTGAGAGTAATAAACAGGCCGGCTCTTTGCTATCACACGTGCCACTTTCCTTAGGGATAATTTCATGCCACGGAAAGTCTATTTTTTCAGGTATGCACCCGCCTACTATGACAATCTGCCTTGAATGGTTAAGACTTTCTTAGACGTTTGCATCCTTAATGTTAAACCAAAACGTATGTTAAACTATATTTCCATTGTATTTTGCACTGAGCATTGTTATGCCTGAGACTGGGTGGCTCCAAATAAGCTTGTTTTTGAAGTATGGCTAATCACAGGACTTCCACTGAAGAGGCTGAACATACTGGCTTTCTTCCATTCAGGCTAAATGAGGGAGTAATTAAATGCCTGTTTTTAGTGGTAGCTGAAATAATGGAAGCTACTACATAAGAACTGACTGAATGCAAATACAGGGGCTTCTGGTTGATTTGATTGAAGGGGGTGGTTGGTTGAATGTGTGTGAGAGAGACAGAGAGGGTCAGGAGCAGTCAGAAATCAGGTACAGAGAAGCAGAAAGTAAAGGAGATAGCAAAGTATTGAGAGCGTGGCACTGACAGAAAGCTGAGAGAGTGCTTTTAGGGAAGAGTGCTGGTAAGAAAAAGGCTTGGAATTATGAGTGAAGCTGCTGCCTCTGTTATTTAATTCTTACAGTGTTCAGGGAAACAAGACTTCGTGTACATTCTTTGCAAATAGCTCAAATCAAATAAATGTCTGACTCCTTCATCAGTTTCTACTCCTACCAAACACACTCTGATTAACCATTCAGACCAAAATGGTGTGACAATATTATTGATGAATTTTTATGCTCCAGCTAAAAACATCACAATGCTGGCTATAGTAAAAGAGCAGAACTATTCTCATTTGGAAAAAATACCCAAACATTCAATATTTTCTAAATTGCTGCTTAAAATCTGAGCACAAGCTGAAAGTGGCTGGAAATTATCATCATCTGATGTATAATTAGTGGTCTAATTTGAGAAATGAGACCTGGCCCTGGTGGAAGAAATCCTTGCATTAGAATCACTGAAAATTGTAAATCAAGATTAGATCCTCTTCTAAAAGATATGCTCGAGGAATTATTTTGGGGATTTTCTATCATCAGTGTTTTATAAGAGACCAAATAGACAACTAATTACAATAATCTCTTCTGGCCTTTGAATCCGTGAATCTATGAGCGTACACTCATGGTATAATATACTGGTATGAAAATGCACATAATGACACACTATATACATAGAGGCAGATTCCAATACTAACAGAAGTTAAATCAGTTTGTGGCTAGTTAGTGCCTAGATACCAAATCTATAACTGTATGTTTTATTAATAAATATTGATAGGCACTTGCTAACTGGTACCTGCTATTTATAAACCTAGGATCTTTTCTTAATCCTATAATATGTTTATTCAGTTAATCGCTCAGAAATGAACACAAGCAAAAGGTAACATGGATGCCTTCTAATTCTCTCCCTTAGGACTATGCTTTGTGATATTAGAATTTGGTTTTGAAGTCACAATATATGTTAAAGTGAAATGTGTGCCAGGTGGACACGTAAAAGTGGTTTTGCACCTTCAGAGGCCTAGATTGTATGGAGGCCTGGAGAAGACTCAGCACAATTTAGATAACCCAAAGGGCCTGGTTTAATTACGGCAATCTGTTCAACAAGTTGCAAGACTGCCTGAAATTTCTGCAACACTGTGGCCCTGCTCTACCGTGGCATGCCTCGGCTGATCCAGCCTCACCACTGGCATGGCCCCTAGACTGGAGCTTGTGATGGGAGCTTTGTAATGCCCACTCTGGAGGAATCATTCACTGTCCATTATAGAAGCTTTAAGGACTGTATGTTACTCCAGCCCTTCCACATGGTGGATAAGGGCTAAAACAGGTGAGGAGCTAACCTCCAGTATATAAGGTTGTTTTAAGATAGGTGTGTGAGGACTAGGAGGTGAGCACATAATTACATTGTAATTACAGTGTAATGCTCACTCACAAGGAAGCCAGGGTAAAGCTGTGAATTAAAGGTGAATGTACACATTTCCTCAGTGTGGAGCACTTGATCATGCAGCCTGACTGCAGTGTAACTTTTTATTTTATATTAAAATATAAAAGTTACTTTCTTTCGTTATCAAGGGATCTGAAAAGGGCTTCCTCTATGCCTGAAAATCTTGCCAGGAAAGAATGTCACTCACAAAAGAACCCAACAGTGAAACGGCAAAATCTTGTTTAAAAAGAACACAGTATTCTGTGCAAATGCTTTCCAATGGTTTTCGTGATCATGTCTGGGGCTTCTTTAGTGCTGTAGGGTTTTTTTGCCTCTCAGAGAAGGCATTATGTTTTCTCCTGGGTCTTGCACAATACTAAGCACAAAATTTGTGGTTAAGAAACAATTCTTCATTGATGGCCTCAGGCACCAGCAAGGGGTTGTTGAGAGATCACATGGTAGCTTGCATCACAAAGGTGGCTTCCTCCTCCGTGCACCTGTGTCATGCATTCTGATGCGCCGCTTGGTGTTATTAAGAAACAGAGCCTGAGTTTCCAGCCATTTTGTGGCTGATACCGCCATACATGTGCAAGTGGGGAGAATTAGGCTTTTTGAGTGAGTTTGTGCTTAGGCTCTAAGCCATTTGGCACAAAACTTGCATCCCCAGGAAGAAGAGGAAGGTGGGGTACGATGGGATGAGCCATCTTTAGTGGTGTCCCAACTCTTAGTCGTTGTGTGACTGCCTAAATTATAGCAATCTGTCCCTCGCTGCTCAGATATAATATGGCTACATCTCTCCCAGGGGTTTCATATGGTAGCATAAGCTTCCCTGAATGAAGTCTGTACCAGAAGGAACATGTCCCTGAACAGAGGAATCATTCCCTTGGCAGTCACCTTCTTTAGTGCATTGGAACTTCCCCTAAAATGTAATAGTCAATCTGTCCATCCGTTGCTTACTGAGATTAACGCTTCACTTAGAAACACTGAATTGTTTTAAAAAAATCCAGCTCTTCCTTTACCAGTATTGTCCATCCCAGTTTAGTGTCACTTTAAAAAAAAATGCTATAGAGATGCTTTGAAACAAACAGCAGCAAAGCCACCCTCCTTCACTTGACTTTGTTTTGTTGGAAGTGCTCCCCATGATTCTCAAAATGATGGTATGATTTTGCCCTATTTAGAGCTAAGTAAGCTATTTGCAGCAGAAAATCAACCTGACAAATATAGCTTCTTTTCCCCATTTGAGTTATTGGTAATCACGCATGGATTGTTAAAAATGACAGTTCTTTGAAATAATTTATTGATCGTTTCATGCAAAAGCTTTTCAGCCTATGGGTTGCTCACAACGCATTAGCTTTGTTTGTGTCTGTTGTTTGTGTTTTACTAGTCACTATTGTTCTCCTACAATGAGTCGTGGGAAATTGTTTCTGCTCCTTGGTTGAACCTTTTTTTCACTGGGAGGAGAGCTTAAATAAGTCTCTTATGGTGCAGATGTTTATTCAAACACATTTTCACAGAGATTTATGACATTTCAATCCCACAAATGTGTCCTTATGAACCAAAAGAATCTCTTGTATTAATGTTCTTGTATAAAGAAGTTGAGAATCTCGCAGTGCTTTTGATTTAAGGTGAGTTTGTGAATACTTTTATTTCACTATATTCCCCTGGTTATAGCAATAATCTCTCTGCCAATACTCAGATGACATTACACAGATGTATTGGCTCCGTGCTTTGATTTGGCAATTAGCCCTTTTTGTCCTAGAACTTGTGCAATGAGATGTGGCCTGTCCAGCTGATTACATGCAGCTTGCCATTCTGGAGAGCTTTGAATGTGTCGTGCTAGTGCTGTGGGTAGAGCCTCTACACAATAAAATAGTTTCTGGATAACTAGTCACATGATGGAAGAAACCTTTATTTACCTCTCCTTTAATGAGGAGAGATTTGTGAATCTCACTAAGGGTTTAGGGTGGTGCTTGAGGACAGAGGATCAACACCTGCCTAAGGAGGCTCTTAGTGATATGAAGCATAGCATATAACCCTGTACAAATATTTAGGCCTGTGTATTTGCTGAGATAGAGTTTTGGGTTTATTTGCCCGCCTGGGAGCTGAAGTTTTCAACATACAGTTTGTCTGTGTATGTAAGCAAAGAACAAAGATGCTGTGTGTCGCTTTTGTCCACAGCCAGATGGATTTTATTTCTATGTGGAAAGATAAGAAATAGTTAAACCGCTGATAGATAATGGTGGGAGTTTGATATATAGATGTATAATTGAAGGGTAACTCTGACTCCTCTGCAAGACAAATGCAAAAGCAAGCTCAAGCAACCAGTTGGGAGTGGCAAGGGAGGTATAAGAACCACTAACAAGCCATAGAAAAAGTTATCATGACCAAAATATAACCTCACTCCCTACCCCTCCGGTGGCGTACAAAAGAGGACTCCCTAAAGCCCCAGCCCAGGGCGGTATGAATGTGACCATAAATTGTGGTAGGTGATACCAGGAATGGGCACTACAGGGATAATTAAGCCACCAAGGAAGGAGGAGTAGGGAAAAATGCGCTGATGTGAAGAGTTGTAGTTAATGCTTGCCTGATTAACCCAAACAAACATCGCAACGCCTGCACTTCAGAGTCTAGCCTACTGTTTCCTCTATTTGAAACAAGAACCAGAGGAAAGGGTGAGGGAGCGCTGACAAGCACAAGAAGATATTCCTGTATGTTGAAGAGTGATACAAGGGAATAGACATGGGTGGGCCTGGATAGGCCAAGGCCCACCCACTTGGACACGAGGCCCACCCACTGCAGCACCCGGCAGCAGCAAGAAATTCACTGCTGCAGCTGCTGGCTAGCTCCACAGCCAGAGCGGCCAAGTTTGTGCTGCTGCTGGGTGCTGCAGTGGGTGGGCTCATTGTGCCACCTCTCTTCCTCACAGAGCTTCACTTGCTACCTAGCAACGGGAGCATCCTAGGCAGCTTCCAGTCACATGACCAGAAGCTGCTCAAGGCCAGCCCACCCTTCATGCTCAGGGGTCCAGCCAAAAAATGGGGCTGACTACACCCCTGGTGTAGAGCAATAAAGTGCATTGGATCCATTATTTACCCCATCAACCTCTGCTTTTAATGCATTCTAGACTTTGGTATCCCTAATCCACATCCTCCCAAGGAATTATCAAATATGTCATAAATACTACTGCTATCATATACATTTTATTGTCAAAAGCCTAAATCCTTTGACAACGTATTGGATTTGTGTTTGATTGAATGTCTCCCTCTAGTGGACCCATGTGCAAAGCATTGGAGGTGTGCCATTATTGCTTTTGAAAGTTGTTTTGCTTTAGTTCACAAGGTAGAGGTTTTTCTTTGGAGTTAAAAAACCAGGATTCACTGCCTGGCTCCCCATGCAAGCATGTGCAATGTGTATAATGACTGTCTCTTGTTTTCAGTCCATTTATTTGTTACTGTTGTGTAGTGCTTCAGTTTCTAATATGTGCCTATCTTAAAAAAAATACTGTTATCTGAAATGAGAAACCATCTTCCAAGAAGAGGCTACAAAAGGTAAATTTGTTTAGCTTCTACATGTTACACCACTTCATGTTCTGAGAATAAACATACAAGTTAGTTCAATATATATTGTAATAGGAGAGACTGAAGTTTTATCTATTTGCAATGGCAGGAAAATCTCAACAAGAAACTACCTTGAACTTTAATTTTCTTTCTGGACCCAGGGACATAAAGCTGGATGTTTCTATCTACAGTGACTGTTAGACAAGGTATGACACTTGGTTCCACCCTGTGATCCACTTATGCATTTTGTGTAGATCTTCCTCTCATGCCTTATATTTAGACCATGGGAGATACTATATGTTTTAATTCTTCCCCTTGACTTTGAGAGTGTGGGCTCTAGATCTAAGGACTCTTAGAAACACTGATATGTCCCGTGCACCTTGTTCCTGGTGAATTATTGGGATTTCCCAGTTTGATTAAAATCCAGGGAAGATAAAACTGTTTTAAATTCAAGAATAACGAAAATGACCCTATGTATGCATCTCATCCCAGTGAACTGCATCACAATCCTGTAGCTACTTTAAAAGCTACACGTGGCCAATTCAAAGTGTGTGCTATTCAGCAAATCTATTTCCAGAACTTTCAAGATCACTTATATACATGCAGTTCCAGTAACTCTAAATAACTGCACAAGTGTGGAACAAATAAAATCAATGTAAATTTCCTGCAAATAACCATGATTCCTTTATTTGCAGTCACTACCTTGTCTTGATAAAGGAGCTGCAATGTAGAGCTTCAGCACTAGCAAAGCTCACCCACTTCTCCAGAAACATCAAGCTGGAGTGTGCGCTGTTGTCTGCATTTGCTTTGCCAATCAGTTTTGAGCTGTCATTTGATGATGGTAGAAATGACCAAATTAACAGCTACTCCACACTCCCTGGTGCAGCCTTCAGCAGTGTAAAGCCAAAGGTTGGATAACGTCTGCAGTTTTTGACAGCTGCATCTGCCATAAAGAGCTCAGATCTGGTCACTTCCTAGTGATACTAACAATGAAAAATGTGAGCTGCATATTAATGAGAAAGGGGCTCTGGAAAGAACTGACCCTTTAGCACTTGAGGACATAAGGAGCAGAGGGAGGAATGTTTTAAGAAATCCCTTGTGCCGCAGGAGACATTTGCATTTTCACTTTATTGGATGGATTCTTTTTCATGTATTTTGTGGATTCTTAAAGACTGAAATACATGCTGGATTGACAGCCCCAGAGCCTGATGTTATGTATGCCTCTACAGAACACCGATAGCACAAACAGCAACATAAACTCTTCAGCATGACCCTGCCAATGAACATCTGCCATAATCTGGAGGAATCCTATTCTGCTTAGGTTCTTCTTCCATGCCTATCACTGTGGTATCTGCATGCCTGTAAGAGTGAGGGGCTAATTGGCTTAGTCAGCAGAAGTACCAATTCAATCCAGAACATTGTTTCCTGAGACTGACAACAGAGGTGTTAAATTGCAGTAGTGGTTGAAAAACTCTGAGAAGGACTTTGGGGTAAGCAATACCACAACAAACAAAAAGTCATCTTCTTAGCAAAGTTTAGGAATTAGTATGTTTTATGATTTTATTTTATATGGAACCTTTTGTTTTCAGTATTCTTGCTGTAATTTGAATGTCTGTCCTTTGTTAAAAAAACTTCTACTTGGGCTATGTACACACGATCACTTTATTGCGCGGTAAGGCTCCTTACCACGCAATAAAGCAAATAGCGTACACACGATCAATTTCTCTGTTGCACAGCAACACCCTCTTGCCGCGCAACAGTTAAACCACTCAAAACGAGAGTGGTAGCATTATCGCGGAACAGCTGTTCCGCGGTAATGCTCGTGTGTACTCATTTTGCGCAATAGACAGCCTCCGGAAATGTCCCAGAGTGCCAATCGAGGCCACTCTGGGACATTGGAGCTGTCAAATAGGTCAATTTCACTGCTCTAGCTGAGCAGTGATATTGACATATATGTCATATATGTCATACATTTAAGCGCCGCGGTGCCTGCTGACTCCTGAAGCCCGGGAGCTGACCTGGGAGGCCGGCTCGGACCGGAGCCGGCCCTGCAGCTCAGTCCAGGGGTTCAGGTGGTGGCAGAAGTTCTGCCAGAGCTTCTGCCGCCACCCGAACCCCGAGCTGGTTCGGGTGTCAGCAGGCGCTGCACCTGCTGACTCCCGAAACCCAGGAGCTGAGCTGGGGGGCCCCCAGCTCAGCCTCAGGGCTTCGGATGACAGCGGGGGCTAGCAACGCAGCCCCCGCTGCCACCGGAAGCCCTGCAGCTGGGCTAGGGGGCTGGCTGTGGGCAGTGCATGGTGGGACAGGTGCCCACCATGCACTGCTCTTCTTTCACAAAGGAGCATTCACACAGTGAATGCTCCTTTGCGAAAGAAACAGCATGTGTGTACACAAGAACGCTATATTTATAGCGCTTTCCTTGTCCCGCAATAACTTATTGCGGGACAAGTGTTCTCATGTGTACATAGCCTTATTTTGCTGTTCTAAGGAGTAACTGGGCACAGAGCTGGGAGTAAGGAAAATCACTTCCCCCTTCTATGACTAATTCCCTTTTCTCCTCCTGGTTGTTTAGACAAGGATGTCAAACAAATGGCCAGACCCTATCCACAGGCTTCATTTTTCCTGTCCTTGTGGCTGCAGAGATTACCTTCCATGCAAATAAAGTATAATGGATGCAGTAATGGCTATTGTAGTCTGCTCACCCTGAAGCAATGACTCAAAGGAATGAATTTCCCTGTCCTATATTAATCTGATTGGAGTGTTAACTCCAAAGCCCAGTGATGACACTTCAGCATCAACATTAACTATTTCCTAGCTGATCAATTTAGCAAATGGAATGGGGAAGGGGATGGGAATGAAGCACATGGGGTGGGGATTTGAGACTTTTGCAAGGAAGGAAACACAGAGAACAGAGGAGATTCACAAGGACCAGGAAGGGGATACGAAACAGAGAAAAGAGGACAGAGGAGGAAGAGAATAAAAGCAAAAATAATCATAATTTGCACAGGATTCTCTCCCTGGAGGATGAAAAGACATAGAACAATTTAAAAAAAAATGCTAAAGGGTTACTTACTCCTTAAAAATTATCTCTTCCTCTTGATCTCTGTGCAAGTCTCCTGCTGATGTCCATCAGAGATCTGCTGTGCATTGTGAGGAAATTGTAATCCTGAATTTGCACCACAGCCCACAGATCAGAAGGAAATATGTGTAACCCTTCTGCCAGACCAGGATGGCAGTAGCAAAGGGTCAGGTTCTATATCTAGGGGGTCCCAAACAATGTTACAACACCAACTGGCTCAAGCCCCCACCCAGTCTCCTGGGAAATCACACACTATTCCCTCAGCACCCTAGAGGGCAATACTTCCCCTCTGGCAAGCACAAGTCTGAGTGTAGCATATAAAACTTTTAATAGTAACATAAAGTGTATATATAGAGGCAATATCAAAACCAGCACTGATTTGGGGAGACAGTGCAGTGCAGGATTCACACAGAAACCAATAAGCAGAACTCACCCCAATTACGTAGTGTGTGTCCTTTACTTCTCCATTTTCCCCATTACTGACCATCATAGTTTTAGCATCAGCCTCTCAAGGTGGGGCCCTCTGCCAGTCCCCTCCAGTTGTCTTCCGCCACCCCTGGGTCTGCTGGTGTTGTCTGCTGGCCACTCACCCTGTCCGCTAGCTGCTTGTACCATCAGCTCATGCCACCCGCTAATCACTCGCACCATCTACTGGCCGCTTGCACCATCTGCTTGCACTGCCTGCTGGTCAATTGCACCACCTGCTGTTGCCACCTGCTCACCTGTCCACTTGCACCGTCTGCTCCTGTCAGCTGTCTGTTCGCAAGATGCTCTCCTGGCCAGAGGCATCAACTTCTGCTAGGCCCCAGTCAGCTTTTCAGTAATTTCAGCTCTTAGGAGATCTCTGCGTTTAGGACACCAGAGATAGGACCCTGATCAGAAGAACAAAAGATTCCACACGGAATCATTAAGTCTATCTTTTAACAAGGGGAGGGGAATTAGGCAGAGCTGATGTCACACCCTGTCCTCCTTTTCAAGACTGAAAAAAAGGGTTGGCTACTCTTCTGAATTCTGTGTTGCTGATAGTGACTTTTCCATCAGAGTACGCTAAACACAGTTTATACAATTAAAAGGCGGTATACAATTAAAAAAAACCCAAAAAAACCCAACCTCTTTTCATTTCCCCCTTAAGTTAAAACACAGGGATTTGTAACACAAACCAGCGACACACACACCATTTCCCATCATGCCTTGCACCTGGGTGGGTTCATCCACATACAGCAAAATTATGCTAAGCACCTAATTGTACTCATGCAAATACAAAGCCCATGCAAATAAGGTGCCCCCCCTTTTTCTGGATGACCAGGAGAAGTGCCCAGCCACTCAGCCCTTGCTTACACATGGAAGTCAGCCTTCTCCTCCAAACGACTGAAGCAACCTATGTTAGACTGTAACCTCCTCAAGGCAGGGCTTACCTGTCATGATGTGTCTGTGCAGTCCTTAGCTGGGTCGCAAGGCTCTAGCGTAATACAAATAAATTCCTTAAGTCTCACAACATCTCCATAAAGGTTATTTGCAAATAACAAAAGGGAAACCTGAAGCACAGACAGCTTAGGTCAGTGGTTCTCAACCACTGTGTCAGGACACAAAGGTGTGTCACGAAGAGCCGGGACGTGTGTCATGGAAAACTGGCAGTTCAGCTTGGAGCCAGCTTGGGGCTCTTCCCACCTGCTGTCCCCAGTGGCCCTGTCCTGGCCAGGGCCAGATGAGTAAAGGTCTCAGGAGCTGCAGCCCAGAGCCCCAGGCTAAGTGGGGAGGCAATGCCTGTCCACCCCTAGCTCAGGTAGAAAAGAATTTCACAGCAGGACAGAGTGGGAGGTACTCTCAGCAGTTTGTAAAAACAAAGACACAGATGGTTTGAGGGGGATAAGCTGCAGGCTTTCACCCAGAAGACTCCATCTTGAAACCAACTTCAAGCAAGATCTGGGCCCTGCCTTGTAATAGGCAGAGAATGGCTGTGAAACCCCGAACAGCTGAACACCTTGCGCATAATCTTAGACGATTAAGTTAGTTTAGGTAGAGATGTTAGACTAGTATGCGGTTTGTACCTTTTATTTGGTAGTGGTCACTATTGACTCATTTATAGCATGATTCTGTCTGGGTTGGCCATGTTCTCACTTGAAATTGTACTTTGATCAATAAACTAGTATTTGTTTTATCTAAAGCTTAAGAGGGTGTGGGTGCGGAAGGCTGGGCACAATCCACTTCTTGGTTAAGTGGACAAATTTGAGACTATGGTGATTGGGAACAGGTCCCAATCCCTGTAAGACAGTGACTCACGGTTGGGATCTGGGGCTTGGGGGTGCTTGTTTGGAAACCGACGCCTGTGTGGCTAGTGGATTTATACCCACTGCCTGGGACCAATTACACCGTGGTGGCTGGTGTGGTCTGACTCAGGAGTGAGTGGTCACCTAGAAGAGTGGGGTGAATTGGGGTTCAGGAATGCGGTTCGAGGGTCATAGCATTTGATATGGTCTCACATTACATTCTCATTAATAAACTGGGAAGGTACAAACTAGATGGAGCTACTATAAGATGGATGAAAAACCGGTTGGATAACCACTCCCAGAGAGTAGTTATCAACGGTTCACATTCAGACTGGAAGGACATAATGAGCAGAGTGCCGCAGGGATCTGTCCTGGGCCCAGTTTTGTTCAACATTTTTATCAATGACTTAGTTGATAGCATAGAGAGCAAACTTATAAAGTCTGCAGATGATAGCAAGCTGGGAGGGGTTGCGAGTGCTTCAGAGGGTAGGATCACAATTCAAAATGATTTGGACAAACTGGGGAAATGGTCTGAGATAAATAGAATGAAATTCAATAAAGATAAGTGCCAAGTATTCCACTTAGGGTTGAACAACCCATTGCACACATACAAAATGGGCAATGACTGCCTAGGAAGGAGTACTGCAAAAAGGGATTTGGGTGCAATAGTGGATCACGAGTTAAATACAAGTCGGCAGTGTAATACTGTTGCAAAAAAAGCAAACACCATTCTGGGGTGTACTAACAGGAGTGTTGTGAGTAAGACACAAGAAGTGATTCTTCCACTGTACTCTGCACTGATTAGGTCTCAACATGAGTTTTGGGTGCCTCATTTCAAAAAGGATGTGGAGAAACTGGAGAAAGTCCAGAGAAGGGCAACAAAAATGATTAGAGGTCTGGAACATTTGACCTATGAGGGAAGATTGAAAGAGCTGGGTTTGTTTAGTTTAGAAAAAAGGAGACTGACAGGGATATGATAACAGTTTTCAAATGCTTAAAAGGTTGTTATAAGGAAGGAGAAAAAATATTCTACTTAATCACAAGTGATAAGACAAGAAGCAACAGGCTTAAATTATAGCAAGGGAGGTTAAGCCTAGACATTATGAAAAAATTCCTAACTGTCAGGGTGATTAAACACTGAAATAAAGTTGCCCCGGCAGGTTGTGGAATCTCCTACATTGGCGGTTTTTAAGAGCAGGTTAGAGAAACACCTGTCAGGGATGGTTTAATGGGGATACTTGGTCCTGCCCTGAGTGCAGGGAACTGGACTTGATGACCTGTGATGGTCCCTTCCAGTTTCTATGATTCTATAGCGGCACACCAGACCGGCTTTGGGGAGCAGCCTATCACAATATCCTCTCGGGCAGTTATATATATTTCACATCTGCTTCCATAACAGTCCTGTTAACAATCTCAAGAAAAAGGCCAACAGATGTCAACCTCTTCCAGCTCCTATTGAAGTTAGTGAGAGTGTGAATGGGCCATGGCTTCTCAACTGCCACCTGACTCTTAAAAGAGATCTTTCCATATCAGAACTGAAGTGCTATGGGACAGTTTGGAGGATGGCCACTGTGGCTCGTGTTGCATCTTTTGTGTGTGTAAAGAGGAAGATTTCAGGCATCAGGATGATTAATCTACCTCAAAGCTGTATTTAAGACTTTGGCACAGTCATAACTACCATCTCCCCCAAGTTCCTTGTTAGTCTAGTTCAGCAAAACAAACACAGGACTCCTTGTTTGTCATTCCCCCCCCAAAAAAAAAAGAATACGTTGACTTTCAAACCAGATTATGAAAATAAAATCTTAGTTGCTTGATTTCTTTGATGGTTTCAAAGTAAATTATAGCACAGTACATCTGAGGTAGAGCTCTGAAGTAAATATAATTCACCTATAATAACATGCAATTATTCTTAAATGCATCATCTGAGCAACTAAAAGTATTTTTTGGCATTTCACTGCAATAGGCGGAAACACCCCACCTTAAAATATTCCCATAACTAACAAGGTGCTAAATTCTAAATATACCGTTTTTTCTCTTTCCAAATCCTGTAATTAACATTGCCAAGCTCATATATAAATATGGATGTGCAGAGTGATTCAAAAAAATAAAAGCGCCTGGCACTAAACTGAATGATTTTAATATAGCCTGAGTTCTAAACGTACTTTCCCCCCCTTCATCTTATTTCAGGCAGTTCAGCAGTTATGTTTATTCAAGAACAAGGAGTGATACAGTAAATTGTCAAAGGTAAAAATCAGTGCAAGACAAAATGCCACTTGACATATGCAGAAAACCTACTACGAGACACTTTTTACGAGGGTTTATTTTCCATGTCATCTCTGGAACAAAGCTCTTGAGAGTTCTTGCATGTCTTTGGACAAAGCTCTTGAAAGAACTTCCTCTCCATTTCCAAGAAGATCGGAGTTTAATGTATTTGTGTGCTTTGATTATCCCCCGAAGAAGGAAGAGTTAGAATCAAGTTTGTCACGCCTCAGGAGGCTGCTGCAATCCAGTGTGTGGTAGAACACACTTTAAATTTAATTAGCTGCCGTTTGGCTTGTGATCTCTTTCCCAGCTGATTATCAGACTCAGATCCCACACTTATTTAAATTGCAGATCATTCAATAAAGGTGATGAAGAGAAAGAGTCCCAAAGCAGGGGAAACCAAATGAGAGAGGGATGTATTAGAATTGACACTTCTCAGTGGGTGATGAGCTGGATCCTGTACCAAGCCGGTCTACATGAGTACATGTTTGTGGTATACCTTGTCATGACATCAACTTTTTATTTTACCCACCTAGATGTTTTGCTATTGGGTCCAGAAACTGACTTTTTTTTGTACAGGTTACCTACCACAAGAATCCCTTAGCAAGGACGACAGTGGTACCAATAGTAACAACAACAACAAAAATGCAATAAGAATAATAACAAGAATGCATTGGGAGGGAGCATGTTTCATAGGAAGGGCTTAGGGTCAACAAGTCTAAAATCCCAATCCTAGCCTTCCACAGGCTTGTTGCATGGCGGTGGCTAGTCACTTCACTGTTTTCTGCCTCATTTTTCTCATCTCTAAGTGAGGATGCTATTTTCCTTCCTACTCACGAGTAAGGTTTAAGACTGATATTTCCTGCTCTGTGCCAAGTGCTGCAGAAGAGATCAGAATTATTCTTAAAGTTATATCATGGTGATCATTTCACCACTATGAAGTGGTAACTAAGAATTAACTTCCAGAGGGGTAGCCGTGTTAGTCTGTGTACAGCAAAAAACGAGAGTCCTGTGGCACCTTATAGATTAACAGATTTTCTTCGGCAAGATCTGACAAAGTGGGTTATAGCCCACGAAAGCTTATGCCGAAGAAAATCTGTTAGTCTATAAGGTGCCACAGGACTCTCGTTGTTTTTAAGAATTAACTGTGGACTTTCAAGAAAGCCAGTATTTCATGGCTGTTGCTTAAAGCTCAGAGCCATTTCCTCTGGCATTCTAATGTTACATTATTTTCAGATCAGGAGCTTCAACTCTTGATGATAACTAGATCAAAAACTAAAGGTTATGTCGAACAGCTGCTTGGCATTTTCTTCCTTTTTCCCCAATAAAGGTCTTTTACATCTCACTGAGATTACACTTTAGATTTTGTTCAGCAGCTATCAAATTGATCAAATCTCCAACTCCTGGATATATTTTGGTTATTCTTTGGTGCACTTTTTCAATTGCTGCTGTGTCTTTAAAGCATCAATATTGCAAATATCCATGTGGGCTCTTAACTTCATGCATTGGGATTAGTACCACTGAAGTCAATGGAACAGCTGATTACGAAAACTGAAGTGCATGTGTAAGCATTTGCATGATACAGGCCTTAAATTGCACTGTTATTGCCTTTTTAGTTGGCACATGATACAGCATAGTGCCTATCAATTATATCCTCTTGAAAGATGCATGCAGACATTACTATGCCTTTCTTTTCCTGTACTGACAAACACAGCACAGATGGTACAACCAGATTAATTAAAATCACCCCCAGGTTTCATTTGCTATTTGTGTTCTGTCTGCATTGTTCTTCCATTTAGACTAAAACCCTTATGCTTATTTGTTTTCAGTGTTAATTTTTTATTTTTAACAGTATAGATCTATTTTACTCATCACAATAAATATTTTATATGCACATTATGTAGCTAAAAGATCCACACATTTCAGAAAACGACTTTCTTGCAATTTTCTGTCTCTCTTTTCATTGCAAAAGGCTTTGGTTACTAAATGAGAACTGAATGTGGAGTAAGACTAAATGAAACTTATTTTATCTTGTGCCTGCAGAAGCCAGTAGACTAGACCAAGAGAGATGAAAATGATAGGGAATGAAATTGAGGAGAAAACTAATCCAGAGAGGGAAGGATGAAAGTTCTGTAGGACAAGCCAGTTGCAATAGAGACGGTAATTTATGTGTAATATAAAAAACTATATTGATTATACTCAAAAGTCCTATTTTTTGAGTCCTCAGAAATCAGCACGACCAGTTTTCCTATTTTCCTTATGAATATTGGGCTTGGTGGATTTTCTTCTTATAATGTCTCCCAGTTTAAAAACCTATTCACCAACAGATTTACTTACCACCTTAATGAAGCTCCTCAACACTTCACATACCAAAAAGATGCTGTGACATACAGGGTGCAATCCACAATAAGGAGTCGCTGTATCACCCATGCCCTCTAACCTTGGATGCCATTTACAATGTTATACTGCTGTAGCCTTCAGCCTGGACTGCTCATAAATAGCTTCCAGTAAACAAATCATTCCTACCTATGCCTCTGTGTGTCCTGCAGCCAGCCAGCCACATGTTGGCTCTTACCAGCCTTGGTCAGAGCCTTATACTGCGGGGTGACCCAGACATGCTCCCAGTCTTGTATTTGCCTTCAGAAATGTGTGTCAATTTTATATAAAGTCAGATATTTCTTTAATAGAAATAATATGCACACAGCTTGTCACCCCAAATGCACAGTCCCAGACACTTCAATTTAAACACACTGGATTAGATAAAACAATAAAACACGTTTATTAACCACAAAGATAGAATTTAAGTAAGTACAGATAATAAGGCATAAAGATTAGAGACAATTATAAGAAAAATAGAGATAAAACACAACCGGTACCTCACTTAACCCACTATATTAAATTTAAAGCTGAGTTTTCTCACGACATGCTTTCAGCAGCCTTGCTGATCAAACTTCTTAGGTCAGGACTTCTCCCAGAATCCAGTGGCTGCTTCCTTTATCACTTCAGGTGCCATGAATGCAATGGACAGGGAGAGAGAGAGGGGTGCCCGGGACTGTTCGTCTATCCTTTATATAGTGTCAGTCTCCCACATGAGCCTAGTACCAGGAGACAAAAGGTATGTGTGGAAGGATGTTCCCAGCTCCTTTTTTTTCACCCGTTTGAGCTTCCTGGGTCTCCCCTTCCTGCTTGATGATTCTATTTACTTAAATGCAAATCAAGAAGCGTACAAATTTCTTTGTTTAGAACAGGCATGTTTGCCAACACCTGCTTGGAACATGTGTTATTAACATCATACAGGGAAATCTTATAACTTCATGTACAATGTTGCCACACATGTATAAATTCAGCGTGGAGTGGGGTCTGTCCACCCAGGTCTCCAGGGGAGCGGGGAGGGGAGGGGACAATTGGGCTCTAGCTCCTCAGTTTTCTTGTCAGTTTCATGGCTCCTGCCTAAATTGACAAGATAGCCAAAAGCTGATGTAAGGGAGGCAGTTTCTACAGACACTGCATCATCATAATTACACTGCCCTAATTAGTTGATCTAAGCTGCCTTCTGTCAACCTAACTCTGTAGCATAGACCAGTCCTCAGGGTTTTATTAAAGAAACTCATGAACTGAATTTTTCATTCCACATTTGTTTCAGGTTGGATTTTCATAAGTGCCCAAGCCCCATTGAATGTCAAAAGGGATTTAGCCTTCCGATTTGCTTAGTAGTTTGCTCATTTTCTGATAAGGAAACAGGCCAAAATTTAGACACATATATCCATTTTCCATCACCTAAAAAGAAGTGGCTGATATTTAAAGCTCCTAATAATTTTGACTTACAGTTTATCTCCCATCAGTTTTGGGGCCAGTCTATTCCCAGTTGTTTTGCTGTTTGGGACTGAGGGGTTGTCAGTCTATAGCTGCCTTCTAATATCTCCATCCAGGCACCTCCTCTTCATTATTTGCAGAAATAACTGTATTTCAGCTCCTTAGGGAAAAGTATTGCTTGTCTGATGCAATGTGCTAGAGCAGTATTTTTCTTTTGTGACTCCCATCTGTCAGCTTAGTAGCAACAATGGGGCCAAGTGAAATCTTTCCACCACTTTCCGTCTTGTAGCAGCTTCATAGCTTCATTCATCTTTAAGCGATTTTGTTCTATGCCATCTGTAGGGCAAGAGCAGAAGATGTTTGTAACGGACAGCGACCTGCCCATGAACTACCCTGGGCTTCTTGTCCAGAGATAGCAGAAACCTGTTTACATCTTTGACTTGACAGGTGTTCTGGGGCCTGTCTGCTGCTTCTTTTAGTTATCTTGTTTTTGTGCCTTTTTGTGTCTGGAGGAGCCAGGCTCAACTGGTTTGAGCTTGTGAAAGGAGGGTAGGCCTGTCCTCCTCTCCTCCCCCCTGCTCCTTTTTCTGATCTGTGCTATATTTTAGAAACAGTCTCCTATGACTGCTTTAGATTTTGCCAGAGAACCAAGGACCAGGCTGCCTCGGTAACCTAGGACCAAGGTGCCTCAGGAACCTCCTCAGGATTGACCACAGTCATCAGGGGTCCCCGGCTGCTGAAGGGACGTAAGCTTTCGCCACTCATTACTTTGCTTTGCTTGCTTGGGGTTATTTATCCTGGCATTCAATAAAAATCATCCATCTTTTCAATGGTCTTTGACTGTGCCTGCTAAATCCACACACGAAATTACCCCTTGGGGTACGGTTTGGGGGAACACCATCCTTCACTGTGTGTTATTTATATTGATTTGAAAAGACTATGACTGTGCAAATCTGGCGAAAGAACCTAGCATTACTTCCAGGCTGCCAAGAACTCTCTCTGTGTCCATTCTGGTGAGGTGAAAAATCACGTGCATCCTTGTTAGGAAGGTATTTGAAAATGGGTTGGGTTGATTAGCTGTGTTTTGAGGAAGTATCCCCTAGCAACAAGAAAGGGATAATTAGTAGGTAATGAAGCTAAAAAATGGGTTACAGGCACCTGTGTTTGAGAGAGGGATTTTACTCTCATGATATTGGAATCAATATTTTGTGTCCATCTTCTTCAATAGTAATGGCAGTTCAGAATGCTCCAAGACTAATGAGTCATGCAAAGAACCACTATACTTCATCAGTTCAGTTATGAGAAACAGTTAAGCTCAAGTGCAGCCATCACACACCCTGAGCTGGTATCTTTTTTGTTCTTGAATGCAGAAATATCTACTCTAGGTCTGCTCAAGGTGAGGTGCATCATAGATTCAAAGATTCCATGGCCAAAAGGAACCATTGTGATCATCTAGTCTGACTTCATGTATAACACAATACACGGAACTTCCTCAAAATAACTTCTACAATAGGTCTTTTAGAAAAACATCCAACCATGATTGAAAAATTGTCAGTGATAGAGAATCCACCACAACCTTATTCCAACAGTTAATTATTCTCACTGTTAAAAATGTGCACCTTATTTTTGGTCTGACTTTTTTTATGGTTTCAACTCGCAGCCATGAACTGCAACACAAGAAGGATTTTTTTGTGTTCACAGCAAATTTTTGCTTGTGCTCATTCAAAAAATTCCAACTATTCTCTGGCTTCATGTACCTGTCCAAAAGAATGTGAAATATTGTGCTACTTATGTACCATAGCATCAAAGAAATTCTCAAGAAACAGAGACACCTTTCATGAATCCCACTGGTATCACAATTGTCCTTTTTAAGGTCTTAGGAGCAGGGTGGATTGATTTAACTCCCTGATTTTAGTCATGATTTAAATAAGCAAGCATGAAATCCTGCTGGCATTTGTACTCATGATATTTTCATAAAGAAAAGTTCGTTCTTATTGGTTGGTAAACACGTTGATTTGCAATTAAATATAGACTTCATGTTAAATTTGATGTTACTTTCTGAAAACCAGGTTACACTATATGTACAAGCATTTATTTAAGCAATTATATATCTTTACTTACCCCTATTCAGCTTCTTATTTTTTTTACCATTTTTATTATGTTAGAAAATGAGGAATAATGCATTTCTTATTATTAGATGATAATCAGTTATTTATTTGTGACTTGTGCCAAGCTCTGTCTGGGGAGAAATCTGAATTCAGTTAAAATGCACAACATTTAAAATGTGTTTTATTAGGGAAATAAAATGAATGTGCTGGATATATAAGCATAAGTGTACAAAAAGTTGATCAAAACACTCTGCACTTTAACCTGATTTATTAAGCAACATATCAAATGTAGTTAGTCAATTGAACTGATTGGCTTTGGTCACCATTGCCCTTCAATATTTTAGAATAGTGAATCTCATCCTCTCGCTTCTAGTTTTCAATTTATAGATTGGAAAAGAAAAGCAAGCTTTCCTGCATTCTCAACTCCCAGGTGGTCTCCTAACTTTGAACGAATCACTCATTGAACTGAACTAGTTTATTAAAACTGAAAAATATTCTCTCTTAGCCTACAAAAGAGGTTACTACTGTCAAAAACTCATTTAACACTTCAGTAAACTCTGGTTCTGCATACTTAGTCAGGGACTTCTATCAGTTCAGTGGTTTGACTTTCTTTAAAATGTCAACAGCAAACGTGCTGCTTAATATTACTTTTCATTTAATTTACAGGATTTTAATAGGTTATAGTAAATTTGGGTCTTAACATAGATTGCCATAGTTTCAAATTTAATTGAAATAGGCTTATTTTAAATATAATCTTGCATTCAATGTGAATAAAAAAATCCAATTTAAATTTTTAAAAAACCCTGTTTTTGTTGTTTTTTTAATCATTGATTATTATCCAGCCTGCTGACCTTGTCTCCATTCAACAGGAATTAGTTTCGGTAGGCTTGCATCTTCCAATTCTCCTTCTGGTCACCACACAGGTGATGGATGGCTTTAGGGATGTGCCTGTTCCTCCTCTTGTACAACATGAAGATAACAATAATCTAGTGATCCATTAGTGATGGGTCATATGAAGACTCAATTGACCTTGAGTTCCTCTTGATTTTAACCAACATAAATGACATGTGAATCAGCCCAACAAGTGTTTTGGCCTTGATGATTTTAAATGTCTAAATACTGTGAGATATCAAGGGCCTTGTTCCCTATTGAGTAGCGGGGGTTACTGTATAGCAATTAGGGGCACCTGAGGCCAGTTAAACACAGCCAGGTGCCTAATAAAAAAACTCTCTGCTCCAGATGAATGGGGCATAAGGTGGAGGAGCAGAGAGAAGTTTTTGGAGGAAGATACCAGACATAGGAGGGGAAGTACAAAGTGAGTGGGGATACTGCCCAGGCATGGAGGCCTGAGAAAAGAAACTCTGCCCAAGCAAGATGGGGCAGAAGACAAGGAAATGAAATGAGAGAGGGAAACAGCCCAGGGGAAAGACTTGTGGATTTGGACTCTGTCAACAGCACACAGCAGCAATTCATAGGGCCCCTGGGCTGGGGCACAATGCATAGAACAGACTTGGGTCCCTTCCCCTTTCCCATGGAACCACGTTAGAGGAACCATCCATTACTGCGAGGATGGGAAACTGGAGATGCCCTGGCCCACAATAGGTAGAAGCATGGGACCTGTTAAGGCAGAGCTGGCAATTTGCCCCGATACCAACCTATTCACTACTATAGACAGCTAATAAATTGTGAGTTTTCCCTTCTATTGAAAATTAACATTTGCAATCCATAGATCCCTGTAAATTAGACTCCAAACCCCAACCATAGATACTAACTGGAAGGGCTCAATAATGAAAGGTGCCTGCAGCTGCTATTATCATTAGGACTAGAGTACTTAGTACCTTTGAAAATCAGACCATTTCTATTTAGATTGAAAATGGATGTGAAAACCTAAATTTTGGCCTGTTTCTTTAATAGGAAATGAACAAACTACTAAAATGAATTACCTCTAGCTCATGCTGTATTCAGAGAAAGTAATATTTTGAACAGCTGCCAATTGTAATTCAGATAAATTGACAAAAATCAAAGTGGGCACAAGTGTCAATTCAGCTCTTCAGTATCTTTTTATTGTCTCAGTAAGTACTGATAACAGATGATGAGAGCTTCTTATGGCTGGGACAACTCATATTGTTGTCCCATTTGCTAACATGTCTTTCTAACATTTACCAGAGCTCCAAATCTGAAATCAGTCTTATGGGAGAAATTTAGTACTTTTCCCTATACTTAGAATTTGCCTTCTCTTTTCATGAGCAGATGTCTGCATATGGTGGAATCTATATTGTTGCATACTGGTGAGGAACAAATAGCATGAAGTAATGCCTCTGTCTAATGTCATTAATGTATGACAGCCAATTGACTGACCTGACAAATGGCAGGATGGATAAGGTCATAAACACCATTCATTAAGATGAAGGGGGGAATATTAATCCAAAAAGACAAGCAGCCAGAATGAATTAAGTCTTTCTTAAACTATTACTATTTACAGCTTCACAGCCTACTTTGGATTATACCAGTGGTTCCCAAACTGGGGGGGCGCATCCCCCTAGGAGGGGCGTAAAGAAAATCTAAGGGGCGTCAGGCTGTGAAATTTTCATAGCAAAAAAATTGTGCGTCAAGAAAACCTATTTGTGGTTATTTTTAATTGTACAATTACGAATTGAATTTTTGTTAAAAGGGGGTTGGATGATGGTAAAGGAGAGGTAGGGAGGTGTGAGGGTTTCTCAAAAATCAGGAGGCTTGATGCCTTTGGTCTAAAGAGATGATAGTTCACTCCATGTTGGTTGTGGTGAGAATTCATGTCTAGCCCCTTCACTATAAACTGCATCTGTCTCTTTTTAAAAATATTTAAACAAAAAGTTAAAATAAACCTCAGGAATGGAGGTTGTTTGTTGTCATGAAATGTTCCTAACTCCGCACAAAACATTATGGTGGTTCTCTCTAAAACTTACCAATGACCATTGACTTAATACAGCTTTGAAACTTTACCATGGAGAAGTAAAATGCTGCTTTTAACCCTCATCATTTTAATTAGACAAGCACAGAAACAGTTTTCTTACCTTTTCAAATATATTTTTTAAACTTTCCCTTTAGAGTTTTAGTAGCTTACATGTCACACAGTACTGTATTTCAATTTTAAGTAATTCCTCTTGCTTGTTTGTGTTCATCATCCACGGAAAAAAAATACCAATATAAAAAATCCCACCTATTTAAATGTCCATTCAAATAGTACTATACTAATTAATTAATGCTGCAGCACACCATACTGGCACTAGCTTTTATAATGACTATTTCAAACAGAAACAAAACAAACCTTTCCAAACTTAACTTTTCTGGTTAAGTGCCACAGGAGAAACTATGTATTCTTGAAAAAATTCCTTTAAGATGCTTTGCTTCAGGTTGCTGAGATGCTTTTTGCTGCCAAAGTTGCATAGCTCTTTAAGTATCATTAGGTTCAAAGGTGTGGCTTCAGACTGCTGTTCAAGCCATTGAAGACAGGTAGCAAAGCCCTCGTCTGCTTGCATGTGTACGATCTCCTTGGCCTGGCTTCCCCTGGCTCTCTCCTCCCACCTGGAGTGGTACCGAGGCTGTCAATGATAAAGGATGGGACTGCATGGGCTGGCTTAACAGGGGAGCCCCAGATGCTGCTGCTGCTAGGGAATGCTAGATGCTGAGATTCTGCGTCCCTTATCTTCCCTTTTCCTGCCCCACGGTCTCCAGCACCATCTCCCTTCCTCAGCTCTGACATGCTCCTCCCCTTCTCCCTGTCCCATTCCCTGCTGTCCAATCCCACCCTCCTTCCTTCCCCACTGCCTCTTCTTCCTACTCCATCCCTTCCTCTTCCCCTGTCCCACCACAGGCACTCACCTTTGAACAGAATACAGGATGTTGGCCATGTACATTTAAAAGGGGAATGTGAGAGGCACTAGGACCCAGAGGTAATATCCAATTGCAGAGGCAGTGAGCCAGAGCAGTCACCCTTCCTCACTGCACAAAGAAGGGGCAAGACCCACCCCTTCCCAGGGCTGGCTTGCAGAGAGAAGGGCCAAAAATGTGCTGGGGGAAGCACAACATGGGAATGACACAGCTCCCTCTATCCCTAGCTGAGCAGAGTAAGCCCTGGGCTTCTCACAGAAATCAGAGGTAGGTAGGGAGTGCAGTGGCATGTGATCCCATATGCCCTCCCCATGCCATGCCTCTGTTTGGTGGTATTGCCCTCCCAAACTCCATGTGTGTGGTTAACAGATCAGTTTGTAATTCTGGCCTTTGTATCTTCCAGGTTCTACTGCACCCAATTTAATCATCAACTTTATCTGCATCTCTGAATTCCTATTGCATAATGTTTACTGATGAGGGAAGGGGAAACACAACTCTTATTTCAGCCAGAAAGAAATGTTTGTAGTGTCATTGGGAGTGTTACTGGACAACAATTAAGATGAAGCATGTGATTTTGGATGGAGATGTTGAAAATTGTTTAATCTCTGCGCAAGTTATTGCGCTTGGAACAACTCAGGAACCATACCAACTGCACACCAGCCATGGTTATCTATTCTGGGTTGGTGAGAACTGATGTAATGACAGGATGTCACTGAATTGCTAACACTGCTGGGTTTTATTGACCACAAGGTCTTTGAACAGGCACCTAAACCCATGAATTCCCTGGAAACGTAACCCTGAGCTAACAAGCTGAGAAATATGATGTAGTTAAAGATATAGAGGCTGATTTGGCAGTAAGACTGTCAATAAGATAGAAAGATGTGCACTTTTATGGTGTGTTGCAGTTGCTATCTTAATACTTCATAGTTGATCTTTGGGTTTGTATTTTTTTCCTTCCCCCCCCCCATGCTATGCTAATGAATTTTGATTTTATTTAATTTATAGTATTTGGAACCCAAGACAAAGATTAATTTGGTGAACTTAAATTAAAAGGACCTCAATCCAAACCCCTAATGGTGGTGAATGAAAATGATGGTCATGAATGAAGGAAGCTGGAACTTCCTTCCTCAAACATTAATGGAAAGGTGTGAACCAGGAAGATCCAAACAATCTGAAAGATTCAAAAGATTGTTACAATCTTCCATATTCGTATAAACACATAGGAAACAAAATGCTTCTGATAAAAAAGGTGCAACATTTCCATGGCAAAAAGGAGAAGAGATCTGAAAGGAAAGACAAATGGTGAATAAAAGCTTTCAGTGCTCCAAAAATAAAACAGGCTCAACTTTTCAAAAGTGCATGCACAGTGTGAACATTTCTAGAGATCAGAGCCAGGTCTTCTGAAATTGGATGGAGAGAAACAAAGACCAAACCACACTGAGCGTGACGAAAATTATCAGCCTCCCTCCCCCTGAAGAATACTTAGTTCAGTCAAAAGGCGAAAAAGGAAAGGTTTAATAAACAAAAAATGTCTCTTATTGCAAATAAAATTATTGTAATAAGAAACCCAAGATAACTTTGAATAATACCAAATTTTAAGATTTCAGAACTTCTCATTAGTTAAACTTCTCTTCATGGAGATATTTGTCCTAAACATTTTTATTTATAATTATTGTTTACATTGTGACAAATATCTTACAAGAATTGTGTGACACAGACCTGCAGCATTACAAGTTGCTATCCTAGCTTATAATTTACATGTCACAGTGGTTGCATTTAAAATGTTTTCGCCAATTTGGAAGTTTTTATCAATTTGAGAGATTTGCTATACCTGTACTGAGATAGTGTTGGGACCAGTGAAAAGTTTCAAGACAACTGACATCATGAAAATAAATCTGCTGGATATACATTGTTAGCGTTTTCCAGAAATCATAAGTAGTGACGATCATCTCTAAACGCATCTTTTCATTTGAAGAACATTTGTCTCTCACAGCTGAAAAGCAGGCAACTGAAACAAATACATTATTCAGGCAGCTGTTTTGTTAAAAGAAATTCAGTTTGTTTTCCACTCAGATCCAACGCTGAATAACGCTGAGAGCAGTGCTGAAGGTCCTGAGAGCAGGATGAGTTCCTTTGAAAGACATCATAAGAGACCCCGCTTCTGCACTGAAGCCTGCTTCCTGCAGTTGCTTTGCTATTTCCTCTACATCCCAATGTCCCTCTTCCTGATTGGCCATTAAATGGTTGATAAGGTGAGGGTAGAACACAGTGGACACACACTTTACCACTAATTTTGCATTCAGGAGCAAGGAAAGAATTTCAGAGTCACAGCTGGAATCATCAATCTGCAAAGAAAGAAAAATACACAAATAATGAATTATTGGTTACCTCCATAGATTTTTTTTTCAAGACTTGAAGGGACAATGACCATTATAACCATGATCTCTTCCAGTAGTATGTTCTGCACAGCTTAATAACAATAGTGATACGTACTTTACACATCCAAAGCAAAACTTCAGCAATCATTCATTACATTAACAAAACTTCACATGAATCTAACAAATATACCCATTTCAAACTAAGGCACAAAGGCTATGTCTGTACTAGAAAAAGTTATGTTGACTTTGTTAAGGCAACTTAAAGTCGACCTTATTAAGTTGATAAAGTGGTTACCCTGAACGTGGACTTAGTAAGTCAACCTAATTGCCCTTAAGTCGACTTAATAAACTTAAGGCTACTTAAGTTGACCTAAATTGCCAGTGTAGACATACCCAAAGAAATTAAACAAAAGGTAGTGCAGTGCTTGGGCTACATTCCCAGTATCCTCTCTATATACCAGAAAACTCCCTTTCTATTTTCACATTAATACAAAGATTAACACGGGTTGATATAGGGGACCATGAAAAAAATATTTTCTGAAACACTGGTAAGTGGAATTCAGTGTGCACTATATAAGCAAGTGTCTCAGCAGAGCTCAGGACCAGATTTTCAAGTACCCTCAACCCATAACCAGGCTCATATATTCAAAGTGCTTAGCACCCAGCAGCTCCCATTGTGGCTGAGCTCTTTGGAAATCAGGTCTGTATCTGTATGGACAATGTTATAGGAATAAGTTTTTAAATTCAATTTTAGCTCATTTAGCAGATAAATCAGATCTCAGTTCCTAGCAAGACGATGCTGATTTAATAGCATAAAACTTCTTATGTCTCCAATGTCCAGAAAAAAACTAACAGCATTCAACGTACAAAAAGAACATTGTAAGGAGTATGGAGAAATTGTCATCTTTGAATGCACTCCATCAGATAAAATATGAAGAAACCAATTAAACTGGTTAATAAATAATGAGTGATTTTCTGACCAGACAATATACTAAATTAAAATTTCGTCTCCCTTCTTCTCAACCTAGGTCCCACTTTCCAGAATAACTGTCCACCAAATGTTGATGGCTGGTAGAATAGGAAATGTTATGACACTCATATTGGTATCTGAAGTGAGCTGGAACAGCTCTTGTTTCTGAAGGGTATGTAGTTGAATCCATAACATCTCAACAGAAAAGTGACTAGCACACCTTTCAGACAATTGATATCTTATTCGTAGGCAATTCTTGAATCATCCACCATCATAAATTATTTCATCCTGATTTTTCAGGACAACATTATCCAGCATTTGTTGCCATTTACTTTCTGATTTTGGGGGAAGAAGGGGGATCACTAGCTGTACAGATTAAGCAATGCAGTGTTCTTGTGAAACTGGAAGGGCATTTGTCTTTTTTTTCCCTCCCTCCAAAGCCTCAGGATGGACATTTCTTGGTTATATCCAAATTCCCTATTTTATCAAAATTTCACCTTCATTTCTCAGGCGACAGGGAATTACCAGCTTTGTGCATTGGTCTTGGACACTAATATTCCTCAGGTCAGGGACCCAGCAAACCAAACTTAGTGGTGCAGATGTTGTTTGTTTCACACACTTACTGAGATATTCACTCCATATGCAGAGGAGGAAGGAGAGTTCAAAACAAGCCTATGATGGATCCTGCTGCTGTTGAAGTCAATGAGAGACTTGTCATTGACTTTGACAGGGATGAGACTGAGCCCTAACTGAAAAATCACACAAGTTATTTCAGAGTAAAGAATCTTACTATCTTTAGATTCTTTCAGCCTCGTGAATGTAAGCATCTCTCTCTTGTGAAAGAGACAATGCAAGAAGTCAGCATGATGTTTTTCTTTATGTACAATACTGAAAAAATATACTAGAATAATTTGTTGCTCCTTTTAAAAAGTAGAAGAGTTTTCCCAAGCTCTTTCCCCTTTTAAAGAAACATAAGAAAAAAGACAAAATATGAAGCATGTCAGAATGCCAAGGATGTTCATCTGATGAACAATACTCCTTAGATAAAAGGTTCAAGGTACAACTACCTTCTTTCTTTCTTTGAATTAGCATTAAAATTACACATTATTATTAGCTGTTTATTTACTGACTTCCTTCCCTTAGGGATTTTAGAGACTCTTGGAGAGGAAACGATGGATTTTTCAAGGTCGAATAGGAGACTCAAGCCCAGCTGGACAAAGGTTTTGAACCACTAGAGGAGTGAAGTTCTGGAGCAGCTTTTTGGGTGTGGGGAGGAGGAACCTAACTTATTTCAAAATTGAACTTGGCACCTTTATTGATGGGGTTGTAGATGAGATTACAATTCATGGCATATAGCCCATCTGTGAATACTATTAGCAAATATCTCCAACAGTCGAAGACAGGACACTAGAGGGGAGAGCTGAGTTACGGGTATCTGGCTGGCATGTCTAACTAATTGCCGTATCTTATTTCAGGAAGGAATTTTCTCCCATGTCAGAATGGCAGAGATCCAAGGATTTTTTCGTCTCCCTGTCAAGTATATGGAGCACTTGTTAGTTTGAACTAAAATAGTGGATTCTCTGTAACTTGAAATCTTTAAATAAAGATAGGGGAGGGGATGTCCATAACTCAGTTAGAAGTCATGGGCCTACTAGAGGAGTGTGTAGGTAAGATTCTGTGGCCTACAATTCCTCCAACCTGCATTGTACGTTTACATCATTTAGATATGTTTTACTGCTCATTCACTGTCTTCTTCACACTGATATCTTCTTGATTAAGCATTTTTTTTAAAAAGTTCTTTGCACATTACCAGTCTGTTGCACGGAAGTGTCTCTAGGGATACAAAGCTAATTATTTTAATGTACTCTCTCTGTAGAGAAACAATTCTAAGAACATGAAGAAATCCAAGGAAGTTATTGTTATAGGTTACATCTGAGTTAGTTTTGTACTGTGTTGCTCAGACCACTGAGATAAACCATGTCAGCTTGGGAATGTGGAAATGTGACTCGTTTCCAGGCTTTAAAGACCATTGTTGGCTGTTTAAAATAATTTCCTATACAGCCTCTTCTCACAATATACTGTGCAGATACCACACTATTACCCAACAAGTTAAACTTTTAAGGGCAGAAGGGCTGTTACTGAGCATCTATCTGTTTGATTCTTGGTTTAAAGGTAGGAGCTAGCCTTACACAGTACTTCAGTGTTTGATTTTATGGATTACAGGAAGCAAACAGTAATTACACTAACAAGATAAACCAGAAATCTAATTGCACAGTGAATGCTAGGCATGATTTAAATTAGTTTTTGAGGCCATTATTCTGTTGTCAATGAACTGGCCTTTACATTCAAATGCACTGTAAGTTGGTGCAAATCACTAGCATTTTAGGAAAAAAAGAGACAAGCATAAAAATAAAATATCTTCTTCAGCATGAGACAAAAAAAACCCAGAAAACAAATATAAAATCAACATGCACATTATATACATACAAAGCAGACATACTGTGGCAGACGCTTGTATGCATGACCTGTGCATACAAATATCAAGAGGAGACATTTCGGAACACACAAACAGGAGCACAGAATTTTCAAAACACATGTTCACACGCATGCACAAACCCCCAAACTTGATGCCCCTATACATTCAACAAAAATACACAAAAGTCTCTCCATTGTGGCTGATCTGCAAATTCCAGCAGGTCAAATTGTTACAAACAATCCCTGCAGGGGAAAAAAATAAAAACCCCTTTTTCTTTCTGACTTCTTCAAGGCTTGCAGTGTGGTGGTACCTATGCTGGTCTCAGGACAGTAGAGAGACAAGGTGGTGAGGTAATACCCTTCTGTTGGACCAACTTCTGTTGATGAAAGAAATGAGCTTTCAAGCTATACAGAGCTCTTCTTCAGCACTGTACCGACTTGAAGAACAGCTCTGTGTAGCTCAAAACTTGTCTCTTTCACCAACAGAAGATGGCCCAATAAAGGGTATTACCTGAACTGCTTTATGCCTTCTTCAGTGCTGCCAGAAGATCTGTTCAGAAGGTCAGAACAAGACTTTGTCCCATTTCTGTCTATAGACAATGAGTCAAAGACCCATGTTTGGGCCCAGTGCCTGTGAGCCAATGACACATGGTTTGCTGGGCTCTCTCCCTCTTTTGTGCAAAGCTCTGATGGGGGGAAGTGCAGAACAGCATTTGACAAAAAAAAATGAATGCAAAAAAAATGTTTCATTTATGGAAGCCAACACTTGACATGCTTTATTCTCATCATGGTAATGATATAGTGTTTTAGAACATAAATTCATATGAAAACAAGTGCAATCAGTAGAGGTACAGTAAATGAATATAAAGAAAAAGTTATGTGCACATGAATACAAAGCAGTCACTTATTTGCACCATTACATACCATCCATCCATATTCATACATGGATGAACAATTATTCCAGAACAAAATAAAATCTAGATAGAATGACAAGCCTCTGTTCATAGACATTCACATATATATTATAAACAGGCAAAGCATAAATTATTATTACAATTTGTATTATTATAGCACACAGGAACTCAGGCCAAGACCTCATTGTGGTAGACACAAACACAAAACAATAAGACTGGTTGATTAGGTATGATACCACTATTCCTCATACAATACACACAGACACCTCAGACATTTATATTGCCAAAATTTGATGGAACACATATTCACATGAAAAATACCCCCAACTCACATAAAGCAATCTCATAGTGTTGCAAATATGTTTAAGGCAACTATCAAAATACACCTACCACCCTACATTGGAATTCATATGGGGTATCATAAAAAAACTACAACCCACTCTCGATAGGGACTTCATCCTGAAAGAAATTTTCCTGAACCCCCTCTTCTGGCCTTCAAACAATCCCTAAGCTCTCCAAGCTCATCATCAGAAGCAACTTCACACAGACCAGAGCACACCATCTGAAAGTAGTAACAGACCCTGCTGGAACCACAGACGCAAAACTTGCAGAGATATCTCCCCTACTACAATGACCCAAACCCCTCAAATACACCTTTCATGATCCCTCAGTCCTACACATAACTATCATAACATGTGGTAACCTCAATGGCAACTACGTGGGTGAAACCAGACAATCACTACGCTCTTGAATAAACTCACACAGGTAAATGATAAAGGACAAAAACATCACATCATCAGTGAGTGAACACTTTTCACAAAGTGATCACTTAATATCTGACCAATCAGTCATCACCCTCAAAGGAAACCTGCACAACACTTTCAAAAGATGAGTCAGGGAGCTTAAGTTCTTAACTTTTTTAGACACTGAAATTCAAGGACTGAATAGACACACTGGATTTATGGTTTTACAATGATCTATTAAACAGCTAACACATCTCCATACCCTCCAGATGCTTCATCTACTCCCTGTGGCTGGAGGAGTGGTAATGAGAAAATGTTTTAACTACTTATTTAAATGGTCTGTACCACTTGTAGTTAGCAGTGACACTAAGTTAGGCCATGTCTACACTATCACTTATGTCAGCAAAACTTTTGTCACTCAGGAGTGTGAAAAAAACCACTCTCCAGAGGGACATAAGTTTTGCCCGTATAAGTTCTCGTATGCGCGAGATGCTCTTCCTTTGACACAGAAACTGCCCCTCATTGAGTTAGTTCTATTATGATGACAAGAGAGTTCTCTCGCATTGGTGTAACGGGGCTATATAAATGCTCTTTCAGTGGCACAGATGCATCTGCACAGATGTGCTGCTATAAGCGTGTAATTGTAGCTATGGCCTTAGTTTTCCGGACTTGAAGGAGAGCTCTGTATAAGTTCAAAAGTTTCTTTCTCTCTCCAGCAGAAGCTGGTTCAATAAAAGATATTATCTCATCCACCTTGTCTCTTTAATATCCTGGAATCAAATGGCTACAATACAATTGCATATAACTACTGAAACACATGCAGGTTTACCCTTTTTGTGGGTAGAGATCTCAGTATTGAATTATTTGTGGCTAAAGCAATTATTTTCCCAACCAAAGCTGTGTTCTCTTAAACAGAAAAATAACAATAACTGTAAGAAAGACGTAAGATGCAGGTTTAAAATTAGCAGCTCTTAGCCATTGCTTTGGGAGACTGCAAGTAGGGGTTTCAACTATGCGGCCCGCGGGCCCCATGTGGACCACGAACCTCTTCCATCCAGCCTGTGATGGCACTCATCAGGACCACACTCTCCCTCTAACAGAGAGAGAGAGAGAAAGAGAGAGAGTGTCATCTTGCATACCAGGGCTTCGCAGTTTTGCAAGAATGTCAGGTCTTGTGACATCACAGAGCACTGGGTACACGAGACTGAACTCAGGAAGATCTCTCTCTCTCTCTCTCTCAGGAAGAGAGTGTGGTTTCATGGAGCACCGTTTCGCATAAACAGGACCCCGCGATGCTATGAGAGTGCCGTAGTATTTTGAAAAACAACAGAGTCCTGCGGCACTTTTAAAGACTAACAGATTTATTTATCACGAGCTTTCGTGGGAGAAAATCCCACTTCATCAGATGCTTTGAAGAACCACAGGACTCTGTTGTTTTTCTGCAATAGACTAACACGGCTACCCCTTTGGAACTTGACTACATAGTATTTTGATTTGTGCTATGTATGGCCCCCTTGAAGTAAATTTAAATCAAATCTGGCCTGCCATAGCAAATGAGTTTGACACCCATGGTATACAGTGATAAGAAGCTTTTATATAGTATTTTGTAGCTTTAAAAGTGCTGTATAAATATTAGCTAGCACGCAATAGCTTATGAGTAGTATTAACTCCAATCCCTAGCATGCAAAACCACAATGTAGTGTAAGCAACTCAAAGACATAATGAATGTAAAATATATAAGTGGAGTAAATGTCAACGATTTATTTTACACTAACTAGAAACAAAATATTTTCAAGTCCCACTTTCAACTGAGGTCTCTTGAGTAAAAGAGGCAATTTTTGCTGATTTCATAGGTCCTCAATTCCTTGCATGATGACATAAGAAAGAAGACAACGCTGGAAGCCTTCTGAGAAACAAGCAACTCTTAATGACAAGGTCTAACGGCATTCATAAAGTACTTAACTGGTTACCCTAAGATAAAAATTTTTAAATTATTCATACACCATATTTTCTGTATTGGGGGCGGCCTAGCTATTTCTGGTATGTGAAAGATGGAACTGGTAGTTTGCAAAAGGTTACATGGTTAAAAGAAGTCTGCAGGTTCAGAAAAGCTTAAAACCTTGTTGCTGTATTATTGGCAAAGGCTGTACAGTTCCTAGTATTAGCACTTCGGCGTTATCCTTTTAACTGTAAACATCTACAAAACTGTCAGTATCATACAGCAAATAGCTAAATAAGACAACGTTACAAACAAGTGAGTATTGCATTTTTCTCACAGCCATGTTCATGAGCTGTGCCAGCTGTATGACAGGAAATCTATGATTTCACTTTGCCAGATGGCATTTGTTCTTTCTCTGTTTAAAGTAAATGGGAAATTGGCCTTCTCCAAAAAATCTGAAAAGTAAGCACAGCCAACAGGTTGACTACATCTGTGGTTCATTATTTAAAATATTCAGGACACCAAATAGCCTAAGCTTAGCCAGTTCATTAATCAAAGCCAAAATAGCTCAACACAAAGCAATCTTGCAGTATTCACCTTTGATAGTAGGTTTGCTTCAAAAATATGCATTTGACATTACCTATATTAACAGAAGATCTTCTTCCAACTAGTGAGCATCACACATGTTTTAACACACCAGTCCCTACCAGATTCCTATATTGTTTTTCTGTGCTATCCTGTACCTTTCTCTTATCTTTGTTTTAACCTCCACATTTCAGGTTTCAATAGAGGCATCCTCTTAACTGTACCAGGACATAGTATTCTTACTATGATGGGTTTTGTATTTGCTCATGCCAAAGGCAGAAATTAGCTACTGAAAAGTAAAAACAATGAGAGTCCTGTGGTACACCTTAAGCTATTTCTACACTAGAAAAGTTAACTCGACTTTAAGTCAACCTTATTAAATTGTCTTAACAAAAGTCGAGTTAACTTTTCCAGTGTAGACCTAGCTCCTTTTCGACCTTATTACGTCGATTTAATGAGGTTGATTTAGGCGCTAATCCCCGTCCACACTGGCTTAAGTCGACCTAAAACGAGGTGTTATTAAGTCGACTTAACTTTTCCTTAAGTCTACTTAAGGAAATGCTTAACTCGACTTAAGGAAAGCCCAGTGTGGACACGGAGTAGTTTAGGTCGACTTAAGCCTCCTTAAGGTCAAAGGCGTGGAGTCTGAAGCTGTATTCATGAAGTAATCTTCCATTATTCCCAAGCTTTTTATATTTTAGGAAGTATAACTGGTTTAGTGACAGATTGGATCAAAGAACGACTAGAAAAAGTGAGGGAGGAGTGACTTCCCCAAAGTCTAGGTTGTCCACCCTTGACGCAGCATAGACCACATCATTGTGGTACGAGACCTCTGATTCTCTGATTTACTCAGAAGGTCTTTGGGGAGGTGCCATGGAATGGAACAAGCTACAATTGCAACTTTAAAAATAAAAGAAAACACAGAAGCCGATAAAACAAACAAGGAGACCTGTGGCACTTCACGCTACCACAACACTAAGGAAGGCAAGTGCTCTTGCTTTCTCTAGCCTACATTGAAGGAAAGAGGAGAACAAGACTCCACGGGCTAACCCTGGTTTTACAAGCTGACTGCCAAAGGAAGTCTATCAGAGGAAAATGTGAGGTTCTGACCAGAGACAACATCTCCTGGTTCCATGAATGGCAGTCTTGACTCTGATGCTCTGAAGACCAACACAAGCTTTCTACATAACCTTTTCTCTTTTTATAGTGGTGATATCCCCATTGTATTCTTGATTTTTCTCTAACACTTCTTAAGGTGTGAAGGAGTGTGTGTACATGTTTGGTAAGTAATAGCATGAGAATATCCAAATTCAAAATGACAACTTTGTGCACTTTGTTTTCTAGAAGTGTGTCTATGTAAACCACTCTGCCTTGACAAAGGAAGTTAAGACTTGCCAAATACACTTTACCAACGTAGATAACGTACGCAGGAAGAGAGCCAACTGTATAATTTGCTCAGTAAACAGTAATCTTGAAGGAGAATCTTCAAAGGGCTGAGAAATAAATTATGCTCCCCTTCACATTCCAGGACTAATATTTGAAAGAATTAATCATGTGTTGTGTTAACTTCATGAGCAGTATCTTGATTGTGTTCATCCAATGATTTGATCATTGATTGCTAATTCAACGTAAAAAAATTATTAAATAATTCTGACTCTTTATTGAAAGTCCTGTAGATTAATAAGTAAATGCAGAGAAGCCGTGGTTAACTTTTCTGAAAAGCATAAAGAAAGTTTTTCTCACATGAACCTTATTGTATCATGCATTTTGAAAGTGCTAATAACGGTTCTGCAATAAAACCTATCAGGCCTGCTTAGCAATAGGTAGTCATTTATGCAGGTTATGGAGACAGCAAAAATTATGCAAAATTCCTTATTGTTTATTATATTTTACATGGTGGGAAGCTTTTCCCACAAAAAAAGCTTAATTTTCTAACTGGAGCTTCTCATCATGTTTCAGCACATAACTCTGCAATTTCCATTACCTGAAAGCATTATAAAGCTAAGGGAAACTGAGGGCTTTAAAATTACAAAGAGTCTTGTGTGCACTGAATTCTGTATCATTCTCTTATAGAGATTCTCACTAATAACCCGAGGGACATACATATTTATTTGTTCTATATATTCTCAGTGACATCAATGGGTTTTGCAATTTGAAATGAAGATTAGAGGACTTTTTAAAAAAAAATACTTTTAGTGATTTTAACAAAAACAAGTCAGTCATTTTATATGTATGAGTTCATAGATTATAAGCACTAAAAAGGGTTGTGGAGGTGGTGGGTAGATTACAGCTAGATTAGGTTTTTGTTTGGATTTTGCTTGGAAATTTTACAAGGATTTTTTTGCTAAAATCTTATTAACTGACCCTGAAAAACTTTAGTTACCTTTAAATAAGAAATAAAAATGGATTTAAAATAAAAATGGATTGATAGTAGAAAATGACAAGTCTGGATAAATATTTTTTGATTCTCAGCCAACCTTTTCCTCACAAAAACAAATTTGAACACATTCAAGATCATGGTTCCTCTTTTTTATCCATTTCTAGCTTTAACCTTATATTACAACGAAGTTAAACAAAAATGATATGCTGAGTAAAAATTAATCTTGGGCTATGGTGATAAAGCTTCATCTAGTATGCCAATCTCATGAGTCTGCCAGATTAAGAGTTCACCAGAACTCCTTAATTAAATTTTTGCTTTGTATTACGCCATTGCTTGTCTACTTTTCGTATACATATATACCTATGATTGAAAGACAAATGTTTATTTTGGGAATAGCAAAAAGAGTTAAGCATTAAGACATGTAAGAAATGCCACCATCCCAAATTCTTAATAGATGGTTTAGAGGCAATATGGATGTTTTAGGAGCAATACTACAGATAAGGCTGCACTGAAATTTCCATTTAGAATGAGATTAAATCCCTCTGCTGTGCATGTGTATGAAAAATGTGTATCAGCATCAACAAGACTGAATTTGCAAAAAATTAGAAGTACATCTGTTTATATCAATTAGACTATTTGCAAAATGCCCCCAAAGGAATACATAATCCCAACATGTATATGGAAGAGTCTAGAGTCTTACATAATATTATGAAGTTTTTTAAAAAGAACTGGAACATAGAGACATACAAAAATGTACTTTCTGTAATACAGTAGTTATTCCTGTTCCACCACACTGACTTACAACTGGATAGCCAAATAATTAAAACCAACAGTGTTTGTGGGGTTATTTTTTAATCACTTTGACTGTATCAAGGATCTTATCAGCCTTTTACACACTGCACATAAAATAACTTTAGAAAATCTTAATAATGATAATGCACTCAAGAGACTGTACTTCTTCTATGAAGATAAAAAAAGCTATTACCTGAAACTATGAAGCATAGTTAATTCAACTGCTCATACCTTAGCAACAGCTGTTATCTGCTCCAGTGCTAACTCATGAAGATCTTGGTCTTTGCTTTCTACTAGCAGTTTCAGGGAGGGCAGCAGGAGGGACTGGTCAAGCAGCAACAAACATATTTCCTTGGTGCACTGAAAACAGAAGTAACCCCAGACAGTCAGATCTCAAGAGACACTTGGTAATGTTACTCACACAAAAGTTTATGAAAATCTTGTTCTAAGGGCAAACTGGAAATCAAACTCTTAAAACAAACAACCTTTCCGCCTGAAATAAGCCTGTCTGGAAACTTGAAAGCATAAATTAAAGAAGGGCACAGTACAGGGTTTGTAAATGGAATGCGTGCTATAGTAGGGACAAGGCAAACACTGAATACTTATTACAACCCACACAGAGTTCTACTAAAAGAAGAATGGAGTAATCAATGCTCTCTGTGGGACTGATAATTTTACTGTGCTCACAGAAACACTGTAAACTAGAATAAGTAAGGGAACACAGCTGTGACATTTCAGTAACTCAGTTATACAGTCATAAAGGTGGAATAAAATAAAGACAATAATAGCTCCTCATGTCAGAGTTTGAGCATCTCACAACTGTCCCAAAAATCTTGTCAAATGTCTTTTACAGAGCTCCAGTATATTAGTTTCTCTATTTTCACATGAGCTCCCATGTTTTATAACCTAGCACAAACTATTTGACATCACAACTTTGGTATGGTGTGTTCTCATGTAGAGGCTGACAACAGAAAGCAATGCTTAAAAAAAACAACAAATCACTGAGTAGGATTTCTTTCAAACCCTTATGTAGGTCTATTGTGACTAATAACAAAGTGCAAACTTTATCTCATACACATGTAATTATTTTCTTTCACATACTATGTACACATACATGAAGCACCGATCAATTAAAAACCAGATTACTTTACCTTAAAAACCAAATTATATCTTTCCCCTTATGAATAATAACCTCATTTATCCAGAATGACAAGATTCAAGGATATAGTTTACTCTGGTTCCTCCCCACAATACTTTCTTGCTAGCTGGACCCAAGAAGGAAATTACACAACATGATACATGGTAGTACTCCATCTTGTTAGCCTGTGTATTATATAACAAATATTTCAATACCACTTCACAAACCACTGCCCTGAAAGACAGGGCACCTTCCTCAAAGAGCTACAATCTAAAGAGAGAACTCAAATGTGTAATTTTACCATTTAAATTCAAAAGTAAATAGTTCTAACTCCCCTGACTTTAAAAAAATGGAAAACAATAAATTGATGTATTATGTACATACAACATACATGGGATTGCTGTTATGGATCTTAACTGAGATCTTAAAATATAGTATCTACTGACATCCTTTCCCACAACCAAATTATTTTCACGTAACACAACCACTTTTCAGTTATCTTCCTTAACTGCATTTCTGATGCAAAAATATTAATTTAATTGAGATGAATGTCTCAGAATGCAACATAACTACAAATTACATTTTGTTTGGTATCAGTTTATGGTAGTTACAAATTTTTTTTTTTACAAATTTTCACTGCTCAGAGTAGGTCTAGATGACATAATAGTAAAAATGTCTTCACCTCATCCACACTAGTGCACCATCAGCACAGCTGCAATAAGGCAAGAATGTATACACTAAAACCACAGAAGACACAAGACTACTAGGACAACACCTTCCAAATGCTTTTTCTTGCCAAACAATAGATAGGAGTGAGCCAGGACTGCTTACAAAGATAAGCAATAGCTACGTCTGCAGTTGGCCAGCTTTGCTGTCATCGAGAACCAGCATTACAGGAACAGGTGAAAAGCAGTATTGAAAGGAATACAACGGGTCAGGCAAAATTAAAAATATTAAACTCATTAAGCCTTTGATATTTTGATTTTCTACTTCATTTCTGTCAAACAGTAACATACCAGGCAGATTACAGAATGCAAAATTGGCAATTTATGATTCTACAAGCCTTTCTGTGTCTGGAAAGCACAATTTATCACCATGGATACACCTTTATGAAGGAAAAATAAATTTTGAGGGTTTCAGGATGCACATCCTGAGTGCAGCAGCAATTTTATAGTGCTTTAACATTTTACATCTGAAAACCCATCAAAACTATAAGTGAAGAAGCAGTACCATAGGGAGCATAAAAATGCTTTCCAAAGAATCCCAAAATCACATTTTTGTATCTTAAGATGGTGGGAGGAGAGGGAAAGGGAGATAATTTAAGCACACTGTTAAACATAATTAGGTACAGTGAACATTTCTAAAGCTAATGAGTAGAAAAATCTAAAGGTGTTTTTAAAACACTGCTAAATTACAATTTGTTTTCTCATTGATTTAAAATAACACAAAAAAAGGCAATTAGTCTGAGTTAGCAGTTAATGTAGATATTAAGCTTGCTATTTTTGCAACAAATAAAGTTCAAGTCAAACAGGTATTTTAGCCCTTCTTCCATGGAAATGTTTCTTATCAACTTGCATCAGTTGCAAAATTTTACTTAAAACAACACATAATGTTGATAAGACTGACACAAAGCACCAATAATTCTTTATAGCTAGTTTTTAACGTAAATCCACATTTACTACCTCGATAATCAGTAGTGTTAATATTGGTAAAACAGATATATTAAAATTAGTTTATATATCAGAGATGTAAGCATTAACATACCCTTCTAAAAAATTAAGACACCAGTTCAGCAAAGCACCGAAGAAACTACTTAATGTTAAGTCCACCTATACATCCCAAGGGGATTACACACTTTAAGTTAAGCACGCACTTAAGTCTTTGGCTGAAGTGGGTTTTAAGGCAGCTTTTGTGACAGCTGCATTATGGAATGGCTATATCTATCCTGGAACATTTTATGTTAAAGACACATCATTTAGATTTTTTTTTTTTTTAAAAACCTAAGTCAGGAACAGCCACACACATTTTATGATCATTTGTATAAGAAGATTGCTCTTGAACTGACCTTGTATTCTGAGGTTAAGCTCAGAGAAAACACAGTTGAAATACCAAATGAAAACACAGACACAGCACCTTAGCTCCATTCCTGAAGATAGTGTTAGTGCCATATTTGATTAATAATTACAAGTTGCCATTGTCAGGCCTCCCTAAGAGCAAGTCTCTACTGATGGCAGCAAATCAGTTTGAATCTCCCGGTTCGATTGAGGGGTCTGGGAAGAACTGCTCAGCCTATCGGGAAGTTGATCGCTGAAGTCCACCCCCTCAAACAGAGTAGTGCTGAGTCGAAGGGAGGGCATTTGCCTTCGAATCAGCACAGTGGAGACGCTGAAGTAAGTGGATGTTAGGAAGTCAAAGGGAGCTATGCAAGTTATTTTAAGTAACTTGCGTATCTCCCATTGACTGCTGCCAAAAATGGTGGCAAATATAGACCAGAGCTCTGTCTAGTAATATGCTTCTAGCAATAACTTTTGCCATCAGTCATGAGCAGCACCGTTTTTAAGCCAGTTGGCCAATATGATCAATGGTGTATTGTATATGCAGTGGGAAAGGAAAATCACTGTAAATTTTGCTGTGGTAATATCACACAGAATTTTTACTCCCATGTCTCCTGCATTCAGCATGAATCATAAAGGAAAGTCCATTTGCTCTTAAGATTCTCACTCCTGGAGACACGAGATGCAGAAGTGACACTCCTGCAGTGATGGTGTCTTTAAAGAGAGACTTCTTCCTGATCTCACAGGCTATGTGGACTCTCTCCTCAGACCCTATGCTATCAACACACCTAGCTATCTGAGAGATGCTACAGATTTCCTGAGAAAAATCCAATCCATTGGTGAACTTCCAGAAAATACCATACTGGCCACTGTGGACATAGAGGCTCTTTACACCAACATCCCACACAAAGATGGATTACAAGCTATTAGAAGAACTATCTGAGATGATGCCACAGCAAAACTTGTGGCTGAACTTTGTGACTTTGTACTCACCCACAACCATTTCAGATTTTAAGATAATTTATACCTTCAAGTCAGCAGCACTGCTATAGGTACCCGCATGGCCCTACAATATGCCAACATCTGTATGACCGACTTAGAACAATGCTTCCTCATGTCTCATCCCAAAGCACCTGTCTTTTACTTACGCTATATTGATGACATCTTCATCATCTGGACCCATGGTAAGGATGCCATTGAAGATTTCCACAGAAATGTCAACCATCTCCACAACACAATCAAACTTAGCCTGGAACACTCCACACAAGAGATCCACTTTCTGGACACTACAGTGCAAATTAGTGATGGGCACATAAAGACCACCCTAAAGCCCAAACCTACTGATCACTATAGTTACCTACATCCCTCAAGCTTTCATCAAAGACACAGCACATGATACATTGTCTACAGTCAAGCCCTAAGATATAGCCGCATTTGCTCTGATCCCTCAGACAGAGATACCTTCAGGATCTCTATCAAGCATTCTTTAAACTACAGAACTCACCCACAGAAGTGAAGAAACAGACTGACAGAGCCAGATGGGTACCCAGAAGTCAACTACTTCAGGAGAAACCCAAGAAAAAAAAACAACAGAATGCCATTGGTCACCACCTACAACCCCCAAGTCAGACCTCTTCACAACATCATCAAAGACCTACAGCCTATTCTTCAAGATGATCCCTCACTCTCTCAAGCCTTGGAAGACAGACCTCTCATTGCTTACAGACAGCACCCCAACCTTAAACAGATACTGACCAGCAACTACAGATCAAACAACAGAAACATTAAAGCAGGAACATATCCCTGCAACAGATCACGCTGCCAACTTTACCCTCATATCTACACTGAAGACACCATCACAGGACCAAATCAAGCCGGCTACTCCACTAAGGGCTCATTCACCTGCTCATCCACCAATGTGATTTATGCCATCATGTGCCAGAAATGCCGCTCTGTCTTATATATTGGACAAACAGGACAGTCTCTGCGCAAAAGAATAAATGCACACAAATCTGACATCAGAAATTGCAACACTACAAAACCATAGGAGAACACTTCAATCTCTCTGCTCACTCCTTTGACGACTTATAATAGCTGTGTTGAAACAGATGAATAACAAATCACAGCTTCAAAGAGAAACTGCAGAACTCAAATTTATATGCAAATTCAGCTCAGTTACCTTGGTGTTAAACAGGGACTACAAATTTTTCTCTCATCACAACAGGTGATTCCTCTATATGCTGTTCCCCAGTGTTTGAATCCTAACACCTAATTTGATTTGCTGTTACAGTCTGACCTGATCATATGTCATACACTCCCCTGCATTTAATTTCCTCCCATTCTGTAAATTTCTCATCTTCAAAGCGCCTGACAAAGTCGGAGTTTCTCCCACCAAAGCTCATACGATAAATAAATCTGTTAGTCTTTAAAAGTGCCACAGGACTCTGTTTGTTTTTATACAAGGTATAACTATGTACACACTAAGATTTGTATTAGTATAATTATATTTGTAAAAAATTGCAGTCCTAATTGAAACAGTCACACCAGTATAAAAGCTGAGCATATACAGGGCTTTACTGAAGTTGAATTCAACAGTAACTTTAACTAAAAAGAGGCTTTTGATGCTTGACCTTTATGTAACATTCCTATCAGGAAGAGATCTCCTGTGGTAGAACACTGATTTTCAATGAGTTATGTAGTCCTAAATCACTTATATATTAGAATTTTCTAAACCATGTGACTTTAGTTTGGCCCCCTCTTAATCAGATCGAATACACCTTCCTTTAGGAATGGCCCCATTGGTTTTGATCAGAAATACCTGTGATGTAAAGTATTATTCATAATGAGTAAGGAGAAAGCATCAAACCTTTTGTACGTCTAGGCCATGCACTGTAGTTAAAAATCAAATTTGGCGCTCTCTACAAAATGTGTCTGGCATTCTGCCTTATTGACTTCTTTTGGCAGAGAGTCCCAGAGATGGGTTTTAAGCTGCATAAATACAAGTGTCCCATTTGTTTTAAAATGCATTGCCCTTCACTTTCTACAAGAGACTTCTTGGCTTTGTATAAAAGTGAAAAGAAGCATCTGATCAGTTTCCATTTCATTGCTTATAATCTTAGCATTGGATATTTTCAGGAACAAAGACTGTGGTTATATGAATCTCATTATAAAGGATGAATAGGAATAATGAAAGATGCCTGGGAATAATTCCAGAGAATTGCAAAGATTTTTAATCATTTTTAAAATCAGGGACGGTTATGCTATGATTTACGAGTATGGGATGCTATGGCACTTTTGGATGCAAGAGAGGCTTGCATGGAAGAGAGTATACATAATTAATTTAGAAAGTGGGAATACTAGAGTACTTGTAAAGAAGAACTACTTGTAAAATAAAAGCTAATTAAAGCTCAAATATTTCAGCACTTCCTTACAGACAACATTCAACGTTTAATTAGTGGAAAGTTACCAGGGCTCATCTTTAATAGTTTTTGCTAAACAATACTCAAGCGCAATCAGTAAAGGTATATAAGGAGCTTTAATCCAGATACCTCGATCCACTGTACAAGGTGCGGGTATATCTGCAAGGTACCTGAAGTTACCACTTACTTCTACGGAGAGCTTGTGCTTAGTCTCATACAAAGAGCGACATATCTTCAAAATTTCATTTCCCATCTTCTCTTTTTGCTCAGTTGGGCACCACGATAGCATGATTGTCCCAAGTTTCACCCATGGATTATCCTTTGTGCATGCACTAAAACACAAACAAACAGGAACAAAACTTAAAAAACTATATTTTTAAAAATTGTGAATAAAACCATGGTATAATATTATGAAAAAGTGAAAAGATCTGGGGCCAAGTAGAGATCTTTGATTCAAAATTGCCCCATGTAACTTAGGACAGCCTATGGACTAGTTATGAGTGCTATGGTCCCGAAAGTGCTATTTGCAGCTGTGATTTAGCATAGTGGAGCTCTTGCTCCTGCTGATACAACCCCAAAGCCAACATGGAGGATGTTTGGCAGAGGAGTAGGCACTGCTGTGTTTTACATCTGCTGACCGTTTCCTTTCACTGGAAGTGGGATTCTCAACTTTGTAGCTTCAGTCAGATTCTGATCTCTTAGCTGCTTTCTGGTGATCACTGCACCCAGTTCTGGTTTCTCAATGAAAAACCTTCACCTCAAAATCATGGAAAAAAATCAACACCAAAATCGTAATATGGAAACAGAGAAGCACTGGTCACATAGATAAAACAAACACACATCTTTTGTGTTTGCAAACCCCATTAACTGAACATGCACATTGGGTAAAGAGGTGAACCATGTGAACATTAATAATATATACATAATAAAACTCAAGATCTAGCTCTCATATATTGTTTTCATCAGTAGCTCTCAAAAGCACTTGATTATCAGATACACAAAATGAGCACCCAAATGATGTTTTTGTTCTGCATAGCATTATGCATAATAGTTGTTATTTCAAGATCAACATTTGCCATGAGATATGGTGTATCTACCAGAGTTCTCAGTCTAAGGGAAAAAATATAGATAAAAATATCACTTTATGGGAAGTGCTGAAAAATGTGAACTTTTTAAATGGAAGCCACTTGACATGAAGTACTAATAAATGACAATTCATTTAAGGAGGTCGTTACTAAAACACATTAATTTTAGATCATTAATATTATGTAACCATGATTTTTCACAACAGGAGTAGTAAAATATCACAATTTATCACAATCTGGTCAGTGTCTCAGTAATTACGCCAAAGATTTCAAGCTACGGTGTCTAATCTATCTATTTTTAGGCACCTAAATAAATGGCCTACGTTTCAGAGATATTAAGTAACACACTGAAGCCAATGGAAGCTGCAAGTGCTCAGCACCTGTGAGGAACAAAAACTACATTTAGATTATAAACTCTGGAAGCAAAGATCTGGGTCTGTAAAGTATCCGGCATTTACTAGAACTTTAACAATGACAATAGAGACCCTCACCACCCCACTGGCCCCTGTATGTTGGGGAAAGAATGGAGCTGTTCCGTTACTTGCCTCGTCTTAGAAGGAGTGCTGGGAGTGGGAAGACTGTGTTGAGGGAACAGAAGTAGCACAATGTATTACACAGATTCTGGGCAGTGCTGCAACTCACAGGGGACAGGCTATGATAACTCTGATAGGCCTCCAGGGAAATGCAAATGTAGCTTATAAACACCACAGACCCCTCTCCCTTTAGATGACAAATTCCATACCCTGCTTCTGTGGGGCACAGAGCATTGTCTCAGGTTTCATTTTGAAGAGGCGGGTAATAGACACAGAGACACTAGCAGTAGTTACTTTTGAGTGAGAACTGACTAAAAGCTATTATTTTTATTCTTTCTTGACAACTTAATTAAAGTCTTTTAATCAGTCACAGTCAATGAGCATTACGCTGCTGCAAGCTTCGTGGCTATCAAACCAGTCCTTTTCTTCCTCGTCTTCCTAGCTCGTGTGTCAAACCTAGGCAGAGTAGTTATATAGAAAACCATGATGCCAGAAAGTGTGGCGCATCTGCTGTATAACCCCCAAAAGAGATAGCGGGAGGAAGAATTTTGTAGCTCCATCATTGCCACTGGCTAAATTAATAGCTCCTGCTGCCTGATCTGTTTCTTGCTTATGATTCTCTCAGTCCCTAATGATTTCCTATGTTTACAGGTGCTGTCTCTGTATTAAAAGATGAAAAGCTCAATTTGGTTTCCTTTCCTAATGGAAAAAAGTCTGAATTCAATGTGTGGATAAATTTAAAACAAGAAATTAGCAGTAACTAGAAATAGGACTGTAAAAATTTCCCCATGTTTTTAAAAAATCCTCGCTACTAAGTTATGTCTCTAGTTACCTTCCATGCTAAACTCTTCCAAGTATTACAGAATTTAGAAGGGTACAGTGGATAATATATCTATAAGGACATGTAAACCCATTGTTCTCTCTACCATATTCTCAAGTATTTTGTCCAGTTTTGCATTAAAAGCCTGTTAGGAGTTAGAGGATCATAAAGACATGATTCTGTTAGCAAAATTTGACATTATCGAGTAGAATTTATCATTTGACTTTCATCTTCCCTCTGTTTCATGATGTATAAGTATAATCAGTTTCAAAGTCAACCTGGCAAAAAGATACTTCTGTGTCTTTTATAAACCTGAAAGAGGTCAACATTTTACTCCTTTGGCCATGAATGTGAGATTTCTTTGCACAACATCACCAGCTTGTTCTGTGAGGTCTATGTTAAACAGATGCACTCTCCCAGGTGTTTCATCTTCAAACAATGGATTGTACATGGGGATGGATGACCTAACTTGCTAAAAAAATAAAATGTGATCTAATCTTCTAAGTCTTCGAACCAAATCTTTGTTGGAAATTTCAAGGAAGTTTTGTTCACTTTGGTGCGGATTAAAAAAGACAACTTGATTTCAGAAAAAATGTCAAAATATCACCACTAAAAAAAATAAAAATAAAAATAAATAAATAAATAAAAATGGACTCTCATGGTGTTGCCAACCCTGAAAAAACCAAACACACACAATCACCACCAAAAAGCCCAATCAAACAAACAACCTCCACCCAAAACCAAAACAAATAATAAACCTCATGAAGCTCCTTAAAAAATTCTTATATAAGAAAGATACAAGGATACATTTTTGCAATGCAGTAGCAGCAACCTGCCTTTTGAGGATGTAAAGAGAAAGGAAACATTTAAATTGTCAGTTTAGGAAACGAGAAACAAAACTGACATTGCACTTTTTCTAAACACACGTTTGGAAACAAGTGTTAAAAAATGAATCAGGTCACCAAAAAACATTAAATTGGCTTAATTGTGATATTTTTAACAATAAATAAGAGGGGCTAGTTTCTTTTATTAGCCTAATGATTCTGCATCTGTAGGATGTACTTGGGTCATGTTTTCAAGGTTTCCTCCTGAAGTACTTTTTAAAATGAAAAATGAGATTCTAATGTATTTAGATGATTCCAAGAGCTGGGACTTAGAGGAGAAATGCCAAATGTCACAACAATTGTGATAAAATTGTGAGACTTGGTAATACTGTATTGTTCCTTTAATAAAGGATTGGGGGTAAAACTGAACAATACACAAATAAAATGCAGTGACAAAATCCTGCTGTAGAGTGCTAAGCAATTGCAAAAAAAAAAAAAAAAAAAAAAAAAAAAAAAAGTTGCTGAACGCTGACCTGTCTGTAACTGGGAGGTCTGGATTTGACACAATATGTAAGAGAGCTACACACAGGCAGCCAGTACCAAATATTCTGGAGCTCCAGAACAGGTGATCTGCATGACAAGAAATGTTTTGCCTGATGAACATTGTTAGACTTGAGCTATCAGAGTTTTCTGCTTTGAGGGATCACACTCTCCAGTTTGAGAACTGCTGAGGCTTTTCAGAAATGACATTTCAGGAACAAATGTGATAAAAAGCTGGAGTGCAGGATTAACAATGACTGGTATGTGAGTATGAAACAGAGGGAGAGAAATGAAGTCCCACTAGTTGTAAGGGAAAGAAGGCAGACCAGAATAAATGAAGAAATGGCTGCAGCCTTTCCATAGATGTTTTGAAGATAGTCTTCAAAGCGTCTGACGAAGTGGGATTTTCTCCCACGAAAGCTCATGCGATTAATAAATCTGTTAGTCTTTAAAAGTGCCACAAGACTCTGTTGTCTTTCTACAATAGACTAACACGGCTACCCCTTTGGAATTTGCATAGATGTTTTGAGAGGAACTCAGTGTTGTCTGTGACCACTTGGAGGGAGGTGAGAAAAAGCTCAGATTGACAGGCCCGAAAGAAGCAGAGATGACGATACATTTTCTGATCTTTTGTGAGCCTAACCCTAAAACCACAGACTCTACTTGCCAGCTGACTCTCACTTGCCACATGAGGAATTTCAGAGGATTCACGAAGTAAAATAATCATCTATATACTCTTGTGAAATATTTAGGCTCTAAAACGGATTGCTATAAAAAGAAGTGAAAAACCCTCGGTCTTTATTATTAATGCTTCATGAAAAAGACCCTGCCTCACACTACAGCTTTCAACAAAAAGACTGTGCTAACTGTTTTTAAAAAGACATTTAATATTGTTTGTATATTTGGGGAAAGAAGGGGCTGAGCTTAATTCAGGAGAGTTACTAATGCTAGTAGTTAAGAACTGTGATTTTTTTAAAAAAAATAAACTGTATTAGTTAAAGAAAATTCAATGAGAAAACAACAATTTGCTGATGGTAAAATACAACAAAGCCTTGGCTAGTCTGAGTTCATCCTTATGTATCAAACATATTCCACCTGTGAAAAAAATAAACAGGGTATGTTCTTTACACATGGACTAAGGGCAGAGATATAATAATTATTTGTATTGTCTTTTAGCAGACAAAAATCTCTTTGGAGTAACAAATATAATAAAATATTGGGTTTCTTTTTCCTTAAAAGAATTCGTCTCATAAAAGAACTAGTCGTTTCTGAGTTACACTTAATCATTTCTGGGGAATCATTTAAAAATGTAATCATGTGATAAACTCTGAATTTTATGACAGAAAATCTGGATGCACAGGTGGGGTGTATAGTTTTTGGGCAGTTGGCTAGCAATCACTCAAATTTCACAAGTCTCCTGGTAACTAGCCTGTAGAAATTTTGGAAAGGTTGGTATCTATCTTTCTTACAAGATTATGCAGTGCTGGTTGGCAGCTATTTCTATGCTTGTCGGTAACTGCTCTAAAACTGCATACAGATGTGTGTTTCTGTTCCTAGTGTGGCATTCATGGACCATTGATTTCTGTCGCCTGTGCAATTTCAATTTCTGCTTTTGCACTTTCTTGTTACATTCCACCCGTAATAATGTCAATGGGAACTGCAGGAGGTGAGCACCTCCGAAAATCAGGCTATAAGAGTCAAATCAACTGGTATTCAAGGCAAGACTTCAATGGGAACTGGAACGGGCCTTTTTAAAAAGTTTCCCATTTTCTATTACAAACCCTGGGCAAGCTCATTCCCAGCTTGAATACATAAACTTCAATCATTATGACATTTTCATTGATTCAAATTAAATGTCAGACCGATAGTTAATTCAGCCTCCCAATTCTACATTCCTTCACAGTGCTGCTGATTTCTTTGTCAAAATACCAGCTATTGGTTGTTTTCAAGTCCTATAACATATTTAGACTTACAAGTCTCTAACCTTCAGACCCTAATTAGGACTAGAGTTTAACCTGGGTCTTGTTTTTCCTCCTCTCTTTTCCCAAGCCGCACTGCATAATCAAAACCAGGAATGAGTATAACAAACATGGAGCAACTTTAGCTGCTGAACTGAATCGATTTATAAACACCTGGGAAATAAGATTGGGAAGCTGATCTTCAAGAACAGAGAATAAAATAAATAGGATGAATGAACTGTGACTTTTAGTCTTTGCTGTACATTGGGAACAAAATAATAGGAAAAAGTGTTAGATGGCAGTGTGGAATATTTCTCCCTCTATGCAACCACCTTTAGCGTCTCTGCCAAACTGGGGGAGGGGCAGTTACTTTAAGTGGTTTCTTCCCTCTAGCAAGGTCTAAATTATCAGTAAAGATGAGGTATTCGACAATGCTGTTCCCCTGTAGAAGAGTCATGCAGGGAACAGATGCTGGCCTGGGACCAATCTCAAGATGACTGTTGTGCTGTCTGTGCTTGCATAGGTACTGCGATCAAGAGAGCAGAGGGGTGCATGAAAGGAAGTCCTTTCCCAAAACAGGTTTGGAGAATATGTGCATTTCGTAAGGGTTTTTCTGAAAACCACCAACATCCACAGTGATTTGTTTTTGAAAAGTCTTTTAACAATGAACAATTATTTGGAATGTTATTTTAGGAGCTATAAATATACACACATGCTGGAGAAAGAAGAGATTGAGAAGAGGTCCAATCTACATACAGAAAGAATAGCTAACAGTAACAACATCTGTTTAACTATAATGGACTGAAATTTCAATTAGATTGTCAAATTATAAAATGATATGACAATGATAACAATAAAGCCTTTATTTAGCTGGCAGATTTATTGTTCACAAGGGCTATAAACTTAAATTTTAGTAGATTTCTCCTCCTTGGAAAAATAAAAATAAAATCATGCTGTGGAAGTTCATAACTTTATCTTTGTTCCAAGGTTGTGATGTTTTCTACACTCTATTTTGATCAAGGCTCCCCACCTCGAATATATACAAATAATATAAAAAACAAAGATTTTAGAACAGGTGACCTTAAAACCAACGCACTAAAAGGGACAAAACGAGTACAGAAGTAATTCCGATTAGTCAGACTTCTTTTATGAGGCATTTTAAGCACCACGAATGCATTTGTTTGCAAAAGGTCCAACCTTGTTTTGTCCCGTTTAGTGCGCTGGTTTTAAGGTCGTCTGTTCTAAAAACTTGGGTTTTTTTAATTATTTTTCAATCAAGACTAAAAGTAGATCAAATCAAAACTTATGAACAGCAGCTTTTCAACCCCAGGTGGGATTCAAACCATGCTGCTGGGTTCCCAGGCTCCTGGCAGGCTTTCTACTGGGTGCAGGTTGCCGTTAAAACCTATAAACATTACGCCATCTGCTGGAGAAAGGTGGGAAAGGACAGGGAATACAGACAGACAGAGCGAAGTTAATATAAAGGTCATCTAATAATAAAATGGATCCTTTTCTCTAACTAATATATAGGCAAATTACAATAGGAATCTAGGACAAGTCAGACAAAAACTTATAACCTTGTAATGTCTTAGAAATGCTTTCTTTGTTCATGAAAAGTACATAAAGAATGAGTTCAATTCTCAGTTCAGAAATTCCAAACACACAAGATGAATAATCACTACAGATTGATCCCTAACATACTAGTACCTTAAATGCACTCAAAAGTATTAGTATTCAAGAACATATAAATACACCTTAATTTTTCGAACAAATACATTTATATAAGACCTTTTGGGAATGTATTCCCTACATTCAAACAGAATGTGGTCAGTAGCACCTGGCACTCAAAGTTAAGTGAAGTTAGTAACCAGCCTTTCTCACCTAACTGCTGATGGATAAAAGATGGTACTGGCTAGCCATAAAAAAGTTAATTTAATTGCTCTCCTTGAAGTATGGATAGAACATGGGTGACTGCTGAAAGCATAATATAGAGACAAAGAGACTCTTTAAATCTTAGAAGCCATGATGAAAGCATCACACTAACGGAATGTATAGAAGCACTATAGGTAGAAAGGAAGACAAGAAACTGATACAAAAATATTCGAAAATTATGGTCTACCATATAAAATGGCTTCAGAATGTGCACAACGCTGCAAAAAATAATCTTGTGTTTATTTTCTGGGCATCAGTGTCTGCAATATATGTCTTCCTTTCCCTATAGTATATTCTGGGGTGGGACAACATGGTAGTAGGTGTAAAACAAACAAACATATATTGCTTGGTCACATAAAGAAGCCTAGAATGTTCCCTCCACTGTGGGTCCTTCCCTGGAATGTCTTTCTGGTTTTTACCCAGAACAGCAACTTCACAAAGAGTTTTTTATCTTCAATCACACACTTCTTCCCCACCAGCGTGCAGGTTTTTTACTGGGAGCTGATAGGGTTTGATTTGCAAATCAAGCGTTTATAAAGTCTTTATTTGGACTAGGGCAGTTTAAAGTTTAATAAGAACCATAGACAGCAGCAAAATTAATGTGTGCTTCCTCGAAGATGCTTTTCAGAAGAAATGTTTTGTCCTAAATATTCAACTGTATTCTGTGTGACTTCCAAAAGAGCCTATTAAAAATAGTTATACTTGTTTATGTAACATTTTGGTTGAATTCACTGACCGGAGGCTGGATGAAAGGTTCATTAATTTCAAAATCAAATCAGGAGAAAACATTCTATTCTTCCAGGTTTCTCTTTGAAGAAATACTTACATGCTTGTATTTTTCATAGGTGGCCAAGCTTGCAGGAGTAAAACCAAATGCTGAAACTCAGACTGACTGTTACTAGAGCGCAGGAGTTCCTGGAAAAGAGAGTACCTTTTTTCTTCATTTTCAATATCCATTATTTCTATCTGCAAAATAAATAAATAAATAAAAAATAAAACCATATAAAAACTGGATATAAATCTGCAAACTCTGACATACCTTTGTAACAATCAATATATTGTGTTCCATCTGTGAAGGACATCACTGTTGTAAAGTAAGGCAGCAACATAGCATGAACAATTTTCTCTTAATCTTCAATTACATGCATTTGAAACAAGGAAGCACATAAATGAGAAATTACTTAGAATGAGATACCTAAAAGAACATAGTAGATCAATTGATGAGTTCAAATGATCCCTCCACTTCCAACTTTTAACAACATCAGTTAAAAATTCCCTAGCCTTTAAAAAAAAAAATGCTCTGATATTTTCTCAACATATACTATGGTGTAAAATTACTTTATTTTAAAAAAATCTCCTTCCCCCTAACACAAAGACAGAGTGAAATCCATCTATTGTTCTATCTAATTTGGCAGCACTAATCTCCTCTCATTGAAGAAAACTTTGGATGTGATTTTGAACTCGTCTTTGCCACGCAGAGCAGCTATCGATTGTTACAGTAACAATTCTCTGCATAGGTACTATAAATAAATAAATAATCCTCTCCATCCCTGACACACCATGCATCTTTACTCAGAAAACAAGGCTTTTTCTAGAATTTACTTAGTTTCCCTGAGGCTTTCAATTGAGGACATGTTCTATTAAATATAATTACTTTCTATAGCTCTCATGGTAAGGGTGGCAAGGTAAAAATTTCTGGCTGCTAGTAAATCAGAAGAAGCTTCTGTTTAAATTTGGCTATCCCACAAATGGGATTTATTATTATGAATCATAGAATCATAGAATAATAGGGTTGGAAGGGACCTCACGAGGTCATCTAGTCCAACCCCCTGCTAAAAAGCAGGACCACTCCCCCTAAATTATCCCAGCCAGGGTTTTGTCTAACCGAGCCTTAAAAATCTCCAAAGAACTACCACCTCCCTAGATAGCCCATTCCAATGCTTCACCACCCTCCTAGTGAGAAAGTTTTTCCTAATATCCAACCTTGACCTCCCCAGCTGTAATTTGAAACCATTGCTCCTTGTTCTGTCCTCTGTTATCCTCGAGAACAGCCTAGCTCCCTCCTCTTTGGAGCAACCCTTCAAGTAGTTGAAGGTTGCTATCAAATCTCCCCTCAGTTTTCTCTTCTGTAGACTAAATAAGCCTAGTTCCTTAAGTCTCTCCTCATAAGTCATGTGCCCCAGCCCCCTAATCATTTTTGTTGCCCTCCGCTGGACTCTTTCTAATTTGTCCACATCCTTTCTGTAGTGGGGAGCCCAAAACTGGACACAGTACTCCAGATGCGGCCTGACCAGTGTCGAATAGAGGGGAATTATCACATCCCTCGATCTGCTGGCAATACTCCTACTGATGCAGCCTAATATGCCATTGGCCATTTTGGCAACAAGGGCACACTGTTGGCTCATATTCATCTTCCCGTCCACCATAACTCCCAGGTCCTTTTCTACAGCGCTGCTACTTAGCTGATCGGTCCCCAGCCTGTAGCAGTGCATGGGATTTTTCCGTCCTAAGTGCAGGACTTTGCACTTGTCTTTGTTGAACCTCATGAGTTTCTTTCGGCCCACTGTTCCAATTTGTCCAAGTCTCTCTGGATCCTGTCCCTGCCCTCCAGAGTATCTACCATTCCCCCCAACTTGGTGTCATCCACAAACTTACTAAGCACGCAGTCTATTCCATCATCAAGATCATTAATGAAGATGTTGAATAGAACTGGCCCCAGGACCGACCCCTGGGGCACTCCACTCGTTACCGGTTGCCAACCAGACATCGAGCCATTGATTCCTACCCACTGAGCCCGTTGATCTAACCAGTTTTCGATCCACCTTACGGTCCACTCGTCCAACCCATACTTCCTTAACTTGCCGATGAGAATGCTGTGGGAAACTGTATCAAAAGCCTTGCTAAAGTCAAGGTATATCATGAGATTTATGATATATCTAATTACTGTCAACCTGATATGTTAAATTTTTGCCAGTTTAACAAATAATTTGTTCCTTAGCACTGAGAAGTTTTAAAATAGAAATATAAATTCTTCCTCTCTAGCATTAGAACATCCTCATTTTGAAAAATATTTCCCCCCAAACCTGAAAAAGTTCCAAATCATCAAATATCATTTTCAGCTTAGATACGATATACAATATTATTATTTTTTTTTTTTGACTCTGAAAGTAATTCTGAACATCAAATCGACCAAAACATTTCTTCAATTTTATAAGAACTCTAGAGGATTAAAAATAATATTCCTATACTCTGAGTGACTGAGACAGCAAGGGCAAAATTTTCAAACAAGGTTGGAAAATACAGATTACTCATGAATTTGATGAAGTGCCTACACAATTTTGTGGCTTTGTGACAGTTGTTTGCTTCTATCCTGAGGATGCATCTGAAAATGTCACATAATAAAATATTCTATCTGTTAAAGTAGTATTTTAAATACTAGATATTTAAAATATTTAGTACAGGCAGTTGGACATTTTCAAAAGTATAAACACTGCCTGCCTAAAAATAATAGTCTATGATGTGGCTGCTCATAACAAACAAGAGACATAGTCTTACAGATATGTTGCAACATGCTCTTCCTACATTTCTCTGCTGCTGAAGTGCTTATTATTCACTCCTTTTCACAAAATACCTCATCCAACTGTTGGAATATATAAACTCACACAGAAAAATTAGTTACTGTCCTATCTCATAAAAAAGTGAAAAAAATGTAAGCAATTTAGAGATGAAAACTAGTTATCCATTGTGGCAAATATAGTTCAGTCTACTGTGGGTTGTAATATTTTGATCTAATTTTGTCTCTTGGGTTTACTGTGTGGTCCTTGATCATGTTGTGCCCTGTGATATACGGGAGGTCAGACTGGATGATCTAGCAATCCCATCTGGCCTTAAATGTTATTTATATCTATGACATATTTCCAAATAGTGCACTGAATATACTGGACATTAATAAAATGTAGCATGAAAGAGATTTGTAGTTTCATTCACACTGCCTTTAGGGAAGACAACGTTACAGGAAATACCCAGAGTTTTCAAGTAATCCTATCCCTACCCTACGCTCCAGAGTGCTTCTTCTCTTAAAATCTCAGACATGTTTCATTCAACATCATTAATCAGATCATGACATATATTTGTTTTACGAGGAGCTAAATGGATCATAATGCCTCACTGCACAGATGCATTTTTAAAAGGAGCTTAAATTTCTTATGACTACATAAACCTATGAAAGACATTAGTAGCTTCAATGTAAACAAGTTAACTTGGGGAAGTCTTTTAATGATAGGATTAATTTTATTTTTGAACAAATAAACAGAGTATACAATTCTGCAAAAAAATTTCAATAGTTTTTTCCAGGTCAGAGATGTCTGCTATGAAGAACAAGAAATACACTGATGAATTAAAATGGCTTACTAGGCACTCTCTCTAAAATAGAAAGACTTCAAGTTCACTATTTGATTGGTACCATAAGCAGGCATGCCACTGAGAGAAGCCGCCCAGAGCTGTATCTTTGGCAGCGGCTGGAGGAGAGTCCACAGGCTCACCGCCGAGAGAAGTCGCTGGGAACAACTTTCAGTGGCAGGAGCAGAAATTCTGGCAGCACCACAGAGGGCGTGACATGTCGCTCTGAATCAGCTCGCGTGCTACTCTTGAACACAAGTATGCATGTCACCACCATTCATTAGAGGGAAAGCTTTCATAGAAATGGGAAAAAAAAATAATCCAAACTTTGATTTTGCTGAAAAAGTAGATTTGGGTTGAGAAACATTTTGTAAATTGAAGTTGATTTTGGCAAATGGTTTTAGCTGAAGTGACAAATAGAAAAATATTTAGGAAACATGAAACTGATTCATTTTTATAATGTTAACACTAAGCTTCTCAACTCTGGGGGCCAGATTCACAAGGGGATTTGGGTACCACTGACGTAAAGCCACTGCCTTCCTTACATCCAATATTCCAGTGCTGGGGGCCTTCAGACAGGATGTAGGAGACCCATGTTCAAATTCCCACTCTGGAACAGGGATGTGACCCCTACCCCTTGTGCGTACCCTAACCACTAGGCTATAAAATCACTCACTCTCTCTCTCTTTGGCCCAGTGACTAGTCAGGTATTTGATATAAGGTGGAGCAGATTCAACAGGAGTTACTTGGAGAGACCCACCCCAAGACAGCCAATAACCTGAGGATTAGGGCATTCACCTGGGAGTTCCCTACTCCAACCTGAGGATTTGAAACAAAGGGCATATCTACACTGGGTGAGATTTAAAGTTGACTTTGAACCATCGAATTAATAAAATCAGAGGAGTGTGGGCCCCATTGCTTGCCGTTAGGTTGAATTTAAAAGTGTTGCACTATGGGTAGCCATCCCACAGTGCAACAAGGTGCTGTGGCTTGTGGAAAGTCAGCTGTCTTCCCATTATGCAATGTGCCTCTTCCTCCCCTTCTTCTTATGCACAAACAAGCAGAAAAAGCTCGGACGCCATTACCTGCTTAAGTGAAAAGCTCTTCAAGCTGCCCACGCAGGAAATAGAATTCAAACCTTCGTGGGGCTGCAGGCAGGGGAGGAGCTATTTGCTGATGGCATGGCCAAGGTGCAGCAGACCAGGAACAACAAAGTTGCAAGAACAGGGAATTCCAGGATAGATCTCAGAGGCCAGTAACATTGCATTAAACTGCTTTCTGTCTACACTGACGTTAATACGAATTACCAAAGTCCACCAAAATGCTATGCCTCCTTTGGGGGTGGACTTACACCACCGAGCTACAGCATCACTTAGTTCACCTTTATAGCTATCTCAGTGTAGACGCAGGCTGTAGAGGGTCGACATAAGCGTCATTACGTCGCATGTGCTCTCAGTGTAGACCAGGCCAGAGTCTACAATATCCCAGGATATCAGGAGACAAGGCACAGCAGCACAACCTCCAACATTTTGTAACTCTAGCCCTTTATTTCCATTTTTTTTCCCCAGTAAAAATAAAGGGGGTTAGCAGTGGATGAAATCAAAACAAAAAACTTTTCATTTTGGGTTAAACCATTAGAATGGTTTTGGTTTGACCCAAGCTGATTTTTTTTTTGAATTGTCAATGAAAAACAACAACAAAAAAATCACATATTCACACAGCTCTAATAGGAAATGCAAAGATATATTCATAGACATGTGGCAAAGAGCCAGAAAGGAGTGATTAAAGGTAAGAGAAATAGACAGAATGGTAGAGGAATAATGAAGGAAAGTTGGTGTGGTATGATAGTAAGTGTGATGAAAGTAGACTAGTCTACTAGTCTGTAGAATTATTAGCTTTTTCTAGAGTCACTAGATAATTTTTTTTTCCACATTACAGGAGAAACAAGGCAGTCATCCAGTCATCTCCCCATGATACTATATTGCTATATGCCAGTAATTTGAAATAAAGTTCAATCGTAAGCACAATGAGAAAACAAAATTGCATCACAATGACTGTAATGAACACTGTGGCTACTTTCACCTTCCTTGCTCTTTTTGTTTGAAATAAGGTCTTCAAAGGTAGAATGAGATCTGGGCATAAACCTTTCTCTAGTACACAATATTCAGGGCAGAACCTAGACATCACACTGCATTGATTATGCTCAGTCTATGTTTTTAGGCTTTTCTTTGCAACAGTGAGGGCTAGAAACTCCTTTTTATTGAAAAACGGAAGATGATATTCTTGTGCAATCATACGAGTTTAGGGTTTATAGTACTTACGCCATAATCCACCTATAATAGCCACATATATATGCCATGCTACGCACATTTTAAAAATATCCCTGGATGAATGATATTAAAAATGAATGAAACCCCAATCATGCAAAGACTCTGGTGGCTGCATCACATTGAATGCTATGAAAAGTCCCACTGATTTTAGTGGGATTACTCAATGTGTACATTTCCATTTTCTTAAGCTTGACAGTTTAATGTGTGTGTAGCTTTTACAGCATCATAGCATGAAAAACCTGTGGATAATATAACTGCCGGTATTGTAAGAAGGTAAAAAGAGCCTACAAGTGGGTGTCATAAAAAAAAAAAAAAAAATATGACAGGCATGTAAAGGTTGATTTTTTAAAATGCTTTTCCTGTCAGAACTCAGCACAAAAATAAATGGCAAAAATACCTATCAAAAATACCTACCAAGGAAAGAGGTTGCCATCTATAAATACTAATAGAAAATAAATCCTAACATGCACAAAAAGTATGATTGTTCTATACCATAAAGAAAAATAGGTGAAAGTAACTTAAAACACTGAGAACCCTTCTTAGTTACACAGCAACAGCCTTCTCTGTCACACACTTTAAAACTCCTTACTGAAGGGGCTTCTGAAACCACAAACAGCCACCACCAAACTAAATCAAACAATAATCTATTCACAGTGACATCTAATATTACAAAAGAAGAAAAAGATGTGCATGGAATACGTGAAAGTCTGAGACAAAAGAAATTACAGTCCACCACATATAAAATTACTATCAAATGATAGTGTACCCACAGCATTTCTGAACATAGTTTGATAGAGATAACCGGCCTTCTCCAAGTGCCACAAAATAATGTAGAATAATCAAGACAACTTAATCTGCAGCTGTAGTAAAAGACAAACATTCCATGAATATTTTTTTCATGGCAGGTGCTTTATTACATTCTTAAGTTACATTTTTGTTTTTAAGCAACATGAGGGATCCAGCCTGGTTTGCCCAAATTCCTCATTAAGATCTCTTTAAACAACAATAAAACAATTTTCTGTACAGGTTTCACTTCTACCTACACAAATATTATACACAATAGTCAAGTTCGTTTGCGAAAGGAATTAAAAAGTGGTACTCTCAAAAGTTTATGAGAAGATCGATAGGAATCAGTATGGGAGAATGGCAGAGAAGGGATTTGAACCTGGTCTCCTACATTCCAAATGAGTGCCCTGATCACAAGGCTATTAGTTATTCTCTCCCTCCTCTCAGAAAAACCCTTGGAAGGGTATTTGGTTCATCCTGATACGTAACAGGAACATTTTGCAATCTCAGAAAGTTTGGCTGGATTAGAAAACTGATTTCCATCCAGCTCTACTCTAATGTGAAAGTACTTTACACACATGGGTGCAGAACCTGAAAACATTTACCCACATGCTAAATGGTAAGTACATTAATAAATTCTATTGCTTTCAAGGGACTGTGTAAGTGTTTGCAAATAACAGGTGATCTTAAAAACAACAACAACAAAAACGATTATCACATCTAGACAGGAACACACTTAGGCTATGTCTACACTTGGTAAAATTAGTTCGAATTAGTTAGTTCAAACTAAGTAATTTGAACTAATTTTAATTAGTTCGAATTAGCTTAATTCGAACTACCGTGGCCACACTGGAATGCTAGTTCGAACTAAGCAAGCACTTGCTTAGTTCAAATTAGCGACCCCCATTCATTTCAATGGCCGGTTAATTCTAACTAAGAAATTAGTTCGAATTAACATGGCCACATTGGTTAATTCGAACTAGTTAGTTTGAATTAACCCCTTAGTTCGAATACCCTATTTGAACTTATTCGTTTGAATTAAGGAAGCCCTTAATTCGAACTAACTGAAGCCTAGTGTAGCCATGGCTTTAGTTAGTTTGAATTAAGACTCTTTAATTGGAACTAACTTGCCAGTGTAGACATAGCCTCAGATATCTAGAGAAATCTGTGCAATATTTGATCAGCTTGAAATAAATATTAAATTGGGGTTCTTGAGAAAACAGCATAATGAAGAATATTATTTCCTCTTTCTGACTACTTTTGCTTTTATCTGTTCTCAAGGTTTCATGAGTTGGTGGTGGCTCTGACTGCTTATGGTGTCATAATACTGTCCCTACTGCAAACGGTTAACTTAATTTAGCTAATAAATTGATCCACTTTTTCTAGGCATTAATCAATCCAGTTACCATACATGCTTTGGGAATTCCAAAGCACAGTGAATATTTCAGTTGTATTTTGCAACTGCTACAGCATTTCAGAAGCCAGAATTTAATTTTCCTTTTATCTCTGATATTTTATTTCTGTCATCTCAGAGAATAACTACCTAGCACCTCATTGAATTAGGTGACTTTAGCCATCACGACAACAGCTATATTTCTTCAACAGTTACAGTCTGCTTATCAGTGGCAGATTTACTGGATTTGACATAGCACGTTCAATCCTCTACACATATACAGGAACAATATTGACCTTGCTGCTTCTAGTATATCTGTTGAAAACTGAAATAATTACTTGAATAGAGAAAAAGCTGCCATTGCAGTCCAATGCTTTATCAAACAACCTACTGTAATTCTCCAGTTTTACCATTATGATCGGTTGTATCACATCAGTTTTCAGATGTGTTTACTTCAAATTTTCATCAGCAACATATATTGGTTTTATGTGAAAATACATGAAGAATATGAGTTTCAAATACTTTTTGTAATGGGATAAATAATAAAAAGCAATTTAACATGTGACTTGGTCATTTCTAATCCACTGAGCTTTAGGGTATGTGAGCACAAATTTACCTGAAATTCCATCATTTACTGGATTCTCTGAGTGCATGTTCTCTGCTGCGGGTACAGGAATAAACAGAAGATCTAAATGCATTAAATGCTCAGCACTTCATATAAAACATTTTTTCTCCGTCCCCTATAGATTGAAAGTGTTAGCTGCAAAAAGACTTCAAATCACTGATATCCTCCAAGATGTTGGCTATTAAATTTCAATGATTCAAAAGTTTGACCTTTTTCCTATTTCTAATAGCTTGGCTATTGCTTTATGTATATTCATCACATGATAACACACCGGAAGATATGTTAATATGTGAAAAGTACCTTATAGGTGGAATCTGGAAAAAAACTGTTGACACTGTAGCTTTTAAAAGAAAGCATATGCTGTGTAAATGCTAAGATGATTTAAAAAAATCAAACAAAAATTTTTAAATAGAGCTGTTCAACTTTTCATGTCAGAGACAATAAAGACCGTGGCATGTTGTTCCACTAGGTCACTCCCTCTAGTTTGTTACATCTCTTTACTTTTGAAATTTTAGCCAGCATGAATGACAAAGTACAGTACTTGCTCTACATTCTGCCCTTGAGGCCCAGAAATCCATTATATAAAGTTTCCCTATTCCTAAAATATGGAAACATCTGCTAAGGTTGTAAATGCTATATTGCCTAAGTCACATAATTGGACGATCTGTAGCTGACTAACTTGGCTGAAAACCTCAAGGTATCTTTGCTGTACAAAAGAATTATTGCAAAGTTATAGTGAAAAGGAGACGATTCAGTCAAAGGCAGACCAAAAAAAATGCAGTATATATCACACTTATTAGCAGAGTTGGTGAGCAGCAAAATAAAGTAGACTTTTTTTGTATTGAAATGAATTCAGCTCAGAACATTTCTGTTCCTATAAAGAAAGAAAAGCTCTTGGTTTTAATGGGCATTCTTTGGATATTAACACTATTCTAAGACAAAAATTGATGAATATTGAAAGGAGATGATTAAGAACTCAGACAAATGCTTTCCTTCATTACAACTGCCTGGATGTTACAAAAAGTCGTATCTTTGCTTAAAATCAGTGCCCGAGAGATAAAACACAAATGCTTCTACCCTTACGATCTTGCAGTCTCAACTAACAACTTACTGATTTACAATCTTGTAAATTCCATTTTATTACATTCAACAGATTATAAATGTAAACATCTCAAAATATTCACGTATGCTTGGCTGCAATGTAAATTTGAATTAATGTGGCATTAAGAACAGAATAGCTGAGCAGGAATTTGAGCAGCCCCTTATTGCTACAATACATTTTAAATCACTCTGAAAACCTCTGGTAAAATGCATTGCATTCAAATTTATGCACAGTTGACCCCGCTTTCAAAACAACATGGGAATGTTATATGGGCTATATTTTAAAATACTACACTAAAATAACATACATTAATTTCTTTAGCCCTAGAAAAGCAAAGGAAGAATTCGGGAAGCAGAGGACTGTGCACAGGCATCGCAGGGTTCTAAGAGCTATAGTGGAAACTATTATTTGTATTATGGTAATATTTAAAGACACCCTGTAAACAGGCAATAAGAGCCAGTCCCTGCTGTGAAGAACTTGCAATCTAAATGGATCAAAGCTGACAAAAGAAACGCTACCATTCCTTTACAGTTGGGGAACTGAGTCACAGAGACCATTGTACAAGAAGTCTTTAGCGCAGCCAGAAATTGAACTCAGCTCTCCCCTAGGTCCTCAGTCCTGTTTCTGTGCTTCAACCACTAGATCATCATTCCTTGCTTTATACTCTTGGGGTTACATTCTCAACTATATGCACAAGATGAGTCACTAACCAATGTCATGCACAGAGTCACATGGTTAAAGCTTGCTGCAATTAGCTGAGTACCCCTAGGTGCGCACTGCAATGCATGGACAAAACTGGGTGAGCTATGGATGGAGAGGAAGGGTCTAAAACCATGGTCAGAAAAAAAGTCCAAATAATATCCAACTGTTACATATTTATTCACCCATCATTTCCATACAAAAAGCATGGAAGCCAGAGAACTTTTGCAAAGTAACTATCCACATTGCTAACTCAGCGAATATCAACTGTAATAATTTTGTAACAGCCATTTGGCTGAATAGATACATATAGCTATTATTGACTCAACGGAACTAACAAAAGTAAAACCTTTTCTTTTTTCAGCTATTTAATTTTCTTTAAATCAGTACCTGAAACTAGGGGCTTCTGAAAACACTGATATCATACAGAAAAGACCCAAGCTGTAAATGCAAAGTAACTTCCCTCGAAAAAAACAACTCAAATACCCACAATAATTATTACCAGATTTAAGTCATACCCTGAGACCTTTTTCCTTAGAAAAACCCAGAGAAAAGAGAGATTTGCAGCACACTCTAAAAGCAAACAAATTCACCTTTTGTTGGCCCCCGGGCAAGGAAGAAGTTTCAGAGTGAAGGATTCTCTAAAGAAATTATTTCACCGAACTGGGAATGTTAAATTAAATAACTTGTGTTGATAGGACATTAGAGGAACACCCACATTTAAGATTAAGATAGGTCAAAGAGAATGCGGAGCCTAAACCAAGGTATTATCCATCCATTGGATGGCTGAATGAGGGAGTCAAAAGCAGTGGGATATTCCATAGGACAGGGTGAGAGAGTAGATGGGGATTGCAAATCTGAATGTGAGCATTTAAAGATACTTGGCTAAATCTCTCCACACAAAATGGGCCAGGACTGCAGATCTGTTTTTCATTCCCTGATACCAGATGGAGCTAGAGAGCACCCTGTGTTCCCAGAAGATGGGATGGAAAAACAAGGCCTCTTATGCCTTACTATACTAATAATCTTTCACATCTCCACTCCCAACAGATTTGTAGATTTTAAGGCAAGAAATGGAAATTGTTTACTTGTCCCTGGAGATTCGTTGAGAAGTGGTCCGTGTCTGTATTTTACATGAGAAATATACATGCACGCTATGACCCAGAGCCTGGAATTTCTTGCAAGCAGTGTTCATTGGTTCACACATGTGCCATAGCTCTACTGTGTTCCCAACTGAGGACATAAAGGGCAGTGCGGGCGTATGCATCTCCAGTTTCTCATTCTTACTGCAGTGTAATGAATCCACAGTAGGGAAGGAAGGGGAGTACTTGAATACAGACAGGAACCACACATTTTGAAGAACCTCCAGTTACAGGTAAGTAAATGATTGCTGAAGATATTGAATAGAACTAGACCTAGAATTGATCCCTTCAGGATGCCACTTGATATGACCTTCCAACTTGATAGTGAATCACTGATGACTACTCTCTGGGAACACGGACGGAGAGCCAAGACCTCTTACACCAAGAGAAACCAGGCTTGTAGTATCATAAATAAGCCTGAAGAAGAGTATCACACAAGTGCATGAAGCCATGTGGCCAACGAGGGAAAGGCAAGTTCTGACTCACATCCTATAATAATGACCTGGTGGATGACAATGCTCATGGCCAGAAACCCTTCAAGAAGTAGATACCCTTTTGCTGAGTTCGAGTCTAACATCTCCCCTGTGAAATCTAAGCACCCCTGATGGTTAATGTGGATTTTTCATGATTGATGCAGGCAGCTAGGGGAAGATAGAAGAATATGCGCTGAGCTGTGGACATTCTAGGAGGAGCCTGTGAGAAGCCAACTGTCAAGCTATGGGAAGACTATAAATCCTTCCCTTCTCATCCTGGCAGCCACCACTGAAGAAACTTTTGTAAACACTCTGTGTGCTGTAGCCATGCCAAAGGGAAAGGTTCTGATTTGGCAATACTTTTGTCTGAAGAGGAACATGAGGAAGCTATGAGCTGGATAGATGTCTGTATGAAAATGTGTATATTTCAAGTTCAGAGCTGTAAACTACACGTTTTCTCTACCAAGAGCATAACTGATACTGTATCCCATAAGACTAGCTTGCCTTTACGATATTCACTACCTTCCCTTCAAAATATTTAGCTGCTTTTAGTATATTCAGCATTAATTCAAGGAACTTACAGGTCTCAGCTTCAGCAAATTGACATGAGGCCTGAGAACTATGAACTTTGAACAGATAAACGGCTCAATGGAAAACCCCAAGTATTGGGGAGCTGAAAATAGAGTGTTTAAGGGGAATTTCTGACTACAGGAATATGACCCTACTACAGGGTGTTATGACAATGAATTGACATATATAACAATTATATAAACTACATCTGCAGATACCTAACCACAAAAAGGTTATGGTAGTGAACTGACATATATGATAAGTTGAGATCACTGATATCGTAACTTATTGGAGAAGTAAGCTCTAACATTAATAAAGTGATGAAATACAAATAAGGAAAAGGGGAAAAATCCCTATAGCAGGTGTGGACAAAACTGGCTCACAGCTAGGTGCCAGCAATTTTACTTTTGGTCACCAGACGGTGCTCCTCCATTACATTTCTGCAATGGAGCTAGGTGACAGGCCACTAAAACTGGTTGCCATTGTGACCACAAACATTGATTTGTTGACGCCTGCTCTACAGAATATGCATCAAGCATCAACATATCATGGCATCAACATATATTATAAAAGTTGCTTCCCAGCCTACAGGCAGGAGAAGAAGAAGTAGTCGTCCCTGGGAGATGCCCGAATGATGGCCACTGGTGATGAGGGGGAAGGTGATGGTGAAGGTGATGAGGAAGGTGATGGCTAACATTTCAGTTTGTGCTATAAGGGATGATGGGAATATATGGAGTTGTCAAAATTGGATTAGAAAGCTGCTATGGATAATCTCTAACACTGGCTGTCTGTAGTTGGGGCCCTCCAGTTTTTAACAAATGGTGTAAGACAGCCTCCAAACATCTAAAAAGGGAAGAAAGAGGCATCTCTCTTGCATGGTGGTTTGTAACAGTCCAGCTCATCGCACTGGCACTTCCTGCTGGCTGTCTAGGCAATCAGCTCTCAGTCAGGGATATGCCCCTTTCTGTGGTGTCTCACTGTCCATTTTGTCTCCACTGGACCCTCTTTCTCGTGATTGTGCCCTTCAGCTGAGTCGCAATCATATTTGTCCCCTCCCAGGGTACTATTGTCTGGACTGCTTGTAGCTGTTTGCACCATCAGGAAGTTTGGCAGAAAGTGAGAACAAGAGCTTTTCCACCTTGGATATAACGAAGTAGTGCTTCTCGTCTAGGGAGGAGAGCACAGGATGCAGGGGTGTGCCAAACTACCTTGGTTGGGTCCATGATAATCTTGTGGCTGTGGATCTCTGCAGGCACCCCATCATGAACTTTCCCTTGGAGAATCTCTTAGCCAGATGCACCAGCATGGGATCCTGGTGTAGTGGTCTCTCCTTCTGAGAAGTGGGTGGTACGGAGAGTCCTTGGCCACTTAAAAAGCCTAAGGTGTGTATGGCATCACAAGGTTCTGGAGACCTCAACTGTTCCCAGGTATTGGAGGAACCTCTTGTGCTGTTTCTTCAGCACCAGGGATGGCAACCAATGCTGGGATGAACTTGATGCTGGCAGGGTGCTTTGAGTCAACATGGATGCGCTGGGTGTTCAGTCTGAGTGACGAAGGTTGGAGTTCAGTCGAAGAGTAGACTCCATCAGGAGCACTCTTAATCTGTTGTCCATGTCCTTTTTAGTGAGTAGTCTGATGTTTCTAAGGATCCTGCACTTACTGATTATCTTGACAAAATACAATACCTTAACCTGGAGAGGACTCCATTTCCTGGAGCTAAAGGACAAGTCAATCTCAATTACATTTGTTAAACCAAAATTTGCTTCTGAAGAATCAAAAGAGATGCAGAAAATTTAAATTGTGCAAATTAAGTTTACAATGTGTTATGAAAAGGTAATGCCTATGAAAAATATATGTTTTAAAAGGAACACTGAGGGTAAGTAAAATTTGCGTCTTAAAATTAAACTTTTTTTACTACTAACTTTACCTCAAAGTATAAAAGAGTTCCAAATATCTTACTATTTTTTTATCTTCATATTTATTCTACTTGGTCTATCTTTTGTACTTCAAGCAGCTTGGTCAATGAAACGAGGCAGTTTCACTCTTTCATTTGTGAGATAGCAGCAGGAGGGTCTTAGAAGGGAGATATATAAGCCTCAGAATGATCTGGGCCTTGTTCCCTGCAGACTAAGCAGGGGTAATTAGAAGCACCTGAGACCAATCAAGGCCCAGCTACAGTTCTGATAAAAACCCTTGCTTCAGCCAAAGAGGACTGGAGAGTAAGGAGAACTAACAGTAGTGTGTGAGGAATGTTGCAGTCAAGCAGAAGAATCAGACCAGAGCCACAAGCAAGATAAAAGAGAACAAGGAAAGGGAAATAGCCCAGAGGAAAGAAGCAGAGTCGCTAGCAGTGTCAGAAGTACATAGCTGTTCTTCATAGGGTCCTGGGGCTGGGGCCCAGAGTAGAGAGTAGGCCCAGGCCCTTTCCCTCTCCCTGTACCTAGAGAGGTACCAATTACCCAGACACAGGGTCAACAGGAATTGTCCTAACCCCCACAGAAGAGCAAAGCATAGGACCCACTATAGCAGAGCGGACAATTTGCCACACATTATATATACATTAGTCCACTGATGCAATGTTAGAGGTGTAACCAATTCATGGGTCATTTGAAGCCAAACTTTCTTTTTAGCATGCATAAAGTGTTCTGTTAATACTTGGCTTTGTAAAAACTATAAATACTACATTTTGAGACTAACCCAGAGTCTCTCTCAAAAAAAATTGCAATATGAATGATCTGAGGCATAAATAATTGCAGTGGTATTGGATTTCATTCTGATGGATTCAGTCCTGGGATTGGGGTCACAATGTATTTCCTCACCTGCTATTTTTGGACTGTGCATTCATAAGGCTATGAAAACTGAAGATTAAATTATAAAAGTAGTGCATTCCTTTTACTGTAAGGGTCACTTTGTTCCTGAAAATACAGGTATATAACTAAGCTGTAAACCTGAAATAATCCGTGGTCAAGAGATTGCTGTGATCTAGGCTATATAAGATGTATTCACATTTTTCTGTATTTTTAAAACTCGATCTATCCATCTTCACGGATGAATTTTATCTTCCTCTCAGGTGTCACTGGACATGTATGCATCAGTTATAGGCATTGCTTTTTAAATCTAAGATTGGTAAGTAACTATTATTATTTAGGCACTTCAATACATGAGCTGATTTTCAAATTTAACCTCTGGCCACGCAGAGTTTTTGCTGATGTTAGCTGGAGCTGTGGCCACTCAGCACCTCTGAAAATCAAACCTAACTTTAGGTGATTATCTTTGAAAACTTCAATCTCGGTGCCTTCTCAAACATACTGTAGAACTTCAGTGTTACAAAGACCACAGTTACGAACTTATAGATCAACCAAACACCTCATTTGGAACCAGAACTATGCAATCAAGTCAGCAGCTGAGATAAAAATAAAAGCAAATACAGTACAGTATTGTGTTAGTAAAATACTAAATAAATAAAGGGGATGTTTTTTAAAAAAATATATTGACAAGGTAAGGAAACTATTTCTTTGCTTGTTTCATTTAAATTAAGACAGTTTCCTGCATAGTAAAATTTTAAAGCTGTAATAGTCAATGTTCAGCTGTAAATTTTTGAAAGAACAACCATAACGCTTATTCTCACCTTCTAATCAACTGATATGAATGGGCCTCATCTACCCTAACTGAACTGACTTTGCTAACACTTGCCGTCCTTCACTTTGGCATGTGTATATATACCTCTCAACCCTCAACCATGGTTTCCACTTCATGCATCTGACGAAGTGTGTTGGAGCCCACCAAAACCTATGCTTGAAGAAATTTGTTAGTCTTTAAGGTGCCATAGGACTCTCGTTTTTGCATAATTTTTTTCAGCTTTATGAACATTCTCCATTCCCAAGGTGTTTGTAACTCTGAGGTTCTATTGTAACATAGTATTGTGAAAGTGATAAAATAAATAATTTATCCTTTTAGAACAACACTGCTAAAGCAGTTTATATTCCCCTTTACTCCCAGTATTTTACATTCTTCAAGGAGAGGCTTGACTCTGGATATCTAAAATTTTGCTGTATGAGAGAAGTACTTTGTATATGGGATAAGGTTGTAAATCTATATAGAGTTTTCAGCCCCATTTCATGCTTTAAATATTGATATGTATATATTTATAAAAAGTAAATAAAAGATGTACAGGTTTGGCGTGTGTAGCATGTCCTTATTTAAATTGCACATCAGTAGAAGGTGTGGATGGTTGTAAGTGATGGCTTAAAGCAGCCTATTTATCTATTTATCTTATAAATGCCTAGATTTAAGATCTCCTTTTGCCTCAAGTTAATAGGGTTCACTGGTTTCTTTCTGAGTCCCATGTTCAGGTTTACTCACACCTCCTGTACTGTATACAAGTTGTGACCTAATTTATACAATCCCCACCCTTGCCCTCATTTTTTTTTGCTATAAGGAAGGTGAAAAATCAGACACCCCTTCCCCAATCATTCCCAGAAAAAAAAATCCTTCCTGACTCCAAACTTTGTTTGTGTTAGACCTAAAGCAAACCCTGAAACATAGTTCCAACAACTACACCATCCACAGGGCAGGGCAGTAAGTGGATTTTATAGGAGATAACTGGCTCCCTCATCCTCTTTAACTAGCCAATGAGTGGGTAAGCAATGTGGAGCTCTGTTCTACTTTACTCAGCTCAACCTCACACATGAACCCTCACATGCACTTTGGAAAGGGGAATATTAAAAGGGAGGGCACCCCTGGTGTTAGAGCCACACAACTCTCCAACTAATATGTAAACCAGTTAAATAACACAATAGGACAAGGTTTAATGAGAAACTTTGTTGACAATTTAAGTGATTCCCTCTTGGAATTGCTAGTTCTGGAGGACTAGAATAAGAGATTATTCTTGACTTGATGTTAAGTAGAGTTAACTCAAGAAGTAACAGTAGCTGAGCCACTAAGCAATAATGACCACAGAATAATTAGGTGCAACATATAAGGAAGAACTAACGTACTAAAAAGTGACGGACACTAAATTTTAAAAATAAGATTTTAATATAATGAGAACTTTGGTCAAAAAGACCCTGAAGTCCAAATGACAGTAAGTACAATCCTTAGAGGTGGCTTAGACACTACTTAATATTAAATATAGTCTCATGAGTACATGCACTTCCAAACAAAAAGGGAAACAGGAAGGCAAACAACACACCAATGCATCCAAAACAATTATCCAAAATTTGGAAATCTAACCTTAGTGAAGATGACAAAAACAAGAACACGTTTTACAGCATGTGATTTGAAAGAGAAGAGTGTGTGTGTGTGTGTGTGTGTGTGTTTTTTAACAAATAAATATATATGTTTACACCCCCCCCCCCCCACACACACACACACTTTTTCCTCCCCTGTTGGCAGGTTCCCTCCAACATCATTACTCAGGGACTAAAGCCATCCATCTGTAGAATTCAGAGATGGTTTAATGGTGTTGCTGGAGGTTCCAGCACTAATTTTTGCCCTTCATCTCAGGCCATCAGAAGAGCATTTCCACAACACTCTTCCACAGAAACACACCAGCAACCAACACCAGCAACTTGATATAACATTTTAAATCAACATTGAAACAACTCAGGTATAAGTATTAAAGAAAACATTCAATATATATTCTGGTCATTTACCAAAATTCCAGGATTGGTTGAATTCAGAGAAACTGCTAAGAGAAAGAAAATCATCAGGTACGTATAATTTCTTATTCTGTTGCACAGCTTTTCTCCTCATTCATCGCTCATGGGACGTACTAGGCAGTAAATTGCAGATGTAAGAAGGAAAAAGATAAACAGAGTGTAGTAATTATAGAAGAGTAATTTGCTAAAATGGACTCCACCAAACCTGCTAGAGAAACTCTAGTATAACTGAGATCACCAGAACTTCGGGATTATTATTACATTTGTATTACAATGGTATCTAGAGGTCAAGGTGCCATTTTGCTGGGCAGTGAACTAATGAAAAGGTAGTCAATTCCACACAGAGCTTTGTTTTCCCTTACAGCAGAAATGTAAATTTGACCAGACCAATTAGTGAAATATCTTGATTGAGTTTTGTATGGATATTAAATTGTAACAGAGGTTAATGGAAAAGCCCTTTTGAACTACACTTCTCTTCTGATGCTCAGATGGATAACTATAGATGTTCTCGGTCTGATTGAAGAAGTCCCTGCTTCAAGAGGTTTTGGTGTTTTCTGCAGGTAGAATGCAGAGTTTTTGGCTAGTGGCTCCAAAGAGCCTTCTGGACTAGGAGGACTTCAACCCTCCCCATCCCTCTTTTCTATATCCTTTGTGTGAACTGTCTTGAAAGGCAGCAGATTCTTCTCCACCCAGGGCTTTATTTCCATGGTCACAGTGCTTTGATCTCTGGTTACTCCCTGATTTTGTAAGGGATATAAACACTCATGCCTTAATCATAAATCAATCCTTCTCAGTAGTAGGAGGAGACTCTCTGTGAATACCACATTTGCCCACAACGTTGTGTCTTTCACCTTTCACTGAGGCAGCTGTTACAGGTCATTGTCAAAGGTAGGATACTGGATTCGATGGTCCACTGGTCTGATACCATATGGCCATGTTTGTGGGCTTTGTTTTTTAAAAAACATACCCAGACAAAAGTGTCAAAATTAACTGAAGCGAAGTGTACTATGAGATTTTGAAAATTTGTCTTATGAGTATGTTTGCTTCAATAATGAGTATGCAAACATTTTGACTGAAAGTTGGGTTTGCTTTCAGCATCTTTGAACTTATCTGCCCACAAAGGCGTAGAGCTGTTATCTGAGAATGACACCTAATTCTGCATTGCATCAAGTGCACAGAACAAATGGATAATTTAAAAAGCACTAAGTCAACAGTCACAGATAGCATACATATAAGAGTTTTGATGGAACATAATTATGAAGTAGCTGAGTTGCTAACAAAATATGTGATCTCATTAAAACCTGCTACTATTCCACAGAACTGGAGGATAGTGAATATTGTACCTATATTTAGAAAAGGCTCTAGAGTCACAGAGGAAATTACAGACTAATCACAGAGACATTATGACTAACAAGCCATACACGTGTAGCTGGCAAACCGGCTGAAACAATAATTAAAACTAGAATGATAAAAGAATAAGAAGATCATGATACAACCGAGGCTAACCAATATGCTTTTTGCAAAGGGAAACTGTGTCTAATTAATCTATTAGAATTCTTTGTATATATCAGTAAAGCAGGTGATAAAAGAGAATCAGCTGACAATTTAAAGACTTTCAAAAAGTCTTTGACAAGATTCCTTGCAAGAGGCTTCTCAAGAAGCGAGGCTGTGGTGTACAGGGAAAATACTGACAGGGATCATAAAAGGCCTAGCAGACAAAAAAGTCTATTTTTGAATGGTTAAGTGAAATAGCAAAAGGTTAATAGTTTCAAGGCTCTGTATTAGGTCTGATGTTATTTATTATATTTATTAATTCTGTGAATGGGAGTAAGCAGTGAAATAACAAAAATTGCAGATAAAACAAAGTCATTAAGATTGGTAAAGATCACAGATGATTGTGAGGAACTTCAAAGGGACTTAAAATAAGCTTGGTGAATGGGTTATAGGACAGAAGATTAAATTCAATGCTGATAAATGCAAAATAACATATATTGGAAGGGAAAAATTAAACAACTTTAATACTTTGCGAGGTTTGAAATTAATTATATCAACTCTAGAAAGTGAGCTGGGAGTCACAGTGGACAGCTCAGTGAAGACATCTACTCAATGTGCAGGGGCAGCCAAAAAAGCAAACAAGATGTTAGGTTTCACAGGGACTAAGATTGTGAATAAGAGCAAAATTATTTTGTCTTCATACAAATAAATACAACAGCTTCATCTGGAATAACAGTCAATTCATCTCCAAAGGTATATTGCAGACTCAGAGTGGGTTCAGTGACAGCTGATAAGAATGTTTATGGGCATAGAAAAACTTTCATATGAAGATAAATGAAAATATTAAAATTATTCATTTATGAATAAGACAATAATAGCAACATGATAAAATAACTAATGATATAAAATATGGCAGTGAATCTTATGGAGAGTGTAAATTGTAAGCTTTTGTTTTCCCTGTTCCATAACACAGGAACAAAGAGAAATGTTCAATGAAATTAAAACGTGGGAAATGCAAAACAGGAAATACCGTTTCACTCACGTAAGTAGACTGTGAAACTTATTGTCACCAGCTGTCGTAAAGGCCAAGAATTTAGCAAGATTCCAAAAGTGGTTTACATGTCTATGGATAACTATAATATCCAGAGTTACGCTAGTTATAGTTTTTAAAAAAATTAGAAGTGATATGAAATCTCATGCTTTAGGTGTTAAATCAATCTCCAACTATAAGGGATTAGGAGGTAAATTATTGTGGAGAATAGATTATCCCACATCTGCTTACTATGGGGTTCTTTCATCTTCCTTTATCATATTTGATACTGGCCACAGGATGCTAGATCAGATAGTCTGATCCAGAGTAACAATTTCTATGTTCCTAATGTTCTCAGGAAACCAGAAGTTACCCATTATCCTGCCACTCTCATAGACATACTCCTTTCCCTAATAGAACAGGAAAGGGTACTTGTAAATTAACTATATTTACATACACATTTCAAATTAACATGTATATATTGTGCATTCAAACAGCACTTATCTCTTCTCATTTCATCTGATGTTTTCTTTGTTTTGATTAAGTGCATACTGATACATTTTCTATTTGCATATTATAGGAATTATTTAATGAATCACACAGTTGAATGTGATGTTCTTGGAGGCAATGCATTCTGCACTTTTTCACATGGAGAAACAGCATAATCAGCAATTGAATTTTTTATTTATATAGCTTACCATTAAAAAATCTGAAACTTTCTCATTTGACTTGTTTTTCCTTCCTGCACTATAAGCAACTGATCCAAAGAAATGATAAGTGACTTCACAATTAAGTTATTCACAAAAATAGATAGGGTCATTAATTCTTACATATTAAATAAAGGTTTCAGAGGTTACAGGATGTCAAATGTTTCTCTTGAGTGAATTTGGTTATGGTGCTTCAGTTACATAGCAGTAGAGCATAAGGGAGCCATGTAGCTAGAATGATGCCTGACTGCCTTTGATTGTCTTATCCCAATGAATAGGTCCACTCTGGATATGGGTGAACTGGCCTTTCAGTGTGAGACTGAACAAGACTTTAACCCACAACTTCCACAACTGTAGTCGAGACCTTCACTACTAAGGTGAATAAGATGGCTCAAGGACAATTGATATAGCACCTTCACAAATATTTTGCCAGTTCAGATTTACCCCAGGGCAGTAGCAACCAAACTCTACTACTATTTGATGGTGTTCACATTAAAGACCTCTGCCACTCAAGGGAGTCTGGCCAATAATTCAGTATCCTGCACATTCAGTTCATCTTACTTCTTGTTCCTTCTGATTAGCTTTTGAGAAAAATATACTCTGCCTTTGTCCTATTCATACCCTTTCTGGGTGGGAGAAGGAGACATTCAACTTTCAGGATGAAATAACGTATTAAATATATATTAATGCAGTTATTTAAAACGCACCTCAGTGTTCGTTCGTTCGTGTTCTCTCTCTCTCTCTCTCTCTCTCTCTCTCTCTCTCTCACACACACACTTACTTCATGCCACTTTTCAAGAGTGTAATTTTCAAAAGAGGAACCTAACATTAGGCTACAAGTTCATATTTAGATATCTTCCTGATATTCAAAAATGGTGAGCACTTAGCAGCTCTCATTAGCCTCAAGAGTATAACAATGTATGATATACTAAAAGTAAAGATAACTCTAAGAACATAAGAATGACCATTATAGATCAGACCAGAGCTCCATCTAGCTCAGTATCCTGTCTCCTGACAGTGGCCAATGTCAGGTGCTTCAAAGGGAATGAATAGAACAAATAATCATCAAGTAATCCATCCTGTTGGCCTTTCCCACCCTCTGGCAAACAGCAATTCCTGCTTATCCTGAAGTTATTCTCCATGAATTTACCTAGTTCTTTTTTGAACCCCTTTATAGTGTTGGCCTTTACAACCTCCCATGGCAAAGAATTCCACAAGTGGACTGTGGTGCGCTGTGGGAAGAAATACTTCCTTTTGTTTATTTTAAACCAGCTGCTTAGTATTCCCAATATTCTGTTAGCTTTTTAGACTGCCACTGCACACTGAATAGATGTTTTCAGAGAACTACCCACAATGACTCCAAGATCTGTTTCTTGAGTGGTAACAGCTAATTTAGATCCTATCATTTTAGATACATAGTTCGGATTATGTTTTCCAATGGGCATTACTTTGCATTTATCGTCATTGAATTTCATACACCATTTTGTTGCCCAGTCACCCTGATCTGTGATTCCTTTGTAATTCTTCCCTGCCTGCTTTGGATTTACCATCTAGTAGTTTTGTATCATCTGCAAATTTTGGCACCTCATTGTTTATACCTTTCCCCAAATCATTTATGAATATAGTGAACAGTACTGGTCCAAGTACAGACCCCTAGGGGACACTACTATTTACCTCTCTCCATTCTGAAACACTGTTTCCTTTTTTAAAAAAATTCTAAATGAGATTATCCTCATTTAGAGTTTAAGTTACACAGGTTATTTGGATTCAAGTCACACACAAACAACAAGCAAACAAACAATTCTACATCATTAACTACTTTACTTTAAAATAAATACTATTTTACATACAGACACCTTGCTAAAGCTCCTATATTCCTACAGTAGCTTCTGCTTGCTCTAACCTTTTACTACTGTAAATTATGCAGAATCGGTCACTGAACTGAATGACTAATATGTTCACATATGTCCCATAAGTAGATATAATAAGTACATTAGACATGTTGATGGAAGTTCTTATGAAGTCTATTATTTCTCAATTATAATGACAGGGAATGAGCTATCTTTCCTTGAAGGACAAGCTAAAATTTAAAACATGAAAATTCTAAGCTACACATTTTCTCTTACCCAAAAAAAGAAAAAAAAAAGTTTTTTTATTTAAAGAAAATGTCAGTATTTTGACCCATATTTTTCATGCACTAGTTAACTAGAAAATTACAGAACCTGAAGAGCGCAGATAAAATGTATCAGGGGGATTAAAACAACACATGCCTCCTCCCGCCAATAGCTGTGGGAAGCTACTGGAATGTGAATTAAGGACTCTCAAGCCTTTGAAAAATGAGGACCTCTGAATTTTTAATTTTGTTAACAAATCATTAGAGAACTGGAAATTGCTGTGTTTCTGACTGCTAGATAGGTAGCTGTCTGCATAAAGCACATTTTTAATTTTGCACGAGCTGGCCTGTATTCCAGCAGCATATTGATTTGTGGGACCACTACTTATAGTACCTAGAGCATAATTAAATATTAAGTCCTCTTTGATGTATGCAAAGCCCGACTAAGAGGATTACCAGACATAGTGAGGGTGGATTTCACATATTTTCTGGTAATTGAACATTGCAATATCATTAAACTTATCTTTACTCAATAAGAATCCACATCCATTCTTGGTATTATCTGGTGCCCTTTTAGGTATTGGAGAGGGATTGGGGAAAAGAGGGGACATTAAGAAGGAATATATATTTTTTTTTAAAGGAGAAAATTTTTTGAAATATGTGTTACATACAGAATTAAGATATTTTCTAGCTATTAAAAGAGCAGGCACCCTACGGGTATGTCAAATTTGCCACCATTGGATCAATTTATCTGACCCACTCAATCAATCCAGAAGTCAATTTAATAAAACCACCTCCCCAGAAAGCGTAGTACTGCATTGCTGGGTATTGTACTTCCTGTCGGCATAATGTAGTGGAGGTGGCACACAGAAGGCAATTAAGCTACAAATCAAAATTGTGAAGGCCTCTGTCAAATACCATTGCCTTTGTGTTTTCCTTCGACAGATATGACTGCCAGGGATTAGTTACATTTGATTCATCATGTATTTTTAAAGACCCCTTGCTGGACAGAAATGTAATGTCTCTGAAGCTGGAAAACACACTATCAGAATTACAGGTAAAAGAAAAGAAATCCTGCCAGGGGATACTTTGTACTAAGAACAAAAATCAGCTGAGGTTTAGGACACTTCTTGCATGGCATGTGTTTAAAGAAGTGTTTGATGTGACAGAAGTACAATAAATTCAGTGGACAGCTGTATTTAAGGAGTTGAGTGATAACACAAAGCAGCTAAAACAAAGAAAAGAAAACACAAACAAAATGCAAACAAAACCCACCCATCTTTGCTAACGGGGTCAGAATTAAATATATTGCTATTTGTTTCACATGATCAATAATTCTTTGTAATAAATTAAAATTTTCTTGCAAGCAGAGGAAGATATTCTATGATGTTCCCATAAGGCCTTGAAGATAATTCATAGGGAGGTGAGAATGGAAGACAGGTGGATAGTAGCTCTTTGATGCAGAATAATTCTGTCTTTTAGCAATGATGCTTATGGGTTTCAGAACAAGAGAAGGTCCAAAGACAGAGCTGAGATGTAAAAAGGACGGCCTTGCACATTGAAAACATGAACCTCTCTAATGGAAATGCCTTGATACTATTGAATTCAAGTACAGAGAGTCACTGAGGAAAAATGGGCTTGTTTTAAAATCTATTTTTAAACATGGATAACCAACAGAAACCTTATTCATGGGCTAAAAGCTAGAACAGATTGCTGCCACATTGCATGTATTGTAAAGTTTCAGGGAAATAAAGAAATAGCCTTCATATGATTGTAGTCTAGCGTTTCAGTCATCATACACTCCCTAGAAGTTATTCCATTCATGTGTGGCTAGTAATGCCAAATGGTATCACCACTTAGAACATCAGGGTTCAAGGCAAAATCTGACTCAGATTGGAATGGAAGCAATTTAGAGAAAATATTTCCAAGAACTAAGTTTGTGTGCTGCATTGTTTTCAAGAACATTTAAGTGGGTAGCAATAAGATGCTATTCCTACTTTGATGGTGGTCATGAATCCCTCTACGCTGCTCAAATGGACAACAATGTGACTGTGGATGACTTAACAGTGGAAAGTTGGGATTTTACATGGGGAAAGGGCAGTCTAGGATGAACAAATAATAGAAATGCAAAAGACCATCAAATTGACTGAATCCATGCTTCATTACTTGGACTTGTGAGAATGTATCTGACAGACATCACAAGGGCTGGCAGGAAAGCTTGCAAACGTGCTGAGAAATACCACCATTAAAACAGAACTCTTTCCAATAATTCATAAACAAGAATATTTGCCATTAGTGGACTTCAACTAAGGTAAAGATTTTTAACTTACAACAAACAGTTTGTCACAAATAGAGTAGTAGGATTTACAAAGGATTTCATAAGATTGAGGAAATTCTACATATGAACACATACATATATGTACATGTGCATGCTGACAGACCTATATATTTAAATGTAATTGAAGTTGATCCCAAATGCAATAGATGCTTTCCAAGCAGATATGAAGAAACCATCACTGCTGCAAGGAACTTACATTTTTTAAAAAAAATGATAAGAGTAAAACCTAAAAAAAGAAGGTCCTGGCAGCTGAGAGATGAGGGTAAGGAATGCAAAGAGTAAGGAACTGCAAAAACACAGGTAGTCAAAATGAAAAGTTAATGACTCAACCTATTCAGTGGTTTTTGGATGTGGCATAACAAAGACCTGGCTGTGATGATTTAGTTGGGCTTGGTCCTGCTTTGAGCAGGTGGTTGGACTAGATCTCTTGAGGTACCTTCCAACCCTAATCTTCTATGATTCTATGGCTAAGTCTACCCTGGGGAATTAAGGTCGACTTAAAAAAGTTTGTCTGTTGCAACTGTCCCGCTGCTGCATTTATTTTCCCTTTGTATTGTTGTTTTGTGTGGCCACCCCTCCCGGGCTACTAAGGGCCATTGCCCAGCCCAGGGAGGTGGCCTTTAGCTCCTTGGCTTAGACCCTGGCTTGGTGTAGGGTGGACAATGCCCAGGAGTGCAAGACTTAAATGGCCTTTTGAGCTTGAGGGCATGAGTCATACCTGTGGCTCAGATCTTTGCCTCGACTTGTCCTGTGCTTACCTGCAGTTTTCCCTGCCCTCTCTCCTCCCCTGTAGCAGAGGGAGCCAATCAGAGTTACTGGCGGGAAGCTGCCTGAGTTTGCCTTTAAAACCAGACATTTTTGAGTCAGACATCAGAAAGGTTCCTGCTTTGCCACCTGGTCTGATCAGCTAGAGGTCTTTGGGGGGCCCTTTCTCCGCTCTCGTTTTAATTTTGAGCGTACCCCCCATTTTTAAACTCCCCTCTCACGAACACCGAATTTTTCCTGTGAGATCTCCTGACTATCGAAAACTAACCGAGCCTCCTCTGCATCCTCTGATGCTGCTGCTGTTCCTGCCTCTATTCCTGCTGCTGTCCCGGGAATCGGTAAGGCTTCCCTCTTGCAAACTCTCCCTGTCCTAGCTGCTGGTCTTGCTTCCCCAGAAAACAGACTCAAGTTATTCCTTGGTCTGTGCCTGAAACTGTTTCTAACTCCGCGGCTCCCTTGCTGCTAACGAAAAGCCCGTGCCGCTGCTAAACTCTGCCTCCATGTGCTCTGTCCCGGGGCTCCCTGCTTTCAGCCGTTTCCACTGCTGCAGCCAGCATCCCCTGACTCCCCCAAGAGCTGTACCCTGGGCTCACACCACTCTGCCTCTGGGACTGCTCCCCCTGGTCAATAGGACCGGTGTAATATAAGGCGTGCCATTAGGTTTAGTTTCATTAGTTTGTTTAGGTTTAGTTTTGTTAAGTTGTAACTGTGCATTTTATTAGCTTGTATAATATGTAGTTCTGTTAGAATTGAATTCTGTGTCTGTGTTTAGCGGTAGTTAAGTGGGATACTTGTTTGCCATTACCTGTTATATTGTGTGGCCATAGTCAATCTAGATTAAAGATAATTGTTTTACTGTATTGCTCTTCTCTTTTTGTTTTTTCTTCTTTCTGTTGTTCATTATTAGCATAAGTTGTATAGTTGCTGTTAAGTTGTTGAATAAGTGCCTCTGTGTCTTCATCTCTCCCCGAACTCCCCAAGCCCCTTGCTGCCTTTCTCCCTTTGCCTGCATCACCCCCCGAACTTCCCAACCCTTTGCCTCCGTGTTTAGCCTGCAGGCTCCTGAAGACTGCTCTGAGCCTCGCCCTGCAGGGCTTCAGTGTCTCTTGCTGCATTCTTTGCAGCTGTACTCTTCCCTCTTCCTCTGCCACTGATTACTCATCCCCCCACTCCTATCCCTTAACCCAGCCTCTAGGTACACTCTTACAGACTGCCTGTCACTGCAGTCCTACAAACCAAGTTATTGATTCTCATCTGTACTATTACACTTGTGTAAATTCACTAATCACCCTTATTGTGCAATTTTACTGCCATTTGTATCTCATTCATATTCATAAAACCCCATTGGTTACCACTGCCTTTACTGTACCTCTATACCACAGTGACATATTGGGTTTTTTTTGTAGAATCGCTAGCCACCAATTGTGACTCACTGTGACACCTCTTCATTTTCACACTGCTTAATAAGAGAAACCCCCTCCCCAATTGCCTACTGTGACAAACCCCAAACACCCCATCATTGCCTACTGTGACAAACCCCATAAACCCCATTATTGAATTTTACTGTTTTACATTTTTCAATAAAGATTGATTTGTACCCCACTGGTGCGGTAATTGCCCCTCAAGATCCTCTACCTGCTGGCAGGGTCAAAGTCGACTTTAATAAGTCAACTTAAGTTGGCCTTATTAAGTTGACTTAGAGAGTCCACACTGGACTCCGAAGTTGACTTAAAGGGAGCCTTACTAAGTCGACTTAGAGAGTCTACACTGGACTCTCTAAGTTGACTTGTTCGGTCCAGGGAAAGCCAGCTCTGCATGGGGCTGGCTCTCCCTGGGGCAGCAAGCCCCTGAGCGGTCCGGGGAAGAAGGGAGCAAGGAGACCCGCGCTCCAGCTGCTCAGCAGCTGGCAGCTGGAGCGGGAATCTCGGCAAGAAGGGACCTTCTCACCGGGACCACGGGACTTACTTAAGGTAGGTATTTCATGCCACCGATCTTTCTAACAGCCCTTCTCTGCGCCTGTTCCAGTTTGAGTTCATTTTTCTTAAATATGGGAGGCCAGAACTGCACACAGTACTCCAGATGGAGTTTCATCAGTGCCTTGTATAAAGGCACTAACCGTTCCCTGTCTCTAATGGCAATACTTTTCCTGATGCATCCTAGTACTGGACACACTTTTTTTCATAGCCACATCATATTGGTGGCGCATAGTCTTCCTGTGATCAACCAGTACACTCCTGGCTTTCTCCTCCTCTGTCACTTCCAAATGATACATCCTCAGTTTATGCCAAAAAATCTTGTTGTTAGTCCCTAAATGCATGACATTGCACTTTGCACATTTCATCCCATTTCTATTATTCCAGTTTCTAAAGTCATCTAGGTCATTTTGTATGATATTTTGCACCTCTTCCATATTGGCAATACCTCCCAACATCGTGCCATCTACAAATTTTGTTAGCATACTCCTACTTTTGTGTCAAGGTCAGTAACAAATAAATGTTAAATAAGATTGGTCCCAAGACCGATCCCTGAGGAACTCCACTAGTAACCTAACTACAGTTTGAGAGTTCACCTTTCAATTCTCATACTAATCCCCACCTTCTTTATATACTGTGTGAAACATGTGGAGGGTGTTTGCGACAAAAATGTCTTTTATGTATAGGATTCCTGAGGCCAAGCCTACAATAAAAGATTAGGTTGACCCAGCTATACTGCTCAGGATTGTGAAAAATCCATAAGCAACACATTTAAGATAACTGACTCCTCTTCTGTCAACCTAGCTACTGCCTCTAGTGAAGATGGATTAATCACAGTCATGAGGAGAACCTCTCCATCATTATTGTAAGTATTCACGTTGTACTGCTGCAGCTTTTCTAGTGAAAACTGAGATGGTGTGTTAGAATGCTAGGGAGAGAAGACAGTTTCAGCAGAGGCACAGGGCTTTTCTATACTTAAAATCCTGTGCAGTTGTAGGATTTCAGTGGAGGCATTGCCTTGGAAGGAAGGATTCTTCCATTGGCTTACATTCTTCATTTCCCTGACAAGTGGTAGCTAGGTCAACAGAAGAATTCTTAAAACAAGCTACCACTGTCTAAAGGGGGAATTAGGTTTGTTTAACAATGTTTTTCAGGGGTGATCAACCTAATTTAAACTGACCTAATTTTCTAGTGTAGACCAGACAAAAGTGCCTTGTAACAAAAGGGCATTGAGAATTATGAATATGTGGCTCAGGCACACAGTGGGACTTTGACAGAAGTGACAGAAGATGGACTGTTGTTGGGGAAGAAAAACAACAAATACCAGAGGATATGGGAGGCGGGGGAGAGAAGAAGATAAAGGCACTGGGGCACGCTTTTTGGTATCAAGTGATCTTGGTCCCAGCTGAAGTGAGAGGGAGTTGAAGATGCTCAGCCTATAAGTATATAAGCCTATAAGCCAATTTAACTGTCCATATATATGATATAGTTTATATATAATATAAATACATAATATATATAGCCACAGTTTATTACAGCACTAGGTTGGCATGAGGGTAGGAAAAGGGCCCTCTTCATTTGTTGAGAGAATTCACCTGTAACTGTAACATGGTTCATATTAAAAAACTGATAAACTTCTATCATACTGTTTTTAAAGGGAAATATGGTAATATGCTATCACTTAAGAGAAAGAGTAAATAATACTACCTTTGTCTCAGGCCAACAGGCTTTGAGAACAGCTTGAGTTCTGAAGAACACAAGTAGCCTGCTATCCTCATCACTGAGATGAAATGCGTGTTCCATAATCTGCAGCACCTTAATACGAGGCTTCACTGGTAAGGAATCGTCACCACAGAAAGGTCTCAGCCACTCCAACAGATCATCTGTAGAAACTAGTTTCTCCCTGTAATACAAGTAAAATGGTTCAGCTTTAATTAATATTTAGTCATTTCAATCCAAATTCGAAAGACATTATCACTGATAGCCATATAAGAAATATGTCCTTTGCTTAGCTGTAAACAACTGTAATGGGAGCATTGTAAACTCTTCTTTCTAATTCTGATTGTGGTGTAAGTAGCTAGGGTTAGACTTCCGTGAACACAACCAGAGAGATTCAGAGCAACTGAATTCATTATGAAGTATTGTGTGCATTGTCTTCTGTATTACTACTTATGTTAGTTGGTTAGATATTTGGCTACCTTGAAACAGAGACTGTGTTAACATGTGGAACTTCACCAACTCTGTGGTTTTATGAACCTGAAAATAAACAAAGAAATTCTCAAGTGATATTAATTGCATGCTAACTTCACTATCATGCCATTGTGATTTTAAGAGATAGCAGTACAAGATCAGCCAAAAGATACATATATGCACAGACACACATATACATATACATACATTAAGGACTAATCTATGAAGTGACAATACAGATGATCATAAATTAAGAGAAGAAATGATAATGTCCTGAACTGAAACTTGTTGGGAAGAGAATTCATATAAACCATCAAGCAAACATGAAATGAAACATACATCTGCTACATTACATCCATCTAAATAGATACACCCTCAGTTAAAAATGCATTCTAAGTTTTCCAAATGTTCCTACACCAATCAACTTTAAGAGTCACTAGAGAGTAATCATGAAGAATCAGCTATATATAAAACACTTATTTTCTAAACCATAACAGTTTAAGCAGAGAATATAATATCTCCCTAGCATGCAGAAAGTAAAGCACATTACAATACTTAATATAATGTGAACTACAGAGAAATAAAACTTCTGAAGCATTTACTAATATCATGAAGAAATTGTTTTTTCATGATTCCATTTCAAATTAGGCTGTTCTAGGAGTTGTACTACTAAATGTAAAAGAAAATAGATAACAAAGGACACATATAATACTCTGATTTGAACATCAGTGGTCAGAGTTTATGAACTAATTTCTAATAATTTTGATAATTTGGGGCCCTTATGATATTAAAATAATTATATTTCAAATAATTATAATAATAAAACCAACATTCAAGATTCTATTCTTCCTTCAACTTCAATAAATATATTCTCACTATATTGGTATGTTAGCCAAGTTACACAGCTATGAACTGAGCTAAAATATATATGCATAAAGATGCTTATTTTGAATTCACACATACAAGGAAGTATCTGTTAAAATATATGATGAATACTTATAAATATTTAAGATACATACTTTAATGTAACAGACCTATGCATTAAATTACATATATTTTTAAAAAGTATATTAACAATTCAATAGACTGTACAGTTTCTGTTCAATATCTTTGTAAAAGATTTAGACAACTGCAGAGAGAGTTCACTTCTAAAGTTAGCGAACGATACCAAACTGTGAGTGGCTTCAAATGCTTTGGAAGATAGGATTAAAATTCAAAATGAACTGGACAAACTGGAGAAATGGTCTGAAGTAAATAGGATGAAATTCAATAAGCACAAAAGCAAAGTACTACATTTAGAAAGGGACAATCAATTGCACACATGTAAAATGGGAAATGATTGCCTAGGAAGAGGTATTATGGAAGGGGATGTGGCGGCTACAGTGAATCACAAGCTAAATATGAGTCAATATTGTAACACTATTAAAAAAAAAACCCAAGCAAACATCATTCTGGGATCTATTAGCAAGAGTGTTGTCAGCAAGACACAGGAAATAATTCCTGCACTCTACTCTCTGTTGACAAGACTTCAGGTGAGTCCTGTGTCCAGTTCTGGGCATCCCATTGCAGGAAAGATGTGGAGACACTGGAGAAAGTCCACAGGAGAGCAACAAAAAGGATTAAAGGTCTAGAAAATAGGACCAACAAGGAAAAATTGAAAACACTGTGTTTGTTTATTCTGGAGGAGGGTGGAGGGAGGGGAACAGGGAAGCAGTTTTCGAGTACACCGAGATTGTTACAAGGAGGAGAGTGAAAAACTGTTCTTGTTAACCCCTGAGATTAAGAAGCAAGGGGCTTAAACTGCAGCAAGAAAAGTTTTGGTTTGACATTAGGAAAAACTTGCTAACTGTCAGGGTAGTTAGGCACTGGAACAAATTGTCTGGTGAGACATTGCAAAATCTATGTCAGTAGAGGTTTTTGCAAAAAAGTTAGACAAATACTTGTCAGGAGTGGTCGAGGTATTACTTAGTCCTGCCTTGAGTGAAGAGGACTGGTCTAGATTAACTAATGAGGTCCTCTCCTGTCCTACATGCCTATCATTTTATGGTTCTCTGTTAGAGTAATAAGAGTACAAGCTGAATCATAAAATAATACAAATGTGGTACTGGACGGACCTCAAGAAATCAATTCGTGCAGTCCCCTGCACTGAGGCTGGACTACACGTTATCTAGAGGGCTTTTTTCGGCAGTGGGAGGCTTCTTTGGGTTGTGCTGTCGCAAGTCTCCCAGTAGCGGGATGGAGGGGGTGTCTTTTCGGCAGCAGGGTCTTTTATGTTGCAAACAGTTGGGCATGCCACCAACTATGTCGCAACACAGAAAAGCTTGAGAACCTACAGCATGCCAGCAGGTCGTCATGGGGCATTTAAGAGTGCAACACGCAGCTTGTGGCTTGAGTAGTGAATCCAGTGCCCCACCACATGCAAAAGTGCCATTCTTACATCCTGGCAGAGTGACCTGCACTGTGCAAGATAAGTGTGTACCACAGGAGCTGGTGCACCCCCAGAAATCTCCCTCATGTGTCATCCTATCTCCCTGGGAAGGGAGTCACAGGGTCCAGGCTACCCAGGTGCTACAGTAGAGTGGCTGGCTGGGCTGAAAAAGGATTAGGTGGGTTTGGGAGAGCAGTGAAAGGGAATGGGGGTGTGGAGCAGAGAGGATGGGGGTGAAGAGAGCAGATTGGTGAGATGAGTGGAGATGGGAGAGGGATGTAGGAGGTTTTTGTGGTGGCGGGAGAAGTAGGTAGCTGCTAGGCTTGGGGACACAAGGGCACCAGTACCAGGTGTTAGGGGGCATTGGCATATCTATCATTCCCAATTAAAATACTAGGTCATCAGCTCTCACTGGCTTACGAACGGCAGGTAGGATGAGAGACAATCTTTTAGGTAAGCCAAACCATCCAGGTGAAAACTGGGGACTAATGTATGTAATTTAGCTCAAAGTAGGGAATTTTGTCATTGGTGAATAATTAACCCATTGATATGGCACAAAAACACCGGAGAAACAGTCTTTTCAAACACCAAAAATAAAATAAAGCAGCAATGCCAGAATTAATTAAGTTTAAAAAAGCATCTGAAACCTAATATAAGAAATAAAATTAGAGAAAAGACTGTTAAAAGAATGAGGATTATTTCTAAATATATTTTCAATATTTTTCTGGGTTCATTATTCCTAAAGGTAATTACATAAAAGTTTCCCCTCTTTTCGTTGGCCTCTGCTGCCCTATTACAGACATCCATGTGCATTAAAAATAGTTTGAACATGCTTTTTATTCATCTGAGCATAGCTTGTATTAATGCTTCTGCTGTTACTTTGCAGTAATGGATTCTTCTCATGCTTTTCTACACTAAATTCTATTAGATGAAATTTTTGTATTTTTGTAATCCTTTCATTTTGAAATATTTAAATTTGTCAATGTAATTACAACCAGCAAAGAGCCAATAAAATATTCTTTCAAGAGAATCTATAATTTTAGTCTAATCTATGGTTGTGGATGAAAACCAATGTCTGTTCCTAGTGGTGGTGGAGAGAATGCTAACAATATATGTACAGGGGACACACACAGAACCTACATTTAAAATTATGTAATCATTTATTCTTTCAGCTAGTTTTCAGTTCATTCAACAGCATTCATACAGAAGTTAATTTAAATTATTTTTTCAAATGGGATTGAAACACCATCAATTACTTTAATGAATCCAACCCATATCTAGGGGTTGTGAGCCATCTGGTTTTCATCTGGACAATCTGGGTTTTGGATTGTGTGTCCGGGTGCTCTTTGACAATCCCTGATGTCTGGTATTTTTAATGTGCAGTCTACAGAGCTAAACTTCTTGTGCAATTCATGTTGCCATGTGGTGTTCAGGAGCGGAGACTTGGGGGAAGGGGCAGAGAAGGGGGCGGGGCTTTTGGGGAAGATATGGGACAGGGCCTCCGGGGTCGGGTTACCAGCCATTAAGAAGGTCGCAGCCCTACACATCACATCTACATTTTTGCGTCCCCTTCAATCTCAGCAGAATTCAAACCTAAAATTGCAGAAACAGCCTGTTGCCTTTTTATAATGCTTGAAAAGAAACAATGTCAATTGCACAGTTTCTGAAGACTGGATCTTCCCTATAAGGTAATCAGCCTGGCACCAAACGTTCCCTCTCTCTCAATATGATCTTTGTATCTTAAAATGCATTGACAGATAGATACTACAAACATATGGTAGCAGCACAGCTGTATAGACAAGAGCTATGATACAATTTGTTTTGGTACATTGTTATGTAAAGTTTAGTGCCCAGACACTTAGTATCACAATGCTCTCCAAACAGAATACAAAGACTGTGTTGTAGCATATTATCTCTAGAGAGAGATAGATATGCAGTCATTTGGCATTGTCATCTGAGAGTCTGTAAATGGCAGATATTGTAGGGGGTATTGTTTAATATTTCACATCTAGGTAAATGAATGGTTGGGGCAGAGTCATTCTATATAGATAACAAGTTGCCACCATGTTTGTGTGCAGTGCTGATTTTAGCTTTGGGACACGGTGGCTGATCCTTATAAATAGAGTACTGGCCACAGCCCAGCAAATAGAATTTGGGATTATAAAAATCCAGCTGTAATTAGTGTAATTAGTTGGATTCGGGGGGGTGGGGGGTGCGTTTGGGTAGAATATTGCTTTCTACAGAATGGATGTGGAGAAATTAGAGTCCAGTGGAAGGAAACAAAAATGATTAGAGAGCTGGAGCACATGATTTATGAGGCGAGACGAAGGGAACTGGTCTTGTTTAGTATACAGAAAAGGAGAGTGAAGAGGGATTTGATAGTTAAAAACTGCTATCTGAAGGTGGGTTTCAGGGAGGATGGAGCTAGGCTGTTCAGTGGAGACAGATGACATAAGAAAGAGCAATGGTTCCAAGATGCAGTTGGGAAGTCTAGGCTGGATATTAGGAAAAGCTTTTTTTTTTTTTTTTTTTTTTTTTTAAAACCAGGAGAGTGGTGAAGCACTGGAATGGGTTACCTAGGGAGGTGGTGGAATCTCCATCGTTAGAGGTTTTTAAGGTGAAGTTTGACATGTTTCCCAGAAGCTGAAGACCACTCCTTATGGTGGTTTGAGGGATCCCCTGAAGCACCCATACCAGACCCGACAATGTTATAAATCTAAGAGAAGACACGGTCTTGCTGTCAGTGAGTCCAAATGCACCCCCATTAATACCTATACAGAAGATACAGTTTATGTGGACTTTTTTACATTCAGCTGCAGATACAACTCCCAGAAGAGAGCAAGGGTCACCGGGGTCGAGGACAGCACTGCTTTGTACGAATGGACCTTGAGTAGTTGTCCTGTAGGTATGGGATAACTAGAATCACTTCTTGTCTGAGGTTAGCAGCAGCTACTGCCGGGAATTTTGAGGACACTGTTGTGGCTGAGAAAAGGCTGAAATGAAACACTGGTATTGAAAATGATCCTGTCCTATAGTGAAGCAAAGGTTTTTCCTGTGCAATTGGTATGTTACATGGAAATAGGTACCTTGAAGGCCGAGGGCCAATAACAAATACCCTTTCTCTAGTGAAGGAATTACAGCTGCCAGAGTCACTTTTGAGACTTTATAAAGTTGTTTAGAAAACTTAGATCTAATATTAGTCTCCACCTTCTATCCTTCTTTGGCACAAGGAAATATTTTAAGTAAAATCTATAGACCTTCTGAGAAGGAGAAACAAGCAATTTGGAGCAACAGTGAAGAAGAGTTCACTTCTTGTCTCCATAAAAACTTAGAGAGAAGTCCTTGAAAAGGGATGGGGTCTGAGGGATTTGAAGGGAGGGAATGAATGGATGGTATGGCCCTACGTTATGACCTTTCTGACCCACTTGTCTGTGGTAACCTATCTCCTGGCATGTTAGAAATAGGCAAGATGGTCTCCAAAGAGGAGGAGGTGGGCTAATTGGCAAAGTCATAAATCCAGAGGCTTGCTATTGGCACAGCACACTAGCAGACTGAGGTGATTGAAAAAAACCTGAGGGTGGTTTGCCCTTACACACCTATAGCTGAGATATATCACACAAGGCAACACAGGGTGCATGTGTGGAATGAATGGACACTAGTAACTGAAAATCTCCAAACAAGAAGTTTTTGTCTACCTGAAGGGGAGCACCCATAAGGATACTGCTTGAAGAAGTGTTACATAATTAAATTAGTTGGTTTTTTTCCTGAACTACATATAATAATTAATTAACATAAGATTATATTGTGTACTGAAGAATATTAGCATAAGTGCATTCTGATTATGCGAATATATTTACATTATACAAATAAGTAAAATCAGTTGATAGTTATAGGCAAGAGTCCACTGCCCTTTATATGCTCCAAATTACCATATAATATATCTGTAAATGATGTTCTGCTATTCCTTGGTAATATTTCAAACTGGCATTGGATTTAAAAAGAAAGTGGCTCCAGGTGGAATGTGATTTATAACTAATGTTGCTTTATTTGTCCTAACAAGACAGATGGGAAAGTAGTATCTATTAGAAAACACCAATTTATTCAATCTTGAAGGTCTGAACTAATAAACGTTGACAGTTTAAGTTTTCAGTTGCTGAGGATTTCAATCTTATTTGGCCTCTATCATCTTTATATATTATTCATTTCAGAACTTGAGCTACATTAGAAATTACTCTGCTTAACAAGTGGCATTCAAACTGTAAATTAAAAATCTGAATATTAAAAGTAACTATGGGAACATTTCTCAAAAGTTAAGCAAGTTCATGTTTTTATTTTTTATGACCTCCCTCATGCGGAAGCTTTATACTTTGCTGTCTTAATAGCTTAAGTATAAGGAGGCAAACAAGTGTATTTAAATTACACTGAATAATTTTTTCTATAATCAGATTGATCTTCACACCAGATTGGTGTTTAATATTAGTGTACACAAACAGAGACCCCAGATGAGTGGTTGCCAACCTTTTTGGCCCGAGAGTCAGATATAATTTTTACAACCCTGAAGGGTCACCAGTCTCCAACAGCAGCCCCTGCCCACCCCCGCCCGCCACTGCAGCCAGCCAAAAGGAGTTTGGTGAGGATGCAGCGTCCTTGCTGATCTCCCTGACTACAGCAGGGAAATGGTATGCGTTTTGCAGCCCCATGCGCTCCACCTGGATCCCTAGACAGTGGCTCCCTTCTGCAGCCATGGGGATGGAAAATGAGTGCTTCTCTCCCTCTGGCTCCAGCAGTGATTACAGCACCTAGGGACTCAGGCAGAACAGTTTGCAGGGCTCGATGCTACAGCCAAGGCGAGGGGAGAATTGTTTTAGCCCTGTGAAAATGTGCTCTGCCTGGGTCCTTAGGCAGCGGCTCCCTTCTGCAGCCAGCGAATCACAGGCTATTTTGAAAGCCAGATGGGCCACAGGTTGGGAACCACTGCTCTAGACACCTTATTTCAAAAATGCAGGAGAAACGATAGTTCAAATTAGCACTGAATAGGGTGGCTTTTCACAATCCGTATTACAACATTTTGTTTTTGCTCCAACTTAAAATCAAAATAATCTCGGGACTAATAAGAATGGAAAATTTCACCCACAAATGAATTAAAAAGAACAATCCCAAAGCAGGTTGGAGATGGTGAGTGTTATATGAAAACTGTATTTGAAACTTAACTACATAGTGAGCCATTGTACCCATTAGAGTGATGTGTCTGCAAAATAATCACAGAATCATAGAAACTGGAAGGGGCGATGAGAGCTCATCGAGTCCAGTCCCTTGTACTCAAGGCAGGACCAAGTACCCTCTTAAACCATCCCTGACAGGTGTTTGTCTAACCTGCTCCTAAAAATTTCCAATGATGGAGATTCCACAACCTCCTTAGGCAACTTATTCCAGCAGTTAATCACCCTGACAATTACGAATTTTTTCCTAATGTCCAACCTAAACCATCTTTGCTGTAATTTAAGCCCATTGCTTCTTGTCCTATCATGGGTGGTGAAGGAGAATATTTTTTCTCCCTCCTCTTCGTAACAACCTTTTAGGTACTTGAAAACTGTTATGTCCCCTCTCAGTCTCCTCTTTTCCAGACTAAACAAACCCAATTCTTTCAATCTTCCCTCATAAGTCAACTGTTCCAGACCTTTAATCATTCTTGTTGCTCTTCTCAGGACTTTCACCAATTTCTCTACATCTTTCATGAAATGAAGGCCCCACAACTGGACATACTACTATAGCTGAGGCCTAATCAGTGTAGAGTAGAGCAGAAGAATTACTTCTCGTGTCTTACTTACAATAGGCCTATTAATACATCTCAGAATGGTGCTTGCTCTTTTTGCAACAGTGTTACACTGTTGACTCATATTTAACTTGTGGTCCATTATGACACCCAGATCCCTTTCTGCAGTGCTCCTTCCTAGGTAGTCATTGCACATGTTGTATGTGTGCAATGAACTGTTCTTTCCTAAGTGGAATACTTTGCATTTGTCTTTATTGAATTTCACTCTATTTACCTCAAACCATTTCACCAGTTTGTCCAAATCATTTTGAATTGTGATACTATCCTCCAAAGAACTTGCAATCCCTCCTATATCGGTATCATCCACAAATTTTATAAGGATAATCTCTATGTCATAATCTAAATAATTGATTCAAAAATTGAACAGAACCAGACCCCAAAGCGATCCCTGTGGTACCCCATTTGTTATGATCTTCCAGCATGACTGTGAACCATTGATAACTACCCTCTGGGACTGATTATCCAACCAGTTTTGCACCCATCTTAGAGTAGCTCCATCCAGGTTGTACTTCCCTAGTTTGTAAATGAGAAGGTGATGCGAGACCATATCGAAAGCCTTACTAATGTCTAGATATACCACATCTACCACTTCTCCTCTATCCACAAGACTTGTTACCACCTCATAGAAAGCTATCAAGTTGGTTTGACATGATTTGTTCTTGAGAAATCCATGCTGACTATCACTTAACACTTAATTCTCTTCTAGGTTTGCTGATTCCTTAATTATTTGCTCCATTATTTTTTCTGGTAAAGAGGTTAAGCCGACTGGTCTATAATTCCCTGGGTTGTCCTTATTTCCCTTTTTGTAGATGGGCACTATATTTGCTCTTTTGCAGTCATCTGAGATCTCTCCAGTCTTCCATGATTTTTCAAAGATAATAGCTAATGGCTCAAATATCTTCTGAGTCAGCTCCTTGAGTATTCTAGGGTGCATATCATTAGGCCCCGGTGACTTGAAGACATCTAACTTGTCTAAGTAATTTTTAACTTGGTCTTTCCCTATTTTAGCTTCTGATTCTATCTCATTTTTACCACCTTCCCCTACATCCGGCATCCCATCACCACCAACCTTCTCGGTGAAGACCGAAACAAAGATATCATTTAGTTCCTCTACCATTTCCACATTTTCTGTTATTGTTTTTCTTTCTCTGTTGAGTAATGGTCCTACGCTGTCCTTGGTTTTCCTTTTCATTGTTGAGTAATGGTCCTACGCTGTTCTTGGTTTTCCTCTTGTTTCTAATGTATCTGAAAAATGTTTTCTTATTACCCTTTATGCCTTCAACTAGTTTGATCTCAGTTTGTGACTTGGTCTTTCTGACTTCTCCCCTTCATTACTGTGTTATTTGTTTATAGTAATCCTTTGTAATTTGACCTAGTTTCTACTTTTTGTAGGACTCTTTCTTAATCTTTAGATTATTGAAAATCTCCTTGTAAAGCCAGGGTAGTCTCTTGCCATACTTCCCAACCTTCCTATGCGGTTGAATAGTTTGCTCTTAGGCGTTTAATAATTTCTCTTTGAAAAACTGTCAAATGTCTTCAGTCGTTTTTCCTCTTAGACATGCTTCCCATGGGATCCTATCTTCCAACTTCCTGAGTGTGCTAAAGTCTGCTTTCTTGAAATCTATTGTCTCTATTTTGGTGTTCTTTCTCCTACCATTCCTTAGAATGATGAACTCTATGATTTTATGATCACTTTCACCTAAGCTACCTTATTATTTCAAATTCTCAACCAGATCCTCTCTGTCAAAAGTCAAATGGAGAACTCTCTCTCCCCTAGTAGCTTTCTCCACCTTTTGAAATAAAAAAAGTCTCCAATACATTCCAAGTATATACATTTTTAATAGACAAGGCAATACCCTCCTCCCTTTTTCCCTCCCTATCCTTCCTAAGCAAGCTGTACTCAGCTATATTAATATTCTAGTCATATATATTACCCCATCAAGTCTCTGTGATGCCAACTATGTAATAGTTGTGTTTAGCTACTAGCATTTCGAGTTTTTTCTGCTTATTCCCCATACTTCTTGCATCAGTATACAGACACTTAAGATACTGATTTGATTTCAATGGGAAGGGAGATAAGACCCCTTTTGACCCAAAGTGTTGCTACAACTAAGGACTCAAGCGAGGTGGTATTGACATTAGAAAATGGCATAAAGTAAGGGACCTGGAACCATTTCTATGGCACCGCACACAACAGGCCTAACCATATGAGGAGGCCAATTTGTGTGCTATTGAGATGGAAAATTAGTAATTGAAAATTGGAATCATGTAAGTATTCTTCATGTGTGCCTGGGGTAGGGGGCTGAAGGCAGGGGCTGGGATTGAACAAACTGAACAAAATTAAATGATAGCAATATAAGCTAAATTAGAAAAAAGGCACTCACTCTCAAAGAAGAGTGTCCTCATGAGGAGAAGTACTGGTATAATTATAGGGATGTAGTTATACTGGTAATTCCTTTAAGTAGTCAAGGTCTAATAGGCCTGGTATTTTATATAACTGAAATTTAAATTCTTTTCTGAGCTGAAGGTGGATTGGCTGACTCTCAGAGCACATCACTAACTACTGCAGAAAAGCCAAGACCTATCATGCAGGCAGTCAATCATCCCCTCTTGTTCTCTGTGCAACTACTGATGAACAAGAACTGAAAGCCAAGAAATGCACAGAGAGTCTGTCAGTTTTCCTAACATTTGGAACACAGATTATACAGATCTCTCTTTTGTATTATACATACCTAAGCTCACCTACAAGTGTGACTGTTTGTGATGAAATTTTACTTAAAGCACTTAGTTCTACTCTAGCTCAAGTCAATGAGAATTCTTCCACTCTCTTAAAGACGAGTAGGTATATAACTCAGTATTATAACCAGTCTGTCTGGTATTGCCATTTAATGTTTTATTTCTGCTTCTGAAAATTACTGCATGTTTTGAAGTTTCCCATATGAACTCAAAGAAACTACAAAAATGAAAGTCAGAGAGCTTTTAACACTTTTCCCATGCAAAAATTCACACTACCACATAAAATATAGTAAGAACTGCAAGCTCTCCTGTTTTACATCTCTTCATTTTTATTTTTTTAGTTTAAGTTACAAGCCTACATTTCTCTGAATATCATATCTGTAGAGAAATCTCTTTGGCCTTAGGTTATTTCACATTTGTTACTTATCCAAGACACCAGGTAGATTTATAGTTAGTAAAAATACAACCACATTTTTTGCTACTCTTTTGTAAGTTCCTAAGTTTAAGTAATCAGTGCAAATTATTTTAAAAAATACATATTTTTAAGGACATGACTTGTTTCAGGGTATCAGAGAAATTCAAGATTGTGCAGTTTTTAAAGCATTTATTATACAGATGTTTTGGTCTATCCCCTTATTGTAATATTTAAGTTTCCCTCACCCAGGGTATTAAACACATGATGGAAGGGCTCATATATCAAAGATGTGTCTGAATCATGGTAAAAATGTTTACAAAAACAGGTGGAAAGAAATAATGCACAGCAGATCAGCTTTAACCAGTAACTTCCTGTTAGGCTCTTTGGGGTTAAAAAACAAAGTTGTGATAGGTTATGGAAGGAAGAACTGGAAATATTTTAATTTATCCATTTCTCAACTTTTATTCTTGACACCAGCACTGATGTTGCTCACTTAACTTGTCAAAGGGCTAAACAGGAGGTGAAAGTGAGGATCCTACTAGCCTCTGTTTTCTCAGCTGTAGCTCTGTTGCTGCTGTCTGGCAAGGAAGGAAAGCAGGATCTATAGCCACTTATTGCTCAGTTCAGATCTTCTACAACCAAGATGAGCTTGGGTGCAGCTAACATTCCCTGCTCAGCATGATGCAATCTTTCCTCATGTGGAACAGCTCAACGATGGTCTGTAAGTACGGGAATGTCTATACAGCAGCAGGGAATTGTGATTCACAGTTTTACACACACATGCAGACACACACCTCTCTCTCTCTAATTCTGTTCAAATTAGCATCTAAAAAATAAGTTTTTTTTTTTTTTTAGAACAGACGACCTTATAACCAATGCACTTAAAGGGACAACACAAGCACAAAAGTAATTCAGATCGGTCAGACTTCCTATAAGAGGCATTTTAAGGACTGTGAATGTGTTTGTTTGCAAAAGGTTGGGTGGCCACTGTACATGGGCTACACTGGCCAGCCGACCTTTTGCAAACAAATGCATTCACGGTGCTTAAAATGCGTCTTGCAAGAAGTCTGACCAATCTGAATTACTCCTGTACTTGTTTTGTCCCTTTAAGTGCATTAGTTTTAAGGTCGTCTGTTCTAAAAACACCTTTTTTTTATATATTATTTTTCAATCAAGACTAAAAGTAGATCAAATACAAAACTATAGACAGCTGCTTTTCAACCCCAGGTGGAATTCAAACCAGTGACTGCTGGATTCCTAGGCTCCTACCCTAACCCCTGTACCACAAGCCAGATGCTTGGCAAGCTTTGTGCAGGGTGCAGATTGCCACTGAAACCTATAAACATTACAGCATCTGCTGGGGAAAGGTGGGGAAGCACAGGGAATACATTCATACAGACAGACAAAGCGTAGTTAATATAAAGGTCGTCTAAAAACAGTGTGGCTGAGGCGATCTGGGCTGCAGTTAGGGCTAGGCATTCACATACAATCCTGGGATACCCCCAAGATATGCACTAGGACAGCTAACCCAAGCTGCAGCCTATGATACTTCACTGCACTGGCAGTTTTAGGCACTCGTTCAAGCAAAACTAACAAGTTTATGTTCATCTCTGGTAGAAATCATATCTCCCAGTTTCTGTGAAGGCACACCGTAATGTGTGTGTAGGGGAAAGAGGGGCAATTCTGTCTCTTCACCTACACAGTGTTACTTCAGATAAGCAACTTGCAAAAGCCCTGGCTCAGCACTTCTTTCAGGGATCCGTTCTCTCACTTAAGAAGTGAAAAACCAACGAAAAGATGTGAGGTTCACCATACCTCAGTCAACAAAAAGCCCATCATATCGCACTACAGACGTTCACAAACACATATCTGACTTCAAGTTCTTTTTTTGTTTAACTCCATATCACCGCTTTGGTTTTATTTATTTTGTATTCTACAAGTTCTCTCTCAAGACTGAGATTTGTATGCCATGTTTCAGTCCAGAATAAATTTTAAGGCTGAATTATCATGAAAGTGCTGACACAGCCATAAGAGTAGGAATGCTTAGAGATCCAATAACATGATCAGTAACATTGGCAGGACATGAAGGCATTAGAATTTTGCACAATGATTCAGTGTACAGACTTTGCCTTCCCCACTATTTCATACCTTCTGCTTTTGGTTAGGAGTTAGTCAAAAATGGGTACAGTGGTAATGACTGCTGTATAGCGAACAGACGAAGATCAATTCACAATTAAGTAAAGCTTTATTTTTCCCTAGAACAGGTGTTATTAATAAATTAATAAAGAACTGGGTGGGTGAGGAAGCTCTTTTTTTAATATAATGAATGAATTGTGAAAGTCTTTCGCAGGTTGAATTTCAAGGAGCTGGAATCAAAGCATTCTTGGTGGCAGGCCTTAGGGTTTGGAATGCCCTCCTAGTGGGTTACTGTTGCTTTTACAGCAGGATACACAACACAGCCTTTTGCTCTGGTGCTTTACCAACACCACACAGCAATCCCTATGGATAATCAGGCTCTTGGCTTGAGTAATTTTCAGTGAGTATAATTTAGTTATGGCAAGGAGTTGTGGAATATGCTTTTAAATTATGCAAAAGTCAGATATTTCCAATTGATGTCTTATAAATGCATGAGAAATAAATCCATTATATACACCTTTGCCTGAAAGTTTCCACATTCAATACTACACCAAACCATAGCATTGTAACCAAAAAAAAAAAAGTCTGACAGAGTTAGCAAAAGGATTCCTATATTGCACCCGTATATATTCTTACCCCATTTCAACACTTGTGTGGACTGCAGAAACAATCCCTTCTAGGACCTGAAGCGGGTCTTGGATCAAAGGAAATTCAGCTCCACTGTCACTGTTTAAAAAAAAAAAAAAATCAAAACCCAAACCAGTTTATACAGGAACATGATTATTTTAGAATAAAGGTTTCTGGACACAATGTCTACTTTAGTTATTTATGAACTATTCAGTAAATGTGACAACTTTCAGTTTCCCTACTTGATTAGCACCTTTTATCTCTATGCCAGTGTGATGTGAGGAGCACATATGGAAATAAACAATAGGAGCAAACAACAGAACTCAAATGCACCTTAAGGGGAAAAAACCCCCCCAAAACCTGGAGAGTTTCAATAGCCTGGAACATTGCGTATTCTTTAGAATGCCCATCTGAAACCTGGCCCACATGGAAAACTACGACAATGTGCTGGCAAAATGACAAAATCTGCAGTGTAGCATGATTTAGTATATGTATAATCCTACCACTCATAAACAGATTAAAAGCTATGCACAACTTCTATCACCTTGCTTTGACTTCAAGAATCAGTCTGCCCTGGATTAAATACAATACTAATGAATCCAGTCAGGGAATTTCCAGTTGGGGGACACACCTCTCTACAAGTGTCAAAAGATGATAAAAGTTGGAATGGCTGTTAGCTACTCATGTGAAGACAGAAGTTGCAGTGTGGTTTAAACATTTGTCTTATGGAAGAAATTTCAAGTCTTTTTATGTGAAGTCTAGAGAAATAAACATGAAAAATGACTGAACACTCAAGAGGAAACTGAATGACACAATCACTTTAATAAAGCGTCAAGTATCTTCATGTAAATTGTTATAAGGACAATGATGGTTAAGATGACTGTCCATTTCAGAAAGATATCTTTTTAGTTTTTAAGACCTAAGGATGCTAGACAAATGCTTCCAAAATTGGTTTGCTAAGAACAACTCAAGAACCACAGATAAACAATACCCTCCTTTCAATTCATAAAGACAGTGTAGTTATTGTATCATTAGAGTAAGTGTCAGCCTTTTACTATACCTCAGAACCATGTTTTCCTAGTAATTTGAAAATATGTCAAAGGATCCAATGATGCTCTGCCAAAGACGAGATAATCCAAAGGATATTAGATACTGCAAAGTCTTTTTTTTACTTACCCTTTTCACGTTTCACAAAAACCTTAAATATTTATCCTTGAAGTTATGACAGTTTTTACAACCTTGTAATTTATACAACTGCAGTAAGACAATATTCGTCACCCTAGCTTAAAAAATAAATAGATAAATAACCCTACTCTAAACAGTGGACCCTTGAGAAGAGTATAGACATGAATGTTTTGAAAGCTTAGTGGATTTTCTGCTTGGAGGGCTTTGATGTTGATTAGTATTCAGGGTCTATGGCTATGTCTACACTTGTAATTTTAAGTCGACTTTAGCTAAGTCGACTTAACTAAGGCGACTAAGTCGACTTAGCATGTCTACACTTAAAGTTAAAGTCAACTTAGGGAAGAACTTACAAAGTTGACCTAGAGTGTCCACACTGGATGCCTAGGTCGACTTCTAGGGGCTAGGGGGGCCTAGGGCAGGTCCACGGTGGCAGGGGGGGACACCCCTTGCCCAATGCCTGGGGGCTCAGCCTTTGCCCCATTGTACCTTGGTACAATGAGGCAAAGGGGGTCAGGGATCCTGGCAGGGCATGGGGGTGCCCACATGTGGCATGGGAATTTAGCCCACTTAGGGCTACTCCAGGTCTACACCGGCTTAAGTCGACTTTAAAAAGTCGACTTAAGCCTAAAGTCGAACTAAAAGGAGGTTTAATAAAGTTGACTTAATTTTCTTAACTTAATTTGCTTAACTTACTTAAGTCGACTTAAGGAAACTGTAGTGTAGACGCAGAGTAAATTAAGTCGACTTAAGCAAGCTTAAGTCTGTTCCTGACAGATGTTCCCCTGTGCCAGTGTAACCCATATGCCTGAAAAGGCTATCTCTGAGACCTGCTGAGGGTGGGTTACTGTTGTTGGGCAGATTAGTGACCCACAACTGGAAACTTCCAGAAGCAGGGAGTGGTAGCAATTTGAGCATGCTCCACAGTGTACCCTGCTGGTGTGATGGGATGTTGTCAGTCAGATGACTGGAGAGCCGCAGCCTGAGCAGACAACAGGCAGGAGCTGCCTTGAGGGGAGACCATGTGCTCAGTGTTCTGGAGAGGAGCTGAGCCAGGAGTGAACAAGATGTTTTCTCCATGTAAAGGAGTCATTTGCGACAGACCTTGCAGACATGCATATGGGACTGAGGGCTGGTTGCAGAGGAGAAGAGAGAGCCTGCATGGAATGCTACAGAGGATCCCAGCAAAGAAAGAAGAGGACAGCTATTTCTTGCCACTCAAGCTTCCACACTGGAACAGAGACTGTAGCTGAGAGTTGGGTGAACTCCACACAGACTTTGGGACTCTTGGGTATCTTTCATGCAAGGGATTGTTCTTGGTTAATTGTAGTTTGTTTTCTTAGGATAAGGTTCATTTAGTTAGT
>ML685779.1:20647475-20675128 GCA_007922175.1 Pelusios castaneus
TGGTTAATTGTAGTTTGTTTTCTTAGGATAAGGTTCATTTAGTTAGTGGTTAATAAAGTTCATTGTTATGTTTGTTTTTAGTAGTATTTTAATGTGTGAGTGTAGCTCTGAGCAAGCTTCGCCGTGAGTCCTGTACAGACTGGATCCTGGGTCTCCAGCTGCTTTCCCCATAGGGGTTGGGATTGATTTCTGTGGGGCACTGGAGAGGGGCAATTAAATGAATTTAGCCCACCCAAAGGTTACACCAGTTTTTCTCTCCTTTGTTTGTGTGGTCACCCCTCTCAGGCTGCTCATGGGAATGGCCTTTTTACAGCTTCTTTGGTGCCATGGCCCTGCCTAGGGAGGAGGCCCCTTAACTATTGTTCCAGCCCTGGCTCGGCGTAGGGTCGACAATGCCCAGAAGTGCAAGACTTAAATGGCCTGTTAAGCTTAAGGGCATGAGTCATACCTGTGGCTCAGATCTTTGCCCAAACTTGTTCTGTGCTTACCTTCAGTTTTCCCTGCCCTCTCTCTTCCCCTGTAGCAGAGGGAGCCAATCAGAGTTACTGGAGGGAAGCTGCCTGAGTTTGCCTTTAAAACCAGACATTTTTAAGTCAGACATCAGAAAGGTTCCTGCTCTGCCACCTGGTCTGATCAGCTAGGGGTCTTTGGGGGCCCTTTCTCCGCTCTTGTTTAATTTTTGAGCATACCCCCGTTTTTAAACTCCCCTCCCACGAACACCAAATTTTCCTGTGAGATCTCCTGACGATTGAAAACGAACTGAGCCTCCTCTGCATCCTCTGATGCTGCTGCTGTGCCTGCCTCTATTCCTGCTGCTGTCCTGGGAATTGGTAAGGCTCTCCTCTTGCAAATTCTCCGTTCTAGCTGCTGGCCTTGCTTCCCCAGCAGACAGACTTAAGTTAATTCCTTGGTCTGTGCCTGAAACTATTTCTAACTCTGCAGTTCCCTTGCTGCTTAAAGAAAAGCTGCTAAGCTCTGCCTCTGTGTGCTCTGTCCCGGGGGCTCCCTGCTTTCAGCTGTTTCCACTACCGCAGCCACCATCCCCTAACTCCCTCAGGAGCTGTATCCTGGGCTCACACCACTCTGCCTCTTTGACTGCTCCCCCTGGTCAATAGGACCAGTATAGTATAAGGCATGCCACTAGGTTTAGTTTCATTAGTTGGTTTAGGCTTAGTTTTGTTAAGTTGTATTTTATTAGCTTGTATAAGTTGTAGTCCTGTTAGAATTGAATTTTGTGTCTGTGTTTAGTGGTAGTTAAGTGGGATACTTGTTTGCCATTACCTGTTATATTGTGTGGCCATAGTTAAGCTAGATTAAAGATAATTGTTTTGCTGTATTGCTCTTCTCTTTTTGTTTTTCCTTCTTTCTGTTGTTCATTATTAGCATAAATTGTATAGTTGCTATTAAGTTGTTAAATAAGTGCCTCTGTGTCTTCATCTCTCCCCGAACACCCCAAGTCCTCTGCTGCTGTTTCCACCTCTCCCTGAACTTCCAAAGCCCCTTGCTGCCTTTCTTCTTTGATTCCTCTGCGTTTAGCCTGCAGGCTCCTGAAGACTGCTCTGAGCCTCGCCCTGCAGGGCTTCAGTGCCTCTTGCTGCATCCCTTGCAGCTGTACTCTTCCCTCTTCCTCTGCCACTGATTACTCACCTCAACCCATCCTTGTCCCTTAACCCAGCCCTAGTCACACCCTTACAGACTGCCTGCCACTGTACTCTTCCCTCTTCCTCTGCCACTGATTACTCACCCCATCCCATCCGTGTTCCTTAACCCAGCCTCTGGCCACACCCTTACAGACTGCCTCTTGCTGCATCCCTTGCAGCTGTACTCTTCCCTCTTCCTCTGCCACTGATTACTCACCCCACCCCCAGCCCTGTTCCTTAACCCAGCCTCTAGGTACTCTCTTACAGACTGCCTGCCACTGCAGTCCTACAAACCAAGTCATCAATTCTCATCTGTACTATTACACTTGTGTAAATTCAGTAATCACCCTTATTGTGCAATTTTACTTCCATTTGTATCTCATTCATATTCGTAAAACCCCATTGGTTACCACTGCCTTTACTGTACCTCTACACCTATACCACTGTGACATATTGCTTTTTTTTTGTAGAATCGCTAGCCACCAATTGTGACTCGCTGTGACACCTCTTCATTTTCACACTGCTTAATAAGAGAAACCCCCTCCCCAATTGCCTACTGTGACAAACCCCAAACACCCCATCATTGCCTACTGTGACAAACCCCATACACCCCATTATTGCCTACTGTGACAAACCCCACACACCCCATTGTTAAATTTTACTGTTTTACATTTTTCAATAAAGATTAATTTGCACCCCACTGTTGCGGTAATTGCCCCCCAAGATCCTCTACCTGCTGGCAGGGACAAAGTTGACTTAATTTACAAGTGTAGATGAACCCTATGTGAATAGCACTGGATCAGTACACTAAAATGACTGAATGGCAAAAAACCCCCTACAATAACACAGAGTTAAAGTTGTTGGGTAAGATGCTGTACCCTTGCAGAACAATGAGTTAATAAAAACCTCAAACTTCAGAAAACCAGGAAATGCAAAGTTACAGTTGCCCTCTTCAGCAATTCCCCAATTACATCCAGTTAACCCACACATCTTCATTCTGTAAAGCCACAGTTACAGAAATCTGAAAGCTTTTCACCTATTTTTACAACTCCTTCAGAGGATTCTACCTATAAGACAAAAACAGTTTGAAACCTTCCCCGTACCCTCTTTGAGCAATGTCTCTATATACGCATATGAATACTGGCTATAGGAGGTTCCAGATCATAGAATATTAAAGTTGGAAGGGACCTTAGGAGGTCATCTAGTCCAATATCCTGCTTAAAGCAGGACCAACCTCAATTAAATCATTTTAGCCAGGGCTTTATCAAGCTCGGCCTTCAAGACCTCCAAGGATGGAGATTCCACCACCTCCCTAGATAACCCATTCCAGTGCTTCAGCACCATCTTAGTGAAAAAGTTTTCCCTAATATCCAACTTAGACCTCTCCCAATGCAACTTGAGCCAATTGCTCCTCCTCCTATCATCTGCTACCACTGAGAACAGCCTAGCTGGAACCCGCTTTTAAGTAATTGAAGTCTGCCATCAAAGCCCCACACCCCACACTCTTCTTTTCTGAAGACTAAATAAGCCCAGTTCTCTCAGCCTCTCCGCATAAATCACGGGCTCCAGCCCCTAATAGTTTTTGTTCCTTTCCACTGGACTCTCTCCAATTTGTCCAATTTGCCTGTTGGGGGGTGGGAGGGGGAAGGTGTCACGGGATGCACATCCGTGCATCCCTGGGGCATTGATTTGATGCAAAATATGCCATACTAGGTTCCTTTATGAATGCTCATAACCTATTCTACATAATTACCCTGGTACCATGCTTCCTACAGCAACATGTGTGTACAGATGTAAAGCATGTTACAGGGTTCAGACCATCAGGGCTACATCCTGGAGGCGGGAGAATTTCATGACAAAGGCGATGCAAATTGACCTCCCTGACTCAGGTAGGAGGAGAAAGGGGACAAGGGAGATGGGAAACAAAGAGAGACACTTGGAGAAGCTGCAGGCTTTTGCCTGGTTGAGTCCATCTTGCAACTTTCTCCAACTTCAAGCAAGATCTGGGCCCTGCCTTGTAATAGGTAGAGAATGGATATAAACCACCAAACAGCCAAATGCCTTGCACATAATCTTGGACTTTGAGGTCAGTTTAGGTAGAGATGTTAGATTACTATGCAATTTATACCTTTTATTTGACAGTGGTCACTCCTGACTCATTTATATTATGATTCTGCATTGATTTGTTATATTCTCTCTCAATCTCTCTCTATCAATAAACTAGTATTTATTTTATCTAAAGCTGTGTGGTCTTTAGAGGGCATGAATGCAAAAGGTTGGGCATGACCCACTTCTTTAAGTGGGTGGCCTTGAAACTATGGTGATTGGGGATGGGCCCCAATCCTGGTAAGACAGTGGCTCCTGGTATAGTATCTGGGGCTGGGGGTGCTTGCTTGGGGACTGCCCCATAGGTGCTCGGTGGGTGTACCCACACTGCTTGGGAATGACCACACGCAGAAGGCCAAGGTGGACTGACTCAGGAGTGAGTGGTCATCTGGCTAAGAGGGGTGAATCAGGGTTCAGGAGTGGAGTGTGGGGTGTTACAGTGGCACACCAGGCCAAATCTGGGGAGCAGCCTGTCACAGGGCAGAGGGGTGGGCAAAACTGGACAGATCACTCCAAATGTGGCTTCACCAGTACTGAAAAGAAGGGAATAATCACTTCCCTCGATCTGCTGGCAATGTTTCTACTAATGCAACCCAATATGCCGTTAGCCTTCTTGGCAACAAGGCAAACTGTTGACTCATAACCAGCTTTTTGCCTACTATTACTAAAAGGTCATTTTCTGCAGAACTGCTACGTAGCTGGTGGGTCCCCAGTCTCTAGCAGTGCATGGGATTCTTCTCTACTAAGTACAGGACTCTGCACTTTCTCAGTTACTTTCACTTACCGCACTGTCTTCACTCCACTGTGTCGACTGGCAATGCTCTCCCGTTGACGCAATGTTACTTCGCTTGGAGGGGTGGAGTTATTGTGTCAATGCTAGAGCACTTCCGGGATCGATTGAGTGGGTCTAGAGCAGTGGTTTACAAACTTAGGGTTGGGACCCAATACCGGGTCACAGACCCTCAGGCACTGAGTCACGGCACCCCCTGCCGCCACCACCAAAGACTAAAATGCATTACTCAGATATAATTGTCAGGTCATGGGCGTAAACGATTTTTTTCAACTGAGTACCAAGGGAAAAAAATTGAAACCCAGTGGTCTAGAGTATAGACATGGCCTTTGTCTAGGTCATTCTGCATCCTATCCTTACCCCCCAGGATATCTAGCACTTCTTCCATTTTAGTATAATCTGCAAACTTCCTGAGATTGCAATCCACTCCATCCTTCAGATCATTAATGAAGATTTTGAACAAAACCAATCCCAGGACTGACCCCTGGGGTACTCCCCTTGTTGCCAGCTATCAACTAGAGTAAAGTCATTGATCATCATCCATTGACTCTGATGATCTAGCCAGCTTTCTACACACCTTATAGTCCATTCATTGAACCCATACTACTTAAACTTGCTGGCCAGAATACTGTGGGAGACTGTATAAAAAGCTCTACTAAAGTCAAAATATATCACATCTCTCACTTTCCCCACACCAACTGAGCCAGTCATCTCATCACAGAAGGCAATCAGGTTGGTCAGGCATGATTTGGCCTTGGTGAACACTGGCATACTCTCACACACTTAGCCAAATGCCCAGAAAGAATACCACATGTACACAATTTAAGAATCACTTCGGTCTTTTAGAATTCCCTTGCACAAAGGGGATATCAACTCAAAATGCACTTCTATTTAACCATCATTAAAGTATTAGAATCCTTTTATAGTCTATCTTACTGTGGACAATCTCCTTTGTAATAAAAGTCCTATATCCTAATACCGACATAATCTACACAGTTCTGCACAGAAATCATATCACAATCACAGCTATCACACATCACAAAGTAATCCGCAGATCTCAAAAACACATCTCTACCAAACAGAGCTAACTATCAGTCCAGCTACTCCTGACACTGACAACACCCACTCGACCCTGAGTACATGTGGATAATGAATACTTAGACTGCTCTCATTTCTCTGCTCATTACTGACAATATCCTTAGAAATACAATCTCACGTGCTCTGCTAACTATATAACATATGTAGTGCCTCTGTTTCTCGGGGTTTATTAATTTTTTTAGGGCTTATTTTTAGCAACTTTGGAGATCTATGTAGATGTCCGGAAGTCTTGTGGTTTCTAGGCTCTTTCTTGGATACTGTAATAAGAATTTTTTTTCAGATACTTCCAACAATTCTTGTCTATTTAATTTTTATTACAAGTATAAAATATGCCCTACAAATTAATTTAAGTTTTGCATCTTTGTTACTGAACCCATAGTTTACACCTTTTTTGTCCCTACTATGCTTCAATATAGTATTGTTTCAAATAGCACTATTTTAAAACACTCCAGGGAAATAATCACTAACCTTCTGTAAATGATGTCCTTTGAGATGCGATGCTCATGTCTGTAGGGGATTTATGTTTTATATTAACTGAGTAGTTGGTCAATGGACTTATTAGAAATCAAACCTGTTACTGAAGCTGTGACATAAGGTGTAAATAACTTGGCTGGTAAGCAAAAAGATACAGCTACCACAGGAAAGTTGAATAGAAACCATTCGTGGTTAAGTGGTAACCAACTACTGTGATGGCCCTACTAGAAGTCATTAACTTTACTCTGGTAAACAGGTGATGTAAGCAAGGTACCAGAGAGGACAGGAGAGCCTGGAACATTTCATTGGTTAAGAACTGTATTTGGTAGCCAAATGAGTCATAAACAACAACGGGGCGGGCTGATAATATGCTGTATATTAAGTATAATCTAATCATGTAACCTGCATATTAAGTATATTGAAACCATGTAGGGGTTTAGGCATGATGTAACCTATTATATTATGCATGCACTTGTTACATTGCGTATATTGTATTTAGCATATTAGAAAGTTATATGTGTCCTGTGAATCCTGTATTCTGGGCTTACTTACACAGGTCCAGGTGGGAATGTGGCTTCTTCCTGCTAGGCTGGATGTGTAAGGGAAACAAGCAGTTGTGATTAAAGGCACCATTTACCTTTCCTGCTCCTGAGTGGACCTGATCCTTTCTAACAATGTCCATTCCATGTTAGGTGTATGCACACTCTTGGGCATGGCTGTCAGAGATTTTTTGCCTCAGTTGTATCCATAGAATACATGAAGGGTACATGAAGGGGCATATGAGGTGTCACCGGCCCAGTTCCTTCTTGCCGTCAGCTCCAACACTGGGGATAGAGAGTGGGTTATGGAATGGACATAAACAACATGTCTCAGAGAACAACAGTTCCTGAAGGTTCATAATCATTTTTAGTTCCTTGAGTGCTTCCTCATGTTGATTCTATGTCAGGTGTCTCACAGCAGTATCCCTGGAGGCAGACTTGGAGGTCATAGATGAGCCACTTGCAATACTACAATGCTGAAGCTGGTGCTACTGTTCTACTGAGCCTACTGGGTGGTAGCATAGTGTGAAAGTATGAACAGAAGACCATCTAGCAGCTCTACAGAGTTATTGGACTAGCAATAGAGCTATTGAACCTGCACCAGGAAGGCTGATGATGAGGCTTGCGTCCTATTGCAAAAGTGCCTCTACTAGCAATTGGTTGTTCACAACAGAACTTGATGCAGGTGGTTATCCACAATGAGATCCCGTGGGAGGAGACCGACAGACTTTCCTCATTTCTGCCACTGTGAGAAACAGCTGCATCAACTGTCAGAAGAGTTTGGTCCTTTCGATGTAGAAGGCCAAGGCATGTCTAACATCTTGGGAATGCAACCTATGCTCCTTACTGGATCTGTGTGGTTTGGGGAAAAACACAAGCAGGAATAGATTCTGGTTATTGTGGAACTGTGACACAACCTTTGGTAAGAAGGCTGAGTGTGGTCACAGCTGGACTTTGTCTTTATTAAACTCTGTGCAAGGCAGTTCCAAAGTTAGAGCTCCAATCTTGGAAACCCTTTGTGCTGAGGTGATCGCTACCAGTGGGGAAAGCTTCCAAGAGAGAAGCAGAGGAAAGCAGTATGCTACTGGCTTGAAGGAGGGTCCCTGTCAGCATTGAAAGCACTAGATTCAGGTCCCAGGAAGGAAGAGAATCTCTGATGTATGGACAAAATCTCTTCAGTCCTTTAAGAAACTGATTGTCATGTCATGGGAGAAAACTGATTTATCCTGGACCAGAGGATGGTCCTGATGAACCTTCAGCTTCGTAAGGGCTAGGCCTTGATGCTTGAGAGGTAACATGTAGTCCAGGAGGAACAGTTCTGAGGCTTGGTGAACAGAAAAACCTCTTCTATTTGATAAGGTATGTTACTCTAGTAGAAGGCTTTTAACTGCCTATCAGAACCAGCTGAACTTGCACAGAGCAACCCTGTCCCTCTGCATTCAGCCATGCAGCAGCCATACTGCAGGGATGCTAGGTCTGGATGCAAGAGATGGCCATAGTACTGGAAAAGAAGGTCTGATCAAAGTGGCAGCTCCAGTGGGGTTATGTTGGAGAACTCCAGCAGGGTGCTAAACTGGTGCTGCGCAGCCATGTCGGAGCTATCTGTTATCACGTTCACCTTGTCCCACACCATCTTTAACAGAAACTTGTGGAGCAGCGGTATCAGCAGGAAAGAATACAGCAGGGACCCTGCCCAAGAGAGCAGAAATGCATCGGACAGAAAGTCTCTGGCAAATCCAAAAGATAGAACAAAAAGTGCCACTATCTAGATGCAAACAGATCCACTTGGACAGTCCCCCATTTTTGGAAAATCATGCTCACAACCTCTGGGTTGAGTGCCCACTCATAACAAGATGAAAAGGACCTGCTGAGGAGGTGTGACGGTACAATGTGGATGATGTTCTGTATGCAAAAGACCCATAGGTAGATAGCCTCTTGGTACACCATTATTGATCGAGCACTGCCTTGCGTGTGTATGTAAAACACTGTGGGATTATATGTCTGTAATGAGACACAACATGACCTAGAACTGTGACTCTGGAAGAAAGGCCTTGCTCCATATGGGTTTGAGAGTCACTCTTAGGAGTGCTACCTGTTGAACAGGGGACAGAGTTAATTTTTGCTTGTTCACAATTAGGCCCAGATTTTGACAGATGGATTTCATGATGCTGAGGCTGCGACTGTGATTTGCCCTTGATGAGCCAGTCTTCAAGGTATGGGTAAATTTGCATTTTTCCACACTTCAGGTGAGTGGCCATGACCACCATGCACTTTGTGAAAACCTAGGAGGCAGATGAGAGGCTGAAGGGCAGTGCCATGAATTAGTAGTGTTGTTGTCCCAACACAAAACGGAGGAATCTCCTGTGGTCTTAGAAAATGGAAATACGCATTCTTTAAGTTGAGGGTGGCTTACCAGTCCCCTAAATCCAGAGAAGGTATGATGGCTAGGGAGACCATGCAGAACTTTAACTGCTTGAGATACCTGTTGAAGTGACACAGGTCCAGGAGAGGTCTGAAGCCTCCTTTGGCCTTCAGTATAGAAAAGTGTCAGGAGTAAAACCCTTTTCCCTTTCATGTCTTGAGAAAGTTCTTCCACAGCCCTTACTTGTAGGAGGGTTTCCACCTCCTGAATGAGAAGATGCTTGTAAGAAGGGTCCAGTGGGGAGGTACTGAAGAAAACAGCAGTGTGTAACCATCTGATATGGTGTTGAGGACTTAACGGTCTGATGCAATCTGGGACCATAAAGAAAGGAAGGAGAACAGTCGGCTCAAAAATAAGTGGGGGGATGGATCCCAAGGCCAGACTTCGATACTACCCTTGGGCACACCCTCAAAACTTGCCTGCCACAGACCACCCTGAAGCTGCGCAGGACCTGATTGGGCAGCAGAAGAGGAAAAAGTAGGACAGTGGCACCTAAACTCATTATCTCTGTTCCTTCTCTTATAAGCTCCTTGCCACAGTTGACCTGAATATCTCTAGGTAATGGCTGTGATGGCCAGAACTGTCTCCTAGACCACTGTAGTATATACAAGTGTCCCTGGAATCTTTAAGGTTGTGAGCCTAGTATAAGTTTGCTCTGAAAATAAGGTGTTCCTCTGGAATGAGAGATCCTGTATAGAATGTTGAACCCCCTAAGACAAGGACTGCCACCATGAACACCACCGAGGCCATTGATTTGGCCATAGAATCCGCAGTGTTCACCGCCATTTGGAGAGAGGCTCTAACTGTTTTCTTGCCCTTCTCTAGCATGGACAGAAACTCCTGTCTGGAGTCCTGTGGCAGTGTCCCCCTGAATTTGGCAATGGAGTCCCAAACGTTAGAAGTGTATCTCCCCAGCAATGCCTGATCATTGGAGATTCTGATTTGAAGACTGGCTATGAAATAAACTTTTCTTCCAAACAAGTCAGGCTTCTTACTGTCCTTGTTCTTAGGACTCAAACGTACTTATCCCTGCCTGTCACAATTGTTCACCGCAGCCACTACCAATGATTCAGTGGGTAGGCGGGAGACCAGGTATTCATATTCCCTGGCTGGAACATAATATTTTTCTCAGCCCTTTTGGACACTGGTGGCAAGGTGGATGGGGTCTGCCAAAGGTCCTTGACAACCTACAGCACTCTTTCATGCACCAGCAATGCCACTTTAGCTAGTGTCATGGCTGCCATGATATCAAAGAGGCCATTCATAGGTTCTGTGAGCTCCTCAGTCTCCAAGCCCAGGACATGATCCTTTTAAGGAGTTCTTGGTGGGCTTGAAAATCATTTGGTGGTACTCAGGCTGGCCACTACCTCACCCAGGGATGAGGATGATGATGATAATGCTGGGGGAGAGAGTGGCACCTCCTTTTCTTCAAGGGGAACTGTCTCTACCTCTGGTTCCCATGGTTTCCCAAGGACAGGTCCCATACCAGGCTGGTCAGTGCTGTAGATTGTTTTCTGGATGTAGCCTTGAAGAACTGGAGTGAATAGGCACCTGGTGCCATCGGGATCCCTCAGGGTTCCAGTATAGCGACTGGACATGCCCCTGTCCTCGAGGCCAGGCTGGCACCGAAAGATGGTACACTTGCCGACCTGTGTTCTTGAGGCTGGGAGATTGGGTTCCCCCTTCAATCCCAAGGAGGGCAGTTCCTCCCTCACAGACCATGGTGGAGCTGACGGTAGCTCCTGATGTCGGCTGCAGTGCTGTGTCAGGGAGTGGTGCCATAGAGATTCTCCTGAGCAATCCTGATGGGATTCTCCTGAGCAATGCCATGTTGGAGAAGAGTGGTAATGAGACCACAGCAAGCACCAAGGTGTTGGGCTGTGTGGTACTGGCATTTGGTGCCTGGGCTCCTGCAACTCTCACTATCCAACTGGTGACCTGTGCTGCAAGGGCGATGACTGGTATTAGGAGACAGACTGGCAATATGTAGCTGGTGAGTCCTCCTCTGAGTTGGAGACTCGGTGTGCGGTGCCAGGGACTAGGGTTGAGATGGCAGAGATCTTTGACATGGCACCAGAGATATTGGCTAAGGTGTTGTGGATGGTGCTGGTGAGGAACAGCGCTGGTTGACTGACTACTGTGCTGACACGTGGTGGGTTTACCTATGGAGATGGGTGCCTTTATTGGCTCTGATGCCAAAAGTAAGGTGAGCGGGATGAAAGACACTGGGAAGGCCATCAACTCCCTGGCCACTTGAAAGGCCTCTGGCAGTGAAGGCACCATTAGGTAGAGATGCACCCTTTCACTCCCAGGAGTCGAAGGTGATTTCCTGAAAGGATTGTCAGCCATGGGAGGAGAGGCTGGCAATATCCACTCCGGTGCAGATGATTGGCTTGATGTGGATCCTTTGCCTGATCTTGCATTCTTATCCCTCTTCAGCATGAGAAAAGGCTTTCAGAAAAGGCCTTGATTGGCGCACTATTTCTTTTGCTGCTTCTTTGGCACCAGTAAAGGAGAACAGTGTTAAGTAAGACTTGGTGCCGGTGGGCATTGTGCACCAAGGCTGATGTATTCAGTGCCGAGTCTGAGCTGGAGGGCTCAGAGTAAGCTCTCAGTGCCACCTCCATTAAGAGAGCTTTCAAAGAAGGACCTATAGAGTGGAACAGCAAGGTCTAAATAGACCAAATAAAGTGCAACTTGCTAGTGTGTTTTAAAAATTACACTGCATAATCTACATTATTGAACTGTGTAGCCAATCCCTGAGATATGAGCAAGGCAATGACATTTTCCTGTACAAACAAACTGCACTGTGAAAAGGGTGAAGCCAGCTGAGTAACCATTTCTGGTTGTTACCAGACAACAGCCAGCTTCATTTTTCTCATGTCAGGGGTGTTTTATCAGCAGATTAGTTAAAACCCCAAATGGGAACCCCTAAATGTACACAATTCAGCACTAAAATGATTCATACGAGGTCCTGAAGGTCCATGAAGGCCTTTTATTCACACAAAAGACAAGACAGACGTCACATCTTAATTACGGCTCCTTATACCACGAACACACTTTTATCAAGTAGGCCCAACTACTTTTATGTACACCTAATATGCTGACTGAATCATGACACTATCCAAGTAATTCCCATTGGCTACTGTGTATACCAGGGGAACAGAGGAAAGGTGGTCTGGCCAACTGGTCTTGTTTCCTTTTTCTCCTGTAGTAATGTTAGATGGAACCCTGTCAGTGAAAAGTGAATGGCTTGTAAAGCGAGGTGAAGAGCTTATACATATCAGCAACTATGGGCTTGGCAGAGTAAAGGTATGTATGTTAACAGGGGTGTAGCTGTGGCATTTCTGAAAGATGGCAGAGTTCAGGTTGCACAGAGAACCTTAACTGTGCATTTCCTAGGGTTAAGAAGCTTGAGTCTTGCCCACTGCAGTGTTCTGCAAGGAGACGATACAGCATAACTCAGAATTATTGTACGTTTTTGCCATTGAATTTTCTAGGCTGTTGGGTGTGTGTTTTTTGTTTTGTTTCTAAACAGAAGAAAGCTACATTAGTTGTCACTTAGGCAGTTATAGTTTCTCACAATTTCTTACTGAACCAGTTGGACTTCTCTCGCAACATGCACACCTTTCCAGCAATGCTGCTGACCTGTTCACTACATTCCCCTCTCCAACCTGACCCCCTTCCCACTACTGTATCCATCCGTGTGCCCTCCACCCCATCACAAGCAGAGAATGCATTTCTGTGAAGACTCCATTTCCTGATATACAAATATCTCTATTCCTGTTACTATCTTCTTTCTATAACTGACTCATATATAGTGCCTAAAGCAAAGAACAATTATGTTACAGATGAGCAGTGTTCCCCGTCATGTTTCAGAATGGTTGGAGGGTGGATTTTGGGGCAGAGCTGATAAGAAAAATCATAAACAAGATTTTAATTCCAAAATACTGGGAGCTTTATGTTTGAGTGCAAAATCCTCTAATGCCTGTCCAGGACAGGATCTCTCAGAAATAGTGAGATGTCAGAGCTGGTAATGTTTTTATGCCATACAGTGCACACTGTCCAGTCAGCCATTTTCCCAATTAGCATTCTTCCAATGCTTACTAATAGCTTCCATATTGCCATGTTCAGATGCTCAACCAGATTTGAGAAATCTATCAGAGATCCTTCACACATCTCTGATGCAATCCAAATCTGCTCCCAAACATTGTATTGTGCACCCTAGGAATAAGGACCACTGAATCACCAGAATGGCTTGGAGATCACATCTTCTTAAGTCACCAGGTAGATGCTTCAGAGTGGGCAGAACATGGAAATCCCTCAAATCCATATGTTGGCAACTCTTATTTCTCTTCCCTCAGTAGTTAGCTACAAACCACCACTTTCTGTGTTTCTGGAAATACGTTAATCTGCTCTGCTCTAACATTGAGAAGCAGCCTTTTGCTCTACCCTGGGACTACTAAAACACAGATTTTCTCAGATAATCAATCCAATACTTGTCTACTATCCAATCTCATTTCTTGCCCCCTTTGCAGCTTCAAGACCCTCCGTTTCTGTCCTGCCAAAGTCCTTAGTTTTTAGCTCCTTCCCACCCCATACAACAAAAATAGCATTAGACTGGCTGAAGACTATTCTGCTGTGTTCACAGTAAACTTCCCCTAAAATAAACTTGTTATAACAGAGATAATGTGTAGCAAACTACACAAGTTATTAAATCTTTACTGCACAGGAATATAAAGTTCTGGACTAAAAATGTCAGTGAATGGGTGTTCATCAGCAGCAGTGGTATGTGCACATTCCCCCAATTACCCAGGCAAGCCTAAATTGGTGGCAAAGAAAATATCTCATCATGTTTTTCTGTGCTGGCACATGTGTACTGTAATCCTTTCACAGTGCACATCTTATACAAGCTAAGAAGTGAACATTTTCTAAAATGGTTTTCACAGTTCGGGCACCCAAAAGATTCAATGGATACCATGGACTATCTTGGTTCAAACTTGTCTTGCCACAGCCCTAAATGTCTCTCCTCACCTGCCACCTTCCAGGAAACAGTCACATGTCCAATTCCTCTCCCTCCCCCACCCCCCAGTAGTTTGATTATACTCCCTAAAAATAAAACTGCCACCCATGACCCACAAATTGCAGCAGCCTGCAGTCACGCAGTCCAAAGCTCTTCTTCTTCTTAGGCAGGGACTTGTAATTAACTTATCCTTAGTTATGTTAATTCATGTGCGAGTTCACAGTCATTAAACTCGATCAGGTCTGTGATTCATCCACTCTTATTTATCAATTTAACAATGTAAGTCCGCACAAGGAAACATTTTTTGTAGAGTCTGTAACTTAGGAAACCCTCAGTCAAATGACCCCATATTTGAATCACTAATGGTATCCTGCCACTGCATGAGGCACATCACATATCAAAGCAATTCAAGTTACCATTTGGATTTCAGTGCGCTTCCAAGAATTCAGCTTTAAAGCATACAAAATGGTGAGAATGGAAACCTTATAGATGTTTTTCTGTATTAGGGTATGTACAGAAAAAAAATACAGTTTCATAAATACCGTTCTCAATTTGGGTTCCCCAGATATTTAGGAGGTGCCATGCACTACCATGGGTAAAACTCATCACACTGAGGCCATTTTGATCATCACCATATCAACCGTTCCTGTACTGTACAAATTAATTTGGATCCAACACACAGATGCAATAAACCATATGAAAGAAGGGGGATGCTGAAAAAAGAGAATCTGTAATAAGGTCACAACACTGCAACATGAGCTATGAGATGGTTTCCAATCTGTTTAAAAAAAAATAACTGGAAGGAAACAAAAAGAATATTTAAGCCACTGGGATAGAAGTAAGAGAACCGTAACATTTAAACTTACATTATTAAAGATTCTTCTAGAGACAGACTTGAAATTTCCTATCTTGTCCGTTTTGAACCAATAGGCTTTTTGTACTAGTTTATACAATAAGGGAATTCACTTTTCATATATATTAGGGGTGGCCAAACTTTCTGACACCCTCCAGGGCCTCCCCACTCCATGGTGGCCAAAATCCTCTAGCCCCATCACCTTGCTGCAGGGCAGAAGCTCCAAGCTTCCCACCCCAGTCTGGTAGGTGGAGAATGAAGAGGGAGGAGAGACAGCATGGAGGGACTCCACGAGCTACACTTTAACTAGAAAAGAGTTGCATGAGGCTCACAAGTCACGATTTGGCTACTCCTAAATATACAAAGAACTATAAGAGTGCTTTAAAAACCATAATCTGACAGAGAAATATGGCTTTCTGAGCTACAGAGGAAATGAATATGTCCTAGGAGAAAAAATTAACCACATTTTATATCATAACCAATAATCAAATAACCAAATTTTATGCCCAAGGAAAAACTGAGTCCACTCAAGTTTTTGGATGTCCAATACCTGAAACACTGGCAGGGCTTGATTTTTTATTTTAAAGTTCTAGATGACTTCAGTGGGGAGTACAAATGCAATTCTTGAAATCAAACTATGTATCTCAAACTGGGCTCAAGTGAAACAACTGAAATTAAAGGATATTTATGAAAACTGAGGCATTGACTTCTCTGTTTCAATCATCATATCTGTGAAGCAGGGACAATATATACCTTCCCATGGTAATGTTAATTCATTATTATTTACAAAGTGTTTTGAGATAGCCACATGAAAGGAACGGTAAAAGGGGAAATATTTCACCAGAAAAATGGATAGGTTGACCATTTTTCCTAAATTCGAGTGACACATGGGAAGGATGTATTTTAAAATAAAACAGAAATCAAATCAATTAAGTGTGGTGAAATAATGTTAAATTCTAAATAAACTTATGGTTGGAAGCAAGTATTTTTCTTATTAAAAGCCTGACATTATTTGTACTGCCTTAAAATTGGTTAGGACAATGAAAAAAGATAATTGCAATTCAAAAGATTTACCTGACAATCATCTAAATTTTCACAAGAAATACAACTTTGTTATTTTCTTCCTAATTAACAATAAAATCATCAAAAGCTACTAAGAAAAGCAAACAGTTAATGAAACATTAGTCCTTCAAACAGCTTATATAGTATTTGTGTGGGTTTCTTGCTCTCTCTCTCTCAGATGCACACATCCCTCCAAGACAGCTAGAAGCTTTAAAGTGAAGACTGTATGTGTAATTAAACTGATAAAGGCTCATTTTGATTTCTGCTTAGCTGCAGAAAAACAACATGAATTTAATGAAAAAGTTCCTCAAGAGCAATAAAAAATTACAAGGAATGCTTAAAAGGAGAATAAATTAAATACAGCTAAATCTTTTTGCCTAATTACATTATTCACTGAAAATGCCTGATGCCTTGTTACTTCCTGAGCCTAACTTTCTACCCTATTATATTTGTGCAGCCCTTGAGTGATGGGCAATCTGAAACTTTTGCACTGATGTTAGCATTTGGGGCATTAGCACACCCTGCTGGGAGATCATGAGTCAGAATGTGACACAGTTGCTGTGGTTTCTATAAGAAAAGACATACATCTATGTGCATTCCTAGTTTATTAAACCTCTACTTCTCACACTGTTCTCCAATAAGAGCATGGAAGACTGGAAAATGAACTTAATTTCCTTTCTGGAACTGGCCAATGCCAAGTGCTAAGAGAAGTACTTCATTCACAGTAGTAAACAGGCTCCCAGAGTCTGGTAAAACTAGATGGATAGTCTAATGCTCTATGGTGCACAGTATTCCTATTAATCTGCAGTTAAGACAACAGAATACCCAAGAGCTGTTAATGAAATGGATTAATGATATTCAGTTCCATCACATCTCATAGTCATGGAAAACATCTCATCTTGTCTACCTTGACTCCCAGGTAGAAGATTTTGTGAGATGGGATTATAAACTCTACATTTATCACAAATATGTATGGACATGAAGCATGAAAAAAGTCTTTTGCATCTTTTCCATTTCTCCCTGAGTAGTCTCTATGGACAACACTACAAGCATGCAATCTAAGAACAGGTATAGATTATACAGGATTTAGAAAGGCTACAATAATAGCCAAAACATTTGTGAGCACATAAGGGGTGAATGATAGAACAAAGAGTCAACCAATTTCTATTGATAGTGGTCATTTCCACATGCAACCTAAAATATTCTTAATGACAGGTCTTAACTGAAATATGCAGATAAGCTTCTCCTAAAGTGAAAGAAAATGGAAGTGTTTCCATCCTGAATTTCAAAAAGTGGATCTGAAGAGTCAGGCAGGCAAGCAGTGTAGGAAAATTGAAGTATCTGACAGAATTTGAGAACTCAAACTATTCTTGACTTAGTTCAAAATTACGTATCTACTTTCTCACACACACTCTTAAAAACAGATTAGTTTTTGACAGAAAGAAGTTGGAACTTGCATGGACAACGCTTGGTTAGCTAGAAAATTCCAAAGACATGGGGGGGGAAGGGGGGCGGATTTCAAAAAAGGAATATTTTAAGATTTTTCACCGCAAAAGTTAGTGAAAACTTTACTAAGAAAATACTCAGAATTCTGTTGTTTTGTGACACTGTAAATAATAAATAATATACAACAATGGAAGAAAGGGGAAGTTGATAGTAATAAATATAAATCAGAAGTTAGGAATTATAAATGTTTGACAAGGGATGCAAAATGACAAGGCAAAATCTATGGACAACAGAATTAAGGATAATAAAAGGAGCTTTTAAAATATATTAGGAACAAAAAGAATCCGTGAAATGCAATTGGTCTCTTATTAGATGCAAATGGTAGAATTATCAGTAATAATGCAGAAAAGGCAGAAGTGTTCGATAAATATTTCTGTTCTGTATTTGGGGAAAAACAGATTATATAGTCTCATCATCTGGTAATGATAACATTCTTTCCATTTCACTATATATTTTTAAATGACCAGATCCAGATAACATGCATCTAAGAGTTTTAAGAGAGCTGGTCAAGTTCACCAGGCCATTAATGTTAATTTTTAAATGCTACCACCCACATCAACTAGTGGGAGAAATTGATGGGGCCAGTGGTGCATGGGGAACAGTACCAGAAGAAAAGGAAGGAGACACTCACCAATGGACAATGGTTAGCTCCTCCCCCTGGGAGCCTATGGCACCCACTGGCTAACTGAGGGAGAGATCTGCTGATTGGCTAGCATTCCTCAGCTCCCAGTATTTAACCCGGTGTGGACTCTTCTGGCTCTGTTCCAGCAGTTCACACACCAGAACTAAGAGTGACTGTCTAGCCTGACAGATGCTGCTGGTCTAGCTGATCACCTCTTTAGGGTGTGAGGAAGGATTTTTTTTCCTTCCATAGGCCAATAGGTGAAAGACCAAGAAAGAGTATTTTTGCCTTCCTTACAGAACCTTCAAGCAACAGTGGGTTAAACAGGAATGTACTTACCACTTCATTGAGATACTGGGATAGAGTTGTTTATTTGTTGCAACTTGTGACCAGTTTCCAGTGCAATTAAGAGAATAAAATGAATGGCTCCTAGAGGTCAAAGACCTGGGATTTTGGTGACGGGCCTTGTATGCATGTGATACAGTGAAATCTTGTGGGTGAGGTCCCAACCCTGCTGCATCCGTTGCCTCCATCATGGTGTGTGTGTAGTATTCTAGAACTTAGAGAGCTGAGTTCTCGGTGAGTAGACTAGAAAGTCTACCTCTTGTTATGAGTTATAGAGTAAGGAGCCCTGTAACTCAGGTGCTAGTTATGGGTTATATGGTAAGGAAACCTGTAATCACCATACTAGAACCAATGAAATGTCTGGTACAGAAGAGTACAGATGGTGCACCTATGTTAAAGTTTAATAAAAGCTGTGGCCTGCTGCTTAATTCTATGCACACCTCTGACCTCATTTTTCTAACATCGAGATCAATAAATCTTAAAGCACAGATGAGGTTCCAGAAAACTGGAAGAAAAATAATGTTATGCCACTATTTTAAAAGGGTAAATGGTATGACCTCGATAATTATAATTACAGGCCTGTCAGTCTAATAAAGCAGTTGACAAAGGATTCAATTAATAAAGAATTAAAAGAGAGTAATATGATTTATGCCAATCAGTGTGGGTTTCTGGAAAAGAGATCCTGACAAATTAATTTGATTTTTTTTCTGATGAGATTGCAAGTTTGACTGATAAAGGTAATAGTGCTGATATAATATACTTGGACTTCTTTGAGGCATTTGACTTGATATTGTATGACATTTTGATTAAAAAACTAGAATGACATAAAATGAACATGACATATTAAATGGATTAAAAACTGGCTGACTGATAGGTCTTAAAATGTAACTGTAAGCAGGGAATTTTCATTGGTAAGATCTATTTCTGGAGGGGTCCCACAAGGATTGTTTCTTGACCCTATGCTATTTAACATTTTGATCAGTGACCCGGAAGAAAACAAAAACATCAATTATAAAGCTTGCAGATGACACAAAAATTGAGAGAGTGTTAAATACTGAAGAGGACAGGTTGCTGATACAGAGAGATCTAGATTAATTGGTAAACGGAGTGCAAACAAATGATATGTGTTTTTATACCGCTAAATGTAAATGTATATATTTGGGAACAAAGAACATAGGCCATAATTACAGGATGGGAACTCTATCCTAAAGGTCCTGATGGATTATCTATCATTGGCAATTTTTAAATCAAGATTGGATGTTTTACTAAAAGATATGCTCTAGGAAATATTCTTGGGGAAATACTCTGGCCTGTGCTATACAAGATATCAGACTAGATAGTCACAATGATCCCTTCTGGCCTTAGAATGTCTGAATCATTTTTATAGTGAATGTTGAATCAAAATGTGAAAGAGGAATTTTTGTCCTGCATCAAGTTTGTGTTGAGATTTGTATTTTACTTTGGAGTCACCACAGAGGCCAAGATACTCTTGCACAAAAGAAGTCTTAATATACATTAAAGTTAAGATGGGTCAATAGCATTCCCTACCAACACAGTCACTAAAAATCCAAGGAGAATTCAGTTAAACTAAATGGTACATCTGCACCATTGTCAACTTACATGGCAAGTCATTATGCAACTCCAAACAAAACTCAAAGTCTGCAGCTCCACAATAGTATCTTCTTTAAAGCCCATTGTATGACCAACCATAATTGTTTCCTGGAATTAGATTGGGTCTGGTTCTACTCAATAAGTTCATAAATGATTTGGAAAATAGCACAGAGAGTGGACTTACAAAGTCTGCAAACCACATCAAGCAGGAGATTGCAAGTACTCTGGAGGACAGAATTAGAAATTAATTGCACACATACAAAATAGAAAATGACTGCCTAGGAAGGAATAGTACAGCGAAGTGTTATAATGGATCACAAACTAAAGATGAGACAACAATTTAATACTGTTGCAAAAACAGTAAATATCATTCTGGGATGTATTAGCAGGAGTGTTGTAAGCAAGACATGAGAGTCGTTCTTCCAGTCTATCCTGCACTAATAAGGCCTCAAGTGGAGTATTGGTCCAGATCTAGGCATCACACTTTGGGAAATATATGGCCAAATTGGAGAAAGTCTAGAGGAGAGAAATAAAAATGATTTAAATGTCTCAAAAACATGACCCACAAGGAAAGACAGAAAAAATGAGTTTGTTTAATTTGAAGACAATAAGACAAAGAGGATATGATAACAGTCTTCAGGAACATAAAAAGGTAGTCACAAACACAAGAGTGATAAATTGTTCTCCTTAACCACTGAGAACAGGACAAAAAGCAGTGTTCTTAAATTGACGCAAGGGAGATTTAGGTTACACATAGGAAAAACTCCCTAACTGTAAGAATAGTTAAGCAATGGAGCAAATTCCCTTAGGAGGTTGGAGAATCTTTGTAACTGTTGGTTTTTAAGAATAGGTTAGACAAATATATGTCAGAGATGGTCTAGGTGAGTACTGCCTGAGTGTAGGGGACAGGATTAGATGATCTATCAAGGTCCCTTTCATTCCTCTATTTCTGTAAATGCATACATCAAATTCCAAATAAACCCCAAACACAACCTTATTTTTTTCCCCTCAAGTTACATTTATTGAGTTTCTTAACTTAGCAGTCCTTGCAGGCAGCAAGGATTTTTTTTTTATAATTACACTTTTTCCCCACTGAACCTTGAAATTCACAGGAGTCACTGAAAATGTTGTGGTTAGTAAGTTTCGATTTCTTTCATACACTAGCTTGAATGTTAATGTTCTGGTGCATGACTGAGACACATCCAATTTCATTCACTTCAGTGACACCAGTGTCAACAAGCTAAAAACATTCCAGGCAAGCCTTTCTTAAAAATGCTCTCTGTGTTTAGAGAGAAGCTATTTATACAGTTGTAATCCTCTTCAGTACTTTGGTGGATATGCAGCCTATCATCTTGCACAAGGATGTACTTTAGAGGTTTTCCACTAGTCTTTTTTACATAGCACAATGTACGGACCTATGCACCCACATTTTCTGAGGTGGGAGCTAAAGTTGCTGCTTCTTCCCTCCTGCCATATGGGGGAGCAGAAGCAACAGCTAGGAGGATCTCCAAGAAGAAAATACCCCAAATCTTTGAGGGTCCTTTCCAAAATAAGTTAACACCAACTACAGTCAGATTTGTAGGGTCAGTCAGTGCCTTCAGACCCTGTAACTGAGGAGACTACCTTCCAGAACTGATGGAGCAGCTCCCATTTTGCTTCTGCTTAAGGATAGCAGCCAGGAGAAGCCTACACAGCCTCTAATATTATTTACTGATCTCTGTAACTTGGGCATTAGAATTTTTTCCTCTCATTTTCTATATTGTCACTGATGGTTTTTTTCATGATCAACACCTGCCCCTACTCATCAGCTACTGAAGCTCATTGTTCCAACCCATTATGTTTTTCACCTTCTTAATCTTTTCCTTTCTATGCCCCCCCCACCACCATCAGATTCCTCCTTCCTTTATTCAAGTTCTTTGTTACAATAGTCTGTTTCTACTCCTTGAAAATAAACAATCAAGTAACTAATGTATACCCATCAGAAAAGACAACGGCACACCCAACTACTCATTGCGGATTCAACTCATGGTCTCGTCATTCAGATTAGGACCCTGAGCACAATTATTTTTCAATTCAGTAAAATTAAACAAGATCAACTCTACGTAAAAGATAAACAAATAAATCTTGAAATGCTTAAATTGTCAAAAAGAAAGTAATTATTTGGGGCATCCAGCTTGAACCAACCATACAGTCTGATTTCAGAATGTGATAAACACCCACCCACTCCCAGGAAATAGGGCTCCTTTAAAGCTGGGTATTCAAAAACTAAGGAACCCCAAATAAGTCCTTATGAAAACATAGACCTTAATTTGGTACCTACAGGGTCTGCAGTCCCTGAACACAACAGCTCCCAAGTTCACATAGGCCAATTCATTTGAAAAACATCCCTAAAGCACATGGAATTCCTTCTTTTGGAACCGACAACCTGCTCCCAAATCCACTGTACAAAAGGGAACTTTCCACTCTCTCTTTATTAAACAAAGGCACAATTCATTGTAATCACTCCAAAGACACACAGTAGGTGTGTATAGTGGGTTTATCTTATGAACACATTTCCCAAAACAGGATTCATGGCATAAAAGTAAATTTACTAAAAAAAGGTTCAATTCATGCTCTGCCTCCTAAAACTTTGCATACTAAAATGGATTTTTACAAGCATGGAATTATAAACAACTAAGTATAAACATCAACACAAATGCCTCTAATAGCTGCTATTTTCTCACGCCCTGCAGAATTCCAAGCATCCTGAAACACAAAGAGATAAGGAAAGAAAAATATTTTTATTTTTAATAATTGTAGCAATTTAACTTACCTTAATGCTAATACAATTTTGTTTATAGCACATTGTACTATATCTCTGGGGGACAGCTCCAGATCTCCAACAGCCACTTCCAACAATTGCTGTATCATGTCCAGAGACTGACCATCTATACACATGGCTACTGCCTGGTCATGGATTTTTTCTTTCTCTGACCTGGATAAATCATATAAGTGGCCGTACTTCTGTAGCTTCTCCTGAAAACAGACAGAAATTCAGCTCATGAGACAGGGTGATCTTTATTTATGGACATGTATGGCTCGGTATCTCAGTATTTATTGTGGAACAGAAAAGACTGGCAAGCGAAACTTCTGAAGACATTCAAACAACAAGTCAACAAGAATAAAACTACCAAATATACCATAATAAAATATGACAGAAGCCATTCTTTCTACTATTATTGCTCACAGTAACATTTAAAACAAATAATTGATTAGTAATCAGGTGTTGTTTAACTAAAAATACTTTTTTCTATGAGTACTTTTGATAATGTAAGATTTGTGTAAAGGAACTTTATTAGCAATAGCAGCTTATTTTCTCAAGTGTGTTTTATTTTACTAGCAAAAAATGCATGTAAAATTAAACCATTTATTGTAGTGTGGAAAACTGGAGACTTCATTAAAGTATAAACATTTTATTTTAATTAATGCGTCTCAAAACGAGGTTGACTTAGTGCATATTACTTTATAAAAATGGAACAAAAACATTTCCCTGAACACAGTGCCACACATATGAAAGATTTAGCTTTCCAATGAATTAATATGTTTGTTTTTTATTTCAGGGGCATACATGTAATAGCACAATATCTCAATAGCGCTTACAACTTATTTGCTACCATAGAAATTTCTCACTGTATGGTATATCAATATAAATTCTGAAACCTTGCATAAACTAGAACTCTAAACTGATCTCCCTCCTCTGCCTTTTTCTTCTGGCAAAAGAGAAATGTTTTGTGGTTTGTTTTTTTAAACCAAATATTTACAAAAAATTTTGATGAAACATGTCCCAGTTCCTTAGAATTAATCAGTGATCTACAATAAGAATAAGAAGGTATATTTAACAGTTTAGACATTCCATCAAGTTAAAATCTCTAACACCATTTGTAGCAACTAGAAATGAATACAGGTAGAAGGCAGATATATGCTGTGGTTGGAATATACCTGATTTTGTTTATTATGTGTAATTTCTCATTACCTGCTCACTGTTTTTCAGATAAATGACAAATCTATGATTGAGTGTTTCCAGATGAGCAAGGGACTGCTGTAGATGATTCAGAGTGTCCTCATAAGTGACAGGCATGCTTCCAGCACCATCCATAGCATCTTCAGAGTTCTTTTTTCTTGATTTCTCAATGATCTGTTGCACTGCTTTAATAGCCTTATTAGTCATTTCTAGCCGGGCATCAACTGACAGCTGAAAAAAAAATGATGATGCCTTATTTGATCATTATCATTATTGTTCATTCATTATTATCTGTATTACAATATTGCCTGTAACCAGGATCATGACTCCATTGCATTTAGGACTGCATATCATAGAGTAAGAGACGGTCCTTGCCCAAAGAGCTAACTAAAGTATTAAGTGAAACACTAAATGGAAACATTCTTATTTTTCTAACCAAGTCATTAGTCTGAAAACCATTACATGCCCTATGTATTTTCTTGTATTTTCCTTATGAACCAAAGAAAGAAAGAAAGAAAGTCTTTTTATCTTCTAACTTCAGGACTAAATATTTTGCAAAATGTAACTCTGAAAATCTGCATTTTTAAAATGTTGTATCGCACAAGACAGGTAGGAGAGATACTTACGGACAAGTTTGAAACCCAACATTTTATACATGTGTTTCAAATTGTCTGTTAAAATTCTTTGAAATTGTAAACAGCTGAGGTTTTTGTTGTAAGCTATTTTGCTTCATATTAAGTCACTTTTTAAATCTCTCCTTAAATTTGTGATAAAACAGTGTAAGATCTATTAATTTACATACTTTTAACTTATCCATCATAAGCCATATTTGCTTTCAATCAACCATGCTTTCATTATAACTATATATAGCTGATCAAATGCTGGTGCCGACAGCATACACAGTGCCATTAATCTAATGATGAATGTACTATCGCTGTACCTTACACTAACTTTCGTCCATTTGCTAGAGGCACTGTTTGCAACTACAAACATTATTTAAAGAAGATAAAGTGAATTCTTTTTAAGCTTCACGCACTCTATCAAATGCTTGAGTCATTTAAACAGCACTCACAAATAAGCTATTCTTGTTTTGAGAGATCTCACAATCCTAATGTTTATAAAAGTATATATTTCCTTCAGAACATTTATATTTATTAACATGCAATAAGCAGCTTAAAAAAAATTAATGTAAATGTTCAAAAATAGTCTCCTTAAAGTAAATTAAAGAACAGCCTAAAATTAGGAATTCCACTTTTTTCCTGAAAAGATACTTTTATTTTTGGACTTCCATGTACAGACTCATACATACATACACTGATAAGGGATTGTTCTCAGCTAACCCCCCCACCCCTGCCCTCCAAAAGAAGAATGTGTGATAAGAGTGTTTTTTGCTCTCATTTGCTTCAGTGCCTGTACTCATGGGTTCCTGAGGTGGCGGCAACAGATTTCAGGGCTGCCAAGGAACCATAGGTTTTGTACTACCTCAATGCTAGGGTCTACAAGGCAGACATATCTACATGCACAAATCTTGAACAGAATAGCACCTGATAGAGAGGTACCGAGAAAATAATATTTATATTTGTAAGAACTGCAGTAACTTGTGAAGAATTCCAGAATGAGTCATACATTTACATGAGATAAAGGAAGGGAATTCATTAGAGGGAAACAGGAATATGTAAACATATTTACAGTCAGCTATCATTTGTATCTGAACCAAAGTGCTTCATATACTAGATGCACTTAACTTCGTTTGAACTTTTATGTGTTACCAAATGATGAACTGTATGTAATTTCCTTTCTTTGACCTATTGACCTTTAGGGAAAGCATTCAGATATCCAGAAAGAGATTACTTGTAGTTGATAAGGGTTAATTATGACTTCTGTAACTGATGAGATTATTGAAAGATGTGTTTAGCTCATCAAGATCTACTTGTTGTCTTCTGACATAATGACTTGATTACAATAGTCTTTCTCTTATCACATAAGCTGTGATACCATGGACAAGAAACCCCAAGGACAAGTAAAATAAATTATGGGAATGGAATTTCTCTGTCTCAAGCATAGCAAATACAGAAGTGAATTTCCAAAAGATAGGTTGACAATGAATTGAGCTGCAGGCCCATTTTCCCAGATCATTTTGGTAATGTTCCCCTTTGTATTTGGTCCTGGACTGATTCATTTTTTATTAATACTGTTTAAGACTGGTTAGGTGACCTCTTTTTAATAACAGAAGTGAATCTTTATGCAACATTAATATAAAATTTCTTTCTGTAAATATAAGGTCCACAGATATGGCAAGGAGCCTGAAAGTCCATTGTGGGATCTACTGACCTCACCATGCTGAAAGAATGTAAGACAACACTCACGAGACAGGAAAGCAGATTTTGCAGCAAGGGCACTGGACTAACGCTTAGAAATGTGTTCTTGCTGTGCCACATGTACCCTATAAGACCATATCATTTAATAGCTAAGCTTCAGGAAAATGGATCATTTAGTTTTCTTTATTTGGACTACAAGCTCTTCAGGGCAGGGACTTACCGGTATCTCTTACAACTCGTTGGTACAGTTCCTGGCAGAAGGGGACCCCACTTGCGGTTGGGGCTTCCTAAGTGCTACTGTAATGTCATTATCATCATCATCATCAACAATCTCAATATTGGGAGGAATAATTTAAACTTATGCATACTGATTCACTCTGAATGAGCGGCAATCTTACAGGAAGAGTCTAAATGTATCTACAAATTCTTTGATAAGCATACTGTTTTTCAACATAGAAAAAATATTGAGCCAACGGGAAACAGAACAAATTCAAGTTAAAGCCACTCTCTGCTACTTTTGAATAGAGGTCTGTTCATTCACGTTGGAAACAATATTTTCGATGGTTGGACCAGTTTATTTTAACAGTTCATTTGTACAGTCAGTCAATTTCATATTTTGCATAACCAGGGGAAATCTTGCAAGATTTAGATGCAACAGAGGTGAAATCTTTAATTATAAAACCCTGACACTGGAGACACTTGTGGGGGAGGGAGACGTATCTGTTTATGTCTTTCAGACCTGTTTCTGTATAATGGTAAACATTAAAAAAGAAATATTGATATTACTATGATTATGCTGTTTGCTTGTGTCTATAATGAAATGTCAAAGAGAATTCTTACTAAGTTCAAAAGATTCCTGTTTTTGTTCACTGACAACTGCAGTAGGATCATTATGTCAAGAATATGTTTTTTTTTGTTTTTTTTTTTTTTTTAAAGAAAGGTAACAAATAACATTCTGTATAAAAAAAGTCAAATTCATATTTAGAGTTTCAATGAGCTCCATTTAGTTTCACCATCACAGGGGACATAAGTTGCAAATACAGTGGTATCCTAAATCAGTGTAAAATTTGTCCACCATAAGACTCTTTAATGCTAGTCAGAAATTACCCCCAGTTTTTCCAAGTTATTGGTATAAACTATAGGCAATGTTCCATTGGTCACGTTTAACAAAAAAATGAATTTACTATCATATTCTTTCTTTCTTTCTTTCTTTCTTTCTTTCTTTCTTTCTTTCTTTCTTTCTT
>ML685779.1:20675138-20767150 GCA_007922175.1 Pelusios castaneus
CTTTCTTTCTTTCTTTCTTTCTTTCTTTCTTTCTTTCTTTCTTTCTTAGTGCTAAGAGATTAAATAGAGTAGGTTAAATCTCTTTAATCTGCTACCTGATATTTTACTATTAAACCCTTAGAAATTAAATATTTTTGGGAACTAAATGGTCCATTGCTGTGAAAAGTAAAGAATATTGTATTCAACTAAGAAACCAAGCCCTTAATACAATATTGGTATAAACATGACATGAGTGGAAATGAACATTTCTTACACTGAATCATATTAAATTGGCTAAAAAACTAGATTTGTCTATTTATTTCCTAAAGCTAAAAAGATAAGGGGAAAGAATTAAACCAGCATCACAGTTTTATTTTTTCCCCTTTTAGTGCATTCTTATGTCAAACAGTGGTTACAAAGATGCAGAAATCAGAATTATGTATCCATTCTACTTTGGTTTATTAATTTTTGGAGAACTATCCAAATGTTTTGTATGCTTAAAAGTCATGATGACATAAGCATATATAGTTTAAACTATTAAAAAGAATAGTAGGGTACCCAGTGCCATTTTAATTTTGTTTTCATCTTTGCACAGTGATAAAATGTAGCACAGCCAATCTATTATCATTTTCTTCTTATTTCATTCTGAAATGTGAGCAGCTATCTTCTTTATTTCAAGTCAGTTTCAGTAATGAGATTTGCTATCATGCCCAGTGCTTTAGAATAGCTTGGGGGCTATTTCAATCTTATTTTGCATGTGAAGAAAATAAAGAATATTTGAAAAGCTTCTTTTATGAATATAAAAATGTTTAATTTTATAGCTAATAATCTATAATGAAAAAAATCCTAAAAGCTTGTTTCATTTAATTTACAAATAATGTATCATATATAATTTTAGCCTGAGAGATTTCATTCCTTGAGGGAAATTTCACATTTATTGTGAAATGTACTTTTATATCAGAGGCAAATTTCCTGCAGAATATTTAAATTGCTTTACCAAGAAAAAGTGTATTCCATGACTTGAACCTGTGCATGAAGACCTTGATTCTGAACCCTTACTCTTATTGAACAGTATGCCACACTATAGATAGGCAGAGCTAAAGCTATTTATGGTATATCGGGCTAATTCAGTAAAGCACTTACTCATGTAATTAAGTAGTTTCCTAAATATAGATTGACTCAAACATACGGTGATGTGCTTTCCTGAACTGCTAAAAGTACATTAGTATTTTTATTCACAAAGAATCAGAACAAAAACTTCTGTCCACTAAATCAGATTTTTTTTTTGAAGGCACAACAGGCTCTCAAGCAAAACCAATCAAAAGACTAAGTTATCAATGCAATAGTTTTTTTTTTTTAAATTGTATTAAGAAATTCATGCAGATTGTGAAATATAAACAGGAAGCAGATCAAAAATTTTGACATGATCATTACTGTAATGGGGAATCTGTGAAGTGTTTTGAAAAGTTTTTAAAAGCAAAAGAACAGGCTACATGCTCGAATCACATGTATAAACAGAGTCAATAATTCCAGAGAGTAATAAGAAAATGTGAAGTGGGGGAAAAACCCTCCCTTTTTACAATAGTTCACATTATTGCAGTCTGGTTCTTTACCACACTTCAGTGGTTACACCATATTATTTTTATTTAACATTCATATTTCAGTAACACAAAATGGCCACAATCAGGTTAGTCCCCTTGTGTTAGGCACTATATAAACATAATGTATGGCGATCTGTGCCAAGTCGGTCTTTTGACTCTAAGCTAACGGTTTTATATTTACCTGCAGCTATAGAAACCTATCAATTCCTACAGAAAGACCAGATGGGCTATTTTAAATTTTCCTATAAGAAACACTATTATGAGAAGATTAATTCTAATCTGAGGCATATGAATGAATAGCAAAACACCATATAAGCAGCAGTAAATAAGTTTGAATATTCCCCTTTTTGTCCCTGTTTCAGGGAAAGGATGCCATTCAAGTATATTGGTTCTGAGAGCATTTGTACCTGTCTGCAGAATGTCTTAAGCCCTGTCAGGTCAAGAGATGTTGCATCTTTAAACATGATGCCATCTGCAAGAACATCTTGCTTTTTACTCCTCAGTGCAAGCCACTCATGCATGATTTTAGCAGCAGAGGCTTACAAAAACTGCTATAACTAGAAATTAATGTAATACTTTATGCCAGTCATGCAAAGCTATTAAATACAAATAAACTAACATACACCACCTTACCAGTCTATACAAAAATGTAATATACTACCACTAACATGAACACCAATGTACACAGCACTGTACCCCAGTACAACCAAACATCTCCACTTACATCCTGACCCCACTCTCCCCTTCCACAACCTGAAGGGTTGATTCTCACCACCACATTGAACATGGGAGAATAGGGATCTTGAACACATTTTCTTGCATGAAAGCTGCACATATGCTCTCACAGATATATTGTACAGCAAATTCTTCCTTTAATGATCCCTCACATTAGTTTCTCTCTCGCACACCTATAGTTCACATCTATTTCTCAAATGTACCAGAAGACCATACCACTCAGCCATTCATTCACTACTCATCTCTCCTCAGCCATTCACCCACCTTTCCATTCAACCACTCACCCTCTGTAATGTATCAATCACCTCTCTCCAAAATTAATCAATTCCTTCCCCTTTCACCACAATCCTATTCATCCCTCTTTCTTCTTGCTCCCACACTACTGCCAATACATTTACATCAACAGTAAAAAAACCCAGCAGGAATATCATACTACCCAGCAAGTACAACATCCTTCACAAACAGTTCATATTTACAATTATCTTTCCATCATGTATACATAACGGATACCCTAATTATCAAGTCTGTCCAAAAATTTAATCAGAACTGTCCAAGTGTCATACCTCATGTCACAGTCAAGCATTTCCTTTTCATTTTACATTCTCTGCTACAAGAGTTGTGATGTCACATGACTCACAGAGACCCAAGGGGTCTTCCTACTGTTCTGGATTGCCCCGTGCGTGTCCCATTTCATTAGTTTTCTTCCTATTCATGTTCTATAGACAGGCATCTGAAGACCCCCACCTCATTAACAGGAACACACTGCATTTTTCATCATCTGCATAAAAGGGCACCTGATCAGAAAAGCAGTGCTACAAAACCTTCCTGTGGTGCTATCATGGGAAACCACCCTGAATTCTCTCTCACTTCCCATCTGCCTACTCCACCCTACAACAGAATGCAGAGACTGAGCAGGTGAACCTGCATTCTGATTACTCGGATGCTAATTAGTGCCCCAAGAGATGCTTATTGGGGTAATTATTTGATCAGGCTGGAGGGCTGGGTGGGGTAAAAACTCAATTGGCCTTATTAGCCCAAGGCTGATAAAAATGGCACAGGGAGGAAACGCATGGGAGAGAGGGAGGAACAGGGCAATTGAGTCTAGTAAAATGGGGCTCAGAGTTGGAAGACCTCTATTCCCCTCAGATCCTGCTAAGAAGGTCTAAACCTCAGCAAATATCATAAATAGTCAGGAGCATGGGGGGCTGTGCTTATATTGCTGAAGGGGGACTGAAATGAAGTTCAACAGAGAACACACCACTGGAGTTTGTGTGGTTTCTGCAGGGAAGAGGACAGGGACAGTGATGGGCCCCCTGTTAAACATCTCTTTCCAGGGCTCCCCTTCCTCCTGCTGTTCCTGTCAGCTGAGGATAGGAAAGACATTGCTGGGTAAGGGAATGAGGAATCCTGGGAACAGCAGGGGTCTATACAGAGACAGAGAGAGCCACTGATTGATTTTAAAGGAGAAAAGTATGGCAGTACTGAACTTGCGGTGGCAGGGACGAGGACATTTTTTTCTCAGGGAGGACTATAGGCTCCCACCATACCATTATTTTATTGCTTTGCCTTCCAGTACCTCTCAATAAACTTCCTACTTCTGTTGGCTGGTGACAGGCTTGCCCAACGCTCCATGTGAGACCTTTCCTGTCAGTGAGACATCTCAAATCATCTGTCACAACAGCATGAATAAGTGTGGCCCAGTGCATATATGTGAGATGTGGACACTCAGGCATGGTCTGGTCCTACCACTCAGAGCAGAGAGCACCAGAAGGAGGAAGAGAAATTCTCACATGCAGCTGCACAAAACAGGCAACTATGAATTATGACTTGTTATCTTTCAGGTAAAATCCAAGATAAAATGTGTGTAAGAAGTGACTCATCTTGTTTAGTCCACATAATCTGGCTTTCTTCAAGAAGCTCATATTTCATGCAGCACACTTGGTTTGTGATTTATATCTTTAATATGGATAAATATGTCTTTAAACAGGTTGCTATTGTCACTTATAAATAATATATCAAAGAGCTATTGATTTAATCTCTCTTCCTAACCTAATCAGAGCTGACTCCTATTCTGGAGATTTGTAGGGTAATTTATTTAACGAGTTTCAGGACTTCAATTTATTCATTCAACGGTTTTCAAGGCATTTACAACCACATCCCTGTTTTAGTCCTAACTAGAACCATTTTTCAAAAGAGAGATATAGAGAAGAAAAAAAGAAGTGAATTAGATTTTTGTTTCAAAGCTGTTACAAGATCAGAGAGCTGAAGGCTAAAGGAGTGAATGGGACATGGGAAATCATTATATGACTAATGCAGATTCTAAATGGGATATGATTTGAAGTGAGGGGTGGAAAGGGAAGGCTATAAAAAGTTAGAATCTAAACATAGCTGATATGCAGTAAGTAGCATTTTAATGCTGATAAATTCAGAGCAAGAGGAAGACCAGAGCTAACGTAAGACTGATAAAGAGTTTTCAGAAACTATCGATCAGTCACATTTTTCGCAGAACACTTCCATTGAGAAGCTATTTACTGGATTCCAGCGTATGAGTCCTGGGCTAGAAAGCTGGGCTTTCCATTTTGTGGGTCTAGCTAAAGACCGTTTCATTCCCAGTCCTAGCATGTGTGTAATTTGTATATTAAATGAGTTGACTGGGAACGTTTGGGTCAGTTATTCAAGAAGCTCCTGCTGTATCTGGCCAACTCCTGGGGGAATTCTACAACTCTGCACAAACGTAGAATTAATGTACCCGTCCCTCCCAAATAATTGATTGACAGTGCACTGCGCTGTCACTGCAATTATGCCTTTCACATGACATGGTGCCACAAGACAGGGCTGCTGGCTCATGGGCCGAAGCAGCCAACCATGGAGGAGAGGGCAGAGACTGCCTTCCTCACAGCCACCCTACCTGTGGGACCAGGTGAGCAGGCACAGAATATGGGGTGGAGGGAGGGACAGACAGAAAGTTGAACCACTTTCAGCCTCCAGGGCATCCTCCATGTCCACTTCCTCATCTATCACCTCCTCGCCCCGGTCTGCTCCAGTATCTGTTGGCTGAGGGGGTTCAGATGTGTCCACAGGAGCCTTGGGAATGGTTGTGGGATCCCCGCTGAATATAGCTTCCAACTCCTTGTAATATAAATAACTCAGTCATAGGTTGGTGGCCTATTGCTGGAGTGGGTGGGTGAGGTCTTGAGGCCTGCATTTTGCAGGAGGTCAGACTAGATGATCATACTGATCCCTTCTTACCTTGAAGTCTATGAGTAATATCTGTATGTAACCAGCGCCAACCCAGAGTGCCGGTTTGCCTCCCTGGCTCTGTGGTAGCAGCTCTTACACCTTCAATTTACACTGCAGAGTGTCCCTCTCATAACCTCTCTCTGCCATGGCCCGAGAAATCTGGCCATAGGTGTCAAAATTCTGCCTGCTGCCGCGTAGCTGTGACTGCAGAGGAGACTCTCCCCAGATGCTGATAAGGTCGAGCACCTCAGCTGTGGTCCAGACTGGAGCGCGTTTGCTGCATTGAGGCACCATTGCTTTTGGAAAAAAACAGCTGCACTCCACGCTGAACAAACAGGAAGTAACTACAGGGGAACAATTCAAAAAATTCCTGGGACTCACAGGAGGGCGGGGCCAGTCACATAACAGCCACTGAGTGCAGGAGGAAGACCAGAAAGGACAGGATTGGAATGGTGGGACATTTCTGGAGGCTGATTATTGCGTGATGAGTGTACACACACTATAACGGCTATCACCTTCGTTCAGGAGGTTTATCTGTTGCACGGCAAGAGGGCTGTTGCTGCACAACAAGCAGGATTTGTGTGTGTAAGCTCACGTGGTTACCACGCGATAAGTCTGTAGTGTGTACAAGGCATTAGATTTAACGAAAACCTTTGACAAGGTCCCTCTCCAAAGGCTCTGAAGCAAAGTAAGTTGTCATGGGATAAGAGGGAAGGCCTTCTGCCACATCAGTAACTGATTAAAAGATAGGAAACAAAGGGCAGGAATAAATGGTCAGTTTTCACAATGGAGATGGGTAAATAATTGTATCCCCCAGGAGTCTGTACTGGAACCAGTACTGTTCAATACATTCATACATGATCTGGAAAAAGGTGCAAATAGTGTGGCTGTAAAATTTGCAGATGATACAAAATTACTCAAGATAGACAAGTCCAAAGCAGACAACGAAGATCTCACAAAACTGGGTGACAGGGTAGTAAAATGGCAGATGAAATTCAATGTTGATAAAGTAATGCATATTGGAAAACATACTCCAAATGACATTTATAAAATAATGGGATTTAAATTGGCTGTTACCACTCAAGAAAGAGATTTTGGAGTCATTATTGATAGTGCTCTGAAAACATTCACTCAATGTGCAGCGGCAATCTAAAAAGCTAACAGAATGTTGGTAATCCTTAGAAAAGGGGCAGATAATAAGATAGAAAATATAATATTGCCTTTTTATAATCCACCTGGTCACCCAATCAAAATAATATTGAGAGAGAGAGAGAGAGAGAGAGAGAGAGAGAGAGAGAGAGAGAGAGAGAGAGAGATTGGAATTGGAAAAGATTCAGAAAAAGGCAACTAAAATCATTTTGGTTAGGGAAAAGCTTCCATATGAGGAGAGAGAAATAAGGCTTGGACTTTTTAGCTTGAAAAGAGGTGACTACGAGGAGATATGATAGAGGTCTATAAAATCATGACTGATGTGGAGAAAGTAAATAAGGAAGTGTTATTTACTCCTCATATCACAAGAAGTAGGGGTCACCAACTGAAATAATAGGCAGCAGGTTTAAAATAAACAAAAGGACATATTTCTTCACAGTACACATAGTCCACCTTGCCAGAAGATATTGTGAAGGCCAAGACTATAATGGAGTTCAAAAAAGAACTAAATTCATGTAGGATAGGTTCATCAATGGCTATTAGCTAGGATAGGCAAGGATTGCTATTTGCCAGAGGCTGGGAACGATCAATGGGATGGATCACTTGATGAGTACCTCTTCTATTCATTCCTTCTGAAGCATATGGCATTGGATACTCTTGGAAGAGAGGATACTAGGATAGATGGACAATTCAGTTAGGGAGAGTGAGTGAGTGGGGGAAATCACCAAAGCCTTGAGGCAGCTCAACAAAAGCCAACACTAAAGAGCCAGTAACAAAGAGCATCCACCCTAATGAAACAAATATTCCTCCCCATCCTATCATAGTCTTGTCTTACCTATTTCAGTCCAGCAGAACAACAGACAAACAGAGTTTAGTAACAACAGTCAGGGTTCCAGGCTAGAAATGAAAGTGGGTGCTTGTGAGGGCAGGTGGACAGGTGTGTTGAGAGGGGAAAAAGAAAGTGCTATAGCTGAACATGGTGCAGGACAAGATGACATGTTGACGAGAAGAAGAAAAATAAATCACATTTCTCCTGCTTACTTACTGTAATGTTAAGAGGGACTGTGTCAAAAGCCTTGCTGAAGGCCAGGTATATTACTTCCACCGCTTTCCCCCTGTCATGCTATCTGGATTTAGGGAACCATTTATGATACTATTTCTTATTAATATTTCATAATTGTAATAATCCATAGGAACTATGCTGGGTTTGGTATCAATAAAAGGTTGTAATTTACTGGGAATGACAATATGGTTTATGTGTAGGAATTGCATCTGTATTAGAAGTTAGGAATACGTTTGTTATATCTATATTTCAACCTGTGTGATTGTGGGAAACTCCCCAGACTGGATGCCTACAGCCATTGTCTCCTTAATGGCCCATTGAGGAAGATCCCAGGTACAATGGGCCCAGGGAGGAACCTGCTGAGCCACTAGGACTTGAACATGTGACAACTCCATTTTGATTGGAAAGAACTACATACAGCATGGAGAAGGCCAGAGGTGATAAAAAGCAGCAGCCCTGACTCCATCTTGTCTCAAATCCCAGTCTACAGCCAATACCCATCTCTGGAACTATTCATCTGCAACTGGACAAAGGACTGAGGCCCACCTGAGTGCTCGGTGTTTAACAGAGGAACAAGCCTGCAAACTCCAGAGGAACAAGCCTGCAAACTGCTTTCCATGGACTCTAAATCATTTGTATGTATGATTCACTTTGACCCTTTAACATCTTTCATATTTTGCTTCTTTTCTTTTTATATTAAACCTTTAGTTGTAGTTACTAAAGGACTGGCTATCAATGTGGTACTCTGGGTAAGATCCAAACATATATTGTTCTGTGTGATGTGGGTGGCCCTTTGGGGTCAGGAGAACTTATTTCTTTGAGGGACTGTGTGGCTAGGTGGAAGCCAGAGGAGCTGGAATGCAATAAAGGGAGCTGTTCCTATTTTGGCACACTTCTTGGGAACCGGTGTGGGGAACCAAAAGACTGGTTGTGAGTGATAGGGAGCATGGTTAAAGTACCACACATCAGTGTTTGGGGAGTTTAGCTTCCGGTTTTGCAGCTTGCCCTGATTTTGCACATTCAGGAGGCCCCGGTCACACCTCCTATCCACCAAACTAGTTACCCTGACAGGAGAGGTCTATTAATGAGTATTAGCCCACATGGTCAGAGACACAAACCTATACTCGAGTTTCTCTAAACCTCTGACTACCAGTAGCTGGAACTGGAAAATAGTGGATTACTCAACAATTGCCCTGTTCTGTCCATTCCTTCTGAAGTATCTAGTACTGGCCACTGTCTAAACACAGGATACTTGGCTACCTGGGCTATTGTTATGTCCTTATGAGAAAGAGAGAGATTTGAAGAATGCAGCTAGGTATGCTGAAACCAATTTGGCTAGATGACCGTTATTTCAGTGCTGGTCACACCTACGCTACTGCTTCAACTGCTGCTACTGAAAGTGGAAATTTTGACCAAGCAACTATTAGTGTAGAAAAAAGCAGAGGGATCATAAGCCAATTTGAATGAGCTACTTGGAAATAGTAAAAACAAGAATATCCAAAAAAGAGCGGGAATGACAACTAATTAACCAGAATGAATAACTCCAGGAAGTAAGGAGAAGAAAGAACTCTCATTATCCTCTTCTTTAAGATATAGCATTAGAAAGAATATCCGTAAGGATTCTGGAATCAAAATAATGTGTGAGGCTTTTTCCCTACTTGCCACCAAACCTGGTAACAAAAGTGGGAAATGGGGCACAGGTGACTTGACTTTACAGATTGCCTCACAGAAGCCCCTTTAGAATAACTATAGATACAGTAGAATGAACCTGGCCCCCAAAGACAGCATCTTCTTGTAGGACATTCTGATAGCAGGTCTTTAATGCTACAGTTTCCAAATGGTTAGACATTTTTTGGATTCATATATATTGTAACTGTAGGCCATGAAAAGGGCATCAGAAATTCATTTTACATTGAGTTGTCATGTCCTAGTAGTAAACTAAATCACTAACCTATCCAAGGAATGCAGAACTTTATCCCTGGGTTTGGAGCTAATGGAAACCTGGAGCAGATTTGCACCAGTGAAAAAAATATTTCCCTATTTCTTTGCTGGACCTGAATCATGGAGGCCTTGGAGGACCATGAATGTATGTCTTTCACTTGGAGGATGAATCTATCGTCACTGTAGGATGATAAAAAAAGAAGAGGTTACTTACTGTAACTGGTGTTCTTCGAGATGTGTTGCTCCTGGCCATTCCATAGTAGGTGTGTGCGCGCCTCGTGCACGGAACGCCGGAATTTTTTCCCCTAGAGATCCCGTAGGGGCCGGCTGTAGCGCCCCCTGGAGTGGCGCCGTTGCGGCACCTCTATATAAGCTACAGCCGGCCCTACCCCCTCAGTTCCTTCTTGCTCTTATTCCGAGCGGGGACGGAGGGCGGGAAGTGGAATGGCCAGGAGCAACACATCTCGAAGAACACCAGTTACAGTAAGTAACCTCTTCTTCTTCTTCGAGTGATTGCTCCTGTCCATTCCATAGTAGGTGAATCACCAGCCTTACCTTGAGGCGGCGGGTCGGAATTACAGCTTCGCTGAGAGCAGGACTGCTCTGCCAACAGCCGCGTCCTCTCTCGCTTGCTGCGTAATCGCATAGTGTGCTGCGAAGGTGTGGACTGAAGACCACGTGGCTGCCTTGCAAATGTCCACTAACGGCACACCCCCTAGAAAGGCCGCCGAGGAGGCCTGAGCTCTTGTCGAGTGTGCCTTGATCGGGGGCGGTGTAACCTTTGCCCGGTTATAGCATTCGCGGATGCACTCGACTATCCATCCGGAGAGCCTCTGTGATGAAATGGGCTCTCCCTTCATTCTGTCTGCTACTGCCACAAACAGTTGTGTGGATTTGCGAAAGGGTTTCGTCCTGTCTATGTAGAACGCCAGGGCTCTGCGCACGTCTAGCGTATGCAGCCTGCGTTCCCTGTCCGAAGCATGTGGTTTGGGGTAAAACACCGGTAGACAAATGTCCTGACTGGTGTGGAAAAGGGATACCACCTTTGGACGGAAGGCCGGATGCGGGCGCAGCTGCACCTTGTCCTTATGGAAGACCGTGTAGGGTGGACCTGCTGTCAGGGCTTGAAGCTCTGACACCCTTCTGGCCGATGTAATGGCCACGAGGAAGGCCACCTTCCAGGACATGCACAGCAGAGAGCAGGAAGCTAGAGGCTCAAATGGCGGGCCCGTCAGCTGGGTCAGGACCAGATTTAAGTCCCATTGCGCCACCGGTGGACGGGTGGGGGGAAAGAGCTTATCGAGGCCTTTGACAAAACGTTTGACCATCGGGGCCGAAAAGACTGTGCCCCCTTCCGCTCCCGCATGGAAAGCCGAGATGGCTGCCAGGTGGACTTTGACCGAAGCGGATGCCAAGCCCGAAGACTTGAGATGCCATAGGTAGTCGAGGATATCCGGGAGCGGGGCTGACCTCGGAGCAATCCCTTTGTCTGCCATCCAGGTCGAGAACCGTTTCCATTTTGCCCCATACGCGGAGCGAGTAGAGGGCCTCCTGCTGTTGAGCAGGACCTCCTGGACCTCCTCCGAGCACATTTGCTCGTTTGGGGTCAACCACTCAGGTACCACGCCTTGAGGTGGAGCGATTGGAGGTTCGGGTGCAGGAGTTTTCCGTCGTCCTGCGACAAGAGGTCCGGCAACAGGGGTAGATCTATCGGGGCTCTGGACGAGAGGTTCCAGAGGGTTGTGTACCAGTGTTGCCTGGGCCACGCTGGGGCCACCAGAATCACTGTGGCCTTGTCGTGCTTGATCTTTAGAAGCACCTGGTTCACTAAGGGTGTCGGGGGAAAGGCATACAGAAGCTTCCCTGTCCACTGGATCGTGAACGCGTCCGCTATGGAGCCCGGGCTTTGTCCCCTGAACGAGCAGAAACTCGCGCATTTGGCGTTGGAGCTTGAGGCGAAGAGGTCCAGACGGGGAGTTCCCCACCTCTGGAAGACCTCCCTCAGGACCTCCCATTTCATTGACCACTCGTGGGTTTGAAACTTCCTGCTGAGGTCGTCGGCCAGTGTGTTCTGCGACCCCGGTAGATAAGATGCTATCGGCAGGATTGAGTGTTGGATGCACAGCTCCCAGAGGGCGAGTGCTTCCTTGCAGAGATGGGAGGAGCGGGGACCGCCTTGCTTGTTGATGTAATACATGGCAGTTGTATTGTCCGTCTGTATGGAGACTACTTTCCCTTTTAAGTGCTCCTTGAATGCCTGACAGGCCAGACGCACTGCCCTGAGCTCCTTCACGTTTATGTGTAATGGGAGCTCCTCTATCCCCCAGCGGCCCTGGGTCCTCAGCTGGCCTAGGTGTGCCCCCCAGCCCAAATCTGACGCGTCTGTTACTAACGAGATGGACGGGCTTGGGGCTTGGAAGGGTAGCCCTGCGCAGACTTGGTCCTCCTGGCACCACCAATCTAGGTCCTTCAGAGCCTGCGTGGAAGGGGCCACTATCATGTCGAGATCGTCTCGACTTGGGCGGTACACTGACGCTAGCCACCGCTGAAAGGGGCGGAGACGTAATCGAGCATGCCTGACCACGTAGGTACAGGCCGCCATGTGCCCCAGCAGCCTTAGGCACATCCTTACTGAAGTTAGTGGATGTCTCTGCAACCCCCTTATGGTATCTCGGATTACTTGGAACCGTGAACGAGGAAGTGATGCCCTTGCTACTGTCGAGTCCAGGACTGCTCCTATGAACTCTATCCGTTGGGTCGGCACTAGGGAGGACTTGCGCTGGTTGACCAGCAGACCAAGACGATTGAACACATCTTGTATGATCTGCAGGTGGAGAGACACCTCTGATGGCGAGAGGCCTCGCACCAGCCAGTCGTCCAGGTAAGGGAAGACCTGAACCCTTCTCTTTCTGAGGAAGGCTGCCACTACTGCCAGGCACTTGGTGAATACCCTGGGTGCTGCAGCAAGTCCAAACGGGAGGACCGTAAATTGGAAGTGCCTGTCTCCCACTTTGAAGCGCAAGAACCGCCTGTGACGCGGGGTTATTGCTATGTGGAAGTAGGCGTCCTGCAAATCGAGGGCGGCATACCAATCTCCCGGATCCAGGGATGGGATAATTGAGGCCAGTGAGACCATGCGGAAACGAATCTTGCGTAGGAAGCGATTCAGGAACCGTAGGTCCAGGATGGGACGGAGGCCCCCTTTCGCTTTGGGAATGAGGAAGTATCTGGAGTACACCCCTTTCCCTTTCAGTTCTTGAGGAACCTCCTCTATCGCCCCTTTCTCCACGAGGGTCTGAACCTCTTGGGCCAACAGTTGTTCGTGAGATGGGTCCCTGAAGAGGGACGGGGTAAGGGGGGGGCGGAGCGGGGGGGGCGAGGAGAACTGGAGTGAGTATCCATGCTGCACCGTGCGGAGTACCCATTGGTCCGAGGTAATTAGGGCCCAGGCACGGTGGAACCGGGATAATCTGTTGAGGAAAGGCAAGGGAATTGGATCCGCAGCTATAATTGGTACGTCGTCCCCGATCGTACCCTCAAAAGGGCTTCTTAGGCCCGGAGGGATGGCGCTGCCCTCCCTGGTTCTGGTCCGGGGGGCGACGGTTTGCCCTGCGCCCATTACGGCCTCTCCTTCTGTCCCAGTCTTGGCGCCGTTGGTATGGGCGAGCCGATGCCTGCGGCTTAAAGGGCTTTCTTTGCGTCGCTGGGGCATGGAGGCCCAGCGATTTTACCATTGCCCTCGAGTCTTTGAGGGACTGAAGCCTGGAGTCTGTCTGAGACGCAAACAGCTCCGGCCCCTCAAAGGGCAGGTCCTGAATGGTGGACTGGACCTCGGTGGGCAGGCCCGAAGCTTGGAGCCACGAACTCCTCCGCATGGTGATGCCTGATGCCATCACCCTGGCTGCAGCGTCCGCTGCGTCCAGTGCCGACTGAAGGAGGGCTCGGGACACCACCTTCCCCTCCTTAGACATAGCTGCCAGCTCGGACCTCGAGTCCTGGTCCAGCTTGTCGGTCAGCTTATCGAGGGCCGCCCATGCGTTAAACGTGTATCTGCTGAGGATCGCTTGTTGGTTGGCGATCCTCAGCTGTAGACCCCCCGAGGAGTACACTTTACGGCCAAACAGGTCCATTTTCTTCGCGTCCCTCGACTTAGGCGTGGGACCTTGGTGACCTTGCCTTTCTTTCTCATTGGCCGTCTCAACCACCAGCGAGTTCGGGACCGGGTGGGAGTAGAAATGCTCGTAGCCTTTAGCGGGGACAAAGTACTTCTTCTCCACCCGCTTGGCTGTTGGAGCGATAGAGGCCGGAGTTTGCCACAGGGCTTTGGTAGTGTTCTGCACTGTCTTAATCAGTGGCAGGGCCACCCTGGAGGGACCCTCTGGGAGGAGGATGTCCACCATTGGATCCGCTTCCTCCATGACCTCCTCTGCCTGGAGGCCCATAACCTTCGCCACTCTCCTAAGCAAGTCCTGATGCGACCTGCTGTCATCGGGGAGAGTGGCTGGTTTTGCTCCTGCCACCGCCTCGTCCGGTGGAGATGAGGACGACTCTCCCGTTGGGTCCGCCGGGGGGCCCAACGCTCCTGAGGGCTGCGGGCCCTCCCTCGTTGAGGGGTCGCCCCGGGTCCTTCCTGCCCGGTCCCGGGCAGGGGCCCTCCCCAACTCTGGAGGAGCACTTGCTGTGCAAGACGGTTGGTGTCTCGACGACAGAGTGGAAAGAGGCCTGTCCGACAAGGGGCCCTGGGCCTGATGGTATGCCCACGGGGTCCAGAATGGCCACTGTTGGGGTGGTTGCCACTGGCGCCCATCCCCATGGCCAGCCTCTCTCCTCCCGGAGCGGCTCCTGCTCCGTCTGGCGGAGCTCATACTGTCGCCCGACTCGGACGAAAATCTGCTCCGTGGGGACCAAGGTGGGGCTGTGCCGCGGACCGGAGAGTAATGTCGCCCCGCCGTCGGGGTCGCTACTCGCGGTGCCGACAGGCGGCGGTGCCGCGAAGATTCACGGCTCAGGCGCTCTGGTGGGGACCGGTACCGTGGGGCCCCTGCTGCCGCCATCACCGCTGGTGGAATGGGTGATCGGTGCCGTTCCGGGGGCGAAATATATTGAGAACGCTCCCCGTGGGCCTGGCCTGTAGGTGAAGGCCGCGCCTGCTCCAACGGCGAACGGTGCCGTGGAGGGCTTCGGCGCAACAGCGCCGGTTTCCCTTTCGACGGCACCGATCTCTGCGGTGCCGGAGGGTGGGTCTCTGGTGCACACGGTGCCGTGTGTGCAATGAGATCTCGAGCTGCTTCGAAAGTCTCTGGGGTCGAAGGCAGCTGGAGGTCCTCCTCCAGGATCGCTCTGGTGGGTGAGGCGTTGGACCCCGGACTCGACGAAGCCTTCTCGCGGCCCGGAGTCAACGGGGTCGGAGCTTGCAGCTCCTGGAGCTGACGGTCCGAGCCCGGTACCGTCTGCGCTCCTTGCTTCGAGCGCTTGACAGGTGATCTGCCTCTGTCTGCACGCCTCTTCTTTTTTGCCGGACCAGGAGAGAGAGAGCGGTGCCGTGGTGGCGGTGCCGAGTGTTTCGGTGCCGGCGGCGGTATTCGGTGCCGTGGTTCCTTCGCCGATTTGGCGGGCCTCGGTACCTCGCCAATGGTCTCTGGGGCGCTCCGCACCGATGGTGCCGCGCTGGACCCGGCTCCCCCGGTGCTTGCCGGCCGCAAAGCGTCCTCCATTAGGAGGAGTTTGAGTCTGTGCTCCCTCTCCTTTTGGGTCCTTGGGCGGAACCCCCGGCAAATCTTGCACCGTTCTCGGAGGTGGGACTCCCCCAAGCACCTCAAACACTCACGGTGCGGATCGTCCAGGGGCATGGGCCTACGACAGGCCCCGCAAGCCTTGAAGCCAGGCATGCCCCGGCCCCGAGACGGGGCTCTTCGATGGAAGAATCGACTCCGATGGAAGTTATCTGATACTAGGGTACTGCTAGTGAACTAGCCAATGTTCCAGCGACCGTCAGGGCGGTAAGAAGGAACTGAGGGGGTAGGGCCGGCTGTAGCTTATATAGAGGTGCCGCAACGGCGCCACTCCAGGGGGCGCTACAGCCGGCCCCTACGGGATCTCTAGGGGAAAAAATTCCGGCGTTCCGTGCACGAGGCGCGCACACACCTACTATGGAATGGACAGGAGCAATCACTCGAAGAAGAATCTTCTTTCCACAGCAGCAATTTTGTTTGCTTTTGTTTTATAATAGAGTATATTAATTCAACATTTCCCTAGAAGAAAGAATGATGAAAATGAAAGCGATTCTGTATTTATACTAACCTTTCTTTCATAGCTTTTTATCTTAACAGTTTAAACTTGCAATTATTTCATGAAAGGCATTATATTTACCTTGCTGACAGCCTTTGAAGAAAAGGTAATGTCATCAATTAAAGTGACAATATCTCTTGGGTAAAGTCTATCGAAGTACTTTGCACACATATCATATGCACATAACAATTCTGGTATTGTTTCTGGTGATTTTTTAATGAGCTGGTGATCGCCATTCCAGAAGAGTTTTTGTAACCAGATGGCGTAAACAGAGCTTGGTGAGAGCATACTTCCATCTTTCTCAGGGATTTTGGGAGCAAGTTTGGAAATTGATAAGATGTTCTGACTTGTAAGGATGGGCTGTAATACTCCCAGAGGACTCAAATTTTCATCTATTAACTTTTTGTAATTGAGACCTATTGGAGAAAGAGAAAAACAAAAGTAGTTAAAGTTGCATCTATTCAATATTTATGACCGTAATTGGCATTTATGTACAAAAAAGCAAGCACTGAAAGAGCACTAACAGAAATATCACCCCCAGGCCTTTTCCAGCCAAAGTCCATTTTAACTCTGCATGGATGCATATTGACAGAGCATAATGGAGAAAGAGCTATTGGTGCCTCTGTTTGATGATAGTCAACAGGTGTAAACTTCTAGTGATGATAGTTGGTCAAGTAATACTATTAAAAAAAAAAAAGTGCTAAAGTCCCATACCAACATATCAGTATGGAAACACATATCCCTAAAGAAGCAAGTGCCTGTACAGATACATCTATGGCTATAAATATACATACATTCCTCCAAAGTCTACAAAATGTAATTCTTCCCTCTGTCTTTCTGGCAAAAAAGTTTGTTTTTAACATGGGAAAACTAATATACATGAACTTTCTTGCTGTAAAAACATAGTGGAGAAAAGACACTCTATTTTTACAATGAGATAAACTGGACAAGGTCATCATTGCCAGGAATATGGTGCTGAGCTTCTCTAGCTGCCTTGTGGCAAAAACTACAATGCCTTGTCTCCAGGTAGGATTTTACATTAGTTAACTTACTGTAAAAAACAGTGTGTGTGTCAGTAAAAGACAAAGCCTTAGTGTGTTCTTGCATGAATGAAAGTAAACAAACCCTGCTGTCTCCAAAAACTTTAACTCAGATTGGTGGAACATCGCTAGTAACATTACTTTATATTATATCCCTTTCCTTCAACCCCATACCCTCTCTTGCCAGCTAAGTTTATCTATGGCCTTCTTAAATTTTCCTTTTACTTAAGCCACTTATTGGAAAGTTTTGCACATTTAACTTATGTACATGAGTAGTTTCATCGAGCTCAGGGAACCTTAGACCATAAGCTCCTTAGGGCAGGGACTTTGTCTTTACAGTGCTACGCACATTTACTGTGCGGTACAAATTATAATGCTATTCATTTGTTAAATGGGAAAAACACCCTGGTAACACTACAAGATTAAAAGATTAAAAACACAAGTATGCAGCATCCAAGAAATGCAATGTTAAGGCTGCTCCCACAATGGTAATTTAGCTATCATACTGTGATATACATTGAAAACAAATCAATAATATATTTAAAATGTACATAAAACAAGAAGACAGCTTAGATAATACAATTTACACCATGAGAAAGATGAAGTTACTGCAACAACCTTAACTTCTGCAATTTCTTGAGCTCTAAGTTTGCTATTTAAGCAGTTAATGGCTCTTGTTTTTGCACTTAAATTCCCAATTTAGAATGAACACACACAAAGAAATGCAGATATGTTCAGCTTGGTAACTTTTAAAATACTTAATATTGGGCCTTTGTTAAAAGCTCCCCATAGATGTCTCCTCTGTGCAGTTTATAAGTTTTGCAAGTTCCAAGTCTCAACTCTGAACTAATGGAACTAGATGTACTTGAAATGTGCTGAATGATTAAAACAAAAGCAAAGGAGATACAAAGAAACAAACACTATTTTTTAAAAGATTCATCACATTTCTTTAGACATGGATTAGTTTTCAAGTGAAATATCTGTCTGGAAAGCAAACACATTTTGATGTTTCTAGGCTTAGCCAAGTGAGTCATCCAAAGGCAAAATTTTGGTAATATTTTTTTAATGTACATTTAATTAAGAATAGCAGAAAAATTGCTCACACGTTCAAAAAGTCACTTAGAAAAAATGAAAAATTGGCTTAAGTTTTATTGTGAAAGATACATGCAATTGAAAAGGGGGAGTGTGAGTTGCTACTACCACGTGTAAAGTAAATGTGCATGTACATGTGTTATATATGCATATCTCGCACAAAACTACATGCTATTTTTTTCCAAAGGACCTCTGCCTCATTCAGTGCACAGACAGACTGTGCTCACTGATGAGTAGTATTCAATATTTGTTTTACCCTCATAGTTCATGGTGTAGCCCCAGGCCTTAATTTACAGCACACTGTTCAAATCCTTCTACGAAGACAGTATTATTAATATATTCATGGACTTTCCTGTAGTCTTCATTACTCTAGCATCTCAGTACTTAATCAATCAATCAATCAATCTTCACAACGCCCCTGTGAGGTAAGGGAGTACTATTATCTCTATATTACAACTCGGGGTCTTGAGACACATAGATTACAGTGAAACATATCTACTAAATTTGGTTGCTCAGTTTGAGAAGCCTTCAGTGTGGGACCTATTTTTTTTTTAATAAGAGTTCTTAGCATTATAAAGCATTTTGTACATTCAAAACATTGACTTCACTTGTAGCTGTGAAGATGATGTACGTTTGCCAATCAGACCTTGTGTGACCAAGTTGATCATGAAAAATGAGGAACACACACAATTAAATGGGACCGCTGAAAAGTTTAGTTTAAGTGACTTGCTCAGCTTCACATAGGAACGCTGTGATAAAGGGAGGGATAGAATCATAGAATCATAGAATCATAGAATAATAGGGTTGGAAGGGACCTCACGAGGTCATCTAGTCCAACCCCCTGCTAAAAAGCAGGACCACTCCCCCTAAATTATCCCAGCCAGAGTTTTGTCTAACCGAGCCTTAAAAATCTCCAAAGATGAAGATTCTACCACCTCCCTAGATAGCCCATTCCAATGCTTCACCACCCTCCTCGTGAGAAAGTTTTTCCTAATATCCAACCTTGACCTCCCCAGCTGTAATTTGAAACCATTGCTCCTTGTTCTGTCGTCTGTTACCCTCGAGAACAGCCTAGCTCCCTCCTCTTTGGAGCAACCCTTCAAGTAGTTGAAGGTTGCTATCAAATCTCCCCTCAGTCTTCTCTTCTCTAGACTAAATAAGCCTAGTTCCTTCAGTCTCTCCTCATAAGTCATGTGCCCCAGCCCCCTAATCATTTTTGTTGCCCTCCGCTGGACTCTTTCTAATTTGTCCACATCCTTTCTGTAGTGGGGAGCCCAAAACTGGACACAGTACTCCAGATGCGGCCTGACCAGTGTCGAATAGAGGGGAATTATCACATCCCTCGATCTGCTGGCAATACTCCTACTGATGCAGCCTAATATGCCATTGGCCTTTTTGGCAACAAGGGCACACTGTTGGCTCATATTCATCTTCCCGTCCACCATAACTCCCAGGTCCTTTTCTACAGCGCTGCTACTTAGCTGATCGGTCCCCAGCCTGTAGCAGTGCATGGGATTTTTCCGTCCTAAGTGCAGGACTTTGCACTTGTCTTTGTTGAACCTCATGAGGTTTCTTTCGGCCCACTGTTCCAATTTGTCCAAGTCTCTCTGGATCCTGTCCCTGCCCTCCAGAGAATCTACCATTCCCCCCAACTTGGTGTCATCCGCAAACTTACTAAGCACGCAGTCTATTCCATCATCAAGATCATTAATGAAGATGTTGAATAGAACCGGCCCCAGGACCGACCCCTGGGGCACTCCACTCGTTACCGGTTGCCAACCAGACATCGAGCCATTGATTCCTACCCGCTGAGCCCGTTGATCTACCCAGTTTTCGATCCACCTTACGGTCCACTCATCCAACCCATACTTCCTTAACTTGCCAACGAGAATGTTGTGGGAAACCGTATCAAAAGCCTTGCTAAAGTCAAGGTATATCACGTCAACGGCTCTTCCCGCATCCACAAATCCAGTCATCTCATCATAGAAGGAAATCAGGTTGGTCAGGCACGATTTGCCCTTGGTGAATCCATGTTGACTGTTCCTGATCACTCTATTTTCCTCCAAGTGTTTCAGGATGGATTCCTTGAGGACCTGCTCCATGATTTTCCCAGGGATTGAGGTGAGGCTGACCGGTCTGTAGTTCCCCGGATCCTCCTTTTTCCCTTTCCAAATATCCAAGGCAGCATTTAACTACCTACACCATGAGATTGTCCTTTCTCTTCTTGCAATCCTCTGTATTATTCACAACATACCTTCAAACTTCTGCAACGTTAAACAGGGGTCCTAAAACAACATGTGATTTATGCAAGTCTCATTCATTCCCTCAGTAGACCACCCTGTTGACTGAAATGTTTTCTAAAAACATTCAGCTTGAGACATCTACTATATCAAGTTTCAGCCCAAACAATTAAAATTGGCAGTTAAAAGCAACTGAAAATAAGGTCTCATAATGGGAAGTGTGAGGCAACTTTAATAATACTGGATGCTATTAGCTCTGCTTAAAAATATAATTATATAAATCCCTGTTCCCAGGATGGGTGAAAATAGTAGTTAAAATTTTATCCTTTTCTGAAGATTAAAGTAAAATCAAATATTATAATAAAAATAATATATTTTTAAAGAAAAATGCTTAACAATTATCAAAGTGCATATTATATGATTAAGATTTTCAAAGGTACACTGATATTCAGAATGCATTTTAGATAATTTAAAAAGAGTAAAACTTTAGGTGATATGTGTTTCTGCCCACAGTATGTTATTTGAGTGTGTATTTAATATTAACGTAACATTTTATTAGCTAAATATTTAACATATTTCTACCTACTAGAGTAGAAATATAAAATACTGTTTGAAAACTTTCTTAGCAATGCATTCCATCTTAGTTTGCTATGAAAGACTCATCTAAACATTCATTAAATCCAAAAAGACAAGGATAATTTTTTCCTGACATATAAAAAACCTACTAAGTTCCCTGCATCTATGTGATATGCTTATAAAAGGGAATATGATCATTTGAAACTAGAAAGTGTGACTTGTCAATACTCGGAAAACTGAATAAATGTGATAAGCAACTACAGATATAAGGTACAAAACCAATAAATCTCATACCTGATGCAACTGCCTTGAATTTTTTCAGCAGTCGTATATGAGTTTCAGGTTTGATAGCATGCTTCACAAATTCTGAACAACCACAGTTTTCAAGGAGAGTAAAATAATAAAGCAACCGCTGGTGATCTGTGCCTTCAATACCCGGGTATACATATTTGGTCATGTGTTCATGTAGGGATTCAGGGTTCGTTTTCAAAGTCTCAAAGAGACCAAGACTCTGTGCTCTGTCTTCTATTTCTACAGTAGATAAGCTGTGTATAAAACAAAATATTGTTTTAAAGGTTGGACACTCAAGGAAATTAAATGCATTTGTATGTACACGAGACATGACATCTTTTCTTTTACTCAAGTAGCAAGAAACGTATTTTGAAGCGCAACTACTACTTCAAGTACATGTGTCTGAAGTGGAAAAAGTGATTCCAAATATTTAAGGTTTTTTTTTTTGGTTTTTTTTTTTGGTTAACAATTCAAGTTCCTGCAAAAGGAGGAAAAGAGTCTGGGTAATAAACTACTTATTTAGACATGATTTTTCAATATGTAAAATGTCAAATTAGTCTAAACCACATTTTTCATACTTCTACATTTCAATTCCATCACTGAAGGCATCCAAAGCACTGGATCACCATTTAAACATCTATTTTCAGGGTTTATAGTTTGCTGGGAAAAAACAAACAAACAACAACAAAAAATCACTAAGATGAAACTTGGTGATGAGTTCTTTATCATGGAGCAAGATTTTGGCAGTTTTAAAGTTTTACAAAGATAAGAAAATGGAACTTTTACAGTTTAAATAAAAAAAATAAAATAAAAAGGTAATTATTCCACGTTATGAATTGCTCGATTTTGCTGACCAAGTTTTTGTAAAATGGTAGAAATTTTTACATTATAAAAAAGGAACATACACATACATGGGCATGAACAGTAAAATTACACACTTGAAACATGATATATTAATGCTTCTGATGTACAATAGTCAGAGGAATTGGTCACTTAAGGGAAATGGTAATAGCATATCTTTAGATTGCTTATGTGATTTGGTAATGACCAGAAAGTTAATATCTGATGGACTGTTGGCAAAATGTCAGATGATTTGGACCAGATTGCGACAAGGTTCTCCACTTGAAATGACTTTTTGCCAGTCTGGGGCTTTGTTGGTTTCATGCAGTTTACACTAGCAACAAATGTAATTGATAGTGTATAATATTCATTTCCCTGCAAGTGCAGCATATAGTTCTCATATGGAGATACCTTCAGACAACCTAATCAGTCACTAAAATTGGCAATAGCAGATTGAAGCATTTCTCCAGAGATGTAATGCACATGAAGATTCAGCTATCCAGCCCTGTGCAGTAACACTGAGAAAAATCTATGGGTAGGATGAGGAAACCTGTCATTCTATTGCCCATTCTGTATGTAACTTATGCATAATCACTTTCTAGGTCTGTCACCCACCTGTGATACTCATTACATTTAACTAACAATGAAAATGACACTTGACTAGCTGGAAGACCAAAAATCTCTTCAAGTAGTTCAGTGCAAATGAGAAGAAGCAAAACAACAACAATAAATACAGATGCAGACAGAATAAAAAAACAAAAAAGGAAAATGTCTAGATTAGAAAGTGCTGCAAATATAACTCTCACAAGCTCCATTCTAAAGAATTTAACACATAATACATTCCTACAAGGTCAGATGTTTTCTGTCTCTTCTTCCTTATTAAAATGGAGTTATATTGTGCATATTGCCACTGCAGTAGCAACATTAAAAGGTTATATATTTATCTGTGATTTCCAAATAAAATATGCCCAGTTTTCAACCCTAGAGACAATTTTTCTAATTTTTGTCACTCAATCTTGTTTCAGTTGGACTTAAGCTGGTAGCTTTTATTGCAAGAAAGTTTCTACATACAGAACCAGAGGGTTAGCCGTGTTATTCTGTATATAGCAAAAACAACAAAAGTCCTGTGGCACTTTAAAGACTAACAAATTTCTTCGGGCGTAAGCTTTCATGGCAACAACCCACTTCATCAGATGTAAGTCGCATCAGCTGCAAGACTCAACAGCTGCATCTGATGAAGTGGGCTGCAGCCCATGAAAACTTATGTCTGAAGAAATTTGTTAGCCTTTAAGATGCCACAGGACTTTCGTTTTTACATATAGAATAATTCACAATTTAGATAATGATGTTTATGACCATATTTATACCTTGTTCTTTCATAATTGCATTGCCTCTTCAGGTCTCATGAAATAAAAATCTGCTCTTTTCCTTTCTGACTATAGCCAAAGTTTAAGTTATTGGCTAATTTTGGACCTACGGTTAAATCTTCCAAAATCTGCACTTTTCTTTAATTACCCTGTCAAGACAGATATTTGAGTACATTTACTTATTGACACTTGATAAATACTGAAGCCAGTCTGTTCACTAAATTACAATGTGCCAACATGTTTTAGACTTCTATGATCAACAGTTCTTTTCAATAGCTTCTACAGAAAGAAGAAGTTACCTTTCCCTTTAGAACGTAAAATGTAAATTTAACTTATGTAATTATCACCACAAATTCTGATTCACAGCATAATAGAATACTATGTGATCATTACTGTCAGCAGCAAATCAAGTAAATGATTACTATTATAAAACATGTGTCTCTCTTTTTCCAGATTCTGTTCACATAGTGGGTTATATAAATATCGCATATTTATCTAACAAAGATTAACACTCAGAATAAACTTGTTTTCATTTCAACATTAATGCATAACTAGGAATGCAATATTAATACAATAATCTCCAGACGGAATTATGCTGTAATGGCCACATGCTGTCAATCACCCTTAAAATGAGATTATTGTACAACAAAGCCTGTTCTGCAATGTCATGTTATTATATATCATTTATTTCAGTGGGTCCAGGATTTTATCTCTTGTCTCTAATTTCTTTTAATGAAATAAAAAACTATAAGAACATGTTGGAATTTATGAGCTGTCATTTTTTTCCTGTATTTTTTTGTTTTTTAAAGAGAAAAATCCAGATGGCTGCTCCATCTTCAGACTTCTCCTCTCTGCACGTAAGTGGTTTTATCCCTTCTGTCTCATGTTTTATAAAATATAGTAACTTTTAATGCATTTTAATTAATAGTTAATGTTAAAAGGGGTGCAAGTGCTTCTAGAAGCTACGGCTACATTAAATGATTTCAAATTTAAAACCAACATTTTCATTTTTTTACTGAAACTGGCTTAATTGTGACTTTCAAAGCAACTGATCAGAGTTGTGTGGGCTCATTGCTTTTGTGCTGTATTTATACCGAGAGCCTGAAACACTGCCATCTGAACCTGCTAGAAGGAAAAACTGCATAGCTTCTCATTGTCTCAGATTACTCACTCATAAAAATGGGTTTATAGTATTTGCCTGTCTCACAAATTTGTTGTTACACAAGTGATGAATTGAAATCAATTAGAATTAGAAACAAAAGTGTCCTTTTTGCAAACAATATAACTAAGAATAGGCAAACTGCACCTGCTACAAAGACCTTTGATAAAAGGTGTTTCTGTAAACATTGAGAACCTCACGGGAACAGTATTATGGATATGAGAAATATATGTACTGTGGTATTAATACATTTGTATTTACAGATCTATCCTAGGCCATTCACTAAAAGAGGCACAGTGATAACTAAGAGAAGTCTGATACTACTGTCCCCGTTGTCAGTGAAATTGACACCACTGACTTTAATGCACACAGGATCACGCCCTATATGAAGAAACTGAAGCTTATATAACATGACTAATTCCTTTGTGTGGTGATAAGGTTAAGACTTTGTCACGGGTATTGTTAGAACAAGACACGGTTGGGTGATAAACAAAAGTTAATAGAAGCCTGCGACCTGCCCGTGACTTTTACTGAAATTATGGGGGGGAGGGAAAAGGAAACACTAACAGTCAGGGGAGCTGATCACTGCTCCAGCCCCGTGGCTGCTTATGCAGTGGAGCTAGACAGCTACTCCAACCCTGCTACTATGGTGGGAGAGGAAGCCATAAATAAATTAAATAAATAAATAAATAAATAAATAAAATCAATATTTAAAAATTTGCACACATTTTATATTGTTTTTAGTACATCACCTGTTTCACAAATGAACTGCAGACAATTTGCATTTATTTGTGTTGGTTGCACATATGTGATAGCAACTTCCTTTTATGTTACATTTTCTCCTACTTAAAAACAGAAACAAAAAAAACCCTTTATTCTATTGTTTAGAATACATGTGATAACTGAATGACCACTGTGAAATCTTCAGGAATGTGGCATATACATTTCTGTATCATTTAGTAGGCCACTTGGACCCTCCCTGCATGCGTGAGTTTTGAGAAGTACAAGAGCCTTCTAAAACTGCTTGAAGACTATAACATACTATTTTCAAAATTCAGTAAAAGCTTTGATGTCTCAATCATTAGTGAGTCAAAAGCCATTTGGAAAAAAAGTAATCTGTATCATAAGATAATTTTAAGAAGGTAAGGTGTGAGAAGAAATGCTTTGTCCTTGGTGATGTCAATACTTAGTGAGAACAAAAACCTAAACACTAAAGAAATCGATAGAAACTTGTACACTGAGCCAAAGCCCAATAGACAGGTAAGAACAACAATGAAACAAGAACAACAGATGGGACCTCATGAAGCCTTGAAGGGCCTTTTAAACCTTCTTCTCATCCATTAATCCTTTTATGGCTGATTAAAATGTAAATGTATGGAAAATGTGAAGTGTACTATGTGAAAGTAAACAAAATCTAGTCAACAAAATTTGCTTCTTTCTGACAGGAGAATTCTCTTGGAATGGGTCATAGCTCAACAGAACAGAACTATAAATTAATTTAGAGGAACCTCGACACTTACCCACTATCAGTGAACAGAAACTCCAGATGTGTCATATAAACTTCCCAAAGTGGAACACTGTAACGTTGAGCCAAAGAAACAGCGATCTTGTACACGTTTTCTTCAAGTGTTCTTGTTAAGGGAGAACCATAAAACACAGCAAGAGAAAACAGAGTAACTAGTCACATTAAGCTTCTTTGAAAAAAGTCAATATGAAAAATATTTAAGCTAGAAAAGATATCATTACTTTGCAGCACACAACTCAGAAACAGCGATTCAAATTAGCTTTATTTCTTTGTTTTATTTACAAAAGTAAAACACATTACAATTTTACCATTCTGTAATTGTTTGTACTAGATAAATAAAAAATTCTGAAAGGAAAAGTCATCAAAATATTAGGAAGAGATTTTCAAAGACACAAATAGGAGTTAGGATCAAACTCCCATTGACCATTAATGAAACTTAGGCCCCTAACTGCCACATTTGCCTTTGAAAATGTGCCCCTTTATTAATATTAATTTCAGACTAAAGTAGTATGAAGTATTTGTTTTACAAATAGCACTTATCCCCGTTAGCTAGCACACATACTGCCCTTTAGCACAGTAGCTCTTAAACTAATTTGTGGAATACATGGTTCTCAAAGACCTTTCTGGTAGTCCACAAATTAAAACATTCTGAAAATTTAACACTATGGAACCAGCACTGTGGAGGAAATTGAGCATATCTAATATGAAGAGGTCAGAACTTGGTTAATGTGCTGGAAATACTATCAATTGCTACTGTATTATTGTACTCTCTTGTAACAGGGCAGTCAGATACAACAACTGCTCATCCTGTTAATAGGTGTTGGAACCTTGGAGGAAGTCAGCAGGGCACACGTGATCAACAGACTTCACCATGAATAATACCAGGAACCCGAGAGAAGAACTTAGGCAGAGGAAGCTAGACCCTGGGATAGAGATCTCATGAAGGAACCCACAGAGCCGTATTTAATGTTGTGGGTGGTAATTAAAAGTATTTAAAGTAGATAGAATAGGGTTAGATCACCATCCCCAGCTCTTCTTACATCTATACATATTATAGCTATACATCTACATCTATCTATACAAGAACATATATAGACATGTCATCTACAGCTCATATATACATCTATAAACACACACACACATTATATATATATGATGGGTTGCAACCCCTGCCCCCCCAAAACCCCTATAATGGGATCTGTGTATCTTTCTTGTTCACCTTTGCAATTTAATTGTATGGTTTAATGCAAAGTACATCATGCCTGGTCTTTTTTGAAGGCTCATGACATACTCTGCTTTATTGTTATGGTAGCATGTTTCCTGCAGCAACATGTATGTATACAGTTATGAAACGTGTCCCCAAGTGTGTTTCACATGGCTCAAAAACAGGGTGGGAAGGGGCAGATAAACGGAGCTCTCTCTCTGCAGGTAGGGGAAGGAGTGCATGACAAAGGTTATGCAAATTAAGCTCCCCAGCTCAGGAGGGAAAGATCATGATACAAAGAATCACCTCATCCCTTTAAGGGTGGGGCCAAGGGAGGGTTTGAGATGAGAAAAGGAGAAATTTTGAACTGGTGAGGGGATTTTCCTGCTTGGATCTCCATCTTGCAAGCAACTTCCAAGGCCTGCACCTACCCAGATGGCCAGAAGAACAAAGCTGCATGATCAGCAGCAGCCAGTCATGTGAGTAAGCTACAAAATAGACTAACAGTGAACGTTAGCTTAGAAGGCATGCTATTTTTTAAAAAATTTGGTAGTGATAAACTCATTGACTGACTGACTGATTGATTGCGCATTGATTTTATATATCAACTCACTTAAAATGATGTTTTAATCAATAAACTAGTGTTTGTTTTATCTAAAATTGTGTGGATTTGGGGAAAACAAAGTTGAAGTGACTTAAAGCAAAAGTGATACATACCAATTCATTGTTAAAATGATGGACCAGAGTAAATGAGACTGCAGTGATCAGGGAAGGTCTTGATCCCTGCAGGACAGAAGTTCCTGGTGTGGCATCTGGAAGTGCTTGCTGTGGGACCACCTCCTGTGTGGTTAGTGAGTGCACTTCCACTGCCTGGGACTGATTACATGCAGGAAGCTGGTGTGGGCTGAGCTAATAGTGGGGGTCCAACTAGCAAAGCAGGGTAAGTTGGGATCCAGGGTTAGCACAGCAGCACACTAGACCAGACTGCAGATGTCACAACACATATAGATATATACAGAAGATGGCTGGCTGGCTGGCTTTGGGTTTTTAGGGGGCTTAACTCTGACTCTAGAGATATAATAGCAATGGGGGCTGGTAGCTCCACCTATTAAGACTACTTGTCACTTCCCGTTATAAAAGCATGTCTTCAGTTGCTTATATATTTCCTAAATGTAATTGCGTGGGCTGGCCAGAGAAAAACAGGTGCTGGTACGCCGGTACTGGTAGGAAAAAAAAAACGTGAGAGTGTCCGTCCGTCAGTCCCAGCATGATATTTTTCCCTGCTTACATATATAAAAGCTGGGAAAATTATCATGCTGGGATATGACTACACTTTTGATATATTAAATGGCCTTTTTGTTTATGACTATTTGCCCCAAAAATGATAATATAGGAAAACAGACTCCTTGTGAAGTCTGTGCCTTTCTGCAATTATCAAATCATTCTTTGCAAAGATTATGTAAAAAGCTATTTTGCATTGAATAATGTATTGTGCAGATTAAAAGGAGGTAAAACAAAATGTTAGAATAGAAAAACAATGTTTGAAGACAGAAGTTTACTCTCCCTTTTCTTTTGGTAGGTGTCTTTTCTGCTCAAGATAGCATCATCACACTCTACCCTTCTACTGCAGCAAGCTTTCCTGTCTCTCTTCTCCACAAGGAAAAACTAGGCTCAGTACTCTTATTTACACATGGGAAGAGATTCTTGGCATCCTTTTTGCCTCCAGTATACAAGTCAGAAGAAAACTGACCTATGCTATTTTTTTTTTTTAAAGTTAATCTGCAATGATATCTTCAATGTCAGAGGAGGATTAAGAATATCTGGGGCCTTGGGCACAAATGTCTCAGAGTCCACTCGCCTCCCACCCTTTCCCCTCCACCTTCCTGTTCTCCGCGCCCTCGTCCCCCACCCCCACAGGTGCTATTTTCCCACAGGTTCAGAATCAGATAATGATCCTGGGAGGATGGCTGGCATAGGACCAGAACTCAGCAGCGCTGCCTCTGAGCTGAGCCTCCAGAATGCACACAGCTGTGTGCTGCCTGCACGGGTTTCCAGGAAGGTGCCACTGTGCACTCTGGGGGTTGTTGTTTTTTTATGCAGGGCCTGGGCCACAGCTCAAATCTTATTGGTGGGTGGACTCCATTTTCCTCCATGCAGTGCAGCCGGTGCTAGAACAGAGAGGGCGGTGCTACGCAGTCACAGACTGCGCCCCTGACCTGTTCGGGTGAGCTGAACGGATGCTGCTGGGATGCTTAAAATAAAAGGGTGAGGGCAAAGGGCCCCCCACGATGTGCAGGCCCCTGGGCACTGGCCCTGTAGGCCTGTGCAGTAATCCGCTGATGCCTATTATTATTGTGAATTAGCAAGGTTCTTGTACGTTGTTCTACTTTAAAAAGAAGCTACAATGTTTGGTTTTTTTGCTGATCCTCTGTGCTAGCTGGTATAAAGCTGCTGAAATTTTGTTTGCTTATAGTAGCAGGCATGACTGTTTAACTCCAAAACAGTATTTCACAAACACATACACGGAGCATTTGAAGGCAATGTGATATGTTTCTACAGTGTCCCAGGATGAATCAAATAGTTCCTGGAATACTAAACTTCTCTTGTGTAGATGATACCAAAAAAGATGCATATCAAGTATGCATAACTGAAAATCCTTAAATTCCAAAGGGGTAGCCGTGTTAGTCTATTGTAGAAAGACAACAGAGTCTTGTGGCACTTTTAAAGACTAACAGATTTATTTATCGCATGAGCTTTCGTGGGAGAAAATCCCACTTCGTCAGACGCTTTGAAGATGGGAAACTTACAGAAGGGGAGGAAATTAAATACAGGGGAGTGTATGACATAGGATCAGGTCAGGCTGTAACAGCAAATCAAAATAGGCGTTAAGATTCAAACACTGGGGAACAGCACATAGAGGAGGGTGAGGTCAAATCACCTGTTGTAATGAGAGAAAAATCCATAGTCTCTGTTTAACCCCAAGACAACTGAGTCAAATTTGCATATAAGTTCGAGTTCTGCAGTTTCTCTTTGAAGCTGTGATTTGTTATTCATCTGTTTCAACACAGCTATTAACAAGTCGTCAAGGGAGTGAGCAGGGAGATTGAAGTGTTCCCCTATTGGTTTTGTAGTGTTGCAATTTCTGATATCAGATTTGTGTCCATTTATTCTTTAGCGGAGACTGTCCTGTTTGTCCAATATATAAGGCAGAGGGGCATTTCCGGCACATGATGGCATAAATCACATTGGTGGATGAGCAGGTGAACGAGCCCTTGATGGAGTAGGTGGCTTGATTAGGCCCTGTGATGGTGTCATCAGTGTAGATATGAGGGCAAAGTTGGCAGTGTGGTCTGTTGCAGGGATATGTTCCTGCTTTAGTGTTTCTGTTGTGTGATCTGTAGTTGCTGGTAAGTATCGTTTTAAGGTTAAAAGGATTTAGGTGCCTAAGTCTCAAAATCTGGTACCATTGGGATTAGCAAAATTTCCCATTCTGTTCTCCCTATATCCTAAAAGCCCCTAAAATTGCTCCAAAAAAAGCTCCCTTGATGCCTATTTCCAGAGGGGTAGCCGTGTTCGTCTGTCGTACAGCAAAAAACAACGAGAGTCCTGTGGCACCTTATAGACTAACAGATTTTCTTCGGCATACGCTTTTGTGGACTATAACCCAACAAGGTGCCACAGGACTCTCGTTGTTTTTTGCTTGATGCCTATGTTTCTTCCTGGGAGCACATGCACTGCAGTCCCATGTCTGAGTGAGTCAACACCATAGCACTGCATGAAGCAGGGAAAGATAGGGCTTCCTCCACCTAAGTTGCCGGAGGAGAACAATTTGGTAAGCATGCTCTGAGTTTGCCCAGTGTATCAGGCCCCCATAGTTGAGCTTATAGGAAAGAGGCCAGTAGGTAAAGAGGATCAGCTTCAGAACTTTTAGCCTTGTGGTTGGAGTACTCACCTGGGATATTGGAGACTCCCACTTCAAGTCCCCCTACCACCAACTGAGGTGGGAGAAGGGATTTGAACTGGGAGACCTACCACCTCCCAGGTGAGTGCTCTAGCTACTAGGCTCTGGGATATTCTGACGTGGGGCTAGCTCCTTCAGCTTCTCCGCTGAAGTTGTTCCACTATGGATATATACTTTTTTTAAAAGTCATTGGCACAGGGGTCTGGATCCAGGTGAAACAGGTTCTTGAACTGGGGCATCTCCCACATCTCAGGTGAGTAAATTAACCACTGGGCTAAAAATTAGGAAGGAGGTCCTCCCCATACCCTGTTGCTAAAGTGCATAGGTACCCAATGCCAAGAGGGGTCTGCAGATGAGAATATCAAGCAGAGGAAGGCATGTCCCTACAGTCTGCAATTAAGTTCTACCTCTGAGAGAGGGGCGTGTGTTAGCAAAACACTCCTTAGCATCTCTTAATGTCGTTTAGATGAGGAGCAGCCTCATATGCTGGATTTTGTTAATTTAATTCTAAGGTGCCTCTCTCTCCCTACTCATCGTATAAGAAGCTGAGGCATCTAACTCAGGCTTTTGGAATCCCACTGAAAGGTAGGTGTTTGGAGGCTCAGCACTGCCATGCCTACATTTCTTTGTGAACTTCAGAGGAACTGTGAAGCCTGTTCTAGAGAACCCGAAGAATAGGATAAAGAGGTTCTGGAAATTAGGATTAAAATCCAACAACAAAATTTTAGAAGGAAGAATCTTAAAAGAGCTGGGTATCTAGTCAATTTTATGAAACTGATGTTTAATTAAATCTACTAGATTTGAGACAACAAAGGGTATATCTTTTTGCAAAATATGCCTTCTATAACTGAAATCTCAACATTAAAAACACAGGGTTTATCTATTTTAATTAATTAATTAAAATTAAATAGAGGAAGACACTTATTTTTAGCATGGTTCAAAAAAAATGCTTTTCCCCCCTGTTTTAATGGACTTCAATTTCAGTAGCTAAAGCATAAAAATAAGAGCTGGAGAGGAAGACAATCTCCTGCATTTATTGATCCATTTGGTTGGACAAACAACAATTCACCTGACTAGAGTAGTTGGAGAAAAAAGGTCCTATTTATAGCAACATTGCAAAATAAACCTGCAACACAAGTGATGACTAATAAGTCCTTCTAAAGGTTAGTGCTGCTGAAAATGTATTTTCCTGTTTTGAATCTTAAGTAACTCTACTTGAACAGAGCCAATCAAAACATGCAACAGATATTACTTACTCTGCCAACCCTAGTATAGTTTCTCTCTTGTACCGGCCATCTGCTGTAAACCTCTGCACATCCACTCCTTTGCCAAGGCCTTGAAGAATTTGAGCCTGAGTGAAATCCAGCAGTCGTTCATTGTAGTAGTACAGCTGCTTAATCAAAGTTGCTATTTCTTCAGGCCAGTCTGCACAGCCACACTCAGTAACATGCTTTGTGACCATCTTAATCAACTCTTTTGGATCTGCCTGTGGAATCAATGAAAACAAAACAAAACAAAAAACAAACAGAAAATACACTTTAAACTTTAGAACAAAGTTGCCATACTACGATCTATCTGATGTTGTTTTCATTATTTAAACACGAAATATTTCTTTCATCCTGAGAGATATGATTAGTTCTGGTAGTATTCTGGTAGTATATTTTAAAGATAGGGAGCCTTTCTGAAACTCATAGAACCTTTCAAAATTGTAGAAACATGAATGTGATCACTCAGTGATAAATATCCTAAACATGTTCATACAACAGATGCAAGTCAAATCTGTACTGCTCATGTAAAATTTGTATTTGTCCTGGAAGATATAAATAAAGAAAACTAATTTCCTTTATAATTATTGAAAGCAGTATTATAGTGTATATTATGTAACAATAATAGTTAAAGCACTAAAATAAGAGAAGAAAAATCTCCTTACTACTAAAAATCAAACCTATTGATCCGTTTGGTTGAAAGATTAATTAGCAGATCCTAAACTACACTTATAAAACATAAATTACCTGGTTACAAATTAGCTAACATCCATCCTACAGTCCAACTGGAGAAAATGCCACAAATACTAAAATAATATTGCTGAATCATTTACTGTTTTCAGTCAGTGAGAGAAATAAAATACAAATGTAACAGCTTATCCATTACAAGATAAAGAGCTGTTGAGAGCTTTAAAAACCATCTGTTACATATTTAACTGCCCAATGATACACACAATGGTAGTATCTAGCTCATATTTTGAAATCTGCACACAGAAATCAGATATTTACATGTTAATAAATCCATAGCACTCAGACTCAGATACACTTAAATTTTGTATTGTCATTTTGCATTCTCTGTATTATAAATTCTTCATCTTCCATTTATACAGTGATATTCATCCCAAAGAAATTTACAAACTTTCTTAACTGTTATACGAGATGCACACTGATCCACCTACTCAACCACTGAAACATCATAAACTCTATGGTCAAACAGGATGTAGCAAAACCACCCTATTTTTTTTTTTTAGTAAAGGAAGAGGGCTCTATCTGAAATTCAAACTGTATGGCAGGTCATACAGAGAGGCAGGGGGGAAGGGAGGAGCTGTAAGGAAGGAGCAGCCACAGCACAGTGTTGCTTGGGGGCTGAGAGCAGCTCCAATCAGGGCACCATTGAGCTCACGTGGTAGGAAGGGGAAGGGGTTGAGGTGGAACTGGGAGGAGGGAGGACTGCTGCACCTCAGCCAAGGTGCTGCTGTATCCATATCTCATGGTGGGAAAGAGGCGAGGGAAGAGATGGGGGTGAGAGGAGGGACTGGCTGTCGCAGTATGGACAGTCCCAGCTGGAGAGCCTGATGAAAGCCTTAGATGGGCCATGTGCTGTGCATGGTCAGTAGCTTGACCACCCTTGCTCCGAGGGAAGAGTGCCACTCACAGGATCATCAACACTTATTTCTGCATCATCCTGTTCATTCTTTTGTGACACTCAGGCCAACCTTTGTAAATTTGAGACCAATCAGTTAATATTTGGAAAAGTTTTAACACACTGAAAACGGGGTTATAACAAGTGTTAGGCAACTAACTATGTGCTCTGCCTATAACAAATACTCAGTAAATCCTTTTCCTGAACTTCCAAGTGCTTTAATTTGTCTTTTAGATTGTAAGAGCCTCATGGCAGGGACTCACTCTTTGCCCTAAACAGCAGTAAGGCCACTGATAATGCTAAAATAAATAATAAATATAGTAATGAAAGTGACAGAAAATAATTTATGCAAGTGTGCCAGAACTTTTTCTAGTAGAGTGGCAAAGTAATTTACTTTACAGTGCACAGGAATAATTATGTTCTTACAAAAATGCATAACATGAAAAGCAAAGTGATTTAAATTTTATATGTACTAGAACTATTTGAAATACATTTGCAAGGCTGGTAAGCCTAAAATCTGACCTACTTTTCTCTTCTCTTTCTTCACTGCAAGCTAACTTCGAATCTTCCCTTTCAAGGTCCTTCACACACTATCGAGATTGACTCTTTTCTATGCTCTGTTAACAAAGAGAGCCTTCACTGCTCTCCTTAAGTTCTCAAAGAAGCATCTCTCTGCTTTCTCCCATGGTGCCTATCATACTTGGGAGGAGCTTCCTGTAAATATCTGCAAAGCCAACTCCTTGCCCTCTTTCAAATCCATCCTTTAAACTCTCCTTTGCCACAATGCTTACAAAAAAAATTGACAAGTAGCCAGCAGGTGTACTGAAATCTCTGCTTCCCACTCTCTCCAGTGCTCTCTTGCTGTTTCCTTTTTCTCCCCCTCTCTGTACATAGCCACTTGCTTCTTGTTTTATAATTAGATTATAAACTCTTTGGTCTGGGACCATCTCTTTTGTTATTGCGCTTTCACAATATAAATAATTATTGATATATTAAGCGGATGCTGTGGCTAAAAGAGGTAATGCAAGTTTTAGATCTATAAGCATGAGAATTTCCTTCAGAGCAGAAAGACTATTGCCTATGTGTGAGCCACAGATGGGCCTGCTACTAGAGTACAATGCCCAGTTCTGGTGTCCACAATTCAAGAGCAATATTGAGAAATTGGAGAGCGTTCAGAGAAGAGTCATAAAAATGATTAAAGGACTGGGAAAACATGCTTTATGGTAAGTGATTCAAGTAGCTCACATCAAAGAGATGGTCAAGGGATGATTTGATCTCTAAGTATCTACATGAGGAACACATTTGATAACAGAGGCTTTTCAATTTAACAGGCAAAGGTATATAACAAGATCCAATGGCTGTAGGTTGAAACAAGGCAAATTTAGTCTTGAAATAAGGTGGAAATTTCTAAAAGCAGTTTTGAGCACTGGATCAAGTGACTGTGGGTTGTGGTAGATTTTCCATCAGTGGAAATCAATCTAAAGATTAGATTTATTTCTTAAAAATATGATCTAGTTCATATCACAGCTGTTGGAACTAAGCAGGAATTAATCTAGAGAAGTTAGGAAGGCATTCAGACTAAATCACCAGAGATCAGGTCACGCTATACTGTGTCTCTTTACTGATTTGTCAATAACATCCTCAACATGGTTAGTAAAACAACAGAGTCCTGTGGCACTTTTAAAGACTAACGTATTCACTAAGAGAATTATATTATTTAGTTGACCAATCACAAAATGTTTAACAAAGAATCATATTGCTCAGTTTGTGATTAATCCGTAAACTGGGAAATTTACCAAATTTATGATCTTCAAAGCGTCTGACGAAATGGGATTTTCTCCCACGAAAGCTCAGGCGATAAATAAATCTGTTCATCTTTAAAAGTGCCACAGGACTCTGTTGTTTTTCTGCAATAGACTAACATGGCTACTCCTTTGGAACTTGACTACATGGTTAGTAAAATCCATTTATTCATGTCTGAATATTGGTGACTTCAAAGCAGAATGTTTAGAAGCCTTCTTGAGCCTTCACTAGCTTTGAGCACTCAGCAGCTGACATCCCAGTGATCTTTTGCATCTCCTTACTGGTCAACCCCTAGTACAATAACCCATCATCATTCCTTTCACAGTTACTTCCACTTCTATGCCTGAGGTGACCAATATATATATGTTTGCACCTGTTGATTTCTGACAGCACTGTCTACTTCTCTCCAATAATGTTTCTAACAGAAGCATTCATCATCCAGGAGATACGAAAGAGAAACACAGCGGATGAGCTAAATTTAGAGTCTGCCTGCAAAACCCTTGTGCTGTGATGGATCAATGTATGAGACCAAATAGAAAAAACGTTAATTTGGGGCTAGTAGTTTTGACTGCACCTTTCTCCACACTGCCCCTATTTCGTTCACTAAGCCATCACCCTCTTCTCCTTCAAATCCCTCCTAAACAATCACCCTAACATTATACCCAAGAGTTAACCTATACGTATCATAATGGTTACTGGAACCATCAAGATTTGCATACATTACAAATGGATAACTACATGTTCTCCTTTTCATCACTCATTGCTCTATGACACCCCACTTTCGCTAGTGTTTTCCTGCCATTTGCCTCAAATCACTCAGTCCAGCAATGATCCTTAATTACAGAAGAAGGCACTGCACTCTAACTGCAAGAGGCATGGAAAGCCCTATCTTCCTATATTTATATATCCACACTTAAGTCAGTATTAGGGAACTGAGTTATGAATGGTAGATTGAGTCTTAGTCATCTGTGATGTTTCTTCTTTTTTGGCAGGAACATATATTAATATACAGATACACAAGTCACCGAAAATGGACACCAAAGTTGATAGAATTCTTTAAGCAACCTCCATAACATTCCATCTTTAATATTTGAATGATAATATTCTTTTCTGCAGCTGAATAGCTCAACTTCAGACAAGCCTGTATTAAACCGTGTTGTTTCTTCTTTTTATATGTAATGAGATTCTTGAACCCTGACATATTAAAACAGCTCCCACATGGACAAATTAATTCTCACTAATGTCACAGGGCTTGAAAACAATGGTTTTTAATATAATTGTAGTAAGTAACGGAAATTGACCTTGCATTTCCTTATAAGTTGACTTATTCCATCTTAGTCACAAATTCCAATGTGATTTTGATATCTATTTTTCATTAAAATGTATGAACCATTGCCACTTTATGTTAATCCCTTATTAAGTGAGCACTTAATGTGAGTGTATTTAACAAAAAAAAAAAATCTTTTTGAGAAACATACTGAAATGCTCGATATAGAGCAGTCAATCTAGGTTGTAAAAATAATAAAACACTTACCCATGCAATCATAGGACCCTGAAGTCTAATTAGTTCTTTGGACAAGAAATGCATTTTTCATTCCCAGAACTTAAATGTTATTCAAGGGCAAGAAATGCCCTCCAAAACAGATGGACTTGAGTATTTGCTTTTTGTTTACATGGGACCACGTGCATCATAATTATCCATTTATGCAACCATACGATGCAACATAAGAACTACAGAGCTAGTGACTGTTAGACCACTGTGTCAGGGTACAAAATAAGTCATTGACAATATTAGATCATGAGAAAGTCACCTGGCCTCTTTCCACTTCTCCTGAGACATGCTTGTCTTAAAATCATAGAGGATTAGTTTTGAATGTGACCTCAGGAGATAATCAAGTCCAACCCGCTGCTCAAAGCAGGACCAACCCCAACTGAACCATCCCAACCAGGGCTTTATCAAGATGCATCTTAAAAACCTCCAAGGATAAAGATTCCACCACCTCCCCAGGTAACTTATTCCAGTGCTTAACCGCCCTTCTAATGAAAAGATTTTCCTAATATCCAATTTAGACTTCTCCCACTGCAACTTAAAACAATTGCTCCTTCCATCACCTGCGACCACTGAGAATTGTCTGGTTCCATCTTCCCTGGAACCCCCTTTCAGGAAGTTAAAGATAGCTATCAAATCCCCCTCATTCTTCTATTCTGCAGACTAAACAAGTCTAGTTCCCTCAGCCTCACCTCATAAGTCATGTGGCTCCAGCCCCCCAATAATTTTTGTTGCCCTCCAGTGGACTCTTTTCAATTTGTCCACACCCTTTCTATACTGGCTGAAAACTGGACACAGTACTCTAAATGAGGCCTCACCAGTGCTGAATAGAGGGGAATAATCACTTCCCTCGACCTGCTAGCAATGCTCCTACTAATACAACCCAAAGCACCGTTAGCTTTCTTGGCGATAAGAACAGTCTTGACACATAACCTACTTCTTGTCCCAGGTCTTTTTCTGTCAAACTGCTGCCTAGCCATTCGGGTACCAATCTATGGATGTGTTTGGGATTCATTTATCTTAAGTTCAGGAATCTGCACTTGTCCTTGTTGAATCTCATCAGATTTCTTTTGACCCAATCCCCTAATTTGACTAAGTGACTATCCTTGCCCTCCAGTATATTTACCACTCCCCCAAGTTTAGTGTCATCTACAAATTTGTTGAGGGTACAATCTACTCCATCCTCTGTATTATTAATGCAGGTGTCGAACACCAACTTCTGGGGCACTCTGCTTGTTGCCAAGTGCTGACTAGACAGCAAGCTGCTGACCACTGCCCGTTGAGCCTGATGATCTAGCCCAACGGTTCTAAACTTTTTTGACTCGAGGGCCACCAACCTCCACCAGCACCCCCACTCCCCCAAAAAGCAGTGTGCCTCCTTGCTCACTGATCTCCCGTCTCCTTGGCTGCAGCAGGGAAACCACATGTATCCTGCTGCTCTGTACACTCTATCTGGGTTCCAAGGCAGTGGCTCCATTCTGCAGCCAGGATGATGGAAGATCAGCGCTCCCGTCCCCCATAAGTCCAACAAGGACCCTAGCACTTATGGACCTAGGCAGAGTGCTTCACAGTGCTCCCTGGTGGAGGCTGGTGGCCCTCGAGTCAAAAAAAGTTTAGAACCATTGGGCTAGATCATCAGGCTCAACGGGTAGTGGTTAGCAGCTTGCTGTCTAGTTGGCACTTGGCAACAAGCAGAGTGCCCCAGAGCTTGGTGTTCAACACCTGCATTAATAATCCAGAGAATGGAGTAGATTGCACCCTCAACAAGGCAGCGGGATGGGAACGCTGATCTCCTATCGCTTTGGCTGCAGCAAGGAGCTTGCATCAGTCTTTTAGCCGTGTGGAAACACACTTCGCCTCGGTCCTTAGGCAGGGACTCCATTCTGCAGCCAGCAGGAGGAGAGCCAAAGGCCACTTTGAAAGCCCCTGAGGGCCACTTTTGGCTCCTGGAACACAAGTTGGGAACCACTGATCTAGCCAGCTTTCTATCCATCTTATAATTCATTCATTCAACTCATACTTCTTTAATTTGCTGATAAGAATATTGTAGAGGACAGTATGAAAAGCTTTGTTAAAAGATAAGGTACATCACATCCACTGCTTTCCCCACTTCTACAGAACCAGTCATTTCATCATAGAAGGCAATCAGGTTGGTCAGAGATGACTTGCCCTTGATGAATCCATGCTACTTTTTTTTGATCACCTTCCTCTCTTCTAAGTGCCTCAAAGTATTCCTTGAGGACCGGATCCTTGATTTTTACAGGAACTGAGGTGAAGCTGACCAGCCTGTAGTTCCCTGGATCCTATATCTTCCCTTTTTTGAAGATAGGTACGCTATTTGCCTTTTTCCAATCATCTGTGATCTCCCCCAATAGCCACGAGTTTTCAAAGATAATGCAATGGCTCTGTAATTACATCGGCCAACTCCCTCTTAGTGCTATGTTTCTCCCAGCTCATTTTAACGATTTATATAACCTTCATATCTCATTTATATTTGTTTCCTTAATTGTGAATTATATCTTTTGAAATAAATTTCAAACATATAATTTAAAAACATTTTATAAATTCAAAATATAAAACTAAAAAAAATACACGAATTTAAAAATTAGAAGGCAGCTGGAGTTAAATACTTCGAAGAAAAAAGTACGTAAATCAGGTGCACATACTCGCATACAAATACCCTTTAAAGTAACTGATCTAGTACAATATTTGGACTTCACAAAAGTATTTTAAACAAGACACATTTTAAAGACACAATGGCAGTGCCGGGAGCTCAGTAGGCAGACATTTCAGATTGTTTCCCTGAGCTCTACGAAAAGGACACTAAGTTAATGGAAGTTTCATAGTATTTCATTTGCTCCTCATTTTGAAGAACTTAAAATAAATGCAAAGTGTTTTTGTTTCTACATCGTTCTCCTCACTCTGGTATTTATTCAAGCAATGCATATTCACAGCACAAAAGGGTGGAACATTATTATTTGATATTAGAATGAGTATATCTAAAATTTAAAAAACAAAAAAAACCCACATCTCTGCATATACAAGCGTGAACAGAGCGCTTGCAATTCTCACGATTTATGAAACTTAGATACGCATCAAATCATGGTTTACACAGTCAATTTGTAAGTTTGACTTAATTTCCATACTTTCAACTGACAGCTCTACCACAGTTTTCTTTGTGCTTCAATAGCATGGAGCTCCTGGAAATGCAGTTTATTAGAAACTGTAGATGACAACCCCTGTAATTACCAACTCTAATAGCTGTATGCTGGGAAAGGGAGAACAAAAAATTTCTACAATATTGCTAAAAGAAAAGATAAAACAACTGAATAATTTATTTTGAAACAAAGTGAAGTTGATATTGTGTATAATTTTTTTCTCAAAGGTAGAAATATCCATTGAACTGCTTCCAGATAGTTCTTTTTTTTATTACTTTTATGTATTTATCTTTAATATAAATTTGGATTTTATTTTGGAATAGCCTGTGGGTTTTTTGTTTGTATGTAACTGATTGATGGTAGAGTAATATGTGAAATACTTATACTGTTACAAATGACATTTCCTAAGAGGCCTATGGGCTATTTACATGCAGCTCATAGAGATCCCAGTTGTATTTCTTACATACTTTTATGAAGTGAAGCACACTTATGAGGGCTGGAAAACGGGTTGAACGAGGCAGGCATATGAAGCAAGCTATGGCTCTGTCTACTCCACATCCAGAGACTCCAGGAAAGGAGAATGGAGGAAACTGGAAAAACTGGTATGAACTCTCTGAACTCTCAAGCACTGGAGTTATGGTTTGGGTAGCCCTTACTTTGCTATGCAAGTGAACAGACATTAAAATCTTTATTATGTGATTTGGAAAATTAGTTCTAAAGTAAAGGTAACCTAATCGCTACATAGATTAAGCAAGGTTTAGGGTTACAAGGAGATTCCTGAACAGCAGTTAGGTCTGATTGATGGAAGAGATTGAGCTGGTAGCCTGAGTAGTTTGTTACCAAATAGTAGATTATTGGAGGGGTAGGGGGAAGAAGAGGTGTTAAGTTCCAAAGGGGTAGCTGCCTTAGTCTAGTTCAGAGAAGAAAACAAAATGGAGTCTTGTGGCACTTTTAAAGACTAACAAATTTATTTATCGCAGCAGCTTTTGGAAGAGAATATATACAACTTGTTTGATTTGCTGAAGTAATCTGACCTGATCCTGTGATTACACTTACTTCACTCTATTTATCCCTCCTTCCTATACCGTTCCCTCTCGCCCCACACTCCATTTTAAAGCATCTGATGAAGTGGGATCTCTCCCACGAAAGCTCAGCGATAAAGAAGAGGTGGTTTCTGAAACAGACACATTTTCCCCTTGGCAAAGCCACTTAAGAAACTTCTTGGAACTCTCAAACAATAGGCTGAGAAAAAACAACAGACTGAGACAGACTCTCTTTCAATATTTAGCTAATATTCATAACACTAGCTTTGTGCCTCCCTAATTATGTTTTCCATACTATCTTACTACAGACATTTATTTTCAGATACCATGTAGTTTTTTATTTTACCTTTCAATATTTGCAAAAAAAAGGCTGCACTTTAAGAACATTCACCAAACTATCTGACTTAGATGCAGAGCCTTACAGTGTGGAAAACTGCTATTGAGCAAACTTGGAGAGATGATAGCTAACCTTTGACTTCAGTGGACTTCAGTGTAGTCAGAATTTAGGCCTGAATATCCAATCAGAAACAGAAACTATCTGTAACTAAAAACAATGTGACAAGATTGTGGGCCAAGTGGAAAAGGAAAGAAGAACAACCTGAGGGAAGCTAGGTCTTGTTACATGAGGTGGCAGCAAATACATCACAGAAACTCCCGAAATAGCTACAGTGGAAAGAGGCAGAGAATATTTATTCATTTATTTTCAGGTTGCAAGACTTCATTATCCTGTTTCTATGCAGTTCTTGAAGCTAAGTTTATTCAAAGTAACATATTTCATCTTACCTATTAAGCAAAGAGAATATACCTTTTAGAGAAACTTAATAGGCAAGATGAGATTTGTTACTTTGAACAAGCTTAGATGCAAGAGCTGTATAGAAACAAGATAATGAAATCTGACAACCTGAATACAGAACAGATAAACTCTGTAACTAGGAGAAACCAGGAAGGAGACTAGCCCTGCAGCAGAGAACAATTTCTGTATTATACAGTAGATGTCAACAGGGCCGTCCCTGGGGAGGGGGGGGAGAGGGCAAACAGGGCGATCGGCCCGGGCCCCGCGCGTGTGCTGCAGCCCCTCTTCCCATGGCCATCCCGCTGCCTCTGGCACCCAGCCAAAGGCGGAGGGGCGGGGCGGGACGGGAGGACTATGCCCAGCCCCTGGGCTGGCCCTCCCCGCCCCCAGGGCGGAGCAGGCAGGCCCAAGGGCAGAGCACGTATGGCCCAACCTCTGGGCTGGCCTGCCCCACACGGCTGGCTCCGTCCCCCACAGCCGGCTCCGGCTCCACCCCACCACACAGGTGGCCTCGGACTCCTGGCTGGAGCTGGCTCCCGCTGGGTCAGGCTCTGACTTGCCTTCCCCTCCCCCACACGCAGCAGCCTCGGCGTCCCGGCCCAGGGCCGGCTCCCTGGGGGGCAGAGCGGGTGCCACGTTCCCCTCCAGCATGGGGGGTGGGGCCCCACTTTGGCCAATTGGCCCCGGGCCCCACTCCCCCCACTGGACAGCGCTGGGTGTCAAAGTGTGATGTGCAGTTATTGAAAAGAGGATTGAACAGGAATTTCAGTCCAGATGGAGTAAACAGAAATATGATGGATAAAAGTTAGATGTGTGTGAATCACTCTAGAAGATGTGTGTAATGGGTTATCTAATTTCATACCAAAAATGATTTGCATTTTATGTTGAACTCATTGGGAAACAGAAAGTTATTATAGTAAATGGAGGTTCTTTGAGAAATGTGGTCTCTATCTGTATTCTATTGTGCATACACATGTTCTCCTTGCAACCAGACTTGGAAAATTCTTTGAAGGCAGCATCCTTTGGTCCACACATGCACCCTTGCTCTCCTCATGCCTTCAGCTGAGGAGATAAAAAGCAGAACTCACCAACCATGTCTCCCGTTCCTTCTCTACCACAAATACAAGAATAATCTGAAGGAAAGGTGAAGGAGGATGGGGGCATTGGAATACAGAATATATCTCAAAGAACCTTCAGTTATCAGAAGGCAAATACTGGGGGTGACTGAAAAAAAGTCTGGCGAAGGAAGAGGAGGGTGCAAGGATGCAGTAGCAGAGCTGTTTGAAATGCAACTGTCCCAAAGGATGCATCAGCTGGGAAGTCCTGTAGTAGGTCATAATGTCTCATGAATGCATGATGGAACTCCATGTACCTACGTTTCAAATGTCAAGAAGAGATACTTCTTGAAATACCACCATTGATACTGCTTGAATTCGTGTAGGATAAGCTGTCACTACATGGGCAGGAAGATGTAATAGCTGAGAGTACAGTAAGGGACAGCCCAAGATCCATTTAAAGATCCTCACAGAGAATACAATTTGACCTTGGACTCTCCATTACAATAATAAACAGCCTGGGTGATTTTCTGATTGGCTTTCTCCTTTGCAGGTAAAAGGTTAAAGCTCATTGCATGCTGAGGGAACAAAATCCCTTCTCTTCAGATGAGTATGGTTTGGGAAAAAGAACCACTAGTAAGTGGATTGACTAAGTGGTTCAGTTTGATATTAGTTTGGAGGTGAACTCAAGATGTGAACACAATAAAACTTAGTCTTTACGGAGCTTGGTGTAAAGTGGATCCACCATCAATGTTCAAAGTTCACCTGCCCTCTTGGCTGACATGGCAGCCACAAAGGATACAACCTTCATAAACAGAAGCGATATGGAACAACTAACTAATGGTTCAAAGGCAGGCTTAGTGAGTACCAAAAACACAAGGTTTAAGTCTCACTGAGGAAGAGGTCTCCTTACTGAAGAAAAAGTTATGATTAGGCCCTTCAGAATCTCTGTTAGTCAGTGAGTGAGAGAAAATTGAGTAATCATGTGAACATCGGTGATACACATTGTGAGTCTATCTGGCAGCAATCAAAGAACTGATAGAAAGACTAGCTAATTTGAGGGAAAGAAGCTAGTCTAGAATGAGCAGAATATCAGATGCTTCTGGGGACACAAGTTTTTGTTCCAGAGGTATAGCCGTGATAGTCTGTATACAGCAAAAAACGAGAGTCCTGTGGCACCTTAAAGACTAACACATTTCTTCAGGCACAAGCTTTCGAGGGCTCCAACCCACTTCACCAGATGCAGTTTTTGTTGTGTGGAGATAAATGCATTTGTTTGGCTAAGCAAATTTCCTAGTGGAATCTATTCTGTTTTTACTAAGGACGGCTTGCATGGGTTTCAAGTGTGAAAGTTCTAAAGCTGACACCCAACAAAAATCATGCCCTGAAATGGAGAACTTGGAGGTTGGGACCCTTGATTTTGTCATTCCTCTACATCAAGAAAATGACTGGCAACTGAGACACATTTGTAGGAAATGTGGGAACCAAACATGACTAGGCTAGTTGGATTGATGAGGATGACACTCGCTTGGTCCTGATGAATCTTGCCTATAGTTCTGATGATCTGACCATGGAAGAAGGAGAGTGTTGCCTTGACAGTGATATACCAGGGCTCCTATGGAACATCACAGGTCTGTATGAGATCCAAACAGATTCCCTGAGGGAGTTTCCAATAGGACAAAAATAATGTTAATCACAGAATCATGTAAGACTCACTTGTGGTTGATAAAGTCTCTGCTAAGGGTGCTCACAAAGAAATTTTGATTCCCTGGAAAATAAACTTGTGACCGGGTGATTCTATTTCTGAATCACAAATTTTGTAAAATGACCACTTCAGCACAGAATGGAAAAGATCTTGCCCCTCCCTGTTTGTTGATGCAATGGACCATTGTCATACTGTCTGAAAGTACGAGGATATGGTACCATAGGATGAGTGGGAGAGATATTTCACAAGCCTCTCAGATCTTTTATATTACCAGAATGTTGATATGTGTCCTGGCCTCTTGTGATGTTCAAGTGCCTTGTACTGTGCAGCTGTCCATGTGGGCTCCCCTGATTAAGAGAGAGGCATCTGACTGGTGACAGGCATCCTGTCTGGTGACAGGAGAGGGAAGGGAATGCTGGTACATATTTGGTTGGAATTCTTTCATCATAATAGATGATGTTACTCTAGTAGTGAAAACAGTTACTATGGCATTCACTTACAGTTTGTTTGGGAAATACACCATCTAAAGGCATGGGTGTGGGCAACAAAGGTAGCATCTGATGACTGGCATGATGTAAATGCATGAAGAAGTATGTCCTAGGAAGAAAAAAAATCTGATGTTCAAGAGCTGTTCATGACCTGTTTTATGAGATTGTTCATCACTGGAAATTTGTCCATAGGCAGATAAGCCATTGCTATAAATTTAGGGATGCCCTTATTAAGTCCATTATTTGTGTTCTTTTCTGAGTTGATAATGACCTCTAGAGAAGACAGGAGCTGAAACTTTGATAAAGCAACTTGTAGGCTTCTTGATGTGTCTTGGCAATGAGAAGCCAGTCATCAAGGTGCGGGAAGTTGATAATGCCACTATACCTAACATGGGCCGTTATTACCAAGACAACCTTGGTAAAGATGCTGGGGGCTTTTGAAAGGCCAAATAGAAGTGCTCTATATTGAAAATACTCAAGACCCATCACAAGTGAGACAATACATCTGAGTGGGGTGAATAGTCACATGTCCTTCATATCAAGATCTGTAAACCACATGCCACTTTCGGGGATAGGATTATACATGCCAGTGTGACCCTACAGAATTTCAGAGATTGAGAACTGGTCTCCAGCCACCCATCTTTTTAGATACTAGGAAGTATATTGAATAAAAATCCATTCCTTAATGTTGAATAAGTATCTATTCTATTTCTCATTTGACAATCTCTTCATGACAAAGGCCCTGAAAATGGGTGTAAAAGTAAATTTGATCACATAGCCAAAATGGATTTTATTTCATATCAACTTGTCCATTCTTATTGCACTCCAGATGTGCAAGAAGAGAGCTAGATGACTCCCAAAGAGTGCATGAGAAACAGTTGATGATGACACCAACACTTCAATTCCCATAAAAATTACTGTTGATTTGTGAGCTAGAGTTGAGATGATGATATTACTAAAGAAAATACAGGGAAATGGGTCTTTTGATCTCTTTGCATCTTATAGGGTGAGTCATAAGGCTATGATGGTAAAATTGTTGAGCCATCAGTCCAGGCTTGTATGCTTCCCTGTGGAGCTCTCTCTTTGGAGCACATGTATATATTCCGAGAAAGTGGAGCGTGGTCCTGCAGTCCTTTAGAGTCTGTAAGTACTCATCTGTCTTGGATAAAAAGACAAGTTTCATGATCTTTTGCATCTTAATAATAAAGAGGCATAGAGGCACCTGGTATTATGGGGATGGCAGTATTAATTTTTCAAGCTAAACACACTTTGTCAATAGAGGCCTTTACCAGAGTTTTGTCACTTTCCTTCAAACACTTTACACACTGCATCTGATCTTTGTAACCAGAGAAAGGAAATTATCTTCATATATCATTCCGCCCTTTTAAAAAAAAAAATCAATTTTTAACCTTTGAAAAAATATACTCTTTACACTAAATGAAGTCCTTGAGTTTTTGTTTTTAAGGAAGTTTTTTCTAACTACAGATAGCTCCACCATGTCTAATTGTGCATTTCCCTACAACCGCCTGATTTCCATTCATTGTTATCTTTTCAGAAGTTATTTTGTGGCAAAGCATCAGGCAGAACTCTTGCAGAAGCTAAAAGTGGATTTCAAGATATGACAGTTGTACTGTCTATGAAAACACAGCAATCTACCTGAATTACTTTTTCTTGTATCACATAACTGCAGACTGAGGTATTGAGAAATGCACAAAGATTGTAGATTAGAAACGAGGTGAACAATTGAAAGTCAAGTCCAATTCAAACCTTTAAGTTTAACGGTATATTCACACACAGTTTGAAGCTATTTTCTATCTTCAGATAGTCCATTCTAAACTGTTGTCATATTTAATTCCAACTTCTGACGTATTTTAAGAACTATAATGATTTTTAAATCTGTCCATTTCCAACAAGTACGGTACATAGATTCCATGAACAAATCATTACATATCCAATCCTAACATGATGTCTCAACTCCACTTCTACATATTCCCCTCTCTGCCTCCACAGTTTCACCACCAACTTGATTGGAACCAATCAGTTTCTTATAAGAAACTGTAACTAGCTGTATTTTAAAGAAACCCTGCTAAGGGCACAGGAAGATACCATTCCCAATGTGCAAAAACAGCAACAAATGTGGAAGGCTTCGAGCGTGGCTTAGCAGAGAACTCTGCATTGAGCTGAAACATAAATGGGAAGTTTACAAGAAGTGAAAGCTTGGACAGATGATTAGGGAGGCATATAAATATATTGCTCAGGACTGCAGGGATAAAATAAGAAAGGCCAAAAGGCAAATGGAGTTGCAGCTGGCAAGGGATGTGAAGGATAACAGGAAGGGATTCTACAAGCATGTCAGCAACAAGAAAAGACTCAGGGGTGGTGTAGGTCCCTTACTGAATGGGGCAGGTATCCTCGTAGTGGATGATGCGGAAAAGGCTGAAGTACTCAATGCTTTTTTTACTTCAGTCTTCACAGGGAGAGTTAGCTCCCAGGCTACTACACTGTGTAATGCAGAATGGAGAGAAAGAGAGCAGCCATCAGTGATGGAAGGTCAGGATCAGGGCCATCCCTGGGGGGGGGGGGGGTGAACGAGGCAATCGCCCCGGGCCCCGTGGTTACGCAGGCCCTGCGGCCCCCCCACGGCCACACTCTTCCCTGCTCTGCGGGCCGGGAGCACTAAGCCCATACTCTGGGCTAGCCCTCCCACCCCCAGGGCGGAGCAGGTGGCTGGGGCATGGGAATTTGTGAGATGGAACTAAAAATTCATGTAATCCACTATTTCCAAGGCAGGGATTTTGGCCAGGTTGGTAGTAACAGCTAAGAGGTTGACACACACTAATTCTGCACACAGATTATTGATCCCTCCTATCATTGCCAGTGATGTGCACAGAGTTTAAAAAAAAAAAAAAACAGGCAAAAAAATCTATAAAGTTAGAGAATAACCTTGTTCAGGTGAAAGAAGAAGAGCTGCAATTTCTAATGTGAACTTGCCATTACGGACTTTTCTTTAAAGGAGAAATCTTTTTAAATTTCCCCAGTTCTAACCCACTGAAGAAATCAAAAAATACTTGAAGATGTGCATTTAAGGATATGTCTATACTGTAATGGAATGCTCGCAGCAGGCCCATGTCAGCTGATTTGGGCTCGTGAAGTTCGGCCTAAGTGGCTGTTTAACTGCAATGTTGACTTTTGGGTTTGGGCTGGAGCTTAAGCTCTGGAACACTAACACAAACAGATTTTTTTTTAAAAAACCTCAATTGCATTGGGGAAATCCAAAGGGACTCCCCACAGCTTATTGGAAGGAAAACAAATCTAATTGGAAGTGTTATGTGTGGCAATGATAATTTACAGAGTTTTAAGTCTTTAAATGAGTATGACAGTTACCAAAACTTCACTGATAAGACGTTCAAATTAAATCATACCTATAAATCATAACTGCCCATATATACAAGAGGGCAGCAGAGAGGATTGTTCAAGCAGATCGTAATGGAACATGGAGACTTATGCCTCTTCATCTCTGTTCCAAATTCAGCTCAAGTAGGAAGGAGCAAGAGTTGTTAACATGGGATAGCTATTTGGGAGCCTGAATGAAATGTATGTACTATTTCAAACCATTTCTCACCGTGGATCAAAATCACTGCATTATAAGTTCCTCCAAATATCTGTCAGTCCTGAAAGCCCTTCAGTTCATCAGTAATTATTTTCCTTTCTCCCCAGATCACTAGAAAACTAGTTAAAGTCTTTGTTGATTACCTAATGAGGACACAAAAATGCTGCACACAGTGGGCACTTTACTGTCAAGAACTGCTGTGTGACACTCTCTCCTGCATTATGGGGTGTGTAAAATGCCTGTCCTGCCCTACAGGTAATCAAACAAGAAGTCACCACTGAGAAAGCATCCATATCAAATCAGTCTAATTTTTTTGAGCACAAGACCGAAGTTTTTTTAAGGTCCTCCCCAGTAAATTAAATATTACCCTTTTCTCCTCTTTTCTATCGCTAAACATTAGAACAGAAAACCAGATACACTGGCCTGCATGCATGCCAACTTTTTAAATTTAATTATGATGGAAAATTTTCCTAATAAACTTCAGGTGAATTTTAGAGGACTGACATTTTTCTCCCAAAATATTTAATGATAGAATCCCAGTATATCGTGTACAATATCAAAGCAAAGTAACCATTCCATCTCTTCATCCAATTTAAGAGAAAGAAGTTTTTCCAGGGAAAAATAAAGGAATACATATAGAAGCTGTGATTATATACTCTTCTCTCCACAAAATCTTGTGAACTAATCCTATTAAAAGACTGCTTGGTGCAATTGCTGTTACAATTTAAATATAGGCTTAAAATTTAAATATAGATTTAGGGAAGCTGTACTTGAAGCCAAAATAAGAATGATGTAAAAGCCTTTTAATAACTACCTTCACATCTCTAAGGCCACATAAAAACTGCTCTCAAGTCACTCCAAGAAAGATCCTTCCTGACACTGTTGGAAATGGTGAAAATGTATTTAAGCCAGGAAATTAGGCCATTGTACTAGTGGAACACAGACCAGGATATAAGACCCCGACTAATGCAAAATGAGTAGATCCTCCAATTCCCCAGAAATTACAAAATAATTTAAAAAAATGTATGCTTCCTCCCCCCCTCCTCCCCCCCGAAATCAGAATCTAGCAAGAAAATTAGAGACCCACCATCCCACCCCATTGACAGAGTTGAAAGTTCTGGGTCTCATCTGACTGTGAAAGCCAAATCTTTTATCAAAATGAAATTCAGCCCTTTGTAGCAGATCATCTTGCACATCTGAATTCTGGAGTGAAAGAAAAGCAGTCGGGTAGGGATCTGGAGAAGAACAAATTAAGGAATATGATGATTTTTATACTATCATTGTTTGGAGAGTATTTTGAAAAAAGCATTAAATAGGACCTGAAGCACAAGTTACCTTTTCCCCCTCTTGCTGCCTTCAAATTATTTAAAAGAGGCACAAGAGACTCAGCAAAGGGAAAAGTAGGTGTTACAGGAATACTATAATACAGTTTTGGTATTGTATGAGGAGATCATTATTATTTCTTTTCTTACAAAAGTTCAATCTTAGATCAAAACAGAAGTTGGCAATGTGAGACTGAAAAGGAGGATGAGAAGAGCAGAAACAGACAGTACCCATTTTTTTTTCTTTTAATTGTCTGAATTGGGCAAAACAACTTCTGTGACAATCAACTCACTCAGATACAGTATTACTTTGGCAAGAGTTCATCACCACAAACCATAAAACACAAGAAAAGTAAGGATTGCCTAACAGAAGACAATTAATTGGAGACTGTATAGTTTTTCCTAACTCATCATTACATACTTAGCTACATAAATTGATTCAGAGGATTTATAACGTTAAAAATATGGCTGAACAGAATTATTTGACATAAGGCCCTTATCAACAGTTGAAAGGAGAGAGAAACTCATTTTTTTCTAAATTCAAAGGGGACCTTTTCTCTGCAGAGAAAGCTTTGTTTAGACAATGGCACCTGGCCTGCCCTAAACAATTACTGCTTTGGGTTGGGTGACAGGCTTGTACCACCTGGGTTACAGATTCATAGATTCTGAGTTCAGAGGGGACCACTGTGTTCCTCTAGTCTGACCTTCTGTATAGCACAAGACACAGAATTTACCCAAATAATTCCAGTTTTTAGAAAAAACATCGACTCTTGATTTGAAAACTGTCAGCGATACAGAATCCACAATGACTATTGTAAGTTGTTTCAATGCTTACTCTCACCATTACAACTTATTTCCAGTCTGAATTTTCTTTCAACTTCTAGTGTTATGAGGTTTTCAGTCTAGCAGATAAAGGTTTTATTCAATATTTGTTCCTTGTGTAGATACTTTAGACTGTAATCAGGTCATCATTTAACCTTCTGTTTGTTAAATTGAGCTTCCTGAGTCTAATGCTAGGGGGATATATTATAATCCTTCAATTAATTAATTATTTAACATCTTCCAAGATAGAATGGGATTCTCAAAACTATCTTAGGCATGTTTAAAAATGGTTTACTCTCTGTTGAGAACAAGACTCTATTAGTGCTATTTATTATTCACTCAACATTACTGATTACATAATAGTTTTCAAATAGATGGGAAGAAAAAAAAAAAACCTGTGCCCCAGAAGCTTAAAATCCAATTGAGATAAAATACACATAGCTGAGAGTTGTGTACAACAGTGGATGCAGACAACACCATGTTAACTTTTCAAGTCTCGCACACAGCAGTTCGAAGAGGAGATCTGAAGGAATAAAGGGGCTGACATCTGAAAAGGTGGAGGCAATCCTCAACTCTAAAGAAAAAGCAGAACCTAGAAATTGCACCAGAGATAGATACTCCCACATCATTTCCAGTCTGGTGAGCACATAACCAACCTAGCTCATGCTGCCCTTCTTAAGATGTAATCATGGGCAGACAATAAAGCCACAGGGGGTATCATTTCACTATGGGTTTGACTACACAGTAATCAGAGAGTGCAACTGCAGAACTTGTATACATATTCAAGCTAGCTTTAATTTCCCTAGCATGCGTACCAGTAGCAGCAAAGTTCACCCAGGCTTCAGTGCAGCTCATACAAGCACACCCAGCACCCTGGATACTTCCACGACGAGTCTGCACTGCTGCAATTGTTTATACTTCCAACAGCTAGAATAAAACTATTTTAGGCATATCTACACATGCTGCAATCACACCTCCAAATGCAGTGTGTACACACTCTTAGTCATAAGACAAACAACAAAACAGTGGCTCAGAAAAGAACATTCACAGTGAATATAAATACTTCAGCTGTTCCCTTGTTTTCTTACTTTAAATACCATATAGGAGAAGAGAAAAACAAATTTCTGTTACCATCTTCTATCCTCATTCATCAATAAAGGTTAATATCCCTCGCATACAAAAGTCAGAGGCAATCCAATGTTGTTGCTGGAGGCTTCAAGACTAAACCCTGCCCTTCAGTTCAGGCACTAGAAGAGTTCTTTCAGAGTCACAGAAATACTACAAAAACCAATTATTTGCATAAAGATAACAACTTGACATATTAATTTTAAAACTATTAAATCCCCATGTCTCCCATCACAGAAAAAAATCTATTTGTATTCTGGCAATTTACCAGACTGTCAGGTGCCTTCACTGAAGACAGAAGCTGCTAACAGACAGAAAATTCTCAGATAAAAAAAAATTCTCATTCTGTTGCACAGCTTCACTCCTCATTCATCACTAACCAGTAGCAGAGCGCAGTTTGGGAAAGGGAATAAGCAGAATTTTAATAACAATAATACAACAACAGGCAGGGATCTAAGTCCCAACCACACAAAAAAAGAGCTTTATAAATTAAGGAATTATGTGGGAACTAACTCAGTGGCATCTTTCCATCAAAGGATGTTGCTGCAGAGAAATGGGAACTCATTTTGCAGCACTTTCTCAGATGAAGCTCACACTTTCCTCCTAATGACTCTAGAACAGTGGTTCCCAATCTTTTTGGCTTGAGGGCCACAAATATAATTTTTAGAATCCTGAGGGGCCACCAGTCTATTTAATTAAATTTACATTAAAATTACATTAACTAAATCCAAATTAATTGTAACAAATTAATTAAAATTAATTCATTAAATTTAAATAAAATATTTAATTAAATAGACTAGTGGCCCATCAGGGTTGTAAAAATTGTATTTGTGGCCCTTGAACCAAAAAAAAAATTAAATTTGAAAAATATGTTTTTTTTTAAAAAGGCGGGGGTGGAGCTGGATGTCCATGAATGCGGCCAGTTTGCAGGCAGGTGCACCTAGCACCTAGCATACCCCACAGCCACGCCATGTTGGCCCATGCCCTCTCTCTCCCCCAACATACTCGCCCCAGCAACGCTGCACCCACCCGTGGCCCTGCCTGCATCCCCTAGAGCCCTGGCCGGGACCGGAGGCAGGCGGCCGCAGAAGGGCTCCCAGTTGCGCCTTGGGACCAGCGGCTGTGGCCCAGCTCCCAGCCAGCGGTCTGGTAGTGCAGGCCATTTTTAAAAGCCCCATGGGCCACTTTTGGCCTGTGGGCCAGGGGTTGAGAACCCTGCTCTAGAAAGTTCTGTTAATCATTTCCCAGATATCTTGCATGTCAATTGGTGTAGCATTTTTACATCTTGCCTGGGGTAACTTTAAGGCCCTCAACCCTTGCCATTTTGGATAGAATGCGATGACCAGGACACAATTGGCACATATATTTCAGATATCTGCGATATATTTTCAGAGCTTTAGGAATGCTCATTTACACCACAACATTCCTGATGTTAAAACAAAATGGTGGGATAACTATTTCCCAGGGAATATGGAACCAGGAATTTATCCAGAACTGGAAGATTTCTGGAACTATCAGAATATTCTTTTCCTCGAGATAACACCAGTGTGGTTCTTTTGTGGATATGGGAACTAACTCCAAAACTTGGCTTTCTGAAGTCAGGATGACAAAAAATCCAATCACAGCTTTGTCTACTTTGTTGTTGTGATTAAACTTGGCACCTGCTGCTCATATGGCGATGTGTCTGCCTATAAAATGCTGCTATGGTTTCTATCCATGTTTATATGGTGCTTGGTTGTAAAAAGCCAATGAAACCTTCTGGAGAAAGTCTAGTGTAGCTGAGATCACCAGAACTTTGTGATTATTATTCTATTTAAATTGCAACAGAATCTAGAGGTCAGGACATCATTGGGGTGAGAAGGGCACAAAAAGCCAGCCCTGCACCTAAGAGTTTTCTGTTTCCCCTCACATCAGAAACATACATTTGACTATATCAATGAATAAAGCAAGAGATACTCAAATTAAATTATGTAGAAATAACCCAAAGTTTCCTTAGGTTAGGCTCGTACAGCTGCCCCTCCTTCTCAGCAATATAAAAGCAGGATTTCTATGAATAATTTCCCACATACCTAAGATTTTATGTGGTGCGGGATTCGAACATCTTGCCTGCAGCAGCTTTGATACCCTAAGGATTCAGCATTTTGAATCGAATGAGATGGAGAAGAAATGATGTACTGAGGTCCCTTCAGTCATACGTATGTATGATTCTATGAATTGGCATATATACGCCATACGCTCGAGAGATTATTTATTATTTGTACCACCATATTTGTACTACTAGACATGGACCCCAGCACGCTAGGAATGCCCATTTATGCCACATCCTCCTAAAAGAATGCTAAGGCTTAGAATAAAACAATGGAAGAATGATTTCGCTGTATAGCCGATTAGTTCATTTTATCATCCATTTTTCGTTGTGTTATTTACTTTTATGGGAAAATCATACACTAAACTAAACTAATAATACATAAACTATTTCCAAAACATACTATTAGGATGTAATGGGGACCCGAAAGGCCATCGACTGGTTTGTCTGATGTTATTCTGACTAATTTAGGCACATAAGAGAAAAAGGTGATGTGCTTATCTACAGAAAACCATTAGGGCTTCTATCTATGTTTTTATGGTGTTTTGCTGTATGACTCCAACAACTATTCTGGAGAAACTCTTAATATAGTTAAGATCACCAGAACTTTATGATTATTCTTCTGCTTGTATTATAACAAAATCTAGAGGTTGGGGCTAAGTTCAATAGAATACTGCAGAAATGGTAACCCCTTTCCTCAAAAGCTTTGTTTGCCCTCACACTAAAAGTATAATTTGACCAGATTAATAAACGGAAATTCCCTGTAGAGTTGTCTAGATTTCAGGACATATTAGAGGCTAATGGAGAATCCCTGATGAACTATACTTCTCTTTGATGCCAAGGCTGTTAATTGTAGATGTTCCAGATCCAGATAAAGGAGTCCCTGTTTTAGAGAAGTCTACAGGGGTTATGTTGATTCCTGGGTTGTCCAGTAAGTCCAAAGAGCCCTTGCGATCAGTCAAAGCCTAGATGTACTTTACTTTTTGGAGGAAAATGTATGTAGATTCCTGAGATTTCTCTGTTCTAGATTTTTGCCTTCCTAGGGGAGCGAGATTCCCATAAATATCCGTGGCGTTGCTAATGACTAGTGTATTGCTATGCTGTCTTGAATAGTGAGGGTTGAGGCTTCCCTGCTTCAATGTGGGGAACGGACTTGGTGATCCTTCAAAGTCTGACCCCTGAGGACTAACTCCATGTCCAAAGTGCAAGTCAGACCCATCCTTTAACAGGCATAATACAGGCTTTTTTTAAGAATAGCTTTTATGTTGCATATTAATAAATATGGGAAAAAAAGGAAACTAACCCTATAGAGGGGATGACATTTGTCCTTGAAACATGGTGCCAAACGTGCATAGATCTGTAGGCTATAGTAATAACTTGCCAGCTGGAGAGATAAAGCAGAATGCGATTGCTTTTCAAAGCACTTGTTGGCATCTACCACCTAGGAGAAAAAGGACATTAAGTTAGACAAAAGAATTAACAAGTTTATAGTTTTAAGTGCACAAGGTTTCTAGAAGCTAATCTTGAATCAGTTTGGAAACAGAACTAGCTTCATGTGCTTTTCTTCCCTTATAAAGGATTTAATAAATAGCAAAAATGGACATAACTAAATCACAATCCATAACAAAATACTTCGTCTATTATATTATTCCCTGTCTTGAGAATAACTCAAAAAAATCACCCAGCTGCATTAAACACAACTGTGATCCCCGTTTATAAGAATGCTACCTTCTTAATTTGTCAAGTGCACTTAAGTTATTTGTGTGCAAAAAGGCTCAACAAGTTAATGTTAACGTCAGAATGTATGACTCTCACCAACACTCAACACAATAGTTCAATAATATCTGTTCAGATTTTCTTCAAAGCCTTCAGCCCATGGAGATCAAGCACATAAATTTTAAGCCCAAAGGAACAGGTTTCTAAATTGATAAACAATTAAACAACGCACACGCACACACACACACTAACTTACCTGTGGTAATGCAAGTAGGTAGGCAAGAGACAAGGTCATATCATTTGGTAGAGCATCATTAGCCAGTTGCAACAGAACTGAAATACAGGGAGGAGGAGGAGGAAGAGAGGAAATAAAGCTTTGATTACTGACTCATCCACCCTTCAGAGTTAGTAGATGAAATATTTACCATGTAGCCATATTCTTAGACTCTAGCTTGAAGCAGTCTCTACATATTAAACACTAATCAGTGCAATACAGAAAATGTGTAATGTAATTGCAATCTTGATTTACCTTAATTTACAAGCAAAGTATTTATACATTAACCAAAGATGAAATATTGCAGTAACAGACCCTAAAACAAACTGCCGAAACATCTTCTGCGCTGATTTACAACAACTAAATCTATTTATTGTAAAACGTAGGCAATAGTGCAAAGTTATGAGCATTAAAGAAAATCAAGCAGAGCAATAATGTAAATCATATTATTTCCTCAAGATAGAGCAACAAATTTACTTGCATGCTGTATATAAGAAAAATGTCAATATTAATCAACTTATCTAAAAAAACAAACAGTATGTATCATTTTATTTTAAAGCAGGACCTATACAATTAAGTATTGGCTAAGAACAAACCAACCAGCTGGTCCAGATGATATATATAGTAAACTATTAAGAAAATTAACTAACCATTTCACTAACAATTATTTCTGAAAGCTGTTAGTGAACTGATGGATACCAAAAGACTGTAGAGAAATTGTGGTAATTGAAGCCAATGGGACATTATTTTAGCCCTTAATGTAGTCCTGATTTTCAGACAGAAGAACTTTCCTGGCCAGTGCTTTCCTACCAAAGAAGAAGACTCACTAAGCTCCTAGAGACAATGGGAAAATGGGCAGTACGTTTTTGTTATGAATGAATTCTAACAAACTGCATGAGTCTGCAGGATGGACAGACAAGCCAAGCTCCCGTGCCTCTGAATTAACAACACATTTCCACTTCTCCTTTCCTGCCAAGCAGGTAACTGGGTGCAAGAAAGTTCCTGAGGAAAACCTTAAGCTCAAACCCCCCAAACCAAATGTACTGGTTCCTTTTCAGGGCATTTAAATGTCAAATTAAGCTGGCTGTGGAAAAAAAAAAAGTTAAGGTCAAGATATCTGAAAAAACGTCTCAATATGAAGATCTGCAGCCTGCCATTTGCAAATAAGAGGAATACAATTAGCACTTCTGATCTTAGTTTTTAACCAATAAAACACCACTAATGAAAAAAAAATCACTGTTTAACCCACAGGTAGGCAACCTCCAGCATGTGTGCTGACAGTGGCACTCGAGCCCATTCGGAGTGGCACACAGCACCCTCTGTGGTGCCACAGAAACTGCCGCTCCTGACACCGAAAGCCACGCTTCTGTGGCTTCTGTCGGCAACAGTTGTGGCGGGGAAGGGGGGTCCCCTCCATGTCTATGCCCCAGGCATGCTGAGTAAAGAAGACGCCCAGAGCTGCTCCTTTCCATTGCATGCAACCACTAAAAGGACCCACGCCAGACAGCTTCTTTCCACGGTGTGCCTGCAAAAGGAGATGTGTCTTACTAATCTATTAGAGTTCTTTGAAGGGGTTAACAAACATGTGGACAGGGGGGATCCAGTGGACATAGTGTACTTAGATTTCCAGAAAGCATTTGACAAGGTCCCTCACCAAAGGCTGTTATGTAAGTTAAGTTGTCATGGGATAAAAGGGAAGGTCCTTTCATGGATTGAGAACTGGTTAAAAGACAGGGAACAAAGGATAGGAGTAAATGGTAAATTCTCAGATTGGAAAAGGGTAGCTAGTGGTGTTCCCCAAGGGTCGGTCCTAGGACCAGTCCTATTCAATTTATTCATAAATGATCTGGAGAAAGGGGTAAATAGTGAGGTAGCTAAGTTTGCAGACGATACTAAACTACTCAAGATAGTCAAGACCAAAGCAGATTGTGAAGAACTTCAAAAAGATCTCACAAAACTAAGTGATTGGGCATCCAAATGGCAAATGAAATTTAATGTGGATAAGTGTAAAGTAATGCACATTGGAAAAAATAACCCCAACTATACCTATAATATGATGGGGGCTAATTTGGCTACAACGAGTCAAGAAAAAGATCTTGGAGTCATTGTGGATAGTTCTCTGAAGATGTCCGTACAGTGTGCGGAGGCGGTCAAAAAAGCAAACAGGATGTTAGGGATCATTAAAAAGGGGATTGAAAATAAGACTGCAAATGTATTATTGCCCTTATATAAATCCATGGTACGCCCACATCTCGAATACTGTGTACAGATGTGGTCTCCTCATCTCAAAAAAGATATTCTAGCACTAGAAAAGGTTCAGAGGAGGGCAACTAAAATGATTAGGGGTTTGGAGAGTGCCTCGTATGAGGAACGATTGAAAAGGCTGGGCCTCTTCAGCTTGGAAAAGAGGAGACTGAGGGGGGACATGATAGAAGTATATAAAATTATGACTGATGTGGAAAAAGTGGACAAGGAAAAGTTGTTTAAATACTCCCATAATACAAGAACCAGGGGTCACCAAATGAAACTGATAGGTAGCAGGTTCAAAACAAATAAAAGGAAGTTCTTCTTCACACAACGCACAGTCAACTTGTGGAACTCCTTACCTGAGGAGGTTGTGAAGGCTGGGACTATAACAATATTTAAAAGGGAACTGGATAAGTTCATGGTGGCTAAGTCCATAAATGGCTATTAGCCAGAAAGGGGTTAAGAATGGTGTCCCTAGCCTCTGTTTATCAGAGGATGGAGACGGATGGCAGGAGAGTGATCACTTGATCATTGCCTGTTAGGTTCACTCCCTCTGGGGCACCTGGGCACTGGCCACTGTCGGTAGACAGATACTGGGCTAGATGGACCTCTGGTCTGACCCAGTACGGCCTTTCTTATGTTCTTATGTTCCAGGCAGCTTCTTTCCACAGTGGGCCTGCAAAAGGAGATGTTCCAGGCAGCTTCTTTCCATGAGCAGCTCCTTTCAGCGGCATGTCTGGGAAACGTCGTCCCCCCACCCCCACCTCCACACACTTCAGCTGTGGCTGATGCTGAATTTTTGGGCAGCCACTGCTTTTCCTTGGCAGAGGGAACCCTGCTGGCAGTGGATGAAGGTCAGGGAGGGATGGGCATGGGGTCCAGCAAAGGTTGCCAACCCCTTGTTTAACCCATAAAAAATATTAGTAAAAAAATGCCAGAAACCGTTACTTATACCGAAAGGGCTTGTTTATACAGAGCTGTCATTCAGATGATAGGAATGTGTTTCTAAAGCTCAGTAAAAGTATTGCACATAGTTGGTCGCTGCAGATCCCACTGGTGTGCACTAACAGTCCCCTACTTCATTTTAACCAAGAGTTATTTGAAACATTACAAAGAGACTATGGGATATACAAAGAGATTACTCGAAGTATATACTGCTGCAGTGAGTAACGTTTACAATATACATTATACATACAATATACATTCAATACACATATACTAATATTTACAATCTACATGTAGTGATATAAAAGGCATTTACAAAAGCAGCAAAACCTCTGATTTTCTGTCTTCTACATAAAACTCAAAAATTGCTAAAAACAAACCCTGACAAGATTAAATTAATCACAATAAAAAGAAGTCCTACATGTAATAAAAATCTGGGGAAAGAAGAGAAGGAAGTCCTATGGCCCAATCAGGGCAGAAGGTTCCAACTGCCTCCAGTCATTTAAGAGAAACTAGAAAACCCATGATTTTGAGACATGAAGGGCACAAAGGATGTTGGTACCTATTCTATGTAGCCATCCAACTTTTATGTGAATACTGCAAAGAAGGTTCAGAGAAAGTTCCTTCTATCAGTTTCAAATAGAAACGGCAGCCCTTGGATATCACCTATATGGAAGTAGCACTAAAGGAAAAGGTGTTTTAGTTACGCTATGTATCTTTGAATGCACAATGTTATAAACAAAAAATCTCTGGAGCCCTCATTGCTCACTTCAGAAATATGCAGTAATTCTTACATTGGTAGATCTCAAAGCACTTTACAAAGGAGGTCATTATCATTGTCTACGAATCATGTACAAGCTTTTGTAAAAGCACCTTTTTACAATGTGGATCAAACACTGCAGTGAGGATTTATTAATCTGCCAAAAACACATTTACTTCCTTGATTATTTGCAGAGCAGGTGTTTATTTCAATAGTGAGAACTCCTGTGTGCTAAGGTCCCTGACACTTTTTACAGCCTGGTTTACACCTAAAAATTATGTCAACATACCTACATCTCTATGCGGCATAAAAAAAGATACGTTCCTTAGTGATGAAGCTTTATCCACCTAATCCCAGTTGTAGTTGTAGCAAGGATGACAGAAGAATACCTCCATCAATCTAGTTATCGTCTCTTAGGGAAGGGGAGTTCCTACGACACAAACCTTTCCAAACTGTCTATACTATGAGGTTATTCTGATATAGTTAGAGCACTGTAGCTATGCTGCTATAGTTCACACAGTATATACATGACCTTAAAAAAAAAAAAAAACCCAAAACCTGATACACTCTGATACTACCAGATCCAAGAACTGTTCTTGTGGGTTCTCTACTAAGAGCCCTGAGTAGTTCATCCTCTCCTTGTGAGCTCCTTATCTCAGGGAATTGCAAGTGGTTGTCTGGTTATGTCAGTAACAATGAAAAAGTTCAGACGACCATTTGCAGTTGCAGATTACTAGACTGCCAACAAACAAGAGTGGTTGGGTATTTCTCCCTCAGGCAGACACAACATGCAAGTTTTTGTTACACATTATTAATAGGGAATCATCCATAGCATGCATGTGTTTGTATGTCTTTCCATATCTTTGTATAAAAAATCATGTGACCCCAGAGATCGCCTCCAGGTGACAACTATGTTAGAAAATGACTACAGACATGGCCATCAGTACCTATACAGTTAACTTAATTTTTGACAAGCTTCTAGCTCTGGAAAAAAAAAAAAAAAAAAAAAAAATGGGGTAGACTCAATGTGTCCTGGATTCTGTTTCAGTCAAAATACTGAAAAGAGCTCCTAAAATAGCCATTGTTAAAATCTTTTGCAACCACGGTTGTTTGCAGGACAGGAAATACAGTGGTAAGGCTAATAACTTGCTAAGGAATCTGAAACATTTTGCTGATGTTCTCTAGTTGTAGAGAGGCTGGTATTCTTGATGTTTTGTTTCTTGAGACCCCCAGTGAAGCCAGAACTTCAACAACTACTCTTCAGATCTTTTTTTCAGATCTACAGTACTCCTCTTACTAGAAATCTGAGATGCAGAAGGCTATATCATCACCAAATGTGAATTTAAGCATCTTCATAGTGCACTATGCATAATAGATAGCCTTCTTCACCCTGTCATGATGTTCCCAAATACTGCACCATGAACTTTTCTGTAACCCAATACAGACTGAGGGTCTTAGAAGTGCAGAACTGTTTTCTGGGTCATCTGAAAGTAACTAAAATTAAACTTCTTCCCTTCTCTGCCCAATGGTTATGTCTGACTGATATTCTTCACTAAGACAATGAATTTCCTGAACTGCTGGGTTTTGAGTACATTTGGGAGAAGCCATTTGTCAGAATTTTTCTGAAGTGGATGTTCCAGTCTCTTTTGATAATTTTGAAGACACTTGTTATCAAGGTAATTTGAAGTCACCAGGGATAAGAAGTCTTTTATTTCCTTTTAAAAGATGGATTCTACTCTAAGGATGCTGTAAGCTTTAAAACTTGCCCCAGAGCCTTTATAGAATGTAAGCCTTTCGCTCATTAAGAACTTGTAGGAACCTGTGGGCTTCTATGCTAGAAGAGATCCTGACCTTCATGATTATCTCGGATCATGTTTTTTCCACTTACTCTCTCTGAATGCAAAGAGACAATAGACTCAAAGGCTATGTCTACCCTTGGCCAAATAAGTCGACTTAGCATGTCTACATTCAAAAATTAAGTCGACTTAAAGGGGACCCTGCCAAATCGACTTAGAGCATCCACATTGGACGCCTAAGTCAACTTCTAGGGGCTAGGTGGACCTGGGACTGGTCCATGGTGGCGGGGAGGGCACCCCTTGCCAAGTGCCAGGGGGCTCAGCATTTGCCCCATTGTACCTGGGTACAAAGGGGGCTGAGCAGGACAGGGACACAGGCAGGGCATAGGAGCAGGGTGGTCAGGGCTCTGTCCTGCCCTGTGGGTGGGCATGCCAGGCTCTGCCTGTGCCAGCCACCCTGGCAGGGAAGGCAGTGGGGGAGCCCTGGAACCCTTCACGTCAATTTAAAGTCGATTTAGGGCTAATCTGCATCTACACTGGCTAAATCGACTTAATAAAGTCGACTTAGCCAGTAAAGTCGACTTTATACTAGGTTTTATTAAGTCAACTTTAATTTTCCTTAAGTCGACTTAAGCTTCTGTCTTAACCTTAAATCGACTTAATTTGTAAGTGTAGACTGACCCATACATAGTATCTTTATCTGAGCCATTCTGCACAACACAGAAGCAAATTTAACACCAGGTGGGGGCTCAACTCTGGATCTCAAACTTAAAGCCTATAGTCAAGAAAAGGAAGTACAGGGAACAGCTTGGAATGCTTTCAGGATCTATTTCCAGGATTGTTCAATGTTATCTAAGAGCATCTTCATCAAGGCAATGTTAGTACTGTTTGAGGCACATCACACAACAGTCAAAGCTGTATAGCTGTGAACTCTTATATCAACTCCTGACACCTCATTATATGGAAAGAGCTTATAACACTATGTTATCCAATCCCACCTTAGAACACTTCTTGAAGATTTTATTAATTCAATAGGCGTTTTGCAATAGACTTTAAGGGGGATTAATTTAAATTGAGAACAATGTAACTTTTCTGCAATTGAAAAAGCAAAAATTGGAATGACTGAAACCCCCTAAAATACTTTGTAATGAAAGCATTAGCAAATCAAATGCCTCTCTGGAAAACACATAGGTTTAATTCCAAAGCAACATTCACAGAGAGAAAATTGCCCATGTTATCGATTTAGAAATCAATATCCATAAACGAGATTGGATTAAAAAAAAAAAAAACAAAAAAAAACAACCCTTATCTTTACCACTCTGTGTATAAAATTGGTCTGCACTACAGAGCTATCAAGATCTCTTTCTTCCCCATCAAATGGCAAGATTCTTGTACTTCACATCCCACAAGATTTAAATTAAAAAAAATCTGAAGAGTTGCAGAGTTCAGATCTATTCAGTAACTTATTGATGGACCAGATACATAGACAAGATTTTTCAATAATCTTTGAATTTCTAAAATTATGCTTTTATGGTGCTGATTAGATTGCTATTCTGTTCTATTTATTTTAACAAGTGGCGACTTAGACTTCCACTAAAAGTAATGTGCAGGCATGTCTATTTGCCTGCATATTTTTTTTAGCTATAGAAGGCATCAAATTTTTACATTTACATTTACTATACAAAAATTACTATTTTTACATAAAAGATTAGCATCTTTCACACAATGTGTTATCTTACTGCAACCACTGTTGATATTGCTATGCATTAGGCATTGTAGCTGCAGCATTGTACTAGGAGCTACAGCATTGTACTGATGGTCAGTTCCACAAGCTGAGCAAGGGAAGAATGGCATCTAAACCCACATCTGTTTAAGGTGTTTGTCTCAGTTTATTGGCCAAACCATAAACGCTACAAAAAAATAAAGCCATTAAATTAGCCAACACTGGATTTTCCTTGCCTATACCTACCAGAAGAGAAAGGATAACCTCTTCTCTGCTTCCTGCTCTTTATATACCCTGCTGAGTCATGTGAGAGGCCAGGAGCCCTTAATTCTTTCCAGCTTCCTAGAATACACTGTCATTCACATATTTAGCTAGTTATCTAGCATCACCCCTCATTCCTTTCTACGGCACAGTGCCACATCCTCTAAATATGGCCTACACTCTTTATACCTCGATATATAACCTGACATTCAACTCTATTAAAATACATTTTTGATTGTACCTACCTTACCAAGCAATTCATGTTACTCTGTATGAGTGATCTGTCATCATTATTTACCACTCCACCAATCTGTGTGTCTGTGACGGAATGCACATCTGTGCAGCCCTTGGGCGTGACCTGTATAATCTTTCTGTTCAGTTTTGCAGTGTAATTGTGTTATTTGATGACAATTACACTATACCGGGTTCCTCTGAGAATGCTCAGAGCATGGGCCACGTGATTACCAGGGTGCCATGTTCCCTGCTGCAACATGTATGTATAAATGTGAAGCATGTTACAGGGTTCAGACTCAGGACTGTCTCTAGCACAATAGCTGAAGATTTACACATCAAAGGGAATGCTAATGCCCTCCCCTGCTCAGGTAGAGGTGAAGAAAATCTCACAACAGGATAGTGAGGGGAGGGGTTGTCAGCAGTTTGTTAAAACAAAGACACAGAGACTGTGAGAGGGGAGAAGCTGCAGACTCCCAGTCTGAGAAGACACCATCCTGCAACCAACCTCAAGCAAGATCGGGGCCCTGCCTAAGAACAGGCAGAGAATGGCTGCAAGACATCAGACAGCCAAACACCATGCACATAATCTTGGACTCTGAGGTTAGTTTAGGTGAAGATGTTAGAGTAGTATGCGGTTTATACCTTTTATTTGATAGTGGTCACTCCTGACTCATTTGTAACATGTTGCTGCCATGATTGGCCATATTCTCACTTGAAATCAGACTCTGATCAATAAACTAATAGTTGTTTTACCTAAAGCTGTGTGGTCTTTAGAGGGTGTGGATGTGGGAGGCTGGGCACAATCCACTTCTTTGTTAAGAAGTGGACGGACTGGAGACTAAGGTGATTGGGAGTGGGTCCCAATCCCTGTAAGGCAGTGGCTCCCAGTGTAGTGTCTGGGGCTGGGTGTGCTTGCTTGGGGACCAACGCCTGTGTGGCTGGTGGATTTACACCCACTGCCTGGGACCAATTACACGCTGGTGGCTGGTGTGGACTGACTCAGGAGTAAGCGGTCACCCAGCAGAGCGGGGTAAATTGGGGTTCAGGAGTGGGGTTCAAGCGGTCATAGCAGCACACCAGACTGCATTTGGGGAGCAGCCTGTCACAGTGTCATTTGCAAACTTCTACAGCAATCATTTGGTATTTTCTTCCAAATCACTGCTAAAACCATGAAATAGTGTTTGGCCTAAAATTAATAATGATGGAACCCCACTAGAAATACATGCTATGGATGATTCACCATTAATAACTAACATATGAGGTCTATCAGCCAGTTGCTGTAACTATTTCATATAAGCTAAATTTATTTTGTATAAAAAAGCCTATTTAATAAAGACTGTCATGCAGAACCAAGCTGACAACTGGAGCCACAGCCCTGACAGCTGGAGGTTGGGTTAAGGAGGAGAGCTGGAAATTGGAAGGTTGGATCAATGGGATTCTACTGTATATCAATGGAGTATAAATAAAATTGTGTTCAACTCACTCACTGGATAGCAAAACTAAAGTTCAGTGTTTCATTTTAATAGCAGGAAAAACAGATTTTATGGGTTTTTTTCCTGAAGACCTGGGGGGCGGGGAGGTTAACATGGAAAACTAGGATCCCTGTTAATCACAGCCAGATGGGTGCCATGCAAAGGCCCTGTTCAACCAAACCAGCTGACTATCTCCCATCCACATGTAGAAAAGGAAAAGGATGCAGCGAAGGCTGTGAGTAGACCAGATGCAGCCTACCTCTGCCATGAAAGAAGGGGAGACATCCCATACTGATCTATTCTCTCTCTGTTCTCATCAACCCATACTCTCCTGCTTAGATGCAGGGGGCGTGTTCAATCACTTTACTTTTTCAGAGAACTTGATCATATTCTATTAGTGTTTAATTTACCTTGACACGTACAAGAATTCTACATCCCTATTTTGTAAAGTAACATCTAAAATTAACAAGGGAAAATAAAAATTCCAGGTAAATTGAGAGCCCATGTCATTGCAACCATTGTTTAGATGGTGTGAACTCCATTGAGGATTATGGTGGACAGAAAGCTGGATATGAGTCAGCCGTGTGCTCTTGTTCCAAAAAGGACAATGGCATATCGGGCTGCATCAGTAGGAGTGTTGCCAGCAGATCGAGGGCTGTGATTATTCCCCTCTATTCGGCACTGGTGAGGCTACATCTGGAATACCGTGTCCAGTTTTGGGCTCCCCTCTACAGAATGAATGTTGACAAATTAGAAAGAATCCAGCAGACAGCAACGAAAATGATTAGGGGGCTGGGGCACATGATTTATGAGGAAAGACTGAAGGAACTAGGATTATTTAGTCTGCAGAAGAGAAGAGAAGACTGAGGGGGGATTTGATAGCTACCTTCAACTACTTGAAGGGGTGCTCCAAAGAGGAGGGAGCTAGGCTGTTCTCAGTAGTAACAGAGGACAGAACAAGGAGCAATGGTTTCAAGTTGCAGGTGGGGAGATCGAGGTTGGATATTAGGAAAAACTTTTTCACTAGGAGTATGATGAAGCATTGAAATGGGTTACCTAGGGAGGTCTTTGGAAATATTTAAGGCCTGGTTAGACAAACCCCTGGCTGGGATGATTTAGTGGGAGTGGTCCTGCTTTTAGCAGGGGGTTGGACTAGATCACCTCAGGAGTTCCCTTCCAACCCTAAGATTCTATGATTATCAGCAGCTATTGCTAGCTAGAGAGGGACAGAGTTAATGTTGCACTGTAGTTCTTATTTGCCTTTTGATTTAATTAACCTTTAGAAGAGAAGTTTTCTAGCTTTTATCTGCAACCATGAAGGCTAGAAGACAAATAAAATTAAAAAAAAAAATCTTGCATAGTCATAAGATACTAGAAGCTGGCGCTTTATGAAAAAAATGGAAGTACTGCAAGACTCATAATAAAATTGTGAGAGTTGGCAAAAATGTAAATTCATTGACTACAAGAAATGCAGCTGTGACATCTTGCTACTGAAACCAGGAGGCATGTTGGTGTATAGCTGAATGCCAAATGGAAGGTTTTCTGAACAGAGTTTAGACTGCTACAGGTCTATCGCAGGGGAGTTGTGCTGTAGCATACAGAAGTAGCACAGAAGTTACAGCATGGAAGTGCTATAAATCACAGAGAGGAAGCACTGCTTACCTGGAGGCCAGGCGAAGAATTTGAAAGTGGAAAGAGGAGTAAAATCAAAATCATGTGAACTAAGTCATGAGCATGAAGGAGGGTGACAGGATAGAAAGGAAGCAAAGATACATACTTCTTTTAAAATTATATTACTTGCAAAGCTTACTTTTCAAATGATTTCTAAGGGGATTCCCAACTTACAACACATTCAGCTCTGTTGTTTCATTTAAATGTAGATGAACAGAAAAGGGAATCCCTAAATGGCTCTGTCTGCTGGAGCCAAAAGAGTAAAGATGAGGCCTATGAAGAACTATTCCAATTCCACTGATGTCCAAAATAAATTAATAAAATTCAAACAGACCTGTGAGCAAGGTCTTAATCTTAAAATTGAATCTACAGGTAACCATTGAGTTAGAGACAACCAGTGTGAAGTCACAACTTGATAGCAGCAAGTGTTCTGGGCCACTTAGAGGCTTGGTTAAATGAACACCAGTCTTGCTAATAAAGCCTTGCTATAAACAAAGCAATGAATATTTTCCAGTCTCCAATTTTTCATCTTTCTATACAAATAAACTTAGCACTGCAGCATGTAATATAAAATAGGCCAACAGTAAGGACCAAAAATAATACTCATGTTGCATTATGATAGCATGAAGGGAACTAATCTTAGACATCCTCCTAGTACGATAATTGTTAACGATTTTTTATAACTCATGGTTTTGCTTCATATATTAAGCTGTTATCAGTAACTCGTGCAAATGAATCTTGTATTCACGGCTAGCTAATCGTATATCCTTCACACACAACACACAACAGAGTCCTGTGGTGCCACAGGACTCTGTTGTCTTTCTACAATAGACTAACACGGCTACCCCTTTGGAATTACACAACACACATGCACTTTTTAACTGCGTGATCATCCCATTTTGTAGTTAAAAAATGTATGACTCATGGAGAAAGCTTCACTTTAAGACTTTTCCCCCATTTCATGTGATCTAATGCACTCATTTTTCATGCCAGAACTCTTCACAGAGTAAAGCATTTGACAGACATCTTTCTTCCAAGAACACTAACAGCAAGTAAATATTTAAACAGTTCATTTCTTGAACTGGCAGGAGACGGCTAAAGGGAAAAAGATGTGTAACCTTAGCTAGAGGAAAACAGAAATACTAACATGAGAATGTTTCACTTCTAATGAGAGAGAGAAGGTAAGTAAGGTAATATCTTTTATTGGATCAACTTGGACAGGTGGAAGAGATGAGCTTCCCAGAGCTCTTCTACTGATTTGAAAGATAACCTATGCATCTAAGGTAAACACAAGATGTGATAGGATTGTTAAACATAAGGGGTTCATGCACATACTGAAGGACACTATTTACAATGAAGTAGGCAATTAAACATTACCAGGCAGTAGAGCAGGGGTTGGCAACCCCTGTCACGCGGGCCGAGCCTGAGCGGCAAGTGGCGCCGCTCAGGCTCCCCCACTAGCCCTGCCCCCTGTTGGACAGCAGGAGGGGAGTGGAGCAGAGCGGGTCACCCCGGCCCACCTGCCTGGAGCCGCGCTGCTGCCGGCAGGGCAGAACCGGCCCCGGCCGTGGCCGGCAAGCGGGTTGGTTGGCCTGGGCTGGCCGGAGCCGCTGCTGCCGGAGGGCAGCCTCTGGTTATTGGCCCCAGCTTCTGCCAGCAGCGGCAGCTCCGGGTGGGCCGAGCCGACCTGCCCTCCTGCCGGCCATGGCTGGAGCCAGCTCTGCCGCAGCGGCGGCTCTCGGCCGGCTGGGGAGGGGCTACGTGACCTGCTCCGCTCCTGCCGTCCAGCAGGAGCCCTCAGCTGCAGGCCACCCCTGTGGATGGGAGCCAGCCCCGGGGCCAGAAACCAGAGGCTGCTTGCTAGGGGATGCCGGCCCAGGTCCCGGCCAGCAGGGCACTGGAAGCCTGGCCCTGCCCCCTTTTGGCCCCACCCCCAGAACCTGCTAAAGGTGCGGTGGGCAGGGCTGGCACAAGGGCCGGCAAAGGTTGCTGACCCCTGCAGTATAGTGTACTACAAATTGTTTTAATGAGCTACAAAAGTCAGTCTCTCAAGTCCATGGATCTCAGTGAGCTATGAATTAAAGTTTCCAGGCTTATCTTTTGAACATCTTGTGCACATTTCCTTGGAAGACGAGGACTGAGTGGTCAGATATGAAGTGACTGCTTTGCAAAAAGTGTTCACCCGTGAGCAATGGTGTTTCTGTCTTACTTTTCTATGAGACTTCATTTGAGAGTGTAGTGATTGTTTAGTTTCACGTTGCATAGTTGTTGTTGTTGGGGCATTTGATGCACTGGATGAAGTACACCGTATGTTGGGACAGGCGTTTGTAGGATCCATGGATATCGAAAGGTGTGTTGTGGGTGTAATAATGAGGCAGTGGAGATGAGTCTGAAGACTTTCCATCTGTTTTGGCAGGGCTTGGTTCCACTTTGAGTTGATATGTGCAGGTCTATGGGGGGTAGATGGGTTGCATTATGATGAGCCTGGTAAGGCTCAAAGCTTGTCTGAAGACAAGAACAGGCGGTTTGGGAAAGATTTCTTTCAGGATGTGGTCTCCTTCAAGTATGGCTTATAATTCTTTGATAATACCCATATGGGTTCCAGTGTAGGGTGGTAGATGACAACTAGGGATATATGGTTAGTGTTTATTTTTCTTTTTTTCCCCACTATTGAAATAGGGTTCTCTTAGAATATCGATGTTCTATGATGCAATCTATCTTCTTGATAAAGTGACCTTTTTAAGTGAAGACACTTTTAAGTGCATTTGAATTATTCCCAGTATAGTCCGTAAATAAATTTTAATTTCGGTAAGGAAAAGTTCTAAGGAATCAGAGAATTTTACATATGAACAACTATGCACCAAATGAAATAGTGAATGAAAATCTATACTTCTAAGACTGTTTTATCAAAGTGACAAATGATATAAATTTTACTGTAACATGTGAACATTCCTATCTGCAGATAATCTGATGAACACTTTATTGCACTCAACTATTTCCCAAAATGTGTCTGTGGACCACTGGAAATCAGTAGTTATTTCATTCACAATAAAAGTAAACTTTTTGATTATAGGTCAATCTACAACTCTCGTAGGATTTCTGGAGATTTTATTGACCAATTAACTCTACCCAGACACACACACACACAGTTTTTTGCATCCTTCAAACGTTTGAATCTTTTGAAAGATTAAAAAAAAATACATCATGATAAAATTTGTAGAAAATACTAAATCATCACTTTTGAATACTATACTGAACATATAGACATGCTCTCTCTCTCAAAAATAAACTATACACCACACAAAAACAATGTACCTTCTGTAGCTGGAAATAGATCTTCTCCTTCACTTTTAGTTTCTGCTAATTTTCCTGTCCTTAGCAATACTTCTGCAAAGCTTTCTGAAGAATTGTGTTGGTATGTAGCATAGGCTACTTCAGACTTAAAAAGAAAATACAGTTTATAAAAATCACTGTTGCATTGTTTAAATATGCCTTTAAAAAACCCTCAGGTTTTATAATGTGCTGCATTAGATACAATTATCTAATTAGATTCCATTACTTTAAAAACAACAACAAAAACCCTACACAGCTTTTCTATTTTGCATAAGATCACAAATCATTTTCCTGTTAACTTGTTTTTTCCTGTTGACTTAATAGGTCAAATGAAATCTTACATCATACATTTTACAAACACTGAAATGTATGTACAGGCATTAGCCAAGAAGTTGTACATGTATACTAAAATATATATTTAAACTATGTAAACTGACAGTATAGAAAATTATATTTTTCCCAAACAGAAGAATATTCATTTTCTTGTCTGCCTAGATCTCTGATGTACATCAAGCATAGTATAAGCCAACAAAAAACAAGTTACATTTGTGTGTTAAGTCAACAGGGGACTGAAAGAGACAATATGACATCAAAGAACAAACAGCAGAGAAGAAGAACTTTTTCTGGCGGTGCACGTCAAAAAGATGCATTTCAAAGCTTTTTGGACTATAAGGAGGAGGAAAGGGAACCCCTTGGTGATCCATTTCACTGAGGAACACTTGTGGCAGAGGGGAGTGATTCATGAAAAATCTAGATCCTTATTTGAGTAAAAATCAGTGTACTCTGCCAAAAGGGCGTGGAGGGTCAGAAAACTGCTTTAGCAAAAGGATTGTAGCTTGCTAGTTATGCTTAGTCTCTTAAAAGGGTATTATGTTTTATTTGTAATCAATTCTAATTCTACCAACTTTACTTGATCTGAATTAACACATTATCTTTGCTAATAATTTTCTCTTTGTTTTATCATAAGTAAATCTCAGTGCTGTAATATTAACCAAGCAATGAATTCTTAGTGGAGTCAAATAAGCTGATGTGTACACTGTATCTTTGGAGATACTAGGCTTGATAAATTACTTGAGTGTCCAGTGATAGGGGTTAGATACTTCAGAAGTAAGCTTTTCCAGGGAGCTTGAGAACAAGGGTGCACTAAATGCTGTATGCAAGGCAAAGTAAGTGCTGGCAGAATCCTAAGAAATTTGACTTGTGAAGAAGCTGTTGTGACAAGTAACTGCACCAGCAAGTTCCAAAGGGGTAGCAGTGATAGTCTATTGCAGAGAAACAGAGTCCTGTGGCAGCCTCAGAAAATCTCTCTCTCCTTGAGCTTGGGGATGTGGGAGGGGGAAGGAGCATTTACAACATCACCCACAGTACTGAGCTCCTCAAAGAGCTGCCACAGTCTTTTTATTCATCTATTAAGTTTATTTTAACTTCTAATACATTTTTTTATTTACCTCTGCAATGTATGAATCCACTATTAGAGATTCATAAAAGGGATGACAGCCCTGCTTTTCCACTGCAGCATTTGCTTGAGAACCACTTTTTAACACATCTCCAAATTCCTGGCCCTGGAAGAAATAAACAGAGTTAAGCCTGGTGGAATGCAAATGACAGAAAATAACAGAAAAGTGCTAATTTCAAAGTAAGTGGTCACTGTGTGCTATGATTGGAGGACAAAGACTCAAAATGCATTCCTCCCTCTCTCTCTCTCTCCCTCCAAAGCCACATGGATAGAATCACAGGACTAGCAGGCACCTTGAGAGGTCATCTAGTCCAGTCCCCTGCACTCATGGCAGGACTACACATTGTATAGACTATCCCTGACAGCTGTTTGTCTAACTTGTTCTTTCAAATTTCCAATGATGGAGATTCCACAACTCCGTTAGGCAATTATGTTCCAGTGCTTAACTATCCTGACAGTTAAGAAGTTTTTCCTAATGTCCAACCTAAACCACCCTTTCTGCAATTTAAGTCCTTTGCTTCTTGTGTTATCCTCAGAGGTTAAGGAGAACAATTTTTCTCCTTCCTCCTTGTATTAACCTTTTAGAAAGTTGAAAACTTATGTTTCCCTCGTCTCATCTCCAGACTAAATAAACCCAGCTTTTTCAATCTTCCTTCATAGTTCATGTTGTCTAGACGAGTAATCATTTTTGTTGCTCTTCTCTGGACTTTTTCCAACTTTCCTGAAATGTGGCACCCAAAACTACACACAATACTCCAGTTGAGGCCTAATCAATGCGGAGTAGAGTGGAAGAATTACTTCTCGTGTCTCGCTTGCAACACTCCTGCTAATACATACCAGAATGTTTTTGATTTTTTTTTTTTTGCAACAGTGTTATACTGTTGATTTATATTTAGCTTGTGATCCACTGTGATCCACTGATCTCTTTCCACAGTACTCTTTCCTAGGCAGTCATTTCCCACTTTTTATTTGGGCCACTTATTGTTCCTTCATAAGTGGAGTATTTTGCATTTGTCCCTATTGAATTCCATCCTATTCACTTCAGACTATTTCTCCAGTTTATCCAGATGATTTTGAATTTTAATCCTATCCTCCAAAGTGCTTGCAATACCTCCCCTTTGGGTAATTTCTGCAATCTTTGTAAGTGTACTTTCTATGCCATTATCTAAGTCATCGATGAAGGTATTGAACAAAACCAGAACCATAACTGATCCATGCAGGACCCCACTGGATATGACTTTCCATCTTGACAATAAACCACTGATGATTACTCTCTGGAAATGGTTTTCCACCCAAGTATGCACCCACCTTATAAAAGCTCCACCTATGTTGTATCTTCCTAGTTTGTTTGTGAGAATGCCATGTGAGTATCAAAAGCCTTATTAAAGTTAAGATAGAAAATACTAGATAATATTTGGAAGGCCAGATCAAGCATAGTTATGGTCCATGCAGTGTATAAATAGATCCTCACATTTCCATACATGGAGGCAAAGGATTAAACTGATGAAAACAGATTCTACACTTTATACTACATCTACCACTTCCCCTACACAGAGGGCTTGTTACCTTGTTAAAAAAAGCTATCAGGTTGGTTAGACACAATTTGTTTTTGACAAATCCATGCTGAGTGTCACTTATCACATTATCTTCTTAGTATTTGCAAATTGATGGCTTAATTATTTGTTCCATTATCTTTCTGGGTTCTGACGTTAAACTAACTGGTCTGTAATTCCCTGGGTTGTCCTTATTTCCCTTTTTATAGATTGACACTTTTTCAGTCCTATGAAATCTCTCCAGTCTTCCATGACTTTTCAAAGATAACTGCTAATAGATCAGATAACTCCTCAGTCAGCTCCTTGAGTATTCTAGGATATATTTCACCAGTGCTGGTGACTTGAAGACACCTAACTTGCTTAAGTAATTTTTAACTTGTTCTTTCCCTATTTTAGCCTCATATACTACCTCATTTTCACTGGCATTCACTATGTTAGATGTCCAATCGCTATTAATCTTTTTGGTGAAAAATGAAACCAAAAAGACAAAAAGTCTTCTCTTGCTTCTAATATATTTATAAAACTTTTTTTTTTTTGTGTTACCTTTTATTTCTCTAGCTAATTTAATCTCATTTTGTGTGTTGGTCATTCTAATTTTGTCCCTACATAATATGTTAGTTGTTTATAGTCATTTCTAATTTGACCTAGTTTCCACTTTCTGTAGGACACTCTTTTGAGTTTCAGTTCATTGGAAAATCTCCTGGTTAAACTAGGTACTGAGTTTGTCAACTTGCTTTCTGTGAGAAGAAGATTTAAGTACAGATTCAATGAAAGACCATTCATTTCTGGACTGTTTGGACTCTTACAGGGAAATGTACCAGATGCAAAGCAGAGATACTCAAGAGACAATCTGGGTACCCTGAAAAGATTTTTTGGAAACTGGCAGTTTATTGCATCACTGCTACATTTGGAAATGCAAACTGACTCATTCGTGTGTATATTTTACCTGCTTTAACCTCTTAATAACTCATTTCCTTTTCTTAATTACTAACCTTTAAATTTAGTTTACTATTGAATTGGCTGCCAGGATCATCTTTGATGTAAGATCTAGCGTACCAATTGATCTGGGATAAGTGACTGTTTTTTGGGGACTGAAAGCAATCTAAATGTGATGTGATTTTTGGTATAAAATGACCTTTTATCAAGATGCCAGTTTGCCTGGATGGCAAGATAGACTAGAGAGTATAACGGCAATGTCTGTGACTCCATGATAATACTGGAATAGTAATGCAGGAGCTCACATTTGACAGATTTGATAAAATCTAATTATATAACCTATCACCAATTTGGGGTATCTGCCTATTTTCTGACCGTCTGTCCTGAGGCAAGCACCCACTCTCATGCACCACCCCAGATAGCATTACATCTGGTAATAATGAAATGCTGCTTTAAGGTCTATTAAACAGTCATATATTCAGATGGGAGGAGATCCTGCAATGAACTCCATGTATGGAACCCATGCAGAACTCCACAGAAGTCAGTGGTACTTAATAAAGGAGTGCGCTAACTATATAGGACGGACTGCGAGGACCCATGTTTGGTTTATTCATCTGTGATTAAAGAACAAAAAGAGAAATTAGCAAAATTAGTCTGCGATAATCACAGACACCATCAAAAAGACTGGTGAAAAATGCATATGCATGTATATGGAAAAAAAAAAGTGAAGAACAGGAACTAAAAAGAAATAAGAAGATAAAGAGACTTTCTAAATTTTAATAGGAAGTGTGACACGATGCTTTAATGGTGCTTCAACTGTTTGTAGTTCCCAACCCAAGCACCCTGAAATTTCACCCGCATTGACCTGTACTTGCTCTCCTTTGATGACATAGCTATCATTAAAAAATAAGAACAACAGAGTGTATTATTCATTTTGGAAAAGCAAGAAGGAACAAAAAATAAGGAAACATTAAAAGTTATCCATGGCCCCATGATGCCCATGTGACCATGAGTAGTTCCAAGAGCAGGGATAGTAGATCCCTGTGAAAGATTATGGCCTATGTTTATCCATTAATCAGACTATAAACAGTTGAAGGGATTTCAGTGACATCTTACATGTAATGGGCGGAGGTAAGTTAATGACCTCTTCCACCACTGTCCATCACTGACTGCATGCAGCATAGCTTTTGTCGTTGTAGTTGTATTAGACAGAACCTTCATGGTTTTAGCAGTAGTCCAATATAACAAGTCAGCAGACTGACTAGAAGAAATGCTGGCTTCTTCCTGTGGATGTATACAACACACAACAAATGTTAGAAATAACCTCAGCATTTTCACAATTTGGAGTTTAAAAAGCCAAATGACTAGAATAAACACACACTGCCATCAAGACATACGGATAACAGTCTTGTTAATCTATTTCAATTATCAGTCTCACTTAGCAGCAACAAAAGTAAAGACAAAAACAATGCTGCACTTTTTCAACCTCATGGTTGATTTCTTGATTAGTCAAACATTCTTTTTTCTCATTACATTCTAATCACATGATATTTTGGATATCCTGATTTAAGAGGAATTGTGACACAACCTTTGGAAGAAAGGATGCATGCGGTTGCAGTTGAACCTTTTATTTGAAAAAGTTTGTATACAGAGGCTCTGAGATCTGGGCGGTGTGGAGGCGTGGTGCTTTTCAGTGCTGGTGAACAGTGCCATGGCAAAGGTTGGTAGGGCATCATTGCCGGCTTTCCCTTTGGTGGCACCACCTGCTACTTCGGTGCTGGGCTTGTACCTCTGTTAGTTTTTTGTGCATTTCTGTGAGCAGCACTGTGATTTCAATGAGCAATCTGGACACTTCAACAGGCTCTGGAGTGGAGGGTAGCTGTAAGTCCACCTCCTCCAATTGTCTGATTGGGGAGCTCATCGGCAATGGACTTGATGCACTCTTCTCCAGGGCTAGAGTAGATAGTGCCATGGCTTCTGAATGGGTTGCACTCCACTAGCGCTCTTAGGTCTCAATGCTCTGGACATGAGTAGGTGATCCCCGTCCAACTTTTTCTGTTTCTTCTTGGGAACAGGGAATTGAAAGCAGTACTCAACAAGGTCTTCAGTGCTGGTGCTCTACGGTGCCAACGGTATTGAGAAACAGAGTCCTTCCTTGGTACTGGCTCCCGAATCGGTGCCAGCACATTGGGCCCTAATTCCAATGTGCTCAGGGAGGGACAGAGAGCTGCCTCCATGAGAGGGAACTTTAATCCTTGGCTTTTTTCTTTTGCTGTCAGAGGCCAAAGGTCTCTGCAAATCCTGAAGTGACCCCTCTTGTGTGCCTTTCCAAGGGATTTGAAGTGCAGGTCACTCTTGGAATGGGCCTTTAACAAGCCCCACATGGTTTAAATCCAGGGGACCAAGGTATGTCATGGCCCCTGTAGGAAATTAAAAAACTATTCTAAACAGTTAATTACCTACTGAGTAACAGTTATCCTAACTATTCACAGAACAAAGTGAGGAACACTGGAGGAAAAGCCCTAGCTGAGCAAAGACTACAGGTTCCAGCGGGCCCTCAGAGGCAGTAAGAAGGAACTGAAGAGAGACGGAGAGTCAACATAGCCCTATATAGAGTGCCATGAAGGTGTGACATGGAGCTCCAGAATGACCAACAGGTACCACTGGGGGAAAAGCCTTCCATTGAATCTTTCATTTCAGAGCTACTCAAAATAGGGTTCCCTCCAGCTTCCCCATTGGATATTGAGGATCCACGTTACCTGTACTGATGTGAAAATACTTATTGCTATGTATATGTCATTTGAAATTCTGCATGTGGTTCTTGAGAAACATTAACCAATAACGGCAATTCTCACAACCTACACACAAGCTACAAACAGATCTTCTAAGATTTCTGCCTATCTTCATTTACCACACTTCAGTTACTCACTCTTTCACTCTGCATGCACACCGGATCCAAACTCAATAAGGGCAGGTTCATGTCTGTGTAGAGTGTAGCTTTTGCAAATTTGGGTTATTGGATCAAGCCTACTTGAAATTAAGTGTTTTAAATAATAGCTGATACATCTGCAATGATTTGGGTATTATTAATTGTTATGCTTCAGAGAAACCTGCGCCAGTTCTTTCCATGTTTGACACAGCTTACATATTAGAACATAAAAGAGATTTCACTATGCTATAAATTGTGCAGTTACATTCCACTGATGATAACCACAGAACTGTATAGTAGGGTAATATTTACAGCACCCTTATATACATACAAATTGCTGATGTTTTAATAGCCAGTAAGTTTCCCCACATAATGTACTGAGTTATATATACACAATATACTTAATATACTGAACTATCAAAAGAAAATCACTTTTCTATAGTTATGCTGGCAGAAGTATATGAGTTTTCAGCTCAATAACTTGAGAGAGAAATTTAGACACTAAACAAGAACTCGCGCTCAAAATGGCCTATGTGAAATGCTGCCCACACCAAAGTTAATATTTCAATGGGGCAGGATTTCACCTCTAATCTATTTTATTCACTAGAACCTTTAAATGTATTACTATGTATTTCAAACTGGCATATTGATAATCAAGATGACATAACAGGCCTTTTCCCCCAATTTCCACTGAGGCTTTTACATGTTCTTTAATTTTTCTGTTGCAATTTTGTGCTCACAAATGGTAGCAATTGAATATCTAGTCATGATATCTGAAGGCATACATAGTAAGAGATCATGTGGTTAACAAACAGCCAGATAATACCTGAAAAGTAAAGTCCTTTCTAAAAGGACTGTCTTCTCTTAGCAATTCTAAAAGATTAATTGAGAAGAGCAAATCATTTCTCTTTTATCCTAGTTTGACACCCCCCATTATTTTAGATTTATTTTTTAAAATGTATGAAAACAAAAAAAACTATTTACCAATAAATCTCTCATTGGCATTGAAAAGGCATTAACAACAGTTCTGCCTGAAACAAAATCTGTAAATGTAAGCACTTCCTGATTATTAATAGTAATAAGATGATCTAAAGAGGGGATCTCCTGCCAACCTCTGAACAATCAGCTGGAAATTTCAATTCCCACTTCACCAGATGAAACTGAGTGCATGCTGAGCAAAATAGGCCACAATCTTTACTCATTCAGAAAATTAAATGGCAATAAGATTTATTTAGATTAAATTTAAAGAAAAATAGTACCTCTTGGTATTTATTTTAAAAGTTTAAAAATATATAAAATAAGTTATTTTGGTTTTTTGTAAGGCATTTTACTGTTTTCAAGAGGATGCTTCAGAGCGTGACTCATTAATGCAAGTTTCTATGAAAAATAAGACTAAAACCAGACAGCTACTCAACATCTCAATTAAATTTTAACTAAATATTTTTAAAAAAAAGAGAGCTGAAGTTTTAAAATATTAAAAAATGACTGTGCCCTATGAATATAACCCTGGGTCAACTCAGAAGCCCATGCCTATTCAGCTAAGAACTTAAGCGTGTGCCTAAACATACATTTCATTCATATACATAAGTGTTTGGCCGAACAGGATTGGACATAGACACGTGCTTAAGCATTTTTCTGAACTGGGGCACTTAAGAGATTAATTCTTGAAGACAACAGGACAATAGTCTAGCCTTTTTAGTAGAATATTATTTAGTTTCTATTCCTAGTGCACCCTAGTGACTTCGGTAAATCACATTTTAAAATATATTTTAGAGAAAACAATTTTGAAACTAAATACTTAGAACTTATAGAGAGCTTTACATTCAAAGCTATCAAACTACTTACTGTCTGTAAGATAATTTGCCATTTAAATTTTAACAACATTAAATATACAACTACCAATGACGCCAAAGGAACCTGACTAGATTTGAAATTTAGAGGGGAAGGGGGGGACCTTTTCCTAAGAAACTTTTAATGACTAAGTTGGCCCATAACAGGAGATAAAATACACAATGGCAATTCTAAGCTTTTGATTGGGTAAAGCCTAAAAAGGAAGGATTAAAACCCCAGCTATAGTCTTTAATCAGGAAAAAAAAAATTTAGCCTGAAATTTAATGAAAATATTATATGCATAAGTCCTGCGCATAGTCTGGGTTACAAAGATTGAACACCCTCACCTTGACAGTGTCTTTGTGTATGGTTAGTCTTGTACGGGAAATGAAGAGTCATACTAAGGGGTCTGATCTTACAAGCAACTCTGGGCAGGATGACACTTACTCCACTGGAGTCAATGGCATTCCATGTAGGCACAGGGGACTGCCTGTACAAAAGCTGCTTAAATGAATGACCAGAGTTTAAGGCTGAATTTGACACTGCTACCACTGGTGAATGGGAATTCAAGGAATTTCCTTATATGTAAAGAAATATCAATGACATTTGTTTTTTGTTTTTTTTTTAATGTGGTGAGTAAGTGATGAACTAATTTAACCTAGGAAGTTTCATTGCTGACATAAGAATGAACATATCTGGTCCAATCTATGGTCCGTCTAGTCCAATGGCCTGTCTTGCTGGGGCTAATGCCAGAAGCTTCAAAGGGAATGAACAGAACAGGGCAATTAACAAGTGACACATCCTCTCTTGTTCAATTCTACCTTCTGGTAGTATGAGAATTAAGGGCAGCCAGAATATGGGGTTGGGGCTCTGACCATCTTGGATAGTAGCCATTTATAGACCTATCCTCCATGAATTTACCTAATTCTTTTTTGAACCCAGTTATACTTATGGTCTTCACATTCCCGACACGTTCCATAGGTTCCCTGTGTATTGTGTGAAGTTCTTCTTTTGTTTGTTTAAAACCCGCTGCCAATTAACTTTGTTGGATAACCCCTAGTTCTTGTATGACGTGAAAGGGTAATAACTCTTCCTTATTTACTTTCTCCATACAATTCATGATTATATACCTTTATCATTCCCCCCACTGACTTGTGTTTTTTCTAAATTCAACAGTCCCAGTCTTTTTAATCTCTCCTTGTACAGAAGCTGTTACATACTCTTAAGAATTTTCTTCTGCTTCTCTGTGCTTTTTCCAATTCTAATCTATCTTTTTGGAGATGGGATTACCAGAATTACAATATGGATTTATATAGTGGCATTATGGTATTTTATGTGTCATATTCTATCCCTTTCCTAATAGTTCCTAACATTCTGTTAGCCTTTCATGACTCCCATTGCACACTGAGTGGACTTTTTCAGGAAACTATATTCACAATAATTCCCAAAATTCTGAGTGACAATACCTACTTTGGATCCCATTATTTTGTGTGTATAAATTGGGGATTTCCTCCCGCCCCAATAAGAATTATTTTTCACTTATCAACGTTGAATTTCCTCTGAGATTTTGTTGCCCAATCACCCAATTTAGTGAGATCTCTATATAATTCTTCACAGTCAGCTTTGGATTATTGTCTTGTGTTATTTTATATATATTTATTTTGTAATTGACAAATTATACCATGGACTGAATGAGGGCTTAACACGGAGCCAGAATTCAGTAACAACAATATGGTGACAAGAAGCTGTAAACAAACTCCTAGTGAGAACATTAATGCCTCTAGGAGTGGATGCTACCTTCTTCTATGGTAAAATGCCAGCCCTGATACAACTACCATGTTTGAACTCAGCCACTTATCACACCAAACACCATTCCAATTAGTCAGTCACACTAAAATGGAAAAATAAAGGATTATGTAAAGTACAAACCAAAATTCATGCAATTTTACTTTTCAAATTCATAATGAATTTACTGTAATTCCTTATATGTGGGACTACAGGTGAAGTAAATTGCATAGGCTTCAGCTTGCTTAGAGAATGGCATCAAAACTCCTAAATCAAACACATTGGAATGAGCATATCACCGTATCTGCATCATCTACTAGTTCACCCACTCAAAAGTACTCAACTGTGTGGAGGTCAGTATCGATGACAGTGAGTGTGTCTGGGATCTTTTCTTTTTGATTCCCTGGTAAGAGAATCTGAAGTCCATTTCTTGGCAATCTATAGCATTTTCCTCTGCAAAGTTAGCAGGGAAAATTTCTCTAAGTCCATTATTGGCATCACCGGGAACTGTTGCCAGGGGTGAAGGGTTCCAGGACCAGGATTGTAAGCTGACCAGAGTGAGCTCTCCATCATAATGGTGTTAGCTTGAGCTAAGGAGCTTTCTGCTCCTGGGCTTTCCTGATGTTTGCCTTGAGCTTAAGGCAATGTGTACGCTTTTGAGATACGTGGGCCTCTCCTACGCAGGAGAGGCAATGTGAGTACTCATTGCTGATGGGAATAGCCTCTCAGCAGGAGACACACCATTTGAACCCAGGGGATCCATGTGTATCCTTCATTTATGGTTTTCATCTCTAAAGGGAAGGAAAGTATGTGTGCATGGTGTGGCATCTGAACTACTCTAAAGGTAAAGATGAAACAATTTCTAATGGGAAAAAAAACCATGTTTTTGAACAAGAAAGAATTAAAAGGAGGGAAGAAAAGGTTACAACTGTAACTAACACATACTAAAGTCACCATGAATAGGCTCTGCTAAGGGCTCAGTCCCAGATGAAGAAAGGTTGACAACTAACTGAAAGCGGCTTGGCACAGAGCAATATAACTGCCAAATGTGATGTGAGATAGGGAGAGCATGTGGTCACTGCTACTGAAAATCTCTGAGTCTAGGTGTAGGAATGAGGAACCCCATGACGTGGTGCATCCATAAGGACGCTACTGGAAGAACTCCTCCAAATTTGCACTGGTATAAGTGAGAGGAGAACTTGCCCCTCCATTGTCTTAACTAGTGACATTATCACTAAGAAAACATTTCCATTTATAGAAAACAATTTTTAATTCTGACTTCCACCTATCTCACTGAGAACGAACACTATCAACACACACAGAGCCACAATTCTTCATTAAATGTATTCAGTTTGATGAGCCTTTCACTAAACATAACATATACATCTGAGGCTCACTTGGAAGATATTTGTTGCTCAGTAAAAGGGTTAGCACAATGCATATCACAAGCTAATATGGGTAGTGTTTAACAGGAGACTTCCGGTATATAGCAAACTTTTAAAATCTGAATAGATTTTCAAGTAAAAGCATGAGCAATGTTGGCTAACTAATTCTAGCAAAACAGAATACAAAACTGCAGCTAGTGGAAGCTTTGAGTCCTTTAAACAGCATTTATACAAAAAGCAGATCTGTACTTCTTAAAGAAGATTCTTACAAAGTATGCATTGCTTGCAATTTATCAATAAACACCTTGTTTCCAAGGACAGCATCGCTATTTTTGAAAATGTAAGCTTCTCTTGTGCACAGTAATTACATTTTCACATTACTTAGCTATATAAATAAAACCATTATTTCACAACAGAAGTAATGCAAGTTTTAAGTATTAAGCAGATTAAGCATAAAGTCAGCCCAAATTTATGAGGCATGATTTATTGTGGTTATTATTTCTCCTGTTAATGCGTAACACAGCATCTTGTGGCTAAGCACTATACTTTAATCTAATAATGTTAGCTATAATATTCTGAAATACTCTTCATGAATCAAGACCCTAATTTGCACATTAAGATTTTTTTTTTTCCTTTGAGCACCATTAGATTAGTCATTGAGGTAATTACAGTATACAAGAAAAGTGGGGGAGGGGAGAGAGGAGGGGAAGGAGCTTAATAAGCAAGAGGTAATCATTTTGAAGGAATTCCTTTCCCTTCTTAAGCATAGTTCTTCGAAGAATTACATGAGTTGAAGACTGACCATGCCAATTAGGTGATCCAATCCAGACTCCTGCCAATGAAGGACTGCTCTCTACAGTCCTGTTTTAATGCTTTGTTTAGTCCTCATCAATGGGGTTTGCACAGGAGCCAGATGGTTATGTTCCCATCTATGCCACCTCAACACACCCTCAGAAGAGAAAGACGCTTCTGGACCTCATTTTAATTCATTGCAGGACGACAAAAAGTTAAGCTAGCAAAATGTGAAAAAAACCTTTTACTGGAGCTCTAGAGACCATGAAACATGATGTGCTGAAGAAGCTATGCCAATATAACACTAATTTTATCAGTTTTATCTATGTAGTACTAGCTAAAACAATAGTATTAACTAATATATTTTAGCAATCAATGTTAAACCAACAAATATATAGTTGATACAAACGCATGTACACATGGGCTGATCTTTGAAATCAACAGGATTTTTTCCTGAATAAACTTCAGAAATCAGAATTTGAACAACAGAAATGAACTTTAAAAAAAAAGACTACTACCCAAGATACTGTACGAAACAATAAAGGTAAGAGGAAATAAAGGAAATCCAAATTAGCAAAAAACTATTCTTTCAAAATAAGGACAGTAACCAAACTTCTAACTCTCAACTCTTCACAAAACTCTGACAAAGTCATTTTCATTTCCTTGCTATTTAGCAATCACACCTTCATTACAGGAGACCGGGTGCTTGAATTCTATTGTGCTATGATTGAAGGTGTGTGGCAGCTGAAAGCATGAAGTGAAGAATGGAGTTAACACATAATTCCTTTTTCTCTAAGTGGCATTTTTAAGCACAAACACTTACATTATGGTAAATCAGTGTCAAATTAACAGATGATGAACTAAAAAACCATGGCACCAAAGATTTAAGCAAATATAAAACAAGCCCATGTCACAATGGTAATAAGAGTCAGTGAGTTAAGTAAGGGTAATAGTTTACATAGAGGTAGCTGTGTTAGTCAGGAAAACAAAAAAAGGAACAACTGAAACTCCTTTAGTATTAATAGGACTAAGAAACAATTTCTTATTAAAATTGTGATATAATCTTGAAAGGCCAGGAGTCAAAAAAATTTGTGCTTCTATAGTGCTGCTCCCATCAAAATTCATCAGGAAAGTTGGATAAGAATAAATATTTATGCTCAAATGCAGGTATTGAATATTTGCACCAAAAGCACTTCCCTTATTAAAAAAAACTTCAGCCATTTAGAAGAAAATATAATGTCACATTATGTAGGGTGACAAACCACACCAATAACCAAATAGTCAAACAAATAGATTATAAACAACAGAAAAGACACAGTATAGCAGATTCTCTATCACTGTCAGCCTTTAAATCAAGATAGAGAGTGCTTCTGAAAGATGTATACTATATCAATCAGATGTTACGGGCTTAATACAGAAATGGCTTGGTGAAATTCTACAGACTGCATTTAGCATGGTGTCAGACTAGATGATCATAATGGTGCCTTCAAGCCTCAAAATAATCTATGAAAGTAGGTTCATATAAAATGTTTGAGCAGTTATAGATTTGTAAAATATAAAATGTCTATATGGAGTAATATGCAGAAAGAAAACAAGGCTAAATTCAAATATATTATATGGCTTATTTACTAATGTTGATCTGTTCCATACTGCAAGGTTAGCTTCAACATTAATCATTATTTCTTTATTTTTGTTATGTTAGGTTTCTGTCTTGCTTTGCGCTATTCCTGCCTTTGAATTTATTTATGTTCTCAATTATTTTGTCCACAGCACTGAGACCCCACTAGACAGGGATGTCCAAGTCTACATTGGAATATACATTAGCAAGAAAACTTCATTAAAAATTTACCAATTTGTTTGTTCCCTTATATTATTTGCTAGTGCAAAGCACAAAGCAGAGAAATGCCTCAAGTTGACTATGCTGTGCTAAATGAAATCTTTGAAATCTGTTTCTCCAGATAAAACAGAATGCAATGAGCATTTTACAGTCTCACTTTGAAACGTACTTGAGGAGTCTCCTTAGTGATCAACGAAGAAGGTCCTGAGATATTTATAGTCTCTCCTCCTTCTGAAGGGCGTAACTGATAATTCACTGCTTGATAAAGAATCTGAAACGAAAGGGTATACATAATTTCAGCTATCATGCAAACCAATAATTCACAACTACTCAAGCTACCTAGTGTCATGGAAAAGCATGGAACTAAGATGGTAAACTTCCAGGAGAATCAAAAAAGTAATTGTGGTATACTGCTGAACTACAGGGTTTAAATGTCTGCACTCAGTCTTCCCGCAGTACCATACATTCAGTTTCCATGAAATTACACTGTATTTTGTTGCTGCTTCTGCTTTTTAAAGAAAGCAATGACATGAAAATGGCATTTTCTTACTCAACAAATCTACCTCATATATTCACTAGCACTCATATATTCACTTTGCTGACGGAACTAAGTTTTACGGCTTGTTCACACCTCTCAGGTCCGAAGAACCATTGCAGCTACAGATGAGTGAATAAGATTATTTTTGGGGATTGTATGTTATGCTTTAAAACAGTTTGAAGTAAGTTCCAATTCCAGGTGGAATTTACAGCACTTTTATTTATACGCTAAACATTCATGCAAATGCTTCCGCTTGTGCTTGTCTTTATTACTCTGACCAGTCCCACTGAAATCAATGAGGCCACCCATGGTAATAAAGTTAAAAAAGTATGTAAGTGTGTTGCCTTAATATGGAAGTTGCTGACAAAAAACTTTACTTCACATTTAGAGTATTTCTATTAGCTGCTGATCCTCTTTACTCTGATCCCTCCTACTGCACCCATCAGCTGCACGAGCTATCCTCTCTACCCATCATGCTTCTCATCCTTTTTTTACCCATTTCTCTCAGACTCCAACAATCACCTCCGCTTCCCAATTTCAACCATGTGCTGCCACCTTGCAAAAACCTTTAAGCACCACATTCTTGGAATATAAACAACACAAATACATAGATAATTTTGAGGAAGAAAAATGAAGTGTGCTGTAATCAATCTAACCACATTACTACTGTGTTCTACCAGGTTCCCCTCCCCTGCTTTTTAATCCCTCCTCCCCTACTTCTTAGCTCTTAGGAACAAGGACCATGCTTTCCTGTATGTTTATACTGCACCAACACAATTCTGATTGGACTTTGGTGCTCAATATGAATTCTTATTAGCAAATTACTGTATTTCAATAATTTAGATTAAAATAAAATGACACTTGTGTAGGCTCCTTTTACCTTAACAATTAATAATTTTTAAGAAAACCAACGTTGTAGCAGCATAAAAATGATTATTCAAATAGGAACTTTGCCAGCAAACCACCTATAAAAATCCCTCCTTTCCATCCCTTCATCCTTTTGTGGAGCACACCCACAGCTCTCCCCAATATTCATATCAAACTCCTATTTTCTGCAGTGTTCCTGGAAGGTTATCAAATTTCAATTTAGACTCCAGATTACTTCAGACCTATGTGGTCTTCCCTCTATTTTATAACAAGGGAATGCAGCTTAAGCCTCTCTGCTGACAGTCAGACCATATGGAATAGGAAGAGAGGAATAAATGTAACCATACACTGTAATTTTTACAGAATGAGTTTGCAGACTACAAATTCAATTTTGAATAGGTCTTTATAAACCACAATAAATGAAACAATTCAGAAAAAAAAAAAACTTTCAGCAAAAATAGGGTCAAACTCAATGGACATGAACTTTCTGACTTATTCAACTACTGCACCAAAGCATTTATGTAATCTTCTCAAATACCTCATTATGTTTTGTCAAAATGAGCAATATAATGTTACAGATTTTACATGCATAATGAATATGATATTTATGGTTCTGATCCTGTGCAGAGCTAAAACTAAGATCAGGCCTAATCATCACTATGAATAATTAAAATAATTTAAGGTGAAATCCTGGCCTCGCCAAAGTCATTGGGAATTTTGTTATTGATTTCAATAGAGGCAGTATTTACCCTGAAGTTGGCAGAACTTGTGGACAACATTGGTAGTGGACATTTAATGAGACTATATACCATTTACAATGAACAAAAGTCATCATATGAGCTGAAGAATTTAAAGAGAAGAACTGTGCATTAGTATATCCCAATCAAATGGGATTAACCAGGCACAAAGTATTACAGTTGAAACAGAATCTTCTGTCCACAATATGCCAGACTGTGTTGCATTTTAGAAACCCCCGAGGCTACAGAACTCATCCAGCAGTTTTAGTTATGAAAAAAAGAAAAGAAAGTACATTTTTATTTGATATAATAATCTATTGAATTATAGAAAAATATTAAAAACAAAATTTAATTGTTCATATATGAAATGTAAGGTAGAATATACAGCAAAATAGATAAGACAGCTTGTAGGAATTTAACAAAAAATACAAAATAGTTACCTCCTATTTCAAAAAATAAGTATTCAACTTATGTGGGAAAAGTTTACAGAAACAGATCCTACCTGGGTCTGCAAAGAACTGCTTGCTGCCAGCAGTGACTCTATGGCATTTGGAGGGCAATGTGTGAGAGCAAAAGCCATTAGCTCTTGCCGAGTGCTCAAGTCTTGATAGCCTTCTGATTGCCCTAATTGACTGCATACTTCCCAACTTTTAGAATAGCCTGTAAAGGGAACAAAAAGATTTCAGAGGAAAGTCACACAAAATTAATGATTTAACTGTGGGAGTACTGAGAAAAAAAAATAACTTTCACCGATGACCATCATCATCAAGAACCAGATGAGTATCACCAGTCTTTTCAATTCTCAACATTCCATGAAGGAGGAAGAGAGAGACCCTCTCTCTCTCTCTCTCTCAGCAATAAAGGGGAGGGAAAAAAGGAATAAACGGAATTCAACTCCCTAACATTATACATGCTCTAGATATTAATACAGCACATGTATTTATGCTGACTGATACCATATGAAGAAAATCAGATCAGACTGCTTTAGCATAAACTAAACATTTTTATCTTTTAAAATAAAATAATTCAACTCCTCTAAGTCAAGGCCAATAGAGGGGAGAAGCACAGGAGCAGATTGGCTTTCATTACTCAATGCCCCACTCTCTGCTTATACCTTCCCACTCCCATAAGCTATATTGGACTTACAAGAACTAAAACAGGATTTGGGTAGAAAAGAAGAAATGTGAAGTTCCACTATTTTCACTGGCTACCCTATGGATGGATGAGTTGCAGGTGGTAGGAACTGAAGAGGAACCACCTTTATCCAAAATGAACATAATCTCCTTCAGTGGCTGAGATTCTAGTGGACACAGCTCATACAGGAAACAATCATTCACAGAACATAGTTTAAATGTTCACAATTATGTACAAAAAGCACAAATAACCAGGATCCATTTTTTGTATTGTAGGACAGGTCAACCTCTTCCACCACCAAAGATGCACTTCACTTAAAATTAATTAAGTTTGGAGTTGCCAAAAGAACATCATTTTATAAATCCCTCAGCCAAATTCTTGGACTTGCCCTGTGCATAACTAACAGGGTAGAGCCTTAACTGACAAAAATTAAAAGTCCACTTGTCACCTGGGCCCAATTGAGAAACAAAAACTCTGAGTTCCACGTTCTAAAGGAGTAGCCATGTTAATCTAGTTCAACAAAACAAACAAGGAGTCCTGTGGCCCTTTGAAAGACTAACAAATTTATTTATCGCATGAGTTTCTGACAAAGTGGGATTTTCTCCCAAGAAAGCTCATGCGATAAATAAATTTGTTAGTCTTTAAAAGTGCCACAGGACTCCTTGTTTGTTTTTCTTAGTTCCATGTTTATTGCATGCACGTTTATTGAAAAGCTAAGAACAGTACCTGTTACTAAAAGTACCTAGGGCAAATTAACGAGCATGACTGAGGCACAAAATAGCCCTTTCAGTCACCACAGACGTTCAGAAAACTTTTGCCCAGATGCCACCTAACACTGCTGGTGAATCTCAGGCATCTAAATCTCCACAGGTGCGTATGAGCAAAGTCACTTAAGTGCTGTCTATGTCATCTACAGAGCCCAGTCTCACAGGCATACCCTAAACAGACAAGCTGATCTAACCCCCACAAAAGGTAATGTGGAGGAGATGGTGTTGATGTCCCAAATTATGCAAAATAGCCCATTAGGTAAAGCATTCACCTGAAATATGGGAAACCTAGATTCAAATCCCCACTGTACCTAATTCAGAGCAGGAACTTAAACCCAGGGCTTCCTCTTAACCAAGCACCTTAACACTAGCCTATGAAGTCACAATCTCTCCCTCTCCAAATGAATAAGTATTTCATACAAAATGGAACACTTTCAACAGGAGAGATTGAGAGACCCATCCCAGAACAACCCACAGCCTGGTGACTAGGGCATTCATATGAGAGATGGAGACCTGGATAGAAGTCCCAATCCTGAATCCAGTAGAGAGGGGATTTGAATCCAGCTCTCCTATATCCCAAGCAGGTGCTTTAAGCACTGAGATACAGGGTATAATTTACCTTTTTTGAGAAAGGGCTGACTTGGAGTAGGCACCAAACTCCAGAAAAGAATTCACAACTATGAATCTTGAGCAGAGGCAGGCACATCCCTCCAGTTTGAAATTCAGCACTTAACTCCCCTAAATTAAGTGTGAAGGTTGGCTTCCTCTTCATGGAATTCACAGAAGCCAGCACCTTTTTAAGGTGCCAAAGTCTATCTCCAAACTTTGTACAGGGATCCCAGGTTCCTAACTCAGGGCTGTGAATCCTGCTAGGCAGTTGCATGCCCAACAAGTTAGGTATTGCAACACTGAGCATTACAATACGTAAGTTCCCTTATAAATATAGCTCTTAATATTTAAAGGTAGGGGAAATTATTTTCAGAGAATTACAACATGACTTCTGAGCAATTGTATACCAAAAACTGCATTCCTCACTATTTAATTGCTTCTATAAGTCAACCAATGGCTTGATAAGATATATAAGTTATAGGTCTTTCATTATACTGGGAAGTTTTCTAAATAGATTTAACTTTTTCAGGTTGAAATCAGTTCTTTAGTGAAGTAATGTGCTTGTGTTCTGATGGAGAATTTATACAGTAAAGGATTAATGAATGGGCACACTGGTCTCCACAAAATGGAAATTAATGCACTTATCACCAGGACTATAGGAGTCTTTGGATTTTAATAGTATTTCAATAAATATTCATTAATGAACAACAGCTTTCAAATTTATCACATGAGGGGATTGATACAAGATAAATGAAGAACATTCTTCCTTCTCTTCCCCCATAACAATAATTTGGAAATAAACCACTGTGGAAACAATTAAATCAAAATCCCTGCTGTGATACATTTATGCAATACTGCCATGAAAATAAAGGATATACACAGTAAAATAAATAATTCCAGCAGACAGATTACACAGAATTAATCTAACTAAAAACCTGCATTCTTCCAGAAGTCACCATTGCTTGAATGTTCTGTAGCCCATGTGATTTATGTAAGTAAAATGGGATTCTACACCTGCTGTAGTCTAACAAATTACATTCTAATCATAGAATCATAGAGTTGGAAGGGACCTCACGAGGTCATCTAGTCCAACCCCCTGCTAAAAAGCAGAACCACTCCCCCTAAATTATCCCAGCCAGAGTTTTGTCTAACCGAGCCTTAAAAATCTCCAAAGATGAAGATTCTACCACCTCCCTAGATAGCCCATTCCAATGCTTCACCACCCTCCTAGTGAGAAAGTTTTTCCTAATATCCAACCTTGACCTCCCCAGCTGTAATTTGAAACCATTGCTCCTTGTTCTGTCCTCTGTTACCCTCGAGAACAGCCTAGCTCCCTCCTCTTTGGAGCAACCCTTCAAGTAGTTGAAGGTTGCTATCAAATCTCCCCTCAGTCTTCTCTTCTCTAGACTAAATAAGCCTAGTTCCTTCAGTCTCTCCTCATAAGTCATGTGCCCCAGCCCCCTAATCATTTTTGTTGCCCTCCGCTGGACTCTTTCTAATTTGTCCACATCCTTTCTGTAGTGGGGAGCCCAAAACTGGACACAGTACTCCAGATGCGGCCTGACCAGTGTCGAATAGAGGGGAATTATCACATCCCTCGATCTGCTGGCAATACTCCTACTGATGCAGCCTAATATGCCATTGGCCTTTTTGGCAACAAGGGCACAC
>ML685779.1:20767160-20797218 GCA_007922175.1 Pelusios castaneus
TGATGCAGCCTAATATGCCATTGGCCTTTTTGGCAACAAGGGCACACTGTTGGCTCATATTCATCTTCCCGTCCACCATAACTCCCAGGTCCTTTTCTACAGCGCTGCTACTTAGCTGATCGGTCCCCAGCCTGTAGCAGTGCATGGGATTTTTCCGTCCTAAGTGCAGGACTTTGCACTTGTCTTTGTTGAACCTCATGAGGTTTCTTTCGGCCCAGTGTTCCAATTTGTCCAAGTCTCTCTGGATCCTGTCCCTGCCCTCCAGAGTATCTACCATTCCCCCCAACTTGGTGTCATCCGCAAACTTACTAAGCACGCAGTCTATTCCATCATCAAGATCATTAATGAAGATGTTGAATAGAACCGGCCCCAGGACCGACCCCTGGGGCACTCCACTCGTTACCGGTTGCCAACCAGACATCGAGCCATTGATTCCTACCCGCTGAGCCCGTTGATCTAACCAGTTTTCGATCCACCTTACGGTCCACTCATCCAACCCATACTTCCTTAACTTGCCAACGAGAATGTTGTGGGAAACCGTATCAAAAGCCTTGCTAAAGTCAAGGTATATCACGTCAATGGCTCTTCCCGCATCCACAAATCCAGTCATCTCATCATAGAAGGAAATCAGGTTGGTCAGGCACGATTTGCCCTCGGTGAATCCATGTTGACTGTTCCTTATCACTCTATTTTCCTCCAAGTGTTTCAGGATGGATTCCTTGAGGACCTGCTCCATGATTTTCCCAGGGATTGAGGTGAGGCTGACCGGTCTGTAGTTCCCCGGATCCTCCTTTTTCCCTTTCTTAAAGATAGGTACTATATTTGCCTTTTTCCAATCCTCCGGGACCACCCCCGTTCGCCACGAGTTCTCAAAGATAACGGCCAGCGGCTCTGCAATCACTTCCCCCAACTCCCTCAGCACCCTCGGATGCAGTTCATCCGGCCCCATGGACTTGTGAACATCCAATTTCATTAAGTGTTCCCTAACCTGACTTTCCATCACTGAGGGCCACTCTCCTCTCCAGTCCGCGTTACCCCGTGTAGTAGCCTGGGAGCTGGCCCGCCCTGTGAAGACTGAAGTAAAAAAAGCATTGAGTACTTCAGCCTTTTCCACATCATCCTCCACGAGGATGCCTGCCCCATTCAGTAAGGGACCTACACCACCTCTGATCCTTTTCTTGTTGCTGATATACTTATAGAACCCCTTTCTGTTATCCTTCACATCTCTTGCTAGCTGCAACTCCAATTGTCCTTTGGCCTTTCTGATTTGATCCCTGCAGTCCCGAGCAATATCTTTATACGCCTCCCTTGTCATCTATCCAAGCTTCCACTTCTTGTAAGCTTCCCTTTTATGTTTCAGCTCCCCGCAGAGTTCCCTGCTAAGCCACGCTGGTCGCCGTCCACATTTGCTGTTCTTTCTGCACATCGGAATGTTATCTTCCTGTGCCTTTAACAGGGTTTCTTTAAAATACAGCCAGCTGTCTTGGACACCTTTCCCCTTCAGATCAGCTTCCCATGGGACCCTGCCCATCAGCTCCCTAAGGGAGCCAAAATCTGCTTTTCTGAAGTCCAGGGTGTGTGTTCTGCTTCTTTCCTTCCTTCCATTGATCAGGATCCTGAACTCTACCATCTCATGGTCGCTGCTGCCCAGGTTGCCATTTACTTCTACTTCCCCGATCAATTCTTCTCTGTTTGTGAGCAATAGGTCTAGAGGTGCAAGGCCCCTAGTTGGTTCCTCCAGCATTTGTACTAGGAAGTTGTCCTCAATATTCTCCAAAAACTTCCTGGATTGCCTGTGCACTGCTGTATTATCTTCCCAGCAGACATCAGGATAATTGAAGTCCCCCATAAGAACCAGGGCCTGCGACGATCTGGAAACTTCTGTTAGTTGTCCATAGAATGCCTCATCCACCTCCTCTTTCTGGTCTGGTGGTCTGTAGCAGACATCCACCACAACATTCCCCTTGTTGCATTCTCCCCTAAACTTAACCCACAAGCTTTCTACCATCTTGTTTCCACTTTCATAGTGGAGCTCCGAGCAGTCATACAGCTCTTTTACATATAACGCTACTCCTCCCCCCCTTTTTCCCTGCCTGTCCTTCCTGAACAATTTATATCCATCCATGGCAGTGCTCCAGTCATGCAAGTTATCCCACCACGTTTCTGTTATTCCAATTATATCATAGTTCCTTGTCTGTGCCAGTACTACCAATTCTTCCTGCTTGTTTCCCAGGCTCCTCGCATTTCTGTACAGGCACCTAAGATACCGGGCCCATTGCCCTACTTTGCCCTGTCGATTCTCCCTCCTGTCGCATCTTCCCCCTTGCAATTTCTCCCGGTGTCCTCCTTCCCCACTCGCCTGAGGTATTATGACTTTATCAGGAAAAAAAAACACAATTATTTGACCCCAGCCCCCAGTTCCAACTACCCTCTCTTTTATTCCTGCTGTTACAGCCCCAGCATTCCCCAAGTTCCATCCCTTCCCCCAGGTTTCCCTCAGTTTCACTTACCTGTGGGTCTTGGTCATCTTCCCCCTTCAAACCTAGTTTAAAGCTCTCCTTACCAGGTTAGCCAGTCTACTTCCAAATATGCTCTTTCCCTTCCTGGATAGGTGGAGTCCGTCTCTGCCTAGCAGTCCTTCTTCCTGAAACAGCACCCCATGGTCGAGGAAGCCAAAGCCCTCCTGGTAACACCATCTCCGCAGCCAGGCATTCACCTCCAGGATGCATCTGTCTCTGCTCGGGCCCCTACCCTTGACCGGGAGGATCGAGGAGAACACCACCTGTGCACCGAACTCCTTCACCCGTGCTCCCAGAGCCCTGTAGTCACCTTTGATCTGCAGAGGGTCACCTCTCGTAGTATCATTGGTTCCCACATGGATGAGTAGCATGGGGTAGTAGTCAGAGGGACGGATGATTCTCGACAATCCCTCCGTAACGTCTCGGAGACGGGCGCCTGGCAGGCAGCATACCTCCTGAGAAGCCTTATCTGGGCGACAGATGGGTGCCTCCGTCCCCCTCAGAAGAGAGTCACCAACCACCACAACCCGACGTTTTCTCCTGGGTGTGATGGTTGTGATCCTCCCAACCTCGGGGGTGCACGGCTTCTCCTCTTCCATATCATCTCCTGTCTGTAGTGCTGCGTAGCGGTTCTTTACCACAATGGAGGGTGGGATGGGAGCAGGGGTGGAGCACTGTCTGCTGCCAGAAGTAACCAGCTCCCAGTGTCCACCCTCTGCTTGAGCCATCTCATCCTTCTCCGAGGGTGTGGCAGCAGTCCTTTGCCTCTGGAGAGTTTCCTCATCCTTGCATGTTTCCTCATGGATGCTAACCAGGAACTTCTCCAGGGCATGGATACTCCTGAGCCTGGCCACCTCCTCCTGTAACTCCCCCACCTGCTTCCTGAGAGATTCCACCAGGAGACACCTGTCACATTGAATGATCTCCCCAGCCTGACCGTCTGAGAGTGGGAAATGCAGGCCACAGTCCTTGCAAGTCCACGCCAGGATCTGGGTAGAGATATCCATGGTCAGTATGTCTGTCTGGATACAGGCGCAGGTGGAGGAGACAGTAGCAGTGCTGGCACAAGCGGTGCGGGTCCTCTTCACCATAGTAGCTACACAAACCACAAACTTCCCACAAACTCCCTCGCAAACTCCCCTGTTTGCAGTCCCTGTTCGCAAGCTCCCCCTGGTCGCTCAGCCACTGGCTTTTAACGCCTTCTCTGCCTGGGTCAGCCCTTGCCCCTCGTTAAGCAAACAAAACGTGGTTGACCTAGCAATGAAGTAAATCAGCCTGGGATCACATATTTTACATTTTACAGAGTGTGAGAAAATTCAGAAGAGGAATCTGTTTTTAAATAAATTAATAACTTCACCTGTGGCCATAAGCTCTCGGCAATGCATACTAGCAGCTTTGTAGTCCTGGAAATGGAGAGCTTGTTCCACTAAAAGAATCAAAACCTGGCCTTTCCTCTCTCTCTGGTCATTTCCTGCAAAGAGAGTCCAAAAAGTTGTTACCAGTTATTTTAAAAGTCAATAGTTGATTAATTATTAGCACACTATTTTACAGGAAGATTTCCAAATATTGTGGAAGAAAATAGCTCACTTTCAAAACACACCAGTTACTGGTTTGGAAGCTACAAATATGAAGTTTAGATCTATCACTTTCTGATGAAATGAACACCTACCTTTTTCACTAATTAGATAAGTTAAGTGTCTGCCCAAATGCTATATTCATATATTGTTAGAGGAACTCACACCATTGTGAGTGAGGTGTATCATATGGTGAAAAACACTTGTTTGAAAAAAAAATATGGTATAATTAATCACCATTTATTTTTATGTTATCCAAAATCTTCAAAAATGGTGGCATAAAATTAGGCTCTTTAAATCTCCAGTTAGATTCCCTACATATGGCTTTATTTTCAAAGGGATCTGCTGCATTCTTCAATGTTAAGTCTGGGTACCTGCAGACCTATAGTTGTGTCCAATAGAGCATGACTGATTTCTTCTTCTATATCCTTTTAATGTTAACACCTAGAGAATCCCTTATAACTCCCCAGGTAATAGAAGTTCTAATTCATTTTTCACAGCCAGGACTTGCGCTGGGTTGCATTGCTGTCACTGAACTTTTGCTCTCTATTAACCACTTGCATAGACCAAGGTTTACCTTTTCACTGAAATCTTTGAGACCTGCAGTTTGTTTCATTGTTCATTCCTAGATAACAAGAGATTACTGTGCATGTTCCCACGCAATACGATAAATGTAAAATAAAATATGGCCAGTGCAGGATTAATAGAATATTTCCCCTTTTTTGGGGAGGCAGGGTGGCAGTGTGTCTATAAAAATCTTTCCATTGGGATAAAATCCTTTCCACATACAAATGTTCTGGTAAAATATTACCTATATATTCTGGATGAGCACGAAGCAGAAAGGGAATCAGGAATATGAAGAATCCTAATTTTCTTTTCAAAACAACAGTTAAATTCCATGCACACGCTCACGCCCCTCCCCTCCAGCTTTTTTTGCCCTCCATTTTTCACTTCACCTAACAAGCTGTAATGAACATAGCATATGTTTATATGAAAATGCACTCCCACACCACACAGGAGTAAGATCTAGATCTACATATTCTAAACTTATGAGATCTATAAGGATGGACTGTTCAGGAGGGGGAAAAAGGCTTCTTAAAATGAGAGTTTTCTGTCCTTTCTTCTGCTTTCAGCTATCAGAGAATTTTAAGGATGCCATCTAAAAGGTCAATTTATGAGACACTGTTAATATACCTGCCCTGGAATAATTCAATTTCAAATATTTGAGTTAAATATATCTAACTTGTAATTTTAAGACTATAAAAACAACAAACGTGTCCATGGTCATTTTTTAAACTCCACTCAGTAGCCCCAAAGCACACTTTATTGACTTATTTTTAATATCATCAGCAAGATAAATATAGTGATTCTGCTAGACTGACAACCAGGGAGAATGAATTCCTCTGTAATACCTTACTGTAATTTCAGTTAGTGAAATAATAAAACACTAATTTTAGTGTGTGTGTACTGAGTAACTGGTGGCCTGTGACACACAGGAGGTCAGACTAGATGATTGGGTGGTTTCTTCTGGCCACAAAGTCTCGCACTCTAATTACAGAGCTGTCCAACCAAGATGCCTCTAATACTAATGCAGAACAACAATTTCCGGGGTCTATAAGGTTGCATGGCCTTTCTATGCTCATTCATTCTTTACCCTCTCCACCACGACAAACTGCCACACACTGTTGGTAATTAGTCATTCACAATCATAATTTTGTGATATGGACTTTTGCCCAGTGGGAACTGGACCCCTCCCAGCCAGGCCACTAAACAGAAACAATGTTTGTTCATTTTTACCTTTTATAAATTTGAGTCCATGTACTACATATAAATGGTTCCTAATACTTCCCCAGCATCCAGTGCCTGCCACATACTTGTGGCAGCTTTCTAATCTATTATTCAGCTACACTGGGAGATTTGTGTCACAGCAGCAAACACAAGGAGGGATAACAAAAGTGCAGAAAATGGATCTGTGCTGTTATTGAGAAATTGCCTTGACCAGTAATCAACTGCAATTTATTACTGTTTAAAATCAATAGGAGCACAATTGGAGCAGTTCTTTTCTTAATTGAGCTTGAGTGGCCATACGGTTTAGAGGGGTTTTGGGGGCGTAAGAGGGAGTAATTTATTTTGAAGCAGTATGCTCTGTCTCTGCTTGTTTTACAGAAGTGCAAATGTACAATGTCAGCATTACATTCTCCTACAAGAGTTTGTACCCTATATCCATTCTCCTCTCATTTAAACTCACATTATCTTGATGCACACTATTATACCAAAGGGTAACAACTCCAACATGACAAGCAAATCCCCTGCAATGCACAGCTGGAACATTTTTCATCTGGCTTTTGCTGGCTCAGTGTAGCCACTTAAAATCCTACCCCCTGCAGATTTTCTATCTTCTGTTATTCTTCCATTTAGACCTGGAAATTCACAGCCATTACTTCACAGTTCCTGAGCTGGGAGTTAATATTAAGTCTTAAAGAAATGAAGCAGCTTTTAACTTCTAGCCACCCACCCCATTCCTTGCAATACTGACATGAAACATTCAATTTTTTTCTTTAAAAAACAATTGGTAAGAAAAATGCCATCATAAAATGACTCTTATTTTACTTTCTCATTCCTAGTGCTATTTGACATCCAGCAGATGGAATAGGAAACGCATTGCCTGTATGCACAGTATGTGTTTAGAAATCAGTTCAGAAATACCTCTCTCTAGCAGGATGTGTATGTTTTGGATTCATAACTATGGAGGGTCATCTATAGAGAAGCATTTACAGAATCCTTAACAGGATGTTGTGCATCTTATCTTATCTCAAAAAAGCAAAATGTCGCAATGACAGACAGACGACAGATGTGATGGTAAAGAATAGTAGAGTTAGAAGGGACCTTTGGCGGTCATGTAGTCCAACCCCCTGCTCAAAGCAGGACCAACCCCAACTAAATCATCCCAACCAGGCCTTTGTCAAGTTGCACCTTAAAAATCTCCAAGGATGAAGATTCCAGCACCTCCCTAGGTAACCCATTCCAATACTTCATCACCCTCTTAGTGAAAATGATTTTCCTTATATCCAAACTAAGCCTCCTCCACTGCAGCTTCACACCATTGCTTCTTCTTCTGTCATCTGCCACCACTGATGACAGCCTAGCTCCATCCTCCCTGAAATCCCCTTTCAGGTAGTTGAAGGTCACCATCAAATCCCCCCTCCCTCTTCTCTTCTGTAGCCTAAACAAGACCAGTTCCCTCTGTCTCTCCTTATAAGTCATATTTTCCAGCCCCCTAATAGTTTTTGTTACCCTTTGTCAATTCTCTCCAATTTCTTCACATCCTTCCTAGAGTGGAGGCCCAAAACTGGACACAATACTCCAAATGAAGCCTCACTGGCACTGAATAGTGGGGAATAATCATTTCCCTCAATCTGCTGGCAGTGCTCCTACTAATGAAGTCCAATATGCTGTTAGCCTTATTGGTAACAAGGGCACACTGTTAACTCATATCCAGCTTCTTGCTCACTGTAACTCCCAGGTCTTTTTCTGCAGAACTGCTACAAAGACAGTGGGCCCCGAGTCTATAGCAGTGCATGGGATTCTTCCATCTTCAGTGCAAGTATCTGCATTTATTGAACCTCATCAGATTTCTTTTGGCCCAATCCTCCAATCTGTCACTCTGTATCCTATCCCTGCCCTTCAGGGTATCTACCAGTCCTCCCATCTTAATGTTATCTGCAAACTTGCTGAAGGTGCAATCCACCTATCCTCCAGATTATTAATGAAGATGTTGAAGAAAACCAGCCCTAGGACCGATCCCTGGGGCATTCTGCTCATTAGCGGTTGCCAACCAAACATCAAACCATTAATCGCTACCCATTGAGCCTGATGGTTTAAAAAGCTTTCTAACCATCTTATTACTCCATTCATCTAACCCATACTTCTTCAACTCGCTGATACGTATACTGTGGTAGACTATATCAAAAGTTTTGCTAAAATCGGTATGTATCACATCTACTGCTTTCCCCACTTCCGCAGGCCAGTCATCTCATCACAGAAGGCAATCAGGCTGGTCCGGCATGACTTGCCCTTAGTGAATCCATGATGATTGTTCCTGATCACCTTCCTCTCTTTCAAATGCTTCAAAACAGAGTCTTTAAGGACCTGATACATGATTTTTCCAGGGACTGAGATGAGGCTGACCTATCTGCAGTTCCCCAGATCCTCCTTCTTAAGACGAGCACAATATTTTCCTTTCTCCAATTGTCTGGGCCTTCCCCTGATAACTCCAAGTTTTGAAAGATAATGGCCAATGGGTCTGCATTCACTCCAGCCAACTGCCTCAACACCCTTAGGTGAATTGCATCCAGCCAGATGAAACTTGTGCATGTCTAGCTTTTCTAAATACTCATGAACCTGTTCTTTCACCACTCACTCCCTCTGCAGTCCATGCTGCCTAATGCCGTAATCTGGAAACTGACATCTGTGAAGATGTAAGCAAAAAAAAAAAAAAAAAAACGGAGTAGTTCAGCTTTCACTGCATCATGTGTCACTAGGCTGTTTCCTCCATTCAGTAAAAAATTCGTAAATTTCAAAAATAGGTATGAATTCCAGATAAGGGTTCAAAACACTTTTTAATTAAAAAAACTTCACCCATTCTCAGAAGTAATTAAATTTTTCTATAAAAAACAGTCAATTTAAAGAAAAAAATAGAAAATGTTTCAATGCGATGTCATACACTCCCCTGCATTTAATTTCCTCCCACTCTGTAACTTTCCTATCAAAGCGTCTGACGAAGTGGGATTTTCTCCCACGAAAACTCATGCGATAAATAAATCTGTTAGTCTTTAAAAGTGCCACAGGACTCTGTTGTCAATAAACAAACAGTAATTAAAAACATCTAAAACTGATTTTGTATTTTGAGTCTTTTTTTCCAGTGTGAAATGAAATACAACAATTTAAGGCTAAGCAATTACCCAACTAGATTATTCCTGTTCTCATTTTTAAGTGAGTTTTATGGCATAAACAGGATACTGGAAACAAGGATTGGATTTCAATTCTCAAGTCTGCCCTGATTCATTAGACACTTTGTAAAACCCTCAGTGGCTCCCTTACTTTGCCCGCCTGTGAAATAGAGATATATGGCTTACCCACCTGTTAGAGAGGTGGTGGTGGTGAGATTAATAATTAATTTAAGATACCCGATGAAAGACAATAAGAGTGAGTGCCCATGGGAAGTGTGAGGAATAAATTACTTGACTAGTAATTCTTGTACTCTGAAAACCATACACCTCAGTGAACTATTACTCTTAGAATGGTGTGTTCCTGGAACTTTACTACACACGAATATAGGGAATCTTATGCTACTCCTGGCTTAAGGTCTTTGCTTCCCAAATCTTTCTCTTTTAAAGGTATAACTTAAAAATTCTCTCAACAGCAGCCATCATTTATTTTTTAAACAGAAATGACAAAAACCCTCAACACCGTGGGTAAGAGACATAGAATCATAGAACTTGAAGGGACCATGAGAAGTCATCAAGCCCAGTTCCCTGCACTCATGCAGGACCAAGTACCAGCTAGATGATTCCTGGTAGGTATGCTCTTAAACATTTCCAATGATGGAGATTCCACAACTTGGCTGGGCAACTTATTCCAGTGGTTAATCACCCTGACAGTTACGAATTCTTTCCTAATGTCCAACTAAACCTCCCTTGCTGTAATTTAAAGCCATTGCTTCTTGTCTTATCAGCAGTTAAGAAAATAATTTTTCTCCCTCCTCCTTGTAACAACCTTTTAGGTCCTTGAAAACTGTTATCATATCCCCTCTCAGTCTCCTCTTTTCCAGACTAAACAAACCCAGTTCTTTCAATCTTCCCTCATAAGTCAAGTGTTCCAGACCTTTAACCATTCTTGTTGCTCTTCTCTGGACTTTCTCCAATTTCTCCACATCTTTCCTGAAATGAGGCACCCAAAACTCCACACAATACTCCAGCTGAGGCCTAATCAGCACAGAGTAGAGTGGAAGAAATACTTCTCGTGTCTTACTTGCCATAGTCCTATTAATACATCTCAGAATGGTGTTTGCTTTTTTTGCAATAGTGTTACACAACTGACTTATATTTAGCTTGTGGTCCACTATGACATCCAGATCCCTTTCTGCAGTACTCCTTCCTAGGCAGTCATTGCCCATTTTGTGTGTGTGTGTGTGTGTGTGTGTGTGTGTGTGTGTGTGTGTGCGCGCAATGGATTGTTCTTTCCTAAGTGGAGTACTTTGCATTTGTCCTTCTTCAATTTCATCCTAAATACCTATTTACTAAAACAAACAAACAAACCAACCAACCAACCCACCCACCAAACCTTGCTCTGAAGCATTTTCCTATTCCTGTTCAAGACTGGAGATCAGACAAGTTAAAATCATGGATCTGATGTGCTATGGGAATTTATATGTTCCTGTGAATAGCCCATTCTTTGTGAGTCATCCAGATCTTAGTTTACAACAGCTTCCAAACTCCAACATCTTTTCTGAATGTTTAAAAGTGTAAATAGCAGAACAAAATCATCTGAAATGCCAAGATTTAAACTCAGAACACAATGGAACAGAATATTTCATACTTGCTAGCATGTACCGTTGTCTTCTGCTCGACAGAACATAAAACCTGCTTAAGTTTCTTTTGCATTACCATTTTTTCTTAAAATCAAGTGGTGCATTTTTGGAGCACATTATCAAGTTCCAACTCCCATGGGTGTAAACGAATTAAGAATTATGAGATTAACTGTAGGCAACATATGGATCATTACAAGAATATACCTTAAAGTCTACATTAAAGAATATTTTTATTTTAGCAATAAGACCAAACAAACTGGTCTTAAACAGTGTGATGTAAACCTCCAGTGGCAATAAAAGTATATAAAGCCAAATGGACTATGATCTTATACACAGAATAATCAGCCACAACTTGAAAGACTGTTACAAAGTGGAACCTATTAACCAAAACATTGGAACTCACAGTTCTATATATTTATTCTGCCAAGAGGCACAATATTAGCAACTGTTAAAGTAGAGTGTTTTGCTCAGTGAGATAGCCTCTTGAAATATCTTTACTTCCATGAAATTCCATATTTATCTTGGGGGATGACTATCCCTATTATACTTGAGATTTTCTCTCAAGTTATTGAGAGTTTCTTGGTGTGCTGAAAAAACTTAAGTAGCAACGTACAAAGAGTCCCATTATTGGCTGAAATAACCAAGATGTTCTTTCTTATCAGCCTGTAAGCTCCTTTGTTGTATTTCTTCCTATCACTTAGGTTACTGGATGGATAAAAGAAAACACAACATGATTAACCTGACCACCCCCACTTCTGGAGGAAGGAGAAGGGAAACAATTAGCTCAAAACATAAAATAATGCAGTCCAGCGTAACTGAGATACTCTATTTTGTTGTTGTTGTTTTAAATGTACTGTAACTCTGTCTTTTGAAAGAGAGTTATTTAATATTATTTACACAGCATTTATTGGAATGACTTAGGGAATGGTTATTACTATTTATATTTATGTGTGTATACATGCATACTCTCACAAAATCATAAGCATAACATTATTTTTAATACCTATAGTTAGGTGACCCTAACTTGTCATATGACATTATTGTTAAGCAAACTGAAAAGACAGAATGCTAATCCCTATTACTCCTTCTTCATTTCCCCTAGGACTCTCAATCTTATTCAGCCACCCACAACTCTCAGTCAATAATAACCTCTTCCCTGAAACCATGCAACACCTCTAAACGTATATCCCGTTCCCCCGCCCACTTGTAAATATTTAAGAAAGGATTTTGAAGTATAAATGTTTGCAAGTGCAAGAGAGAAAGGAGCACGTAATATGACAGCCAGTACAGGTAATGGGGTTGATGATATCACATGGTCATGCTTCACAAAAGAAACATTTCTACTAAGGTAACTGATAAAAAGCTAGTATTTTATTTTCATTTCCATCATGATGTATTCTTTGAAACGGTGATAAAGAAGCCAACAAGATCTGTGAGATTTTATTTAAGTCACTTCGGGGAACATGCTGGTCACAAGCCTCACATCCAAAGTCTGGGGAAAATATGTTTCATGCATACAAATATCCTTGTAAGCATTAAAAGAAATAAAACAAGATTTTAGAAGAAACAATATGAAAGAGGTAAAACGGAAGCCAGTGGTGGGAAGCACAGCGTATAAGGGGGCCAATGAGAAAAGTTAGTTTCCCCACCCAACACACAAATCTTCAACACAATCATAACCATAAAGTCTCTAGTTATGCCTCCAAAATACCAATAGCAACATCTGTATTGATCTGTGGGTGAAAAGAGCAATCCATGAGTTCTGGGTATTATTAGCATTAAATGTAATTAGGCTATTGAAAAAATGAAAGTCTAGAGGACTATGCCCAATTCACTTGCCTTCCTTTTCTGCAGAAGCAGAAAATTCAATATGGAACAGATATTGTACTACATGTCCAATCCTGCAAGATTTCAATACCTTAAGCTTATTCAATAAATAAGCATCTAGCCTTAATACATTACTTTCATCATACAAATATGCTAAATCAACTCTCAACAAATTTCAGTGTAACAACATGATTTATGTGACACTCAACTTTTCTTCTTTTACATGAAAAGGACGCTTAAATCAAACTAGCAAACTTGACAGCAACAAGAAATTTACTGGAATTTTAATACTACAAATTGATTCTACATCATAAAATACTCATCTATCAATCCAATTTTCATATGATCTTTGACTCAAAATCTAAATTAAATGATATTATTCTTATTTTATGTATGAAGGAAGGTCAAATGGATATATGCAAGATCACACCTGTAAAATATGTCAGGCTTCCTTAAAGACTGCTCCCCCAGAGGACACTGTAGTGACATTCTTGAGTACATGCTAATGATTAACTCAAATGTCCTTGAGCACATCAGGGATATCCTGCATTACAGTTTAACATTTACAAGAGTTTACCTGCAACTCTCAGTAAATCTGCAAGTCCCAGGAGCTTGGCAGACTGTTTGTAGTTTGTGGGCAACTGAGCAATACAGTCCTTGATGAGGTTGAGTCGATCAGAACACAAACGCACTGTTTAAAGAAAATATATGATGTTAAAGGGAGATTACATGCACTAAACTTTCTCTAATTTGTGTGCACTTTTTGTTTAAAATGCAGGCATGCTCAAATAATGTAGAAATTAAAGGGGAAGGAAGAAAAGAGAAGGCCCCCAATCCTTGTTGGCAGAGAAGGAAGGGACAGGGATTTTTTTTCTTCTTCAAACAAAAGCCATGAGACACTCACAGCTACTTCAGTAATACGTGGTGGATGAAAATTCTAACAAGGGATAGGTGGGATTAAAAAAAGAAACATTTGTATTTGGCCAGAATTGGTAGTACAGTGGGTAGGATAAATAAATAGATTGATTATCTATCTAACTAAATAATTCCTGGGGTTACCATTTTATACCCGCAACAAGGGAATGTTTACATTTCTTAAACATCTGAACTAGACTACAGGATGGGTAGGTTGGTTCTTGGCAGCTCCTGCACTATTAAATCATTTACTACTTCTGCTTCCGGTATATGTTTCCTTTGAGGTACCTTAACATTGTATTAACAGAGACATTCAAAATTCTACATGCTCATTTACTCCAGTATTTAAAAAAGCAGGCAACTAATATATTCTTTTTATCATCATTGTGGGGATAACAATTTGAGACAACATTGCAGCAGGGATGGCAAAGTTTCAAGAGTATTTTGCAAGCTAGTCTTAAAGTAGGGTCTTGCATTTAAGATTGATCTTTTCAATCTATGACATCATGCAACACTAAAAATCTCATTTCAAACTCTTGAACAGATACAGCCCATTTCTCTCAAATGTGACCTTTCAGGACTTGATAATTTAATTAGTTTTCATTAGTTTAAAGTCACCTAAACTCTGTTTAAAGAGTACTGGAAAGTAAAGGTGCATCTGAAAGAGTAGGGGGACTAGAAGACAAAGACTGAGGAAGAAATTAAAAACAAAAAATGGAAGAAAAATGGAAGAAAAACAAAAAGAAAGATGATTGGGAAAACTGATAATAAAATATGGAGAAGAAAATAAATTAAAGAGGCATTGAGGAAAAAAGAAAAGAGTTGAAAGATTAAAGAAACCTCTGTTGATGAAAGCAGAGACAAGAGATATTGTCTCAAGACGATCTTATAAATTATGAAGAGAGGAAATGAAATTTGATAAAGACTATTTGAGGAGGAAGATGATATCCAGAAGAACTGATACGATAAACTATTTTATTATATATAAAATATACTCTCAGTCTTGTACACATTTTGGGAATTAACTAGAGATCATGGTTTAGTTTGTTGCCCCACACACACACACACACACACACACACACACACACACACACACACACCCACCCACCCACCCCTGGGGTGAGGGGAACACAAGAGCAGGAGATAGGCTAAAGAAAAAACAAGCTCATTAAATTAAAAGATAAAATGGTATAAGTAAAATAAATCTAAGGGTTAGATTCATACCCACAGAGAAATTCTGAAAAAGGTTTTGACAGTATCCTAAAATCAATAGTGGATTGTGTTCATTCATTCCTCTCACCAGTGTTCTCAGAAGAAATGACAAACTGCTATACTGTATGTGTTGCCATGCCCAAGCATAACAGAGTATACTAAGAATGTAAACCCACAAGTTAAATCTTTCCTTCCTTTTATGACTAAGTAGTGCCTCACTCCTAATGCTACTTTAATACCATCTTTAAAAGAGTTAATCTAGTTTAGATAAATTTCTTGAAAATAGATTTTATTCATTTGCTAGATAAATTTATCTGAAAGCTTTTGAAGATAGAAGGATAAAACAGTACCATTAAAAATGATAGGCTTCATTTCACATACAGTAATTAAAGGAAATCAGATATGCTACAGGTGATATTTAAACTGTATTTCAATGAGGTTTTTTTTTTAATGCCTCTGTTTCAGTAAGTAAAAGAGGTGTAAGAACTATTCATATCACAAAAGGTCTTTTATAATCTGAACAAAATAAATAAATTCACCTCAAATAAAAATAATAATTTAACTGCAGAATACAGAAAGGTTTAATAACTAGACTTTTATTCATCAACCCTGTACCACAAGAAGCCCTTATTTTTTCTTAGAGACATATATCTGCAAAAAATATTTGAAGTGGAAAAACAAAAGCAAACTCCATACCACTTTTAAAAAAATAGCACTCTCTCTCTCTCCCTGCCTCTCCTCCGCCCCGCCCCCCTCTTCAAAATTTGAAATCAAAAGAGTGCTCCAAAGGAGATATGCTGCAAATGTTGACCTAGATTGTCAATTTGTTTTACCGGAATATATAAAACCACACAGCAATCTCCTAAACAAAGAATTCTCGGGCGGGGGGGGCCCCCCCCATGGCAACTCCCTGCAGATTTAAAAAAATAATAATTAAAAAAAATAAAGAAATAGGACTCTCTCAAAGGCTATTTTCAAGTTTACTAATGCAGTATGAATATTCTGAAGTTATTTCAGAAGTCCTGAACAAGGATAGTTTCCATGGCAGTCAAAGGGAGTTACCGTTGATCAAACCCCTGATTTTACAAAATAGTTTCATGAAAACAGATTACATTTACATCCTCTGAAAGGATCCCCAGAGAGCTTTTACAAACTGAAAACATATTAAGACTCTTTTGAAGCAAAGCACTTATGAACAAGCTTAATATTTATGCACATATGGAGTCTTATTGTCTTCACTACACTACTCAAATGTTTTATGCACATGCTTAATAAATGCTTTGCTGAATAAAATTATAAATGAACCAGTTATCAGCTAATGAATTGTGGGCCATGTTCCACCAAGTCAACACACACAGAACATGAGCCATACATTTTACCTTGTAATGGCAAGATTGTCACACCAAACTCTTCAAGATAGCTAAGAGCAGAAATGAGATCTAGCTCTTCTTGGATAGCAGTGGGGCAGTCTACAATAAGTTGTAAACAGCTTCTAAATAAACAGAAAAAGAACATTACAAACTTCTATAAGAAATTTAGACAAGTTAATGTTTCTATAGCTAGGAAATTATAACTTCTTATATTTGACTCAAAAAAACAAGTAAGTACAAAACAACAGTAACGTAACATACCTTTGGATTACCTAGCTGTTTAACAGAAACTGCATCATGTGCTAAAGAGTTTTACGTGATTGCCTTGCTGGCTGACCAATGGTCTGTAACACGCAGAAGCACAGAGTAGTTATCAAGTATCTTAACTGTATGACCTGTGATGGCCCAGCTAAAATACTAATGACCCAATTTAAGATACTAAACACCTAAATTAAAAAAACAGGACTTCTAATACTCCTGCACATTTAATAAAACAGATACACTTAGACATTTTAAAGTTATTGAAACATTCGGTACAGCATTTTGGGGCACAAGTGAATGTACCACTGCTGTTTTTTAGCCTTACCAAAAAAAAAAAAAAAAATACACATTGTCAAAAAGGTTGAGGAAAAAGGACACAAGCCCCTTCCAGGGACTCCAAGCAGTTCATCCAGTAGTGTTCTTTGTTTAAAAAACCACAACTCCTGAATGAACAGATAGATTAAAAAGGCTGACATATCAAATACGAATGAGCATTTTATGCATGACTACATTCTATTCTCAAGTAGTAAAATACATCAAAAATGTATTATTGTTTTTCAAACAACCCTTCATCTTCTATGGTGCCAAGTAAAGGAGGCATCGCTCCACAAGAACCTGTGTGTTCTATCAAATCTTGTGCAATTTGTCATATGGACATCTCCATATACATTGAATATTTGGTAATATAACATGAGAGAAAAGGTACCAAGGTACATGGATGCAATTATGATAGCGGTGAGTTAACTTTGTTCAAAACTGAAGAGTCAGATTTTTCAAGAAGGTTCAGCACATACAAGTGGGTCTAGATTTTCAGAAGTGTTCACCACCCTTTGTTCTCCCTCTGTTCCCAGACAGAGTCGGGCACCTCTGAAAATCTGACCTCCTTATTTAGCTGAATGGCAGCTGTTGTCTGTTGAACACTTTTCAGAGTCTGGCCCAAGTAAACACGCTTATGTCCACTGATATAAGTAGTGAGACTATATGCATAATAATTTAGAAGTTAATTGGAACAAACCTTTTGAATTGCAACTTAGGTCTACAGACAAGAGTTAAGAGACCCAGCCAGATCAATCAGGGATGTGAAAAATCCACACCCCTGAGCGATGTAGTTAAGCAACCTACTTCCAGTGTAGACAGTGTGAGGTTGACAGAAGAATTCTTCCATTCAGCTAGCTATAGCCTCATGGGGAAGTGGATTAACTTCACTGACAGACGGGAGACCCCTCTCATTTGAGGTGCTACAATGTTGTGGCTGTGTTAAAATGTAGTCACAGCTTAAGTCTGTTCATCATTACCTTATAAGGAGAAAATACTGATTTAATCACCACAACTAGATAGCATAGGGAACAGTCGCTCTCATATACACATAGAAGGTTTACTTTACAACATTCAGCCCTCTCTACAGTAATTTAAATCCTCAAGGGGAGATTTTCATAATTAGATTAACTATATGCATTTAGATTAAAATCATAGAATGATAGTTTGCCAAATGTACATGGAAACTGCAATATTTCTAACGAACATTTATACATTTAAACAGGCCTTGACAAATTAATGTTTCTGGTCAGAGTGGTGACCAGTTTTAGTAGCCTGTTGCCTAGCTTTACTGCAGAAATGTAATGAAGGAGCGCCCTCTGGTGACCAAAAGTAAAATTGCTGGCACCTAGTTGGGAGCCAATTTTGTCCACCCCTGCATATAAACATTTAAAAGACTGAGGGGGGGATTTGATAGTAACCTTCAACTACTTGAAGGGGTGCTCCAAAGAAGAGGGAGCTAGGCTGTTCTCAGTAGTAACAGAGGACAGAACAAGGAACAAAGGTTTCAAATTGCAGGTGGGGAGGTTGAGGTTGGATATTAGGAAACACTTTCTCACTAGGAGGGTGGTGAAACATTGGAATGGGTTACCTAGGGAGGTGATGGAATCTTCGTCTTTGGAGATATTTAAGGTTCAGTTAGACAAAACCCTGGCTGGGATGATTTAGTGGGAGTGGTCTTGCTTTTAGCAAGGGGTTGGACTAGATGACCTCATGAGGTCCCTTCCAACTCTATGATTCTGTGATTCTATACGTATGTTTTATTATGAATCCTTCAATATTTCTGCAATGTATCTACAAGTCTTGTATCTTAGAAATGTGACAAGTAATCGGTCAATTTTAAGAAAGCACCAGAGTAATCATTACAGTCAGCACAAAGCTTATGGTACAATTTAAGTCTTCCAAAGAGCCAGACACGGATCTTTTCACAAAGTGTTTATAATCTAATACTAAGATCAATATTAATGACACCAAAAAAGGGGGCACATACAGTATTACATATGCTAACAAGTGCACAATTTGTTGGCTCCCAACTGTTCCAAGTCATTTGTAGTAAATAAAATCTCCTGACTTCAACTGCTATACAGTTTAGCCATTGTTGACAGATAGTTTAATGTAAGGGGTCTATAGGAGGGATTAGAAGACAGAGAGGACAATGGCTTTAAGGATAAAATCAAGGCATATGTTCCATGTACATATGGTAATGCTGAAGAAAGTGCAGAGATCTTGGTGGGACAAGTAAACAAAATAGATGCTCAAGGCTGGCATTACTGAAAGGGACCCATGTATCTTTCCTGAAATGCCTCCTCTACAGGCTATTTTAAAAAATCAAAATGTATACAACAACTGATATTTTGGACCAAAGTATGACTGCAAACACAGAAGTATAAATTCCCCCCCAGATAGTCTAATATAAATACTGCCAAAGCTAAATTAACATAAACCAAAACACCCAGCAGTGTTCGCCCCACACGTAGAAGCTTACCCACCCCCTGCACATGAATAACAGAAAAGAATCTCAGTGGGATCGGAAAGAGTGAATAACAATAACACAATAGACAATAGACAATGCCTCTGCTTGGAAGCCCTTCCTTAGAAAACCATCAGCAGCCTCTCTTTGGGTTTAAAAAAGAAAGAGAAAGAGGAAGACCTATAGACCCATTAGCTCTGGCTACTTGACTGTGTTTATGTATGAAGACCAGAAGATCGTCTGGCACTTATGGCATATTTGATCATTTAACTTCCAAGTTAGTCTCAATAAGTAACCCACAGTTGCTTCTTTGTTGACTCCCACCTTTCCCTAAACTTTTAAGGGAAAAACCCTGAATAAGCAAATATGTTAGCTTATTTTCCTACTCAATACTTCACAAAATATGTGCCTGCAAGACCATTATTTACTTATTACTTCTATTAAAGAACATCTAAATTGTTATAAAAATGTACAATAAGAATTGTGTTTCTTAATACTAAACCGAGCTCTGACCAAGATGGATGAACCTGGGATATTTGGTGACAAAAGTGCATCATCCCAATCTGTATCCAAAATCAATCTCCCACTTCTAAAAGAGATAAAATAGGATGACAGGCATTTTGGAGGGGGAGGGGGGGAAAGGAGGTCAGAATTGCATTTTCTGTCACTTTTAACACTTTTTCCAGTTTACTCATGGAGAAACCCAATCAGTCAGCTGAGGCCCTAATTATTCATGAGAATAAAAATGTTCTTTTAAGAAATGCATGGTTTGCTGACTCGTATAGCTCAGTTAATAGCAAATGTTCCACAAAAAAAGTCCAACTTCCTAATATTAAGAAAGTGAAATCAGTTATTAACAGTTCAATTGTAGCCTGATTTATGCAATTAAAAGTTGTTTCCTGAAAATCTCTGCAAAAACTGATAAGCACAAAGAATTATTTTTATAGACCAACATGAATTACATGCCTTAGAAAACATTAACTTATTTAAGCTTTTTTCCTCATAATTTGTTTTATCCACTAAAATGTGAATAAGTAAAAAAAAAAAGTGCTTTTGATTCTGTCTTATGAGGACAGAAAGAAAATTAGTTTGAATTAATGTACACTTAAATGACAAAATCAATGGAATAGAAATTCTTAAATAATAAGGAAAATCAGATAAATGAAGTCACTTTTTATGTAAAATTAATATCCAGGGTAAGTGAAGGCATTTATTTACAAAGTAGGTGTCAGTAAATTCTTTTACCTATCTACATGTACCATTTAAAACACTTTCATAATTAACATTATAGTGAAAAGATTCCCCACATTAGATATCATTATCTTGTGATGAAGGGGACATCTCTATCTCTTTCATGGGGGTGGAGGGGAAACCTGTTCCTAAAAAGAAAAAAAAGAAGTGCGGGGAGGCAACTGGCACTGCCAGAAAACAAGGGAAATGAAGAAGGCAAGAAAAGGAAATAGGAGTGAAAGACTGAAGAGAAAATTACTACTTATTATTTGCATTGAGGTAGAATCCAAAAGCCACAACTATGGAGCTGTTTTCCACTGCACTAAAAGATGGTTCCTATCCCAAAGAGTTTACAAATACCAGACAAGAGACAGCAGATGGATACAGACACAGATAGACATGAGGAGAACAAGGAAACATTTGAAAACCTATCAGTCAGCATCATAAATCAGTAGTTATGGCACCCCACCTAGTTGACCAAAAACAAAAACAGGCATATGCACTTTTATAACCTGTGTTCAAAACTCACAAAGAACTTCACAAAAATTACTGAGGGAAGCCTCAGAAAACCTAATATAAGCGACTGGATAACTACCTACTATTTACAGATCAGAAAGTGATGCACAAAGAGAATAAGTGACTTGTTCACATAGGAGCCACAAGATGCTTAACACATGCTTAATTTAAAACTCTTAAAGAATCCTACCGAAGTGAGATTACTCATGTGTTCAGAATTAAACTGGATTGAGCAAGAATGCTCACACCTTGCAAAATTGTGAGGTAATAGTGAGTAGTAGACAGAGCTTAGAATATAAACAGCACCTCTGACTATATTTTATTATAAGATCTTCATTTTCAGATTCAAGAGAGCCAAGGCAGGAATAGCAAACAAACAAAGTCAATACACATACAAGCAAATAAGAAAGAAGAAAGTTAAATATTCTGAGCCCTTCTTCGTCTCACCTTTAAAAAAAAGTGTCATTTTTATACCTGTGTAATTCCGCCTTCAATCTTCACTGGCATTATTTCCAAACAAAACAAGTGAGAGGACAATCAGAGTAGCTTTCAGGTGATTAAGTTACAACTTTGAGGGGGTTCTGTACTAACCAATGGATTGCTATGCTGCATCAACAAACAGGGCTGAGGTGCTTCTGCAATCTCAGCTAGTAATTTCTCTAATGTTTTCCCTGACAGTTTTTCACCTGTAAAGTTTAGAAGCATAAGGTAGCTCTTTAGGATGAGGGGTAACTAGAGCCCTGTGCCGATAATAAAATGCATCCGTTCAGTGTCAGCCTGAATCTGATCTGGGATCCACATGCTGAGTCCATACGCATCTGCCCCATCCCCGCCTCACAGCAGCTCCTGTTCTGACTATAGAAGCAGTCTGAATGTCTGGCTGGCTACTGGGAGGGAGCGGGGAAGAGGGAGTTGCTGGGGCTCCTAGAGTCAGGGGCGGGGACACTGTTGCTCAGGCTTCTTCTGGCTCCCATTGTAGACACAGCTCCAGCCCCGGGACTCCAGGAGCCGGTGGCAGCCCCGGCGGGGGGCTGCCAAGCCAGCAGCTTCAGCCGCAGGGCTCCAGGAGCCCCCAGCCGGAGACTAGGGTCTACACTGGGGTTAAGGCAAATTATTAAATTCGCCTTTAACTCTAGGCCTCTTGGAGGGGTGGAGTTAGAGGTCGACTTGTAAACTCCCTTAATTGGACCTTCCAGCAGCCTGTGTGTACACCCAGGCTGTAGAAGGTCAAAGTAAGGAGCATTACATCGACCTAACCCCTCAGTGTAGACCAGGCCTCAGTCTCTGAAGTTTGCAGGACATACTCCTGAATATCATCATAATCTCTCAGTTCAGTGGGACGAATGGTAGCTGTTTAACCCTGCTTCTTTCCCCAGGGAGCCCTGTGCATAGCCCTGCTTCTTTCCCCAGGGAGCAGAGGACCCACTTCAGTATCCTGGCTGGGGGACTTTCAGATTGTTTCCTCCTCCTGTTCAGAACTATTGCAGGACTTCTAGTCTGAGAAAGAAGTTCCCCCCCCCCAATAAACAGAATCTCCTGGTTGGTCTTTTCTATGTTGAAGTCTCAGCTCCTCAGGGCAGGCTGGGGACCCTATGTGTCAGTCTCTCCGTCCCATACCCTAGCAGTGAAAAGGTTGACTGGGAACAGGCAGGGTATTATTCTCCCTCCATATAGCCTGTAAGAGCTGCCTCATATAGGGAGCATTGTATAGATTTAATCCAGGCATTTGCAAGACACCTCTGCCATTCCTGAGTGGGGGCAGAGGTGTCTGGCACGGAACACTCAAGAGCAGGTCTAGGTGGTTTAAATCACCACACTGCAATTTACCCTACTGTAGGGGAGAAGGAGAAAGATCATGAGTTGCAATTGCACAATAAAAATGAAGATTTTAAAGCAAAACGGTCAGAAGAAACTGAACTTCCACCTTGTTCCACTGCCAGAGGCAGAAAGGTTGGCAGCCTGAGCTGAAAGGAAGAGCTTAGTACTGGAGACTACGGCAACAACACTGAACCCCATTAAGACTTAGTGAAGAAAGATGCTGTGCAGCCTTATGCCAGCCAGACAGCCTCATGTAGTTTCACGTCTTCAAAGCTGAATCAGAAGAGTCAATGCATTCATCTCCAGTTCATCATGGAGAAACGCACATAAAAAAATCCAAATATGTAATGGCATTGGATTATTATTCTCCACGCATCACTGCCCCCCCCCTCCCACTCTTGTTTATGGCATCCTTTGTATTGCTAGATCAGACATCAGAATCTTTGACACCCAAAGGCCATTCCACCAGCCAGGAACTGTAGGAGTGCAGAGATGCTCCAGCAACACTGCTTTCCTGCCACCTACACCTCACTAAGCCAAGGGCTATAAAGGAGGTGGGGACTCAAAGATGACGTGGTTACAGCCCTTCACACCCCCCACCGCCACTTATTTTGCATAAAGGGAATGAGAGGGAATTTGGCCAAAAGTCTTTTTTCAGTAATATTCATCACCCACTACGTTTAAAATGAAAGAATCAAAAGGTAAAGAATATTGGAGTGTGTGTGTGTTTTACCATACCTGGCCAAATCCATACAGCTGTCTGTCAGATTGGTAGAAGAATTGAAGTATTCTCTGCCAGCAGCCAAAACCAGTTTGATACTTTTCTCATAGCTGACTCGATATCGTGCTTTTCCTTTTGAGGAAACATTAATTGGCAGATCCACTGACCCAACACTGCAATGCATCATTTGCCCAGCAAGGTTTATATTTTCTAGGTGACTTGAACATAGAAGGCTTTCTGTAAATATCTTCAAAGTAAGAAGGGTAAATTTGTTACAGTATCTTCAACCAAAAAAGTGTTTAGTTTTCTATAGAACCAACTCAACTGAACATAAAGGCTATTTGTAATAAATTACGGGAATATGAATTAAGATTAATCTACAAAATTAACCTACAATACTTTTAGAAATATTTGAACAACAAAAACAGAATTATGACAATTATTCCCATCTTTTTATTTTTTAATTATAGTACAAAATTCGTTCTGCTACTACAGCAATTGTTAACTTCAAAATAAAACCTTTAGCAAGCCTCAACAAAATTAATGAATACAAATTCAAAAGATAACATTTTGCAATTACAAAATGTTTCGCAGTTCAAAACTGACCTACATTACAAGGAGAATTTTTAAGTTTTTAGTATGTGTTTTTTTATAGACAGGGTTTTAAAAAACAAAGATAAAATTTCTAGGTTTTTTAAATTAATTTAACAGTGTTGTGTATAGATAATACTTAGATATTCATATAAATTATTAGAATTGCCAAAAAACTAAAAAACAATTGCCATTCATTGCGAGATTTAAAAAAAATAGTTATAATTAATTGTAATTTTAATCACACTGTTGAACAATATTAGAATTTTAATTATAAATATTTGGATGCTTTTCTACATTTTCAAAAATATCAATTTCAATTACAATATAGAATACAAAGTGTACATTGCTCATTTTATATTATTTTGATAACAAATACTTACACTGTAAAAAAGATAAACAAAAGAAGAGAGGTTACTTACCAGTAACTGCTGCTTTTCAAGATGTTTTGCTCACGTCCATTCCCATATAGGTGTGCACGTGCCTCCATGAGCAGTCATTGGAACTTTTTTGCTTTTAAGTTCAAAGGGATAGCTGTGTTACTCTATTGTAGAAGAACAACGGAGTCCTGTGGCACTTTTAAAGACTAACAGATTTATTTATCGTATGAGCTTTTGTGGGAGAAAATCCCACTTCATCAGATGCTTTGAAGATGGGAAACTTATAGAATGGGAGGAAATTAACTCCCCTGCATTTAATTTCCTCCCATTCTGTAAGTTTCCCATCTTCAAAGCATCTGACAAAGTGGGATTTTCTCCCACGAAAGCTCATGCGATAAATAAATCTGTTAGTCTTTAGAAGTTCCACAGGACTCTGTTGATTTTTTTTTTGCTTTTAGTAGACCCTGTAGGCCTGGTCTTGGAACCCCCTGGAGTCCTGTGCCCATGAGACACCGTTGGTCCTATGTTCCTTCACTCCCTCCTTTCCACTAACTCTGGAAGTGGGGATGAGCATGGAATGGACATGAGCAACACAATTTTGAAAAACTACAGCTACTGGTAATTAACCTCTCTTTGTTTGAGTGCTTCTTCATGTCCATTCCCATATAAGTGATTCACAAGCAGGTCAGATTCTTCTTCTGACCCGGAAACTTGGTCAGGCATTGGAGGTGCTGGTGGCGATTGGATCCCAAGGACCTAAATGATTGAGGCTCCGTCTCAATAGGGAACGCCCCATAGCCCCAGTAGGGCCACTGAGTTGGCCACTGACCTTGGGCCAGAGTCTGGGGTTGAGGGAGGATGAGGGGGCAATTTCTCTTTATCTTGGTCCACTCTCTCTCCTTTTGGGTCCCTCTGAGCCACTGCTCAAGGACCTCAGGGGAGCCACCTTAGCCTCCTTCGATGCCCAGTGCTGTGGGAAAGTGGAATCCCAACCCGACTTCCTGGGTCTCCCACTGGATGCACATCTCCTCAATGACCTCAAGGAAGTATATCTTTGGTATCGGGGTCAGTGTCAACACAGCAGGGACTGACTTGATGAAGAGCTCCAGGGTCTTGAGCCTCTTCGCAGTTCCACAGACTTTAGATGTCATTTGCCCCTGGGGAGCTCCTCATGCGGTGATCAGATTTTACTGCACTTTCCTTTAGCAAGTGAACTCAACAGTGCCGAGGAATCTGCACCAATCCTGAGAAGTACTTCTCGATGAGAACAACAGGCGTCGTCCTCTTCAGCATGACTCATTCAGTACCAGAGACAGTCAGTGTTGACTCCAATGGTTCATCATCCTGGAGTTGGCTAGTCTATGACAGGGTCTCCTGGAAGAGCAACGGGAGGCGCCATGACAGGGAGCCAAGAGCAGACTTACCCCTTGATGGCGGGCCAATGTCCCTCCTGGATTCTGAAGGTGGTGGTGGAGGCAGAAGTGTTGGCAAGAGCAACAAGTCTCTGGCAGCCTTGAACTCCTTAGACATGGACTGTGTCGGCAGTGCTGATGCCCTTCTACTGTCGGGGGTCGGAGGTGGGTCCCCTGAAAGAGAGGACGCTGGAGGGCCACTCTCTTCTGCACCCCTCTCTAGCCCCTCACCGGGTACCGCCTTCATGACCGGAGCTGAGGAATGACCTCGATCCAGGTATGGCTTCTTTTTCCTGGCAGACAAGGATGGGAATCATTGCCCAGGCGGCAGTGCTGCTGACTGCGCACTCTGCATCTATGAACTTGTCACCGAAGCAGACTGCACCGGCTCAGATGCCAGTCTTAAAGCTACTTCCATAAGCAGCATCTTCAGCCAGACATCTCGGTTCTTCTGAGTCCTCGACTTTTAAGGATTTACAGATGCGACAGTTGTTGGAATGATAAGCTTCCCAAGACACTTCAGGCACTTCTCGTGGGGGTCACTCTGTGGGAATGTCTTCCCATAAACCGTACATGGCTTGAAGCCTGGACACAGAGGCATAACCTCCCGATATGAGTCCCAATAGGACCTAACAGTTCTTAAACTACTAATCTAAACTAACTAATTAGAATAGCTAGTTAAGTAACACAACAAAAATTTGAAAGAGTTGAGTAACGAAGGGCACTTGCAATATCGTAAGAGAGAGTACACTGTTCCAGAAACCATCATGGGTGTAAAGAAGGAACTGAGGGGCCATAAAGCTGGAAGTGCCTCATATATCATGGCATGAGTATGTGACTCGAGGGGGTGCTGAAACCAGCCCTACAGAGTCTACTGAGGGCAAAAAATGTTCTGGTGACCATGTACAAAGGTGCATACATACCTATATGGGAACGGCCATGACCAAGCACTTGAAGAATAGTATGAAGTGAATTAAAATATACAAGTACTATAGTGCAATCTCTATCATGAAAGTGCCACTTACAAATGTAGAATTTTAACATAATTATACTAAAAAACAATGTATAATTTATATCCTACAACTCAAAGCATGAAGGGGCATAAATATGTTTAGCATATCTAGCATGTAAATATCTTGCAATGCCTACTACAACAGTTCTATGTGAATGCCTGTTCTCACTTTCTTGTATAAACAAGAGGCAGGCAACATTATCTCCCATAAATATAAACAAACTAGTTTGTCTCAGCAATTGGCTGAACAAAAAGTAGAACTGAGTGGACTTTTCTGAGGTGACTTGAAAAACATTATTTCTTTTGTTCATTGTTTTTATTTTTTACAGTGTGATTAATCATGCCTTTTTTAAGCACATCTGACCCCACGTCTTTGCTCATAGCACTGACTCCTCCATCATTTTCTGCACTGAAGAACCAGGACTTACTTAAATCATGCAGAAATCACTCTTTTTTTTTTTTCCCCCACGGGTTAGTCACTGCTGGAATAGTTGCAAGAAAATACACAATATACATACTGGTCAGTTAAATGAACAGTCGAATTGCTTGAATTATCTAATCCATTATTTCATGAAACTAGGCACCTCTTCTGGTATACTTTGGTTTTCTTGACATGGTTGAAAATTGCATAATTATAGGGGGAAATGACATATTTCAATTTCTAGCTAAGTGTCATATGCTTTTCTTTCCTGTAATTCCTTCAAAAATGTACAAGTTTGATTTCAGAACTTCTATCAAGAGGGGGAGAGATTGTCTGCCATACACAACTAATTCTGTAAACTGCAATGAAGAAAAAACCTTACAATATTAAACTTCCAAAGATGTCAAGATTTCAAGATAAGTAAGTCTATGTGTAGTGCAATCTAAATTCTGAACTGTAGTGAATTAAAGTGAATATGCAAATAAACAGTACATAGCAAAATAAATTCCACTTCTGCATAGTAACAGTCCTTCACAAACTCTAATGACAAGCGTGTCTTGGATTTATACATATGCAGATTATGTTCTGCTGAAATTGGATTTCACCTTTCACTTTTAATCAGAGGAAAATATTTACACACGGTCCTGTACATGTTTTGGGTAATACTAAAATGCTTGGCTGAATATAAAGTTCATATGAAATAAAAACAATGTTTAACTAAACTAAAACATACTTTATTTTAAATTGATTTTATTAGTAACTTTTTACCAAACTTCTATTTGTTGAGATATCAATTAATCAAAATCTATAGATCTTATAACTCTTATGCTCCTCAAGTAATTCAGTCTTTTGATTTAAAAAAAAAAAATAGAACCTAATGCTGAGAGGAGTCTACATGGACTTCTGATGACTTATATCAAAGAAACTCATGAAAGAAAACTTCTTTAATCCCTGACAGAAACTTTCTTTCTGGAAGTAGTACAGCTGAAGAGTTAGAGAGCCAAGGGTAATATTTCAGTACAGTGTGTGAGATTTACTTGTGTCAATCCCAGTGACACAAATGAGAACAGCAGGACATACTGAAACAATTTATTTGGATATTTGTTAATAGAATTAAAAAAGAGGTAGAAATCACCTCATAGCAAGTGTCTGGCTCTAAGCATGCGTAGACATTCTGCTGCATATCCAGCATATCCTGTAGTAACCCTTTCCAGTGCATCTCACTGACAGGCGGCTGCCTAAATAAATAGGAAAAAAGTTAATCAATATTTATTGTCCTCCTTAATGGGATTTTAGATAAAGAAAGAACAAAGGCAGATGATTCTATAGTTCCACATATGATCCAAGATACCAGTGTTCTGATTTTGTTTAAGTAAGCATTCCCAAAATCCTCCAGTGGTTGAAGGGTGAGGGGGAGAGTTATACTTGATTAGCTATTTTTAATAGCATCCAAAAAGTTGGATAATCATAGTTCTAAAACTCAACATTATCAACAAGTACTACAGTAAATTTACTGCAAGCTACCCAAAAGACTGATATATTACCTGTAATCAGTGGAGAACATATTATTATTATTATTAAATGTTATATGTTATTTTTATTGGGGGGGGAGTTTAGAAGGAAGGATTCTACTAAACTGTTCATTGGTTCACTATTTGACCCACTGCTTTTTGACTGCAAATTGACCCTGGTGTTAGCATTTTCTCTATACTCTTGATAATAAAGTACTTAACTGAGGATCTGGCCCTAATAGGTAAAGTAGTAAGACTCAGAGGTCCCAGATCAAGGATCTATACAGACGAGAAGTACTTTTCTTCTCCAGCACCTTCTTACTTTAGGGGATCATTGATTTGATCCTTCAAAGATATTTTAAAAGTGTTTTCACCGTGCATCAGCTATACATTACCCACCAATGCTGATGGAGCTTCTCTGCTAGAGAAGCAGTAGCTCTAAAAAAAGATTAAAATTAAAAAAAAACCAAAAAGCATCTTTTCTCAATACTTCAACAATCTGACTTCTCTGTTTTCAACAAAAGTTGTGCAATAACTCAGCTACATTAAGATGGAATATGAAAAATTAAGTACTTTTAAATTAATAAAAACGTCACTAGAAGAAGAAATGGCAGATTCAATTATTGTGAAATACTTTGAATTAAGATAAATGATGCAATGATAAATGATACAAAAGCTCCTAAGAAAACTATGAAGCCAAAAAAATTTCCAAAAGATACTATTTCATAAAGTCTGCACTTTCTGTAAAACAAAATTAGTTTTAAAGGACTTAATTTACAGTACATTAGGTTTATTGTTCACTTTAAAATACACACACATCTGGAAGTATTTTCTTTGCCAATATTCTTTTTAAGCTTGTTTAATTGAACATAACACAACCATACCAAAATCAGACCGCAACAATTCTAACAAAAGGTAATATTTTTAATAACTGCAAAAAGCAGTCAAGCACTTATAGTCAATGTGCAATTTCATGTTAACAAGTTTGTTTTATGGATATTGTGTTAAAGCTGAGAGAAAAAATACCACTATATAAAGGTGTATATGTGCATTATAAGATGACCGACATAGCCAATACTCACTTGCGTCCTGTGTGCCTAGTCAGCCTAATCATAAGCTGGTGTGCTTGCTCTGGGCTGTTCTGTGTATCTTTTACGAATGATACAGGTTTCTGAAGTCCATGCTTCTCCAAAAGTTCTGATACACTATAAAAATACAGTACAAATCATTTAACATCTTGCCATTTTGTCCTGCATTGGCTCATCATTATTCATAATGCAATACTGCCTAGGCTTCAAATAACATCAGGGTTCCCTGTCCAAAATACAGCATATTCACTCTCTCTCTCACACACACACACACACACACACACACACACACACACACACACACAC
>ML685779.1:20797228-20884485 GCA_007922175.1 Pelusios castaneus
CACACACACACACACACACACACACACACACACACACACACACACACACTCTTTCATCTGAAGAGCTTAGAACCTCAAAAGAAAAGTCAGATAGAGGGTGGGAGGAATGAAATATTAATGGGGACTTTATAGATAAGGAGCTGAATTGACGTTGAGAGAGTAAGTAACTTTGCCAAACTCGTAAATAAAGTCTGTGCCAAAGGCAGAAATTGAAATCACACTGCCCAGTCCCAAACTAGTGTCATAACTACATGCATATTGCCCCTCATTTAAACAAAGAATACTTTCGGTAAATGTACCACACTGGCAGCTGACAGCAATATTTTCAGCAATCAAATGAACAAAAGCTAGTTTCTATTTCAAATTATTCAAAATGTTTACACATATTCCGGAAAAAATGTCAGTCTCCAACCACCAGTTGTTTTAGCAGTAAACCAACCAACCAGAAATTCAAACACTATTTCAAAGAAGAATGTTGTAAACCATCATGGTATTCTCGAGTTTTGTTAATTTTATACTACCTACAAGTACTGTAAAATTTGAGATTTCTGATTATCAGAATAAACCAACTTTTTCTAAACTACTGGGAGAGCTGGCATTACGATAATACCATTGGAAACAGGAAAAAAAGCCTGTTCATTATTTCCTTCATTTGTGATACGCCTCTCCATCTTCTTCTGGCCATTATTCAAGGCATTTGATACTTGGGTTAGAAGAAAACAAACCAAGAGTCTTGTGGAGCTCTTAAAGTCTAATGAATGTATTTATTGCATCAGCTTTCATGGGAGACATTCCACTTCATCAGATGCTTGAAAACGGAGGGAAAAAAATCAGTATAGGAAGGAAGGATAAATGAGTGAAGTAAGTGTAATCACAGGATCAGGTCAGATTACTCCAGCAATTCAAACAGGTTGTCGTGATTCAAACTGAGTGGCTTAGATTTGGCCTAAACCCTTTTGTCCACACTCCAGATAAACCTGACTTCAATTCTACAGCACTCAAAACTCATTCCTTGCAATTCTATCTTTGATATTCAATATGGGGCAGTAGTGGTTGAAATATTTTTTTGTAGGAAGAAAGTTACCATCCAAAAATACCATCCAAAAACTGTAGAAGAGCTCAAGAGTCAAATTTCCTTTAGGTTTGTATATGTCCTATACCATGGCAATCTGTACATTCTTGTACTAGTCCTTCAATAAATGAATGACCTATAGATACCGTTAATGGTTTTTACCTGAGAATTTGTTCCAGTTCATCTACCTTGTCATGAAGAGTTTTAGTTATGTCTGTTTCAGGGCTGCAAAGGTTTTAAAAACAAAACAAAAAAACACTGCTGAATGTATGATACAGTCAAGGCTGGGATAACACATTATTGAGAAAGAAATAAACACCAAAAGGCTGGCGATTCATACTGGAACCTTTCATAAACCAGAGGATGCTAAAGCTTAAAAAGGAAGGATTAAAATTGTTGACTTCTGCTAGAAGGAAGGACAAGAACTTGTGGGCATACTAAATGAACTGAATCCACCTCTAGAAATACAGGCTGGATTCTTACTTGACACCTTTCCCCTGAACTCTCTCCCCTCTGCCCACTTCCACTTTCCCAACTGTGACCTTCCTAAGTGTGGAGATGGGAAGATTGGCAATGGATACAGAAGAGTAAAAGGTAGCCTAGGGCTTCTTCCTTTTGTCAGTCTTCCTGAAGAAATGGTGTTTCTCATAGAGTTTCTCTGCATGAAAGTCCGTATCACATTGGCATGACTGCTTATGAGCATCAATGCTATAGCCAGGTTGGTCCCAGGATATTAGAAAAACAAGGTGGGTGAGTAATACTTTTTACTGGACCAATTTCTGTTGGTGAAAGAGCAGCTTTCATACTTACACAAAGTTCTTCTTCAGGTCTGGAAAATGTACTCCAGGGGTGTCTCTAAACTGAAATTAGATACCTGTGGCTTGCCTCTGCCAGCCAATTTGAGCTCTTTTGGCTGGGCTGAGGCACTGTTTGACTGCGGATATAGACATTTGGCTGCAGCTCAAGCTCGGGAACCTGACACAAGAAGGTGTGGGGGTGGGCAAGGCCTGAAAGGCCTTATTTTGATCTTTTCATTTAGATAATTTGTTAAAATCATGTTTTGTTTAGTATATATGATGTATGGGCTCAAACAGTTCAATTAAGAAAGGCATTACAACAATTAAATTAAAAACTAGAGTGTGTTTTAATTATTTCTCCGGGAGAAATTAATGTCACTTCAGGAAATACTTTAGCTACCTCAGAACTACATTGAATGTGTTCTAAACCATCTGCAGACAACCACATATTTATACTCACCCATAACCTCTCTGGGGAAGACATTCCAAAATATCGTAACAGAGTGAGAGCTGGTCATCTCGTTCACAATTATAGATACATTCCAGTGCCAGACTCATCAGTTGGTCCTGATCAGGAATTATTTTTTGCTGACACTATCAAAAAAGAACATATTTTACTGTATGTTAGATTATTTTTCAACTTAGTTTTTCCATATTTAAGGGCTAGTGTCAATACAACCTTAAAGAGTGTAATTACAACTATAAAACCAATTTAGTGATTTTTTTTATTAGAGGCTCTCTGGATCTTTAATAATTCTCTGTGAAATATCTTTTATAATTACAGAAATTGCAAGAGAAGCTAATCAGTATCCTCTGTGTGCTACAACTGTCAAATAGCTAGATGCTTACAACAGAATTGTATTTAATTTTCAAAAAAGAAAATATTTTAAACAGGAAAATTATTAAATAAAAATGTTAGAAGTTTGAAATCATTACTCACATACATTAAAGGAATTTACTTTATTTGCATATTGAATACACACTAAAATGTTACCGTTATTATGTACAGCTCAGTAGTCCTACAACACACTACTGCATGCAGCAGAAAAATGAGGTGTCTCTAACAATTGTCAATTTATGATTCAAGAATCTCAACCCCCATATTTGGAACTGCAGAGATAATACAGTAATTCATAGAGCTGTAAATATAATACCTGAAGTGCAACCTTATTCTGCCAGAGTATTTTATATTTTACTGAAGAACCCTTTAAAAGTTTGCAATTAATTCCATGCTTACAGAAACCAGTTGTTCAGATTGCAAAAGAATGCACTTCCCCTGCTAACAATGCCTGGTGTTATTTCTCTCTGCATCAGGGCCAGGTTTTGTCGGTGCCATCAATGTAAACCAAATGCCAGTGTCTTTACAATTGTGTCAACTTGCACTTCTCAGAACAGGTCTAGATGAGACGCTGATTAAAAAAAAAAGAGGATGCCAATCTACACTAAATCTAAACTGTAAAACTATAATGTGCTATGGAAAAGAGTAATAAAAGGGTATATACTATGGGGAAAATAGTTCTTTTGCAATAGTGTGTAACTGATCTTTCAATAAGGATGTAACTGCTTACAAACTATAAATGATACAGCTCCACTCTTTGGTAGAGCAGTGATGGGAATTTTAGATATTCAGCAGCGCCAACACAAAAGCATGGTTTATAAGCCTCGCAGTGTTCCTACTTCCTATTACATATTGATTCCCTGGACCCATCTATAAAGAACAACATATGTGCATATTCAAATTCTCCTGCCTGACTCTGAGGAGAAAAAGGAGTACTGGAAAGAGACGTCTCGTATGACTGTCGCAGTAGATGAGTATGTAGTAGAAAGAAATTCTTGTTATCATTTTATTAGAATAATTATAACTTGGCAAAGATGATAATTGTATTGAATATACTTCCATCACAACAGAGAAAATATTAAGCAGGTAGGATGGAATTTAAAAAATACAATGCCAGCCTAACCCTTCTTCTGTTAAAGTCAATGGTAAAACTCCCACTGACTTCCATAGAAGTAGTCAGCCAACACTGAAAAAGTTTTTAAAAGTTCCATTGCTCTTAGTTCTTTCTTTCTAGTTTACCACCACCAATACCAAAACTTTCTGCATGCTGAATCCTATCCTCACTTGCACTGTGCAAACCCAATGTCTCCAATGAGATTCCATTGAAGTAAGTAAGTAGAAATGAGTGAACTATTTTATTAACGAACAAAGGGAATAATTATATAGCTCTCATGTCTAATTCCTTAGAGCAGATGCTGACAAGCAGTAAAAACTTGCTTTTGTCTGTTAAACACAAGGAGCAGACTTACTGAGTACAAAGTTATGAATTTAGGAGCACTTTTCTAGAAGGGAACTACACTTCAAAATTAGACTGACAGATGAACTATCAGCTGAGGGAGAGAGCACTAAAACTTATGCTTATCAGGCCAGCATATTAAATACAATGTGACTTGCAATTTTGATTTGCTCCTAAATACACAGTTAACTCATCTGCAGAACTACTCTCTAAACATGATTTTCTGTGAGATGGAAGAAGTGAATATTTGCTCTTTTGAACAAAGTGAAATGACAACTATATAACAGTTCAGGATTCGGACATTAACTTTGCTGCAGTTGCATCCTTTGAAAGATTAATTTATTAAATATAAATTGAACCACCAGAGTGCCAAGCTTTTTGATCATACTTATAGTAATTCAAATACTGAATGCATTCATGTGTGACTACATCTATCAGAAGTAACTTTAAAATTTGTTTCTGAATGTGAGAGTTGGCTGTATTTATGTTTTTGTATCATAGCAATTATATTCATTTGCTATTTATTCTATCTCCTATATTATTAATGAAGATGGCATGCTACTGATCCAAGAAATAATAATGGTTGCATCCAACTCCAACTTGATGCACTGCTCTTTCACTGTCTTTTGCTATCCATTTTTTGCCAAAGATCAAGCCACAAACAACAGTGTGTTACTATCCAAGGCAACTTCAATGTTCCAATTAGGGCTAATGAAATGCATTATTTAGTATTTTATTAAAGTCCAGATTACCATGGTCCCTTTGTCTGCTAATTTTATGCTTCTATTAAAAAACCATCAAGCATACTTGTCTGACAGAATTTATACACACTTGCTGTTTATTATGCATAATACTGTTGCCCTTTAGATATTTAGTGATTTATTTGCTCTAAATATTTGTTCCATAAGTCTACTTTTAATCAGTCCTGATCAAAACAAACAAGGAGTCCTGTGTGGCACTTCTAAAGACTAAGAAATTTATTTATCGCATGAGCTTTCGTGGGAGACACTTTGAAGATGGGGAATTTACAGAATGGAAGGAAATAAAATGCAGGGAAGTGTATGACATAAGATCAGATCAGGCTGTAACAAAAACTGAAGTAGATGTTAACATTCAAACACTGGGGAACAGCATATAGAGTAAGGTGAGATCAAATCACCTGTTGTAATGAGAAAAAAAAATGCATAGTCCCTGTTTAATCCTGAGGCAATGGAGTCAAATTTGCATATAAATTCCAGTTCTGCAGTTTCTCTTTGAAGCTATGATTTGTTATTCATTTGTTTGTGTACAGCTATTAACAGGTCATCAATGGAGTAAGCAAGGAAATAGAAGTGTTCCCCTACTGGTTTTTGAATGTTGTGATTTCTGATGTCAGACTTGTGTCCATTTAAGGCTATCTGGTCTTTGAGGCACGGCATGGCATTGGACTTCCATGGTCCTACTCCTATGGACCCATGCCCTAACATCCATTTCAGGTAGGGGCAGCAGCACAGATCCCTCTATTTTCAGAATAAGTAGCGGTGCCCTTCTCCACTCTACAAGAAGAGGTGGAAGGGGTAGAGCTTACCTTGCAACCAGAAGGTACCTATGTAGGAAGTAGGTGTGTTGGTGTAGTTATTGATTGTGGACTTAAAAGACAAGAAGAGAAGCTCAAGATTTAGGATGGACCTTCCTGCTATGTATGTTTTAGAAATCTAAATAAATATTTACATAAGTAAATGAATTGAGGAAGACTCTGAGGTGAACTTGGATTTAAAATATCCTGCTATACAGATTTCAGTCGAGCTACTGGAAAAAGATGGTTTAAATAATGGATGCAAAGATGAATATCTGGGGATACTGCTTATTTTATTAAAATGTAATGTGTTTATTCTACTTTCTTGTGACAACAGTAACAACTTACTGTAATAAGAACGTCAGAATTTTTATCTACAGTGATCAAAATCACTGTTCTTTTTCCTCATTAATGAGGCAAAGAAATATTCATCTTACCACTACTCTTAGAGGCAAAAAAAAAAAAAGTATAGCTGGTTAAATTCTTCAGGCAAAAGCCTCAGACCAAAGTACTCAGAAAAATATTTTAACAGGCGTCAAGCAAACAAAATAGTCAGCCACGTTCAGAAAATGTAGTTCAATTTATTACTAAAAAGTGACATTCAGAAGAATACCTACAAACTAATTTCTACTCTACTGGGCATTTGTGCTATTGATTAATGATTAACGTATTTTTTGACAGCCCGATCAAGAACTATGGTTTAACTGTACATTAGAAATTTGGTTATAACCTTGTTTAGGGAACACATTTTCATATCCGTATGACAAATCTTCAGTGAAAAGAGTGGGGGGGGGGGGGAAGGACAGAGGGAACCTACAAAACTGGTTGTGAAACAAATAAACCATATTTATGAATCCATTTCTGGAGGATACAAATATAGTTTTCAAATAAGCCAATAAATAAAACAACTATGAATTTGTACTTACATCTGGTTTTGAATTCTGAAAGATCTTCAGAGGGAATTTCAGATCGTCCTTTGCTAAGGTTACTAAATACTCTTTAAAAAGTTTGTTTGCAAGACCAGGGGACTGGTTTTCACAACGATGTAGAAATGGGACCATCCACTGATAAACATTCTTCACATATCTTTCATCAGAAGACTAAAAAGTTAAAAGATATGAAAACAGAATGATAAAGATGGGATTTTTTTTAATGAAAAAAGATTTTAAAAACAAATTCTATGATGTCTAATTGAAATAACTTCCCCTCATCATGCATCATCAGCACTGAGTGTGCAACACAGACTTCTACCAAACTTAACTAAAGAATTAACCAAATTAACTGGCAGCAGGAGAAAGTCGTCATCCAAGATGGAAGGAGTGAGCTATTTGGTCTAAAGTGGTCCTGGAGAAACCGAGCTCTCCCATTCCTCAGCCCCACTGATTACAGTTGGCCTGGCATCCCCAGTGCAATGTCCCATGCCACTGCTGTTCTGGTGACGGCAGGAGTCTAACCTTACCATATTCATATTAACTTATCTTGGCAGGTGGCTAAAACTTTCCCAAGGAATGCAAGCAAGAGAAAAGAAATAGGGATTTTCAACAGTATCTGTCTCAGCAAATCTTGAACATAATTTCATGAGACAAAGAGAAGGCACTTAACAAGCCTAAGGACCTTCCCTCTGCTGAATTTCAAAAGCCTGCTACACAAACTGGAGGTGTTTCAAAATTAAAAACAAAAAAACAAATTGCAAGAATCTTTTTTATGGAAAGTGTTAAGTTGTCAGTTTCTTCTATAATAAAAATTGTATAAAAAATGAATGTTGCAAAACAAAACAAAAACCAGAGTCAATTTCAGAAGTGTTTATCAGTTACACAGAAATGAGCTGCGATTTATCTGCAAATGGTCATAAATATCAAAAACCATCTCAAAAAACCATGAAGTGCTCTTCTAGCTGGTGGAGTAACAGCAGCAATACTTAAGATATTTTTATTCTATTCCCATCGTCAGTCAATGATGGTTTTCACTATTTGAAATTATCCAGATTTAGTCTTTGACCAAATGTTTGTCAATTTTCTTTGTTTTCTCTTAATTTATTTTACTTATTTTTAAAATGAGTGGAAATGGTTCTGTTTTCCAGAAATGTCATTTCCACATTATTAAAAAAAGGAAGAAACTGAATGCCATTGCTATTTGGAATACAGATGGGTAATAAATGGGAAAATGATGGGGAAAAACCTCTGGCTGGAGATTATTCTTATGTTGCACATACAAGGGGAGTATATAAGCATGGAAATCATTTATGCTCAACAATCTACTTAATGAATTTTCAAAAATACATACATTCATCATTAAGAGTCTTAATTTTTCAATATCTTTCATTTCCTGCAGATCTTTCAAGGTTAGGGTTATATCACATCCAGTCTCATAGATCAGCGTCTCTAGAGTAACCAGATTATCACAGAGCACCTGCAAACCAGGAATGTTCCTCTCCATGCCAAGCCGAACAAGGGACAGAGCACAGTCCACCTTAAAAAAAAACAAAACAAAAAAAAGTGTTGTTACCTGATTGTTTCTTTTGGGCACTCAACATGTGAACTACTTCTGACTGCTGTCTCAGATTCATGGGATGACTCCTCAATGTTTTCCTGTACCATTAATATAATTCAAATACCTCCTAAAACATTTAACTGACAATGAATTAAATCACAAGACTATTTAAATGCAGTGAACTCATCAAGACTGAGCTTGCATTGGTATTGTTGTTTCTGTAATTTTGTTCAGTGACTGTAGATGCTCATTAGGGTTTAAAAGCAATATCATCTTTGCCTGTGGCTCTCTGAAATTACTCAAGGATCTGGAAGTGAGAGTTCCCTGACCTTTCCCACACATACTTACCTCCTTGTTACTACAGTGCCTAATGTTTCACTAAGTCTCTCCTTTAAGAGTTCAGAAGAACAGAAGACTTGACTCTTCTCAGCAATCCACAAGCTGAGAAGGGTTGCTCTGGTCACTGAATTAAATGTCATTGCTCTTAATGGAAAGCTCAGAAACTACAGGAATCAGACAAAAGATATGACTAGAGACATTTTCTTTAAAACAGATAAAAATTATTCCATTTAAAGAGGTCTGTTTTCTTTAGACCACTCTATCAGGGCACTGCTACCTCAAGAAACAGGTGGCTGCTAAAGAACCTTTCATAACTACTGCTAAAGCTTCAGAATCCTTGTGATGGGTACCTTGTATCTTCTGATACTATAAACTTTCGGAACACAACACTTCAACAGAAAGGAAGGTTTCTCACCTTGGTGCAGTAACCAACGTTCTTCGAGATGGGTGTCCCTGTGACTGCTCCACTTCAGGTGTCGGCTTGCCCAGAGCCGTTGATTGAAGATTCCAGCAGCAGTATATCTGTGGGCCACGCATGTGCAGTTGGCATCTCACGCTGCCAAAGCGAGCCAACTGTCACTCGTGCGGCCAACCCCCTCAGTTCCTTCTCCACCGTGGAAAATTAGCATCTCCGAAACAGAGGGGAGGAGGGGGGGAAGTGGAGCAGTCACAGGGACACACATCTCAAAGAACGTTGGCTACTGCACCAAGGTGAGCAAGCTTCCTTTCTTCTTTGAGTATTGTCCCTGTGAGTGCTCCACTTCAGGTGAGTGTTTATCAGTTACCAACTAAGGTTGGTGGGACTTCAGAGTATGCCTTCTAATCACAGACACTGAGGATCCAAATCCAGTGTTCATATGAGGCATGTCTGTATTGGCATAGTGTTTTAGGAACATGTGTTCAGAGGACCATGTGGCTCCCCTGCACATTTCTGAAATTGGTACATTGTTCAGGAAGGCAACAGAAGATGCCATGGCTCTGGTAGAGTGAGCTTTAATTCGGTGTGGTAGAGCTACGGCGGATTTTTTGTAACACAGGTAAATACATCCTGAAATCCATTTTGATAATCTTTGGGAGGAAATTAATTTTTCTTCTGACTGTTCTGCTGTAGACAGGAAAAGTTTTGTTGATTTACAGAATTCTTTTGTCCTATTTAGGTAAAAGAGAAGTACTTTGCTGACATCGAGTGTGTGCCAGATTGCCTCATCATGCTTTTTATGTGATCTTGGATCGAAGGTAGGTAAGTATATTGTTTGATTGATGTGGCAATCAGAAGATATTTTCAGGAGAAATTTTGGGTGGGGTCTCCTAGTTACGCTATGTTCATGAAAAACTGTATAAGGAGGGTCAGTCATAAGAGCTCGCAGCTCGCTTACTCTCTTTGTAGATGTTATGGTGACCAGAAAGGCCACCTTTATAGAGAGATGGAGTAGGTAACAGGTGGCTAATGGTTCTAAAGGGGCCTTTGTGAACACTTTCAGTACCAAAAGTAGGCCCCAGGCTGGTGTGGGCTCCCTGACTTCTGGGTATAGGTTTTGAAGACAGTTAGGAAGCGTTTAATGATCGGGTGTGAGAAGATCGGAAATGTCTCCTTGTTTTGATGGAACGTGCTGATGGCAGCTAAGTGGACTCTGATGAAGCTGAGTGTGAGACCATTTGACTTCAAGTCTAGCAGGTAATTGAGAATGGAATGGAATGGAAGTGGGTTTATGTATCTGTAGGCAGTCCAATTAGAGAACCTTTCCCATTTATATAGGTATGATTTTTGGGTGGCTAATACTCTAATAGTACATTCTTCACTTGTTCCCAGCACAAGGTTTCTAGTGGTTGGAACCATGAAGACTGCGAGGTGCAGTCTGTCGATGTTGGGGTGAGAGATTCTGCTGTTGTTCTGTGATAGGAGAATGTTGTCGATGGTAAGTCTCCATGATGTAGAGACGGACATTTTCAGGAGCGTTGAGTACCAGGGTTGTTTTGCTCAAGCTGGACCTATGAGGATGACTGTGGCTAGGTCCCGTTGAATTTTTTTTTTTTTAAATCACTCGCGAGTGGGTGTGTGGGTGGGAAAGCATATAGTAGGTGCAATTGCCAATTGATTAAGAACATGTCTCCTAGAGATTGGAATCCGAGACCTGCTCTGGAGCAATACTGTTTGCATTTTCGATTCATGTGGTTGCAAAAAGGTCTATGGACAGAGTACCCCATTTACGGAAAACATTGTGCAATAAGTTTTTGTTGAACTTCCTGCTTAAGGTGTCTGCAGTTATGTTCAGGTGTCCTCGCAGGTAAGAGGCAATTACAGTTATGTGGTGTCTGATGCACTATCTCCAAAGTTTTGTTGCCTCCGCACATAACAACTGAGAATGAGTTCCTCCTTGTCTGTTTATATAATACATGCAAGACACATTGTCCGTTAACACTTGGATAGTTTTGACTTGAATTAGAGGGAGGAAGTGACAGCTAGCTCTTCGAACCACTCTGAGCTCTAAAAGATTGATATATAATTGGGTTTCATCTGTTATACGTAGTCTTTGGGCAGTTTGATTTGGCAGGTGTGCACCCCACTCCATTAGGGATGCATCCGTGGTGATGATTATGGTTGGGGAGGCCTCTTGAAAAGGTACACCTGTGAGTAGGTTGCTTTCATCTGTCCACCAGATGAGGGAGTCTGATCAAAGGTGGTGGGGTGACCTTGCTCATTTGGTGTCTCCTTGAGCTGTATATGCGTCTTAACCAACTCTGGAGAGGCCTCATGTGCAACCCTGCATGTTTTACCACGTAGGTGGTGGCAGACGTGTTCCGATATTTGAGGCAGGTTTGAGCCGTTGTGAAAGGGCTTATCCATACCTCCTCTACAGTATGTTGTATGATTTGAAATCTTTGGGTTGGTAGGGTTGTCCTGGCAGTTATGGGTCCTATAAATTCCAGGTCTGTGAAGGAGCAATGGTCTATTTTTCAAATTTTATCATAAATCTGAAGTCTGGATGTCTAAATAAGTACTTTGCATCTGTTTTTAATGAGAGTGAAGATGAGATGGTGGATAGAGGTAGGAAAGCTTATGGGAACGAGATCATGAAAGTGGAAATTACCATACCTGAGGTAAAGCCAAACTTGAGCTGCTGGATGAGACTAAATCAGGGGGCCGGACTATCTTCATCCAAGGACATTAAAGGAACTGGCTCATGAAATTGCCAGCCCATTAGCAAAGATTTTTAATGAATCTGTAAACTCGGGGTTTGTACCGTATGACTGGAGAATCACTAATATAGCTCCTATTTTCAAGAAGGGGAATAAAAATGATCCGGGTAACTACAGGCCTGTTAGTTTGACTTCAGTAGTATGCAAGGTCTTGGAGAAAAATTTGAAGGAGAAAGTACTTAAGGATATAGAGGATAATGCTAACTAATAAAATACAACATGGATTTACAAAAGGTAGATCATGCCAGACCAACTTGACCTGTTTTGAAAGGATAACAGATTTTTTAAGATAAAGGGAATGCAGTGGACCTAATTTACTTAGATTTCAGCAAGGCATTCGATACAGTTCCACGAAGGAAGTTACTAGTTAAGTTACAGAAGATGGGGATTAATATGAATATAGTAAGGTGGATAGGGAACTGATTAAAAGGGAGGCTACAGCGGGTCATACTGAAGGGTGAACTGTCAAGCTAGAGGGAGGTTACCAGTGGAGTCCCTCAGGGATCGGTCTTGGGACCGATCTTATTTAACCTTTTTGTTACTGACCTTGGCACAAAAAGTGGAAATGTGCTAATAAAGTTTGCGGATGACACCAAGTTGGGAGGTACTGCCAATAGAGAGAAGGATCGGGATACCATACAGAAAGATCTGGATGACCTTGTAAACTGGAGTATCAGGAATAGCACAAAGTTTAATAATGGGAAGTGCAAGTTCATGCATTTAGGGACAAACAACAAGCATTTCTCCTATAAGTTGGGGACGCATCAGTTGGAATGGACTGAGGAGGAGAAGGATCTAGGTGTACTAGTTGATCATAGGATGACTGTGAGACACCAAAGCAATGTGGCTGTGAAAAAAGTTAATGCAGTTCTAGGATGTATCAGGAAAGGTATTTCAAGTAGAGACAGGGAGGTGTTAGTGCCGCTGTACAAGGCACTGGTGAGACCCCATTTTGGAATATTGCGTGTAGTTCTGGTCCCCCATGTTTAAAGAAGATGAATTCAAATTGGAACAGGTGCAGAGAAGGGCTACAAGGATGGTCTGTGGAGTGGAAAACCTGCCTTATGAGAGGAGACTCAAGAAGCTTGGCTTGTTTAGCCTAACCAAAAGAAGGTCAAGGGGGGGATATGATTGCTCTCTATAAATACATCAGAGGGATTAATATCAGGGAGGGAGAGAAATTATTTGAGTACAGCACTAATGTGGACACCAGAGCAAATGGTTATAAATTGTCCATCAAGAAATTTAGGCTTGAAATTAGATGCAGGTTTCTAACCATTAGAGGAGTAAAGCTCTGGAATAGCCTTCCAAGGAGAGTTGTGGGGGAAAAAACCATAACTGCTTTCAAAACTGAGCTTGATAAATTTATGGAGGGGATGGTATGATCAGATAGCCTGTTTTGGAAATTGACTGATCTTTGGCTATGGGTGGTGGATATACAAGTGGCCTAAGACAAGAAGGTATATGGGGTGGGTTCTGATTTATTACAGAGAATTCTTTCTTGGGTAACTGGCTGTTGAGACTTGCCCATGTGCTCAGGGTTTCACTGATCGCCATATTTGGGGTCGGGAAGGAAATTTTCCCCAGGGCAGATTGGCTTGGGCTCTGGGGGGTTTGCACCTTCCTCTGTAGCACAGGGCATGGCTCACCTACCAGTGAATTCTCTGTACCTTAAAGTCCTTAAATCATGAATTAAGGAGGTAAATAACTCAGTCATAGGTTAGAGGCCTGGAGTGGGTGGGTGAGGTTTTGAGGCCTGTATTTTGCAGGAGGTCAGACTAGATGATCGTACTGGTCCCTTCTGACCTTAAGAGTCTAGGAGTCTACCACCAATGAGTTGGGCGGTGGGTGGGTAAAGAGGAAGTCCATCTCTTTAGCTGGCACATAGTATTTTCTGTCAGCTCTTTTACAGGCAGGTGATATTGAGGCTAGGGTTTGCCAGATGACATCAGCAGGGTTTGAGGAGGTATATTTATTGGTAGAGCAATTTTTGTGTTCGTTGAGGTGTGGAACATATGGAGTAGTTTGTGTTGAGACTCTTGTACCTCCTGGAGGGGTATGTCTTGGGCAATTTCCACTCTCTTGAACAATTCCTGAAATTGTTTGAAGTCATCAGCTTTAGTTGGTGGCGCAGGCATAACAGCTTCATCAAGAGATAACGACGAATCATGTGCGGGACAGTCATCTTCCACTACCTCCCCCTCAGATAGGTTATTCGGATCCTCTGTTGGGATTAGTGAGGGGGATGGCTTCCTGATGTGGAAGGTCTGGCTTCACGAGGACTATTGTGTGTGTTATCGTTTTTCGAGGAATGGTTGTGCACTGACCTCTCTGTCAGGATTTTTGTTGGCTGTATCCATTCCTTCATGGTCTGCTCCATATGGACTAGTGGTGATGGTGGCAATAGAAGCTGGTCTGTCCGGAGAGGAATAACAAGGAGAAAAGCCAGCTTGAGAATGGAGTTGGTATGGGAGAGTGAGAACAGTGAGTAGATGGTGGTATGTCCCTGCTGTAGAGTGGTGAGCGGGAACATGCATTGACTCTTTTGCGGTGCCGGCATGGTTCAGTCGGTGCCATCTTGCACTGTACCAGGCAGTCAGGAGGAGTTGGTACCAGAGTTTTAACTGGTGTTTTGATCCGTGCCACTGCTGGTGACGGTACCAAGGCAGTGCTGACGTCGGTGGTAAACGTGTAGGCACCGTTTTGGGTACCATTTTAATCGGCGTGGATGACGCTGGGGTCGGTGCCGATTTTTGGTTCATTACTGTTTTCTTTGATGCAGTACCTGCCATAACAGATGGTGGCTTGGAGACGTCTCTTAATGTTGATGGTGTCGGAGCCAAGGACAAGTCATGAGCTCACTTTGATTTTCACGAGTCTCCATTAGGTGAATCAGAGCCTCTCTTCCTTTTGATTTCGACATCTTGTCCTTTCCTGTATTTTCGGCCTTAGAGGGTGGCTATAAAGATTTCTCCAACAAAAGGAGTTTCAGTCTTAGCTCTCTGTTGCGTCAAGCGCACACTTTCATTTTAGAGCAGTGGTGGCATTTTGCAGCCACATGGCCCTCTCCCAAACATTTTACACATAGGGAATGGCCGTCTGAGCCTCTCTGCACTGATCACATCTCTTGAATCATGGTGAACCAGGCATGGTAATGGCAACGAGCAGCTAACTACAGGAAAAGCAGATTTTTTTTTTTTTTTAGTTCTAACTTACTATAACAATACTATAGTATACTAATACTATAACTAATAACTATGACTAAAACTATGACTACAAAGGTACCTAGAAGTCTTTTTTCTCTATTTCTGTTCTATAGGAGAGGAATGCTGTGAAGATCCATCTCAGGCCAAGGGTGGTAAAAAAAGAATTGATGGGGTTGGCCATCCAAACGATGGTTGGCTCGCTCACTCTCAGCAGCGCGAGATGCCGACCATGCACGTGTGGCCCACACATACACTGCTGCTGGAATCTCCGATCAACGGCGCCAGGCAAGCTGGCACCTGAAGTGGAGCGCTCACAGGGACAACACTTGAAGAAGAACTAAAATGTCCTTGTGTAGGGATGCCACAAAAGCATCGACATTAAATATTTGAGCTTGGGAAGAAGTCTTGGGTCATTAATCATACAGAACTGAAAATTTTATTTATTTAGCTTCTTGAATTTTATCAGTAAACTCTGGCATAGACCTTATAACCTCTTCAAATTATGTGGGTAGTAATACAGCATCTTATGATTAACCTTCTGGAAGTACATACTTTCCTTTCCTGCTCCTTTTTATAGGTCTCATTACTCAAATTGTGATTACCGCCCTGAACGTCCCATCAAAGTGGGAAATACATTTCCTAAAGGTCATCAGGTTTAACTGTTTTTCCAAGATCTAACTCAAACAATTCTCCCGCATCATAGCAGAGCATAAGACAAGGAAGACAGCTAGCAATGATGTTTAGCTATTGTTTCCTCTTAGATTTCACCCTCACCTTGTCCAATGGCTTCCTTCCCAACACACCCTTTGAAGGGTGCCATTGACCCATCTGAGTAAGAGTCTGCTGTGTTTTTTAAGAGTTCAGGAGAGAGAGACTAGCCTTTAATCCATATCTCAGAAAAATTGGGATTAGGGATCAAACCATAAAAACGAAGTCCACTAAAGTGAACTGACTCTTTCTGCATGTCAGAAAGAATACTACCTTCCCCACCCCCACCCCCCTCCAGTTAATGACAACCCATTTAAGCACATTAAAAAAAAAGTTTTTTCTAGATCTGGACCTCTTGCACTGGCTGCAAAGAAATCCTTGAATAGGGAGTTATTTCTTTTATAAAATTTTGATATCATATGTAGAATGTTTGTACTAATAAATCTCTTGTACCATTGTGATGTCATAACCTCATTTCTAAACACCTCCTTCAGCAGTCAAAACTGTGCCTTTGTATTGGCCTTTTCATCGTTCTTATCTAAGATGTTTCCTAGCTGGTTTGTTTATGAGGTATAAGATAGCAGAGATGAAACAAGCAAATATTTTATTTCTGTGTCATAATCTCTCCACTAGTTGCAAATTCTGGGTTTTCCCCTTTTTGCTAATCCACATCAGACAGCCGAAGTCTTGCTGCCATGTAACTCTGTCCACTCAGCAGCAAATGTCAGCCACCAGACTCGGGGAGAATTTATGGGGGGTTGGTTTGTATCTTGTTTGAGTATCCTGTAAATATGCAAGCTGATAAAATGTTAGTAAAATGCAGATGACAGCAAGTAAATCAGTTAAGGTAAAAAGTTGAGTACAGAAAAAATACAGACAAAGTTGACATACGATAATACTCATGTTCTTTTTAAATAACACCATCCACGTGTTTTCTGAACATCAATCCAAAGCTGGGGGGAGGGGGGATTGGTATCATCTGTGAATCTGGCCCCCCCCCCCCCCTGCAAATACTGACGGAACTAAAAACAAACTTCCAAAAATCAATTAAATTACTGACGTGTTCACTGAAACTGCTCCATTGTAACACACAGAGCAGTAATTCATATGAAAACCTCACTGGATACAATCAACCACCTTAACATTTTTTGAGGTCAATGCCAATGATTTTCAAAAAATATTCTCCTTACTTATTATCTTCCTTGAAATGCAAGGTGACATGAATCTTTGTATCAGTTAAGGATTTTAATTCTATTGGCAACTAGAAAAGTTCACTCTTATATTTATTTTACTCATTAAAAAAAAGGATCTACAAATAGGGTACCTACAAAGATTAGGCATTTTATGCAGGATCTATGAAACTTGAAGGATAAATTAAATCAAGAATGTAAAGAAATGAAAGCTCAGGTTGTTCTGTAAAATCAAGTATTTAAAATTACTAATTATAGACACAGGGATATTTTTAAACATCTCTATTTTCTTAAACCACAATGAACTGCGATCATCTGTGACAATCCACAGGGGATTCTCAAAACTAGAGAGGCAGGGAAAAAGCATGTCATAATACTAACTGTAACACCTTCCATTTGCATGGCACCATTCATCCAAGGATCGCAAAGTGCTTTCAACATTTTAAAGAAGTGGGAAAACTAAGACACAGACAGGCTGCATGACTTGCCCTAAGTCACACAGCAACCCTGCCTGACCTCACAGCTAGGTTACCTGATTAAGCCACTCACTATTCAATACTCCTTCCGTTAGGAAACATGAACATAAAATACATAGCAGAGAGGGAAATGCATTTCATGGTTGGGGACATTTTATTATTTCCTAGAGACCAGGTACAGATAGATAGAAGGAAATATATTGGCTGTCCTCAGTCACCCCCATGAATCTATCACTATTCAGCTGACTACTGAACATGATTGAATTCAGAAAACATACTCAAACAATTCTTGAATTGACAGCATAATTTGGGGCCGTCTAAAATTATTATTGGCAGTAAAATAGTTTTATTTCGCTAAAAGCGCACATATGAAAAATAAAAACCTGTGAATCTATACTTAATAGAAATCCTAGCTCTACTGAAGTTGATGGCAAGCTCCCCAATGACCTCAACAGGACAAACATTTCACACCAGTGACTGCAATCACCGCCAATACTCAATTCCGAAGGTTTTACATAACCTACTTTTGACACAGCTTGTTTGGCTTGAGAAGCCATAAAATACTTGCTTCTGTGCCAATGACTGCTATATCTGTTCTGCTGTTCTTACCTGCATAGCATAGTTCTCAATCTCCTGTGCCCTGTTCCAATACCAGGCAGAAACCAGATCTATAGAAAGCTTAGTAGTCCTGTACTTTAATAACTCAGGCTGTGCTGCATATAAAAATTCATCAACATCTTGAAGAACGGGTTCAAATATCATTCTGAGAAGACAAAAAATTACAAGGTATATAAAGATGGACAAAGACTGACACCAATCACAGCTAAATGTGTTAATATAAAGCTTTGAACAGGATTAAACACCAGCAGTAATAAGCATTTGTACTACTCACCATTAAGAATTTTCAAATAGAGCAAATGCATTGATCAAGAAGCCATTTTTTAAATAATCACTTCTCCCTATGAAGATGCTGCATGCCATAACCAGGAGATATTAACCAGGGAGAACTCACCCTGAAACTTTTTAAAAAAAAATTAACAAAACCAAAACAATAATGCTGACAAAATGGTAAGGTTGAGCCGAGTACATATCCAAAAGATCAGCTTTCCATAGCAGCCTCTTGTATATGTGCATTGTGGAATTTGGTCTCACAGGTCACAAAGAGCCATTCTAGGCCTTTGAGGAATCTGGCTGTCATCTCATGGGGGAGGACCGTTCTGCCGTGAACAGAAAGATAAAAAAATCAATATGGCTGCTAAGTGTACCTTGACTAATGACAAGGCCAGCTCCTACTGGTTTAGATGGAACAGGTAATCCAATAGCTTGGATAGATGCTTTATACAGGGAGATATTGTGAAGAGCGGCCCGCAGGTGTAGTGCATCCACTTCGTCAAGTAAGAGACTCTGGTGGAAGATTTTCTGCTTCCCAATAGAACCTGCTGGACCTATGCAGACAAGGAGTGCTCTTCCAAGTTTAGACAAAGAACATCCACACCATCAGGTGTAGGGAAGCCAGGTTCAGGGGAGTCAGCGAGACATGGTTCTGAGAGAGAAGGTCCAACCATGAGAAAGCGTCCAAGGGAGGCTACAGATAGATTGAGCAACATCCTAAACCAGTGCTGGCATGACCATACTGTGGCTACCAGAATGATCATTTCCTGTCTCTCTTGATTTTCATGAGGCCCTTGTGAATCAGTGGTATCAGTGGAAAGGCGTACATGAGGCAATTCAAACAAGACAGAAAGAAGGTGTCTGTCAGCGAGCCACCTTCTAGTCCTCACAGAGAGCAGAACCACTTGCACTTCTTGTTTCACTTGCTGTTGAATAGGTCAACTAAGGGAGTGCCCCACCTTTGGAAGATGAAGATGGCCACTTCTGTGTGCAAGGACTACTCATGATGAGAGAAAAAGGACCTGCTAAGCTGGTCCACTACGGTTTTCTTAACTCCTGGGCGGTGCTGGAAGATATGGAACTAGGGTCCTTTAAACCGAGGGTGGCATACCAGTTACCTGGATCCAGAGAGCGAATGATGAAGGCTAGAGAGACCATGCAGAACTTCAATTTCTTGAGATATTTGTTGAGCCCTTGTAGGCCCAGGATGGGGCTCAGGACTCCTTTTGCCTTTGGGATTAAAAAGTAGTGAAAACAAAACCGTTTCCCCCGCAATTCTTGAGGAACATTTTTTACAGCTCCCACTCACAAGAATGCTTGTACCTCCTAGGTGAGGAGCTGCTCATGAGAAGGGTCTCTGAAGAGGGACAGGGAAGATACAAGTGAGATAAACTAGGTTGGAAGAAGCTAGCAATAGCAAGAGTGTTCCAGTACCGTCACAGGTGATAGGAAAGAAAAACTATTCTGCAGATTTCTCTCCATTGGTATTTGAAGAGTGGCTATCACTCTCTTTGCCAACTCCTGAAAGAAGGTGGGGAAAGAATGACAGCTTTGTCCAGGGAGGAGGAGAAGGAGGAGGAGGACATGTCACTTCTTCCTTGGCATTGTCTACTCATCTTTGATGTATGAAAGAGGCTCCAACGCTCTTCATGCTGTGACTGAGGAGCCTTGCTATACGGGTCCTCGAATGAGACTCTGAGCCTGAGAGGTCTATTGATGACATGCCACCCAGGGTACCAATATGCCACCTCCACTTGTGTAGAAGTGGTATAAAGCACAGCAGTTGTGCTCATGAGTGGCCAAACCAGGATGGTGGTGGTGGGCCCATCTGCAGTTAAGAACTTTGTTGGTACTGAGCACCATATGGAGCCCAAGAGGACTACTGTGACACCACTTTCTCTGGTTCGCTGGCTCAACCTTTGTTAGAGAGCAGGGAAGCATGACACAGCAACAGGGATAATTCCTGTGTCAAGTGGCGGTTTGATGAGGTGGTCCCACTACCAAGAAGCAAAGACCGTGATGATCTCGGTGTCAACAATGCCAAAGAAAGACAGTGAGATTGGGACCAATTATGGCTATCTCAGGGCTCACTTTGGTGCCTACCCACTCTCTTCTTCGATGGCTTGAGAGAGAAGTCAGCAGCCTGCTCCTTCAACCCAAAGCCTTTACAGGTAGAGGGAAAGACTCACATCTGCCAGGTGACTCATGACACTAGTCTTGAGATGGCATGACAGCCACCTCCATGAAGATAATCTTCTGTCACAGCTCTAGCCTAACTAAATAACTACAGAAATGCAAATAGAGCAGTGATCCTAACAAGCTGCAAGTACCTGCATTTCTAGCCAGAGGCGGTTGAGAAGGATCTGAAGCATGTTAGTATGCATGAGTCGTCTAACCTGGTGAGTCACCACAGGGGAGACAATATAGATATGGGCCTAGCAGACACTGCTACCAGATTCTCCAAATAGCAGCACTCGGATGCAAGCACATATGGAGCACCCATATGAACATTAATCAAAGACAAAAGAAAGGCTCTCTTTTGGCCATTTTAGAGAGGAAGAAGAAACTAGAACCAGAATGCAAATCCTAAAGGATGCTCAGCAGTAGTGAGGAAAGTAACACAGGACATTTTTTTCAGGTTTTCCTTATTGTGCATGGACTGGTACATCTCTTGGGCTGTCTAAAATAAAGGATAATTGCTTTAGAAATCCCTTTGCAGTCTATTTTTTTCAACTACCATGTGTCCCTGAAAGGGTTAAGGATGAACCCAACTGCCTACGAGTGCAGCACTCTAGAAAAGGGAGTGCTGAAGCTAATAAAATATCTTGGATGGGGGTTAACACTGCTCCAGAGGCAGGTCAGATACAGGGTTCCACTTCCAAAAGGGATACCAGAACGTGACTCAGCACTCAATAACTGTGCTAAAAAGGCCAAAGCCAAAGACTGGGATTGAAGCCTGCCCAGATACTGGCTCAGTGCGTGGCTTCAAATACAGCAGCCTGGTGAGATTCCAGCAAAGAAAGCTTATCTGAGACTGACACACACACCATTAAAGTTATTTAAAAATCCATGTCCACAAAGATGGAATTAATATTGTTTCAAGTCCCTGACTTTATTATTTCTCTACTTCTATGTAATTAAAAATTCAGCTTTAATATTGTATTGACAGAGCAATTTTGTTGATTTCCATATATTTTTGTTACATGGAGCTTTTGATTGCCTACCAACTTATACATAAATAGTAAAGACAAATATTTTAGTCATGAATTCCATCAACCTTCTGTTAGCAACAGCAGTGAGTATTTTGTTTAACACACACACACACACACACACACACACACACACACACACACACACACTCTCTACCTACTTGCACTGTGGTTTTTCACACCAGTCCTCTTCACGATGCTTCTGCTCATTCCATGGAAGAATCATCAAAACATCCTGCTTATAACTATTATAAAACACAATGGAAATTTTATGCAATCATTTTGTTTTGAAAATCCATATTTCCTAATCTGTTAGACTATATAGTACATCAAAGTGCTTATATTCAGTGTATACCAGGGATATTATGGGCTACCATTCAACTGGCAGGATTAACTCCTAACAGAAATCTGTTGAATAAACTGAGTACTCAGAGGCATGAGAGTAATTTTGCATGCCTAATTTGAAAGTCCTCATGCTACTTATAGGATATTTGAGAGCTGCCTCAGGGAGAATAGATTTTACTCATATTATTTTTGACAATTTAGTATCTGAGAATTTTCTAAAAAAATGGCCACATTGTAGGTCTGGGCTTCTCTTGCTTTCACAATAAGGTTGTTTAATAATATGTCTATCACAGAAGCTTGGAATGAATTGTAAAGAATGTCACAGGCTCTTCAGAAATTTTAAAAAATTAAAAAAAAAATTTAAAGGATTCTTCACAGAATTCTAAACAAATCCTTGCACTGAAACAAGACGAAATATGCACTGCCGCATTAATTTTCTCAGTTAAGTTAGACATGGTTTTCTGCCTACAAACATCCATAGTGAAATATTACTAAATGCTATAGTGAGATTCATCTTAAAATGGAATTTGTGTTTCCTGTACACATTACCGATTGAAAACTACCGTGTTTCCCCGAAAATAAGACAGGGTCTTACATTAATTTTTCCTCAAGAAGACACCCTAGGGCTTATTTTCAGGGGATGTCTTATTTTCGGGGTGCACGGGTTGTGCAGATACGCTGCATAGCCACGCCCATCACTAGGTCTTATTTTCGGGGTAGGGCTTATATTGCGCAAATGCTTAGAAATCCTGCTAGGGCTTATTTTATGGGTAGGTCTTATTTTCGGGGAAACACGGTATGCTAAATTATTGTTTTTATCCTTCATTTTTCTGGTATTTGTTGTATGTTTAAAACACACATACACACACAGAAAATCTTGTCAAGTCCTGCCAAACAAAAACTTGCAAAAATCTCAGGTTCTCCACAGCACAAAGGAGGAGAGGGAAAACTGTGCACATAGGTATGGATTCAAAGTTTCACCAAACTACAGCAATGAAGTATACTACGTCAGTCATTTTAACAAGATCCTGATAATTCAATACCACAACACTGATGCCAGCTTTATAGATATAACCTCTTTATCACCAATTACAAGCTAATACAAATTTCTCATCCCTCGGAGGACAGCAATAGAGTAAGCCATGGCAATGGGTATTTATGACTCTTTTCCTCAGTAGCTTAAAAAGCAAAATGATAGGTTGCACAATTCATTCTAAAAGAATAATGCAAGTAAACAGATGAAAGGTGACCTGAAAATGTAATTAACTATCACATTTAGCAATAGGATCTATTGGTGTTACTTTCCCCAGCCATGAACATTTCTCTAGAAGTCTGGTGTCCTTTCTTCCCCACTACGATGCTTCCAACACTGGTACCAAAGACAATCAGAGCTATTAAAAGTTATATCCTTGGTTAGAAAAATCAGCAACGAAGTGTGAGGGAAGGATCTGCAGGTCAAAGATATAGGAGGAACAACATGTCTAATGATCAGAGCACAGACCGTGCATTCAAGACTTCAGGTAAGTATCAACTTCCTTGTGTTTCCATTGTCCCTCTTTAAAAATGATAGGAAGCACCAGATTCCACCTGAATTAAACCATCAAATCCTGAGCTGTGTTTCCATTGTCCCTCTTTAAAAATGATAGGAAGCACCAGATTCCACCTGAATTAAACCATCAAATCCTGAGCAGTATCATGAATATTTTTAAAATAAAGTAACCTCCATGGTAATGCCATGTAAGGCTGCCCTTTGTTCTTCGCTTTATTGCTCAAACGTCTAGTATAACTGACTGATAGAAATTTGTCTCCTCCTTAACTGAGTGATAAGGCCATTCATAATGGCTGTAACTGGTTAGGATAGGAGAAAGGAGCTATGAAAAAAATGGGAAAATATTTTATTCCTGGACTCAGCAAGGAGTATATGTTGAAAAATAAAACACTTCATACCACCAAACAAATAAAAAGGGAAAGGAAGGGAGAGTGGGAAAAGGGCTTCAGAATCTCGCTCCATCAACCAGGAATATGAATCTAGTGAGATTACCCTTTGCTTTAAACTCTATCGGGCTCCTTCAGTAGAATTCTGACTTCATGGAAGACCATGGGATTTTTCCTCCATTTGACTGGCACACATTTCTGTCAGCCATACAGGACCAACCTGTCATGTCCACATGTTTACCCTTGGCTACTCTGGGGACTTTTCATATCCTTTAATATTTAATTACTTGTTTTAATCCATTCCTGCAAAAATATAGGCACACTCATGTCGGACGTCCTCTCAAAGCAAGTTTTACTAAATACAACCCGAGTTTAAGGAACAGTAGGAGTTGCTTTCTAGAAGACTAGTCTGAGAGGATATATTAAGTGCTTGTCTAAAATTTCTGTAAGATTGTTGGAGCATAACACACCCACTTTGTACCCCCTCCCCAAACACACACACAAAAAAAAAAAAAAAAAAATTACAGGTGGGAGAACTGTTTTCATTCCAAGCATGTGAACAATTACACAATTGTTTTAACTCAATGTCTACAAGAATCCTAATGCTAAACAAAACTTTTCATTTTTATTGTAATTACCTGTGTTATGGCTAAGGTAAAAGACCTTTCCAAACAAGAGTTTAATAACATCATTGACATCAGCTCAAAAACAAAACAAAACAAAACCTACTGATTAAAATCTATTCTTCAGCACAGGCCAAGAATAATTGTTAATGGAGTTCAACTTTTTAAAATAGTATTTCTTAGTCAAACTGAATATAGCATATTAAGTGAACACTGCCCAATAACTTTCAACTTGAGAGGATGTTGTGCAACCATCAACATTTGTTCCAGTACCAAGAAATTTATAACAGTATCTTCTTCTTGTGACGAACAATGAAAACTGGGTGTGCTCCCAGAACCCTTTCATCATCATTTTTTGACTGAGCAGCTATAACTTTTTTCTTTTTTTTGTGTAACTGTCAATGTCAACAACGAACAGACAGACAGACAAACTACATTCAGTAATGAGACCAGGGCAGATTGTACTTAGGTATAATCAAGTTTGAAACGTAAGTGCATTCCTATACTCAATCTTTAGTGGCTTCAGAAATTTTCCACATACAGTCTCAGATCAATGGGAACTTCTGGGAAAGTTTTTTTTAGCTATCTGAGCTATGAACATATTTATTTGTGGGGGGGGGGGGGATGACATATACTTAGAAATTTTGTAACTCTGCATTTCAAAGGTGGCTGGCTGAATCCTCAAATTTGTCTTGCTTTGAAGAGCTCATTGTGATATATTTATTTTTAAAAATAGTTTAAGTCATTTTAATATGTCAAACGTTAGAAATCGGTAAACAAAAGCCAATGGGTACAGAACTTTGTAACATGGCAACTTTAGTTCTTATAAGTCTGTGATCACAAGAATCAAAGAGGTGCAAAACTAACAGACGTTCTGTCAATAGAACAGCTCAGAAACTTATTTTATTCCATTAAAGAAATGAAAGGATACAAAAATACTGCTTTTACTACAGTATTAAGGTTGAGTGATCTAACAATCTAGAGTCAGCACTATCAAATGTTAACTTTGATGTACTGTTTGTAATATTTGCCATGAGACATGGCTAAACTAATTAAAGCAAACATTAACTTCTAGAATTTCCTGCCTTGAGTGCTTGATTTCTCAACCTGAATGTTTCATTAATACCTAATGGCTTGCAATTAATAACTCAAAACTTGCAAATTTTTTCTTACGTAAACAGCATGTCAATCATTTCATTCAGTCTACATGAATGATGTGCCGCCTCCTCCTCCTACGTGATTTCAATATTGTTTAGCTCCTCACCATAAAGTGGAAAAAGCTATTAAAATTCTCTTATGTTTTAAGGAGGGCATACAATCATCCACCCAACCTAAGACAATGTTTTCTTCACTTCCTTTCAGAAGGCTGATGTCATCACATCCTAGTCCCACACCTTTCCTCTCCTCTCTCCCTCTTCAGCTGAAAAAAATATTACAAATATTTTCACCTCCTCCCTTTAAAAATAAGAGTATACTTGGTTTATTCTTGAGATCTTGCTGCTTCCAGCCCCCAGGAATTCGTACTGACACTCTTCTGAGAAAGGACATGCTGTCTAAATTAAATAGGACAATTTAAAGTGTTGACTAGAAAGCATATCAAACACATCAAGGAGGACGATAGCCACGGCAGTTTAAAGCATAGTGTGCTCAGTTATGTACAGAAATTTTCTTCATTTGTTTATCATCCTCCTCCCCCACCTCCCTTTAGGCATATTTCAAGTTTTTTAAAACTTAATATGCTATGGAAAGCAACACCTTCTGATTTACAGGCACCTGGAAAGAAATGTGCAAATACAGAGTTCATGTGGAATAGCTTGTCCAACACCACACTGTGGCCTATAATTTCAACTTGTTCTTATTACAATTCTGGGGATCACTGAAAGAAACTGTATTTCATTTAGTTTAGATTTGCCAGGCTTTTTTTTTTCTTTCACCCTTAATTCTATGAAGGATAGAAAAGCAACATTGACTCTGAAAAAGTTTAGCATATGATACAGAAATGATAGCTGCAATTGTTCATACACAAAAGCTGACATAAGTAATTATGAGCTTCTTAAAAACAGACAAAAGTCCTTTTTCTCATATTAACTCATTGCATCTCTGTCAAACACTGTCTGCTATGAAAAATAATCTTTCTTGCTAAAGAATTACCACCCCAGTGTCATTTCAAGCAGCCGGGGCCGTGAAGAGTCACCTTCCCCCTTCTCTCTCCCTCCCCAGGACAGAAAAGGTGCCGTGCATTAAATTAAATAAAGAGATATCTTTAAGGCATGTTTATGGACAAACTACAGAATGAGTATCAAAAACCTTTTAATTTCTGTTTTGACTTTCAGAATTACAAAACAAGAAGCACATATTTACTAGACAGATGAGTGGGCATACAGGAATAGTCGATTTCCAAAATTGCTTACGAGACCGAGGTGATCAACAATTGTTGAAAGTCAAAGGAAATTGGCAAACTTCTACCACAAAAAGAATAGAAGGAGAAGAGGTGGTATCCACACAAAAAAAAAAAATCAAACCTGAGTTATTTAAATAACAGCCTCAGCTCATAATTTCTTCACCAGGAGCTCTTGAAGAATCTCTAACAATCACTTGCACACACACAAAAATAAGTAAGTTTACAAAGAGAAACAAACACTTTCCCTTCCTTCAATCACCTCTCCAGTACTCTAATGTTCACCTGCACAACAAAATGGGATAAAAATTATTTGACTGTATGTCCTCTCTCCTAACTATGGAGAATGCAGACCTTTTCCTCTATGCATTATTAAAGCTTTTCAAAATGGCCCAAATGGAGCAGCACAAGGCTGTATTAAGCTTAACTGGCATAGTAGCAATCACCATGGGACGAATGAAGTAAAAACTATGTACATTTCTCTATAACTACTTTTTTTCAGATGTTTTATTATTTTTTGTTAATGAATTGGGTGTTATCATAGAATGCATTATACTGAAATGTTCCTTTCTCAACAAATTCACCTTTATTATACAGACTTTCCTCTGTGGGCCTCATCCAATGTCCACAGGAGCTAATGGAAATACTCCCACTGACTCCAATGTGCACTGGATAAGGCCATAAAAGATAGCACATATGTGGGCCTCTCTCATATTTTGTGTGTTTTTCCCTGGCATAGACTCCATAGCATCTCACACCCTAATAAAAACACACAGAAGACATGTTCATACAACCCCATTAAGATTTGATTCTCTCTCCCAGTACTAGTTAATGGTAACCGCTCCCTCACATAGCAATAGGCTTCTGGTACAGAGCATAGCCCTCTGACAGGAACTTGGATCACACGCTAGGGCCAGTCAGTATGTGAGCGGTTCTGAGACATAGAAAAAGAGCTGCCAATGCAGAACTATCACGTGTAGTAGTTATTCCCCTTAATATGTATACAATAAAGATTAATTGACATCTAGCTCGTATGAAATGAGAAAAAGCACAAATGTAATCAATATATGGCTGACTACGAATTTAGAAAGTGGTCATAAATGAAAAAAAAATCCACTGTATTTTATTAATGCTATGTTGCCCTCAATAGAATCTAATCAATTTCAGAAACTTGTAGAGGTGGGGCAGGTTCCCATAAAAAGCCAAAAAAGAAGTTTGATGCAAGGCTATATGCCAAACATATATTTGCACAAAGTACATTGAGATCAATTTCTGAGAATATGTTTTAAGCCTGCATTTTTAACTGTATTTAAAATCCGTTCTATGAATTTTCTAATTTTCTTCCCTTATATAAATGCTGAAAAGCAGCTCTTTGCCCTCATTTCATCAGATTACAGATCAGCCTTCAATTTCTCTGAGCAAGTTTGGCAGCTCTCCTCCAAAAATAACAGGCCATTTTCATTTTCTTCACAGCCCACTAACAGCAATTAGCAGTTACAAGATCCAGCTATTGCAATATGTGGCACAGTTCTAACAAATATCAAAACATCTATAAAAAAAAACCTTTCATACCTAAAAAGTCTGCTGGGAACAGCTACTTTTGGGGAAGGGGAAAAAGAGAAGGAGGTGATTATACTGGCACCAGACACCATCTTAAAATAAGTTATTTTATAGTCCACAGTACTGAATACAATTTGCTCTGCTCTCTGAGCTGCCAGCCACAGGTCCCCATGAATTTCTTCATGGCTTAACGATGGCTCATCCAATAAATCTTCTTTCAGTTTCATCAAAATGCTATGGAATAGATTTAAAGTAACACAAAAGATCTGTCAAAGTAACATGGGATCCTTTCAGTTATGGAACAGAAGCAGCTGCATGAGAGCTCACAAGAGTGAATCTCTGGAAAATGCACTGGTAATATATTAGTATGGCACTGAACTTCAGAACACGTACAAGGAACACTCATCCCATAGATTAGTCTTTTTCTTTTCCTATCACTTCCAAGGGCCATATATTTTTACTTATTTGTTTTAATGGACAGAAAAACTAAAATCATTGGTTAACCAGTCACAAGTAATCTGAATATTAGACAGACAACAAGTACAAATGTCAATCAAAAAACCCAGCTTTGAGTTCCAATACCAGTACATCCATTTGGAATGATGCCAAAAACAGGAAAGGCCTCTCTCATCTCCCAAGATAGTTTCAAAATACCGCTAAATCTGCAAACATTGCACAGTTGAACTAGATAATGTTTTTTTCTCTTTCTGATCATCCTTGCCTTCTCTTCCATAACCAGCCCCACTGCTCATTGCATCCATTTGCAGCAGCATTTTTAACTCAGTTTCTAAGGTCTTTGGAGTACAATCTTTCTTTGCACAGCACCTAACACTAGCGAAGCCCCCCAAAAGGTGGTGCCTCATGGGCGCTTCCATCATAAAAATAATTCATTTATCACAATAATATCATTAACACTACTTTCTGAAAAATAATGAGGACTATTTCCCTTCAAGTAACTTTTATTATGTCAAAGAAATATTAGTCCAGAAACCATTTGTGCTACTTATTGATTCAGAGCAATTCCCATGCAGTTTGGTAAACATGCCATTTAATTTCTATGGCTATGTCTACACTTGTAAATTTAAGTCAACTTTAGCTAAGTCGACTTAGCATGTCCACACTTAAATTTAAAGTCAACTTAGGGGGGGAACTTACAAAGTCGACCTAGAGCATCCACACTGGACGCCTAGGTTGACTTGTAGGGGCTAGGGGGACCTTGGGCAAGTCCACAGGGGTAGGGGAGGCACCTCTTAAGTCGACTTAATTTCTAAGTGTAGGCGCTCCTACTGAGCTACTTCAGAACATTTTGTATCTGGTTTTATCATAGGACTGCGTGCTTGAAAAAAATCAAAGCACAACTGTCTCAGTATGCACATACCTGTTAGTAGTGGGGAAATTCATTCTTGATGACATCCTTTACTTCAGTACCTTATATCTGAGCTTGTGGTACAGCGGTGGTAAATCTTATCCAGCCAGGTGGGGGATAGTTTCCATTTTTATTTTCTCTCACTATTTTAATATCTACTTCAGGGATTAATCTATTGTTTGTTGTTATCCCTGGCTGTAATAATTCAGAAGACAAGTTCCTCAGAAAACAACCCGTCTTACATGTAAAGCACCATGCACACATATGGCACCATATAAACAATCCCTGAATTCTTTTTATCAATCATAAAAATGAATTATACAATCCAGATAAGAATATTTATAACAGTTTTCAAGGGTTCACTTTCCAAGTAAGTAATATGTTGGTAGGTAAATTTTCACATTTTCCTACTCCCTCTACAATACCCCTTTCCCTACTGATAGTCTATTACATAAGAAAGTCAAAAGTGACCCCAAACGAGACAAGAGACAAGATACAACCTTGTCTGACAATAGTAGTAACATTAACCGGTCCATTAGCTCATGATTTTTTTTAAAAAGAATTGGACTGATTTTGTTGGGGATACCACAGATTTGTATCATCTGCCACAAAGATTCTCCATCTACAATAATGTCTCCTGAAAAACTACAAAATTCATAACTACTGGCAGTTACAAATCTTTGCTTTGCTTCACAATATTATTCAAGATGGAACATCTGATCTACACAATATCAATTTGGACGAAAATCTTGTTCTCTCTAAGTCTGCTTCCTATGGCATCTCTAAGTCTATTTAAGATGCTTACACAGAAGACTTTCCCTGGGAGTGAAAGCAGCACAATCGCACAACAGTTGTTACAATTACTCAAATCTACTTTTCTGAGGAGTTGAGTTATAATCCCTCCTTTCCACTTTTCTGGGACATGTTCCTTCTCCTGTATCAGGGATATACAACCTCTCCATTTGCCTTAAGCAGTATGCTATGATTTGATTTTCACCTGGCAATTTATTGTTCTTTAATCCATCAGTGGATATTTTCAATTCAGCCAGGTAATTCCCTCTTAGCAAACATCAAGCTCTGCCATCTTCTCTGCATTATCAAACTGAATGTTAATCTGAAGGAGGCCGGTTAAGGATAGTATGGAGATGTCCTACTCATCTTTTGTTTTGTTCTCCTAAGGTATTCAAGGATTTTCCCTTGCTTATCTTTTATTGGACCTTGTCCGCTATAGTGAAAAACTCCAGAGTCAGTTAGTGGTTTGATAAAAAAATTTCATATCCCCTTTGCCATTTCTGTTACCAATGCCTACGAATAGATGCTCTTTTATCCTCCCTGGCTGATCATCTTATCGGTTTATCTTTATCCCTATATTCCTCCTTTTGTTGTTTACCCACTTCTGGCTTTAAGACATTGAGTAGATTTAACTTAACCCATTTTCTTTCCTCAATAGTGCTCTGTGTGGTATTGCAAATCCATTCTTCTCTCCTAGCTTTGTCAAATCCAATACAGTCTCTGCTGCCTTAATATAAGGTTTGTGAATGCCTTCTCTATACCAAAGTCTGTTTCTACCACATTTGCTAGCTTTTTTGAAAGTTCAATTTTAAATATTTTTTTATTCATCTTCAAATTTAAAGATGTACATTTTTCTTCTGATCTTCATGAGTGGCAATTTCCTCAATTTCATTTTCAATGACAGCAAAGCATAGTTGATAATGACAAACTACCTACATACGCCCTCCTATATATACAAAGGTCATGAAGTGATTATTAAAACAATCTTTGTATATCAAAATGATCTATTAAATATCTCCTTACTACATTATTAAAAATGAATGTTTTACCAACATCATGTTCAGGTGACATAATTCAGGAATACATTCACCGTGTGTTTTTAAGTGAGCCATGAGTGCGCACTATGTCCATCATGCCACAACTGACTGTCCCAACTACCAAATCTCTATTAACCAACAGTAAGAATCATGGTATCAGCCATTACTGATCAGATCCTGAAGAATGTTATTGAAAGTATCCTCATCTTCCTCACCATATACATTTGTTGGGCTTAGCACTGAGCAATGGTCACGTGTATATAATAGCTTGTCTGAAATCTGGCTTGTATATTTCTGCCATTAACCAGTCCCCAGTCTAAAATGGTTCTGTCTATGATATCATTCAAGATCAAAGCAATTTCTTCTGTTCCTCCATCTGGAATCCCAGAGGGAATCAGATTATTTTTTTTTTGTTTTTCATTTTGATTTTATCTGCACCTTAATGCACTCATATAAAGGATGTCTACATACAGTTTTCCATTTCTTGAGCTGATTTCCCAATCTGTAACACAGTCCTCACATTTCAAAAAACAACCTGGAGTTTGGAACAAGCCTGCAGCACTGAGATCTTCATGACAAGAACATCCTGTCATAATAGAGTTTGGCTCATATCCAACATGCTATCCATTTGAGAACAAGGATCTGTATTTGGTGTCTTATTTGTTTTTCCGTTCCTACAACAAAATGATTTTATGTTGTTAGGATGTCAATATCATGCCCAGCCCCCAATCTGGAGGACAAGGAGACTGATTTTTGTCTGGTCTCTATCCTTCACCCTGTCTGGTCTGGGTGAGCTTATCCAAAGAAAAAAATCCCTGCTTGCTTATAACTCTGCAACCTGAGGCCACTCCAGCAGCTTTACTGCAGCAAGATATAATCTCTAAGCAAGACTTTAACACATTCACTGTTCTTTTCTTTTGACTTTTTTTAATATATATATATGATACACACACACACACACACACACACACACACACACACAAAACAGGGTCAAGAAAGAGAAAAAGACTGAGCTCTGGGACTATTTGCACACTTTTCCAAATTCTATGGTTTAAACCGCGTCAATTATATACATACAAACACAATTGAAAAAAAAAAAAGGAAGGAATTTTGAAACTCTACAGTGCTGCAGGCAATAACTAAAGAACTGATTGAGAAGAACAGCTTTCATTCTGAAAAAGTGAATGTAATCATCTATTTAAGCCTGCCATTTACCTACTTGTCAATGATACCTTGTCACCCTGGAATTTTTAAGTTTTAAAGTTTAGTCGTCTGAATTATTAAGAAGGTGTTGCTGTTCTCACCTGAGGAAGCTGAATGGTTTTCATTCAAACTATCCAATCAACATAGCTAAAAACAAGCAGGGAAAGTTCCAAACCAAAAGTAGTATCTGAGAAAGTTGAAAGTGAAAACAAGAAGAATATACATAAAAGTTACTAACTTAAGTGTAGATGTTTTTACTACCAGTATAATGTGCAATATAACTGAGTTATGGTTGTTAGGAGAACCATACATTTGAATTCCCTGACTTTTGTGAGTTTAAAGTGTCAGCTCTAATGTTGCAACATGGTAGTTTAATGCAGTGAAAAAGAAATTAAGAATAAAGGAAAAAAGCTCTTATAATGCAGAAAAAGGGCATTATTTTCCACTGAGATTCTCTCTTAAATCCCGATGGCAATAGTTTTAACAATAAGCTAAGGATTCTAATTGTACCCATTAAAATAGACATTAGAAAAACGCTATCATCCCTCTGTTTGCCTACCTACTTCTCTGATACAGACGTTTGACTTGCAAAATTTACCCAAATCACCACCTAAACAGGCGTACTAGACAGAATACAAAACAAAACAAAAAAATACTCAACCTCCCCTCTCTCCCATCCATCTGTTTTACACCTACAATTAGATTGTAAACACTTCAAAACACTGACTGAGTCTTGCTGTACATTACTTATTATTTCTATTATGATAGTGTATTGCAGCCAGTGCCCCATTGTTATAAACTTAACAAGGAATAGTCCTTATCGTAAAGAGTTTTACAGTCTACAAAGTACAGTGTTATGGTAATACAAAATAAGATCACAGAAATGATTAATTACTCAGACAGGACCAGAGAGCACATTACAAACATTAAGAAAGCTTAATCAGTTTTGTGAGGTAGGGAAATATTACTCTTTTTAGAGATGAGGTAACAATGAAGGACAAAATAACTGCCTGATCAATTGACCTCCACACTGGCTTGATTATGCCTCAAATGACTTCTTCAAAGTCACAGTTAGTAAATAAAGCAAGAAACAGAATTTGAAACCCCCATCCTATTCCAACTACATTACAAAAATGTAAGACACGGTAAAGATGCTTCAAACTTTATGAACGTTGCAGATGTCTCCTTCATGAATAAGCTGCTGCAAAAGAACAAAACCGATTTCAAAAGTACAAAGCCAAGTACTTTTATGTTCAATATCCACTACCTAAAAGTAACATGGGACTGAATCACATATTCATTAATTTCATTTCTATTATTAGGTTGTCTAATCAGCTTTTCATTTTTGTAGGAAAAAATGTAATCTTGTTATGCTTCTTCTGAAATAACAAAGAGTGATGTATGCTCTAACCTTGTTTCCATAGCCACAGTAATACACTAGCTACTTAAAATATGGCCATACTGCATTGCAAAAATAAACTTACGCTGGAAACAGAAAGGTCCTTGCTCTTAAGTTCTTCCAGGAGTGAAAATTGGTAAAAATATTCTGTATTAAATTTACTAAACCAAAACAAAACACAAAATATATTCCTTCTAATTTAACAGGCTGTTACCATTTTCTAGAGGACTTTACGTTACAAAAAAAGGTCTGCTACATGACAATTCCATCCCATTCTTGTTGGGAGCACAAAATGGTGGCTCTCTAGGGACTATGGGGTTTTGAATAAGGAACTCTTTTTGTTTCAGCAGAAATGATAGCTCATGAATAGGATCGTCAGTTTATCTTAGAGTATGAAATATGAAAATAATTAAATCCCAGTTTTTCAAAACTGCCTATGAATAATTGGTTGTAAATTATTTCAACATATATTCTACCCTTGCCTGAAAGTTACACTGGGCACTAAATAATTTCAATATAAAAGAGACAGTGAGAGAACATGAGTGCTCATTTTTTGCAGGGAATGCAGGTATGGAATATATTTGGTTGAGTTTAGAATGCGTATTTTGTGAACTTTTGTTATATTGACATTTAATTTGTGTGCATGCATGAATGTAGAGCCTGTGAAATGTGCTATACTGACAGCCCTTAAAGTAAAAAATAATGTAATTTAACCTAGGAATGGATACACCAAGGCCAGTAGCAGTGCATGTTTCCCCAGAAAAAGAGGTAATTCAGTTTGCATACTTATTTCACCCTTGGGAATGCTGAAACTAACAACAAAGGTTTAGTTTTGGTGGTGATTTGATACCATGTCCACCTGTCATATATGTCTACAAAAACCTGAAACACTACCATCCTATCTCAAAAACAAGTAGACTGAGGAACAGACACGAGGTGGTAACTTTGTTACTACTGAAATGGAACAATTTTGATCTAGTGTACTACAGACAAAGAGTTCCAACTCAAATTACTAGTTATCTATTATGGGCATTCATTAATTATTTGGGTAGCATCTCAGCAGAAAAGAGTTTTGTACATAAAAAATGTCTTTGTACAAGGTTTTTACTGAGAATGAGACTGACTTCCACTGAGTATACCCCCATCCCATGTTTATTTTGCTGCTGTTCAAGCAATAACAGTTGGCTGTTAGCTATGTTACATTGTTCAGCCTCTCCATAATTTACAGACTGTTGGCCAGAATGAAGCCTTTAAGGAAGTAAAATGCATATGTGGAGTATTCCCCTAGGGTCCTCTACCAGTCAGGATGGAGAGTGGCCATAAACCGAACACAGCTACCTCTTCACGGGTAGAGGAAAGGAACTGTCTTGACCCACGACTGCAGAGCTCTTCACAATGGCTGGTAAGCCAAAGATAAAGTACTTTCTCATATATATAAGGAGGCAAAAATGCTCAGGAAACCAACTCACTAATCAGGGGAGGAACAACAGTACTGGAATTTGGCAGTCAACAGTATGGGCTGGAAACAACTACATAGGCTCACAAATAGAAAGAAATACAGGTTTTCCAAAGGTGACCATGTTTCCATCTTCCTGGTCCTGCCTCAGGTTGTTACAATACAATTATCAAAGCAATAGCAGTTAATTAAGGATTAGCAATAAAACATGCTGTTCATTTTTCTCTGTCTCTTCATTATGGTCCTAATAGCTGTCTTAATAGATAGGAGAGAACAATAATTTACACACCAGGCATCAGTAATATCTTAACATTTGTTAGTTGACCATAGGCGACATTTGGCAAATGTTGGGTATAGGAAGTACTTGGCCAATTTCTATTCATAAAGCAGTTCTCCTCTTTCTTTAGTGAAGAATACTGTGAGTCGGAAAAGGGGAAAAAAGCTTGATTTATTAATGAATCTCTTCAAAGCAGGAAATAATCCATTTGGAAACATATGCTTTGAAATAAGAAAAAGCTTAACCTGAAATGCTGAAAAAATAAAGGCTCTATTAGATATTCTGAAAATTGTCTTTTTGAGATAAGCCTTCAAAATCTTCCTTGCAACTGCTAAATAATATCTACTTAATTCTGACTTATGAGCCCTGAGTTTTATGCTTCACATTTATTTTTCAGTTGAAACACTAGTATGAAACAACAAAACAAAAAATGTTTTCTAATTATGATAGAGTAATGATTTTGAAGTAAGGATGATCTACAATGAAAGCACATAAGCTCATCAGCTCTTTCCATACACTTAACAGTAGAAATAGTCAAATTTAGAAAATAAATTTCAGAACAATTGATTTTAAGTATCAATAACAGATTCTCTACATCTTCCCAGGATCACCCTATATCTTCAGGATCACTGAAAAAAGTTTTATCTTTCTAAAATGAAGAATCCCATTTTTGTTTTAACATGGTGATACAAAAGATATTGCAATATGCCTATTGCAGACCTTACTTCTTATATACTATAACATTCTATTTAAAACCAATGAGAAGAAATGTTAAGATTACATTCTTAAGCACCTGTAAATTAATAATTACAAACTTTAACTCTGCTCTTTTGTGTGCATCACAATTGTTAATTACAAGATGAAATGCTATTTCTCAAATTCAATCTTAGACTTTTTTTCCCTTATAATCTTACATACGAATAGAACCATCAGCCATTTTTGACATTTTTACTAAGTTTAAGAGCCTAAACCCAATTTTCAAGATAGATTTTGTAGCCTAAAATCACATTGACTTTCTATGACTCAAGCACCTAAGTCACCCTTGAAAATGCAGTTTACTTAGCTACATATTCAGTTGGTCTATATGTCAACAAATGAGAGTTATGGCTCTTTATTAATTTTACTCTATTTTATGGAAATTCTAGAGTACTCAAGAGTTCTGTAAGTGCATGGCATGGTTTTCTTTTTCTCTCTCTTTCTAATGTACACTGTTTTAGTCATAGTCACCTAAATATTTCTGAAATTAGCAGCAAGAAATCTAGAAATCTGAAATTAGTAACTAGAAATTTAAGTGTCTCTTTTTAATCTTAGCTACAACAATTGTCACTCAAAATGCTGTTATTACTTTGTGTAGGTGACTGATTTTTAATACAATCATAAAGTATAAAAAAAAACCCTATGTAAATGTGTTCTCTTCATTGAATAGGAAATAGCTCCATTATGTTACCACTACCTTCCAAGTTTTCCTGAGACCCTTATTCAAGTTATAAAGTGTCTGTTTAAGCTGCAAAGCTCCAAAGACTGCAAATGACTGACACAGGTTCATCAAGTAAACTATTGACTGATAACTAATACATAAAATATATTTAGGAAAATTTACTAGAAAATTTAGAATTTATTAGCATGAAACTGAGTAATTTACATCAGTATGTGATTTCATATCTGTTTTCATTCTCTCAAAGACTTAAGTTTCAAGGAACATTAGAATCCTAGAAACTAGAAGGGAACATAACAGGTTACCGAGTCCAGTCCCCTTCTCTCATGACACCACCAAGTACCATCTTAAACCATCCGAGAGGAGTTTGTCTAACGTGCTCTTAAAAATTTCCAATGATGGAGATTCCACAACCTCCCTAGGCAACTTATTTCATGGAGTCTGAGGCTGAAATGCAGTAAGGAGACTGAGTATATTTTTGGTTTAGATTCTTGGTAACCAGTGTGGAGGATCAGAAGCACTGTTTGTAGCTGGCTTGGAAACGGACTTCACTGGCACCCATCAATGCCAGTAGAATCTGCTCTCCTTTTTGCAGCCTGCCCTGATCATTTTCAGGTGATCACCCTAGGCACAAACAGGTCACAACATGAATTTCAGAGAGATAAGAGGAGCTCTTTGACTTAAGATGTGCAGGGTACTACAAAACTTATTCTGTATTACCTTAAATGTATTAATATAAATGTATTACTATTTTTTTCCTATTAAATAAAAAGTATTCTATTGGAATTTTAAGAAGTTCCAAGTTTTAAACAGCAAATGGTAAAACAACTGGTCTAAAATGGAATGATTTAACTCCATCAGCAAAACTAGAATTTAGTCTTTGTTAATATGTTGCAGGACAGGAATGATACGGTGCTTGCCCGGGACACAAAACAGACCTCCAGTCTGACTTTGGACTAGCTACAGTCATTCTGTGCCTCAAGCCCCATTGTAAAATGGGAATAATATTTCCCTTCCTCACTGGGGTGTTCTGAGAATAATGCATTAAGGATTTTAGGGAACTCATCTACTGTAATAAAAAGGGTCTCTGTAAGTACTTAAGATAGCTATATAATTGTCTGTCTATCTCTTAGTTCTTTTATTTGTATTATAACACTGTCCAAGTAATCATTTTTTCTTAATAACTGCTTACATACAGTGGATACTGGAGACTAAATAGACTTAAATCCCCACTACGCAGTTTTCAGAAGTCGATCAATTTCTTCCCAAATGAGAAATAAAAATGCCTCAGGAAAACAAACTGACAGAAAAAGATTGAGAGATTTGGAAAGGTTAATGAAGGCCACTATGATGATACCAACAGAAGCTCAGATGCAATAGCACTGATTGTTATACACAGGGTTTTCTGCACTTGTCTTTGTTGTGAAAGCTTAAAGTTTAAAAGAAGATCCCATCTGACGTCTCAGCCTCTTATAGTTATAGTACGAAATACCTTAAAGTAGTTTCCTATAGAAACAGTGTGTAGCACAAAATGCTTTGATGGTTTTAGATAGGTTACATCAGAGAGAACCTATCCTTATGTATCTTGTATATATAATGGCAATTTCCAAAAGAATACAAAAAGCCAGTAAATACTTATTAAAGCAGAAGTAGGATATGTTTAAGTCAAATGCTCAAAACACTCAAGTGATTTCTTTATGATTAGAAAACATTGTTATTGTAACACCAGAAAAATTAGGCTCTCTGTTCTTTTCTGAGAACCTGAAATATTCTATATGGCTGTACCTAATCCAGGAAAAAGAGAATAGTTTTGTGCACAAGGTTTTATACAGGGAAATCAGTTACTGATAGGTTCTCTACAACTCCTTATCCCCCAGGTAGAACTGAAAGTTGAAGTTCTGCCTGGGAGACAGGGAGCTGTACAGACCCTATCAGTAAATTTCCCCACATCTTCATAGATTGTGGTAGCAGCTTCATAATCAATGACAGACTCCCACAGAGTCTATAGAAGTCAACAGAGATGGAAATGGGTCATTATGGGGATTCTAAATAGGTTTTGAGATAATTTCTTACACTCAGTCAGAGATCTCTCATAAAGCAGAAGTAATTAAAGCCTTTTTAAAAAACATTTTGTATGTGAAATCTTAATTCTCCTCATGCTCTCTCTGTTCCTCTGAGGTAGTCTGCCACAAACTGGTACACAGTGAGGCGAAAAGCCCCAGGGATGCAGAGGAAGGTTTTGGTTCGAAGGGAAGAGTGGGGCCCGGGCCAGTCCTCAAAAGTGGTAAGTGGGGAAATGAGGAGGGAGCACCACCTAGCCCTGCTCTGCCTTCATTCCCTCTCTGTCCCCATCCCCAGTTCTGCCTCCAGCTCCACCATCAGCCCAAGCTCCTTTGCTGAGCAAACTGTGCAGTAATGAGAAAGGGAGCCCATGGACAGACTCAATTTCTGGTAAGGAGGAAGGGGTCCCAATCGAAAAAGTTAGAGCACCAGTGCGCTAAGATCAGTAGCAAAAGGTAAAAATTCCACAGTTTGTTATTTCTTAAGTTAAAGAACATCTGATAATAATGTGTATTTCTACTGTGCCTTGTACCAGAGGATCTCAACACGTCACAAACAAATTATGTAAAGAGACACATCATTTGAAATTGAAGTCTAATTGCCACTCTGAAGCAAGACAAAGGGCCACCTCCATCTGGAGGAATTTAAGTCTCTCATCCTGCTCTTTTTTGATCCTCCGTCTAAAGTTCTTACAGATACAGCATCTTACAAGGATGTTGCCTTCACCAACGTACTTCAAGCAGTTTCTGTGGGATCACTAACAAGAACCTTCTTAAGGCAATTGGTGCACTACTTAAATTCTTGGGCTATGTACACACTACAAACTTGTCCCGCAATAAAAACTATTGCGGGACAAGAAAAGCGCTATATTTATAACGCTTTGGTGTGTACACACCTGCTACTTGAATCACAAAGGAGCGTTCACCATGTGAACGCTCCTTTGCGATACAAGAGCAGTGCTTGGTGGGCACCTGTCCCACCATGCACTGCCCACAGCCAACCCCCTAGCTCAACCCGGGGCTTCGGGTGGCGGTGGGAGCCCCTGCCGCCACCCGAAGCCCTGCAGCTGGACTAGGGGGGTGGCCAGAACCGGCGAGAGCAGCCAGTTTGGGCCACCCCCCTAGCTCAGCAAGGGGGGTGGCCCAAGCCGGCTGCCCTCCCCGGTCCAGCCAGCCAATCCCTCAGCCGCGGAACCTGGCCATTTTAATATGTCAATTTCACTGCTCAGCTAGAGCAGCGAAATTGACATATTTGACAGCTCCAATATCCCACAGTGGCACGGTTTGGCACTCTGGGACATTTCCGGAGGCTGTCAACTGCGCAACAAGTGTCCACACAGGCTGTACCACGGAAGAAAAGGTTTCTTACCTGTAACTGGTATTCTTCGAGATGTGTTGCTCATGTCCATTCCACTTTAGGTGTGCGCGCGCCGCGTGCACAAGCTGCCGGAGACTTTTTCCCCCAGCATCCCCCGGGGCCGTCCGTGGAGCCCCCTACAGTCGCGCCTTCGCGGCGCACTATAAAGGGTCCCGACGGCCCTGCCCTCCCAGTTCCTTCATGCCTTAGTCCGACAGGGGTAGGAGGGCGGGTGTGGAATGGACATGAGCAACACATCTCGAAGAATACCAGTTACAGGTAAGAAACCTTTTCTTCTTCTTCGAGTGATTGCTCCTGTCATTCCACTTGAGGTGACTCCCATAGCCTTACCTGAGGAGGAGGGGTCGGACCTCAAATACTTGCTGCCTGAAGGACCGCTCTGCCGAGCGCAGCGTCCTCTCTGGCTTCGTCCACGATGGCGTAGTGCGCAGTAAAAGTGTGCACGGACGACCAGGTGGCAGCCTTGCAGATATCCTGGATGGGGACCGATGCCAGGAAAGCTGCGGAAGACGCTTGGGCCCTTGTTGAATGGGCCGTAACTTTCAGGGCTGGCTTGCCCGCCAGTCTGTAGCATTCCCTGATACAATCCGATATCCAGGAAGCGATCCTCTGTGCTGAAACCGCCCTGCCTTTCATCCTTTCTGCTACTGCTAGAAAGAGCTGAGGGGATTTCCTAAAGGGTCTGGTCCTCTCCAGGTAGAAGGCCAGGGCCCGTCGCACGTCCAGCGTGTGAAGCCTGCGCTGTTTGTCGGTTTCGTGAGGCTTCGGGCATAGTACTGGTAGGAAGATGTCTTGATTTACATGGAAACTCGAAACAACCTTGGGGAGAAAGGCTGGATGTGGGCGCACTTTATCTTTAAAGAATACGGTGTACGGCGGGTCTGCTGTCAATGCCCTAATCTCCGAGACTCTTCTGGCTGAGAAAATGGCCACCAGGAAGGCCACTTTCCATGAGAGGTATGGGAGCGAGCAGGAACCCAGGGGTTCGAATGGGGGGCCCGTGAGTCTAGTGAGAACGAGGTTCAGATCCCACTGGGCTACAGGGGAGCGGGTTGGCGGAAAAACTCTATCCAAGCCCTTTAGGAATCTTTTGACTAGAGGGTTTATGAAGACTGAGTTGCCTGCCTCTCCGACGTGGAAGGCCGAGATAGCCGCCAGGTGGACTCGGACGGAAGAGCTCACCAGGCCCTGTCGCTGGAGGGCTAATAGGTAATCCAGGATTAAGGGAATGGGGGCTCTAGGCGGGTCCACATTCTTATCCGCAAGCCACACGGAGAAGCGCTTCCATTTGGCTTGGTAACTCAGCCTCGTTGAGGGCTTTCTACTACTGAGGAGGATGTCCTTCACCTGTTGGGAGCATTGAAGCTCTGTCGCGTTTAGCCATGGAGGTTCCATGCTGTGAGGTGCAGAGTTTTCACGTCTGGGTGTCTCAGCCTGCCCTCGTCCTGGGAGAGGAGATCCGGCGAGCATGGTAGAGTTATGGGGTCGCTGATCGAGAGCTCTAACAGCGTGGGAAACCAATGCTGCCTGGCCCATGCTGGAGCTATAAAGATTACCGCTGCTCGGTCCTGTTTGATTTTGACCAGGGCCTTGTGGATTAGCGGGGTGGGGGGGAAGGCATAAAGGAGTCTGGCCCCCCAATGCATGAGGAAGGCATCCAAGATCGAGCCTGGGCTCTGTCCTTGGAATGAGCAGAAGTTCTTACATTTCGCGTTTGCCCCTGATGCAAATAGGTCCACCAGGGGAGTACCCCACTTCCGGAAGATGCCCCTCAGGACATCCTCCCTCAGAGACCATTCGTGCTTCAGAAAGGACCTGCTGAGGGAATCTGCTAAAGCATTCTGCTGACCGGGTACATACGTCGCTATCAGGTGTATTGAATGGGAGAGGCAGGAGTCCCAGAGACCCAGTGCCTCTCTGCACAGATGCGAGGAGCGAGTGCCCCCTTGCCTGTTGATATAGAACATTGTGGCTACATTGTCCGTGCGAATCGACACTACCTTGTTTCGTAGGTGGGGGTAAAAGGTCTGGCAGGCCAGACTCACCGCTCTGAGCTCGCGTACATTGATGTGGGCCAAGAGGTCCCGTTGGTTCCACAGGCCCTGAACCCTGAGGTCCCCCATATGCACTCCCCACCCGATGTTTGACGCATCTGTGGTAAGGCAAACTGACGGTTGGGGGGCCCGGAAGGGGACTCCTGCGCACGCCCACCTGGGGTTGGTCCAGCAGTCCAATGATTCGAGGACCTGTTGGGGAACTGACACTAACTCGCCCATGCTGTCCCAAGCTGGGCGATAGACTGAGGCCAGCCAGGTCTGAAGAGGCCTCATCTTCAGCCTCGCGTATCTTATGACTGAGGTGCAAGCCGCAAACAGGCCTAAAAGCCTCAGAATCTCATGCACGGTGCATGTCAGGTGAGTTCTCAGTTCCCTTACTGAGTAGTTGATCATCTCGAACCGATCCTTCGGAAGCGAAGCCCTGGCTACGATTGAGTCCAGGGTCGCCCCTATGAAGTCTATCCTCTGAGCCGGCAAGAGGACAGACTTCTGGGCGTTCACCACCAGCCCTAGCTCGCTGAAGGTGCGTTGGGTTACTTGGAGGTGTCCATTGACTTGGCTTCTGGTTGGTGCCTTCACTAACCAGTCGTCCAGGTACGGAAAAACTTGGATGCCCTGGCGCCTGAGGTAGGCTGCTACCACCGACAGGCACTTTGTGAAGACTCTTGGTGCAGCTGAGAGCCCGAATGGCAGCACCGTGAATTGCAGGTGGGTGCCATTTACAACAAATCTGAGGAATCGCCTGTGGTGCGGGGCTATGCTTATGTGGAAATACGCGTCCTTCAGGTCGAGGGAGGCGTACCAATCTCCCGGATCCAGGGAGGGGATGATGGAGGCGAGGGAGACCATCTTGAACTTGAGCTTCCTCAGGTGCTTGTTGAGACGTCTCAAGTCGAGGATGGGGCGGAGGCCGCCTTTCACCTTTGGGATAAGGAAGTACCTCGAGTAGAATCCTTTCCCTTTCCGATGGTGAGGGACTTTCTCCACCGCTCCCGCCTCCAATAACCGGCACACCTCCTGTTGGAGCAGGTGTACGTGAGCTGGGTCCCTGAAGAGGGACTGGGAAGGAGGTGGTGCAGAAGAGAATTGCAGGGAGTAGCCATGTTCTATGGTGCGAAGGACCCACTGGTCCGAAGTGATGAGCTCCCACGCATGGTAGAAACGGGATAATCGGTTGTGGAAAGTGGGGGTGGGTGGATCCGGAATTGAGGCGGGGACGCCGACCTCGGGCGCACCCTCAAAATCCCTTTTTCTGGGAGGGAGGGCGTCAGGAGCGGCCTTGCCCTGAGTCCGAGGCGCTCCTGCTCCTCCTGTTGTTCTGGCCCCGCCCCCGGTAGGAGTCCTGTCTCCGATTGTATCCCCTCGGATGGGGTTGGGGTTTAAAATGTTTACGCTGGGGTGCGGGGGTGTGGAGGCCCAGGGACTTTAGAATCGCTCTTGAATCTTTCAGGCTCTGAAGCCTAGAGTCCATTTGAGCGGAGAACAGGTCCAGGCCCTCGAAAGCCAGGTCCTGGATGGTATTTTGGACCTCCTGTGGCAGGCCTGAGGCCTGAAGCCATGAGCAGCGCCTCATGGCCACCCCTGAGGACATGGAACGGGCTGATGTGTCGGCGGCGTCCAGGGCGGATTGGAGGAGGACCTTGGACACCACCTTAACCTTCTTGACCATCACCGACAACTTGGGCCTCGTCGATTGGTCAAGTTTGTCTTGGAATTTTTCCATGGAGGCCCAGGAATTGAAGGCGTACCTACTTAGGATTGCTTGCTGGTTTGCGATCCTAAGCTGCAGCCCCGCCGTGGCATATACCTTGCATCCAAATAGGTCCAGACGCTTTGAGTCCTTGGCTTTTGGAGGCGGGCCCTGATGACCCTGCCTCTCTTTCTCATTGGCGGCCGCCACTACCAGCGACCCCGGGGTGGGGTGAGTGTAAAAATGTCCGTACCCCGATGATGGGAGGAAGTATTTCCTCTCGGACTTCTTGGCGGTAGGGGTTATGGAGGCCGGTGTCTGCCACAGGGCCTTGGTATTGTCCCTGATAGTCTTTATAAGAGGCAGGGCGACTCTTGAGGGGCCCTCTGGGGTCAAGATGTCCACCATAGGGTCAGCCTCTTGGACCACTTCCTCTGCTTGTAGGCCCATGTTGCAGGCTACCTGATGTGTTTTAGTGTCATCGGGAACTGTTGCTGGTGCCGCTCCTGCCACTGCTTCGTCTGGTGACGACGACGAGCCTCGAGGGGGGTGCGGCGCCCCCTGGTTCTCGGCACCGGATCGAGGGCGCTTTGGGCGCTCGCTCCCGGCGGTGCCGGGGTCCTGGGCGTCCTCCACGGCGGAGCCTGGGTCGGAGAGGTCTGTGGCCTCTGGCGGGGCACTGGCCGTGTAGGACGGGCAGGTCCTTGAGCCCGAGGCCATGGAGCGCGACCTGCCCGAGAGCTGGCCCTGTGTCTGGTGGAACGCCCAGGGCGTCCACAAAGGCCACTGGGACGGCATTTGCCAATGGTGCAGTGCCGCATGGCCCTGGCCCGAGCGGTGCCGACGTGGGCTTCTCCTGGATCTGATCGACTCCGACTCAGAGTCCGAGGAGGGATAGCTGCTCGGGGACCACGGTGGAGCGGTGCCGGGCGGTGCCGTTGGTGCCGGCGGGGTGCGACGCCGGGGGGACCTCGATTTGGCTGCCTCCGCTGTATGGCCGCTCTCCCTGCCTTGCCGCGGGGACGGTGCCGGGCGGTGCCGTGGAGACTTCAGTCTCTTTATCATCAGGGGCTTCCCTCTGGAGACCAGTGCCGGTGTCAGGCTATGTGCCGGGGAAGCGACCTCCTCGATTAGTTCCCTGGCTGCCTCAAAGGTCTTGGGTGTGGAGGGCAGGTGAATGTCCTCCTGGAGAATCTCCCTGGTAGGGGAACTTGCCGGCACTGGACTCAACGAGCGCCTCGGAGTCGACGGTGCCGGGTCTCGGCCGGCCGCCGTCGAGCGGCCCGACACGGGTCCTGCTCTGTTGGCTCCCTCCTTGTTTTTCGGTGCCGGGGAGCGGCCTCTGTCCGCTCTCTTCTTCTTGGGCGGTACCGGGGAGTGAGAGCGGTGCTGCCGTCTTTCATCGGCCCCTTTCTTCAGTGCCGGTGATCGGCGGTGCCGTGGTTCCTTGGGTGTGCCCTTGGAACGCGGCGAGTGAGGGATGGTCGGTGCGCTCTGCACCGAGGCCGCACCGGGCGTTTCCGGCGCCGGAGGGCGCAGAGCCTCCTCCATCATCAGAAGTTTTAGCCTCTGGCCCCTTTCTTTTTGTGTTCTGGGGCGGAAACTTTTACAGATCTTACAGTGCTGGCCGAGATGGGCTTCGCCGAGGCACTTGAGGCAGGAGGACTGCGGGTCGTCCAGGGGCATAGGCCTCTTGCATGCGCCGCACGTCTTAAAGCCGGGCATGCCCCGGATCCGCTCTAAACAGCGGGCCCCCTAGTTGTTGGGGGGGGGGGTGCTCTAAACTAGCTAAGAACTACTTTAGGTAACTAACTAACTAACAATGAGAATGGAAGGAAAGCTCTTGCGGTGCGCAAGAGAGAGACGTTCCAGCAGTCACCACGGGCGGTACGGAGGAACTGGGAGGGCAGGGCCGTCGGGACCCTTTATAGTGCGCCGCGAAGGCGCGACTGTAGGGGGCTCCACGGACGGCCCCGGGGGATGCTGGGGGAAAAAGTCTCCGGCAGCTCGTGCACGCAGCGCGTGCACACCTAAAGTGGAATGACATGAGCAATCACTCGAAGAAGAACAACTGTTCCGTGGTAAACCTTACCACCATCGTTTGGGGTGGTTTACATGTTTACAAGAGGCTGTTGCCGCGCAGCAAGAAGCTTTCATGTGTGGATGCTTTGATTGTTATCGCGCAGTAAGGAGCCTTACCTCGCGATAACTCTGTAGTGTGTACAAGGCCTTGGGTGTGTAACATACCCCGGACCTGCGGCTATTACACAGATTACAGTGAGAGACTGTGCCATAAACTCTCTCAGAAATTAAGAAATCACCTTATCAGCATCCTGTACAGCAAACAGAAAAAATCTGTTAGTCTTTAAAAGTGCCACAAGACTCTGTCGTCCTACAGCAATTAACTAATACTTAACTGCTATTAACACCTATTTAGTTTATCTAAAGAATAGCACTAAAAGGAGAGAAACTTGCTACCCAAGGAGAAAGATGCATTCCAGCAACCGCCATGGATGGAAAAAAGAAACTGAGGGGTAGGCAGTTGCCTATATACCATGCCATGGAGGCACCAGTCCAGAGGGCATCAGAGACAACCTAGAAAATACCACTAAGGAAAAGCTTATGGGCATGATGCATATGATGTGCACGTTCCAAAGGGGTAGCTATGTTAATCTGGGTCAGCAAAAAAAACAATGAGTCTTGTAGCACTTTTAAAGACTAACAAATTTATTTATTGCATGAGCTTTCGTGGGAGAAAATCCCACTTCGTCAGATATTTTGAAGATGCTTCAAAGCATCTGACGAAGTGGGATTTTCTCCCACGAAAGCTCATATGATAAATAAATTTATTAGTCTTTAAAGTGCCACAGGATTCCTTCTTTGATGTGATGTGCATACACCTGTACTGGAATAGACATAAGTAAGCATGTATTCCAAAGGAGTAGTTGTGTCAGTCTAGTCCAGCAAAACAAATTCTTTGTTTCTAAGAACTTATGTCACTCAAAGGGGTGTTTTTACACATGCATGAGTGACAAAAGTTTTGCTGACGTGTTAGTGTAGCTAAGGCCTAAGTGACTTGGTAAGACAAAGTGAAAACTATATTAAGTAGAAAGTAAACAGATTCAATGAGTATATTGCGAAGTACTCTCTTGGTTCTAGTCAACAGCCACACACAAACAAACACTTTCTTTTCAAACTGTTTCTAAGTTTACAGCCACACTTTTAGACTATATTCTCTCCACGTTTCTAAAAAGAAAATGCAGTCCAGTAACTGGTATCAAGAGAATATATTCTTACCAAGCTTCAGGCAGCAAAAAGGAATAGTTATGTGGTGAGGTGGTCTCTGGAAAATTAGAGAGAATTGCTAGTCGATGTGGGAGCAGTTCTGATCCATGGTACGTGAACAAGATTTCTAGGGCTCTTACATTGCTTTCCTACAGAGGAAAATATAAAATATTATTTTACATTATGAAAACAGTTTAAGAAATCTTCTTGTCAATTACCGTTACTCAACAAATATTACAATTCTGAATTCATGCATTTTTAAAGAAGGTGTGGGACACACATTTCTTTAATTTAAAAGTTTTCATGATCTAGAAGCTTGACAGAGTAGAGGAATCTTGTCCTTTTACAGTCAGAGAAAGATAATTAAATACAACATTAAAGATACATTATTCCTATTTTTAATATCTCTCATATCTTCAAACAGAAAGAAATTCAATAAATTGGGTGAATTTCATTAGGTAGTGATGGGGAATTACTTAGTATTAACAAAAACAGAAAAATTTTAACTTCTGAAAAAAAGATACATATAGATACCCGAGCATAAGTTCTTGCTGAAAGTAAAATATTCTGATTTCGAAACTTCTTGAAGAAATCAGCATCATAGCTCTCCTCAGCAGCATGAGGCCCTCCAAGGATTTCCTTTTTTTAAAATTAAGAAAAAATCAAGTTTTATAAAAGGTTCAATAAAGTCATATTAAAATTCTTGGATCTGAAATTAACTTAAGGACAGGACGTTTACATGAACCAATGCATCTCAAGTTCCAAAGGGTAGCCGTGTTAGTCTACTGCAGAGAAACAGAGTCCTGTAGCACTTTTAAAGACTAACAGATTTATTTATCGCATGAGCTTTCATGGGAGAAAATCCCACTTCATCAGACGCTCTCAAAGTGTCTGAAGAAGTGGAATTTTCTCCCACGATAGCTATGTGATAAATAAATCTGTTAGTCTTTAATAATACATCTCAGTATGTTATTACAGAAATGATGATCTATCAAAGCAAATTTATTATTCATATAATTTTCCATCATTTCCAGTGATATGCTGAACATATAAGTATTCTAATCGTAACCATCATCAAAGTCTTACTGGTTGGCTAAGCAATTAAAGTCTAAATACTTTTGGAATAAAAGAAAAAAAATACTAGACATACAAGATTTGTGTGTCGAAAAATGAGCTTAAAAGGCTAGTCTCGGCTTATACGCGGATCACCACTAAAGTTTACAGGGAAGTATCTCTCTCTCACACTCTTTCCCTGCTCTTCTTCCCCCCGCAGCAGTATTTCCCTGCTCCTTTCAGCCGGGCCCGCCCCCCCACGGCTCTTTCCCACCCCCTCAGACTCCCCCGCCATTTCCCTGATCTGACCCTCCCCCCACCCTTTCCCTGCTCCTCTGCCCCCCCCCCCCTTACCTGGCTGGAGGCTCAGAGGTGCAGGGGTAGACGGTCCAGGAGTCACTCCACGGCCAGCTGGCTTCTCCTGCCCTGGGCATGCTCTGTCTGAGACAGAGCATGCTCAGGGCGGGAGATTTGAAACTCCCGAGCCTGGCTGCAGCAGAACAGGGTGGAAAGCTTGTTCTGCCCAAGTCTTCTGCTGCAGGAGCTCGCGGGCTGGATTGGGATGGAGCATCTCCCCGTCTGGCCACCCCTGCACCTCCGGACCTCCAGCCAGGTGGGGGGGGGGAAGGGCAGAGGAGCAGGGGAAGGAGCCGTGGACTGGCAGAGGAGCAGGGAAAGTGGGGGGGGGGAGTGCTGAGTGAAAAGCCGTGAGGGGGGTCTGAAAGGAGCAAGGAAACGTCACAGGTGGGAGAGGAGCAGGAAAAGGCTGCAGGCGGGGGCGAGCCGAGAGGAGCAGGGAATGGCCATGTCGGGGGTGGGGGGGGGGGGAGCGAGGAGCAAGAAAAAGCGGGGCAGAGGGAAAAGGGGATTGGCCCTGGAGGGGCCTTCTGTAATAAAGTTTGACCCTCGGCTTATGCACAGGTGGTGCACGTTTCCTGGATTTGGGGCTTTAAAAGCCAGGGTCGGCTTATATGCGAACATATATGGTACCTAAAACAAACAAGAAGTCTTGTGACACTTTTAAAGACTAACAAATTTATTTATATCACAAGCTTTCGTGGGACAGATCCCACTTCATCAGAAACTTGAAAATGGGAAAAAAAAAAAAAAAAAAAAAAAAAAAAAAAAGTAAAGGAAGGAGGGATCAGGACCTGATCATGTGATTATACTTACTTCACTGCATTTATCCCTCCTTCCTATACATTTTTCCTCGTTTTCAAGCATCTGACAAAGTGGGATGTCTGCCACAAAGACGCATGCAACAAAGAAGTTTGTTCGTGCCACAAAACTCCTCGTTTGTTTTGCTGAACTAGACTAACAAGGCTACTCCTTTGGAACTTAGAAATACCAAGACATAATATTTATTCACACATTTAACTTAAAACAGATGTTACCAACTTCAGAATGGACACTTTTAGTTTATTTTCTGCCTATGATTAAATTTTGCTTTTTCAGTTTAATTTGTATAATGAGTTGAACTGGCTTTCTGCAATAGCCATTATTCCTCCCTGCCATTTCTGTGTCTGTTCCACACAGCAACAAAGCAGACAAAAACAAAACAACAGAGGCAGTTGTCCTATCTGAAGCTTCTTAACTTATTTTTATTATTCTCTAGATTTCAAGAGGATAGTGTCTATTAAATAGAATAAACTAGATCCTTCAGACTTGAGGCAGAAGGATGGGAATTTAAAATGTATGAATCAATTTGGATTTCATGTAAATAAACTAAATGAAACAATATATTGGGGAAAAAAAATCCATTTGTATGTTTAGTTTGAAACTTCAAACAAATATAGGAATTCAACAATTTTAAGCTTAAATTCCTACCATATAGTTTTCTGCAAATTCCAAGAGTTTTGCTGAAAGTAGAATCTAAAGTAGCTACTAAGTGTATGTGTATCTGTATTTGAGAGGTAAATTGATATTTCCATCGCTGTGGCTTGGCTTCTGCTGCAAATCATTAGTGTAGTCAAGCATTTTAACCAATGTGTCATGAAAAATGCTCAGAGAAGATTTTCATAGTAAATTGTTAACCACCTGAATGGCTCTACATTAACTATTACTTTGTCCGTACCACTGATGCAGGGGAGATGTAGTAACCCTGTTTCTTCATAAACTCTATTTCCCTAACATCATATTAAGTTTCCCATTTTTACAATAAAAAAATCTCTATAATATTATATTCATTCAATGTTTATAAGCACAACAGATACATTTTTAAATTTCTGCAAATAAATACTGGATGAAATCATGGCATCTAATAGAGAAGACTGAGAATGGAACAAAAGTCAGAGAAATAACATAAGTTATTCATAAGAAGGATCTAAGGACTTAATCTCCTCACCTCGTATGTAGCAAGTCTATCTAAATAGGTTAATAATTTCAGCCTGCTTCGAGAAAGTTCTTTTTGTTCCAATGTTAATCTGTTTTGAAAGAGAAAGACAGAGTGAGTATACTACATTTTCAAGGTGGCTACTAAGCAAGTTTAGCTTAGTAGCTAAACTTTCAAAAGCAGATTTCTATTATAAAAACAAAAAAGATTTATTTGGAGGCAACAAGACAAGAAATGTTTTACCATTCATATATTGGAAGCACAACAAGAAATTCAATAAACTAGAAACCTTCATAATAGAATTCAGATTAAAAAATTTAACCCTTGTCCAACTAAGAAGTAAAATATATTAACATAATTATTCCTTTAGGATTATATATATAGAAAACTAAAAACTTAAGCAAAACGAGGCCTGACATAATTTACTTTGAGAAGTTCACTGATAGAAGCAATTCTTGACGCTTTAGAGCCTCCCTTTCCTTTCCATTTTCTGCTTCTTCATCAGGTGACAAAAATTCTTCATAGGGGACTTCATCAATGTCCACCTCTCCTGGTAATATGAATCTGGCAGAAAGAAATAAAAATCAATGTTGATGAAAAGATATGAAGAGCTGGTTATTCAGTCAACAGATTTTACACAGCTTTCCATCTGTATCATTTGTATGTGAATTGATTTTTACTGAAACTGGTGACAATGGATTAATTATTTGAAAAACAATTTTGCTATTGTGAGATTGATGTATTTTCAGTATCTGAGAGAAAGAATTCTTCACATTTTCTTCACAAAATACAGGAGGTTTTCATCTCTTAGAAGTTTACAAATTGAATAAGCAATAGAGTTGACACTATTTCCATACCATGTACTGCTATAAATAACAGTTATGTATACACCCAAGAAACAATTATACATTGCTATTGTATTAAGTGTTACAGAATGACCTGAATTTGTGTTTTCTGTATTCTTTAGAGAAGCTGGAAGCAGACCGTGTTTTGTTTCCCCGATCCAATTATTTTTTATTTTTATCTACACAGCTGAAGAATTAAGGTAAAAGCACCCATTAAAAAAGGCTAATTCAACACTGTGACTCAAAGTAGTGTAAGGACATTGACAAAGGAATCTATTCCAAGTATAATACAAATTTTGTGCTGTCTTCCATTTTATTCTCTAAATAGTCATTCCTTCTCTAACATACTCAACTTCTGAAGTGACGATTTTCTTTATTATTGTTCATGACAGAACTTGATGGCAATCTTTACTAATGGTTACAGCTATTCTTATAGGAACATAGTTTTAAAACTATATGTCCTGCAAAAATCTCTGAATGTTTCAGTTTGGAGTTAGCTGGGGAAAAAAAATTCACTGTACAATTCTAAAGTACTGAAACAGGATACACCACAAATATTCAAACAAACCTGCCACCATCTTCTCCTTTTCCAATTGCTACAAGAGCCTCCAAGTCTGTGCCTTTTAAACCATACTGCAGCAACTCTTTAGCAGCATCCACATTCTCAGGAACTCTTTCCAGGCATTCATGAAGAACCCAGGACCGCTTCTTAATTTTACTCTACCCAAATGACAAAGAGAGAAAGAGAAAAGTAAGCATAAAGCAATATGTTATTATCCACTAAAGCACTGAGATCAGCATCTTTCATTTAGAACTTTGTTAACTTACTCTGCTGACTGGGAGACTTGACGTAAGTTAAATAAAGGAATCAACCAGTAAAAAAAAAAGGAAAATGCATCACAGAAATATTTTCTTTTGAAAGATTTTAGCCTACTTTTATATATAGTATTTCCTAACTGATCAGTTAATGAACTGAAGTGTATTGGTTAGTGAATTTGTAGAATGAGTGTAGACCTCACTACAGCAGTCTAATAAATCTTTTCTGACTAGTGGACAGAAGCTGTTGTTTTAAAATTTCCAAGTTCCTAAAACTCTAACAATTGCTTTTGGTAACAAGATAGACTATGCCTAAAAAGCAACACATAATAAAGTAATACTGTTCTCCTTCCATTTAAGGATCATAAAACACTATGCAAAAGATGTTTGTCCTAGTTTATAGAGCACTAAACTGAGGCACAGATGTCAAATGACTTGAAAAACATTATTCAGCAACTCAGACACAGAATTAAGAATAGAAACTAGTTGTCCTGAATATCAGGACTCTTCTCTCTAGTCAGTATTTCAGTTCTGTATTGCTAAAAAATTGACAGCATACAATTACTCCAGACTCAGTGTAATGTACAGCCACCTTCAAAAATCATTTTCAGAATCATGTCCTTCAGATATCAATAATGCTGCATATATAATCCAAGGATAAGAGACTACACCCTGTGAGGTGTTTCAGTGTATGTTCTAGAAAGTTAATGTGCAGAGAGCCATTGTCAGTACAAAATTACTATGGATACTTGGTACTTACTTTTCAATTCGCATTTGGTTTCACATTAGACGCAAGGCTAATTTAGCTTCAGAACCTCACCTATAAATTATCCCAGACTCGTAAGCCAATAATATTATAACTAGAACTTCAACCAAATGATAAAAACAACATGAGGACAGAAGGTTGGTGTATTATTTTCTTCCCCAGACCACTGAACAAAATGGAAGTTTTTTTTTTTTTTTTTATTTACCTCAATGGGCTTTGGATCAGGCTTCTAGCAAATTTAACAAAATCAGTCTCCTCTGCATTATGTGAAATTCATGAAGAACTGCTCTTCAAATTGGTACCAACTTTTGTTACATAAATTAGAACATGTTTTCAATTTCTAAGAGGATATTAAGACATTTATTTCAACTTAAAAACATACCAGGTAGTCTTGAATAGACGCAATGTTAACAGTTGATTTCCTCCATTGTCTTTGATAGACAAGATCAGAATCTAGACCATATGCTTGAGCCAAAGATAAAGCTTCACCATATTCTTCATTATCAATCTAAAACAAAGTACATAGAAATAAAAATCTTGCATAGAATTGAGCTACCCCATAATTATTTATGAATACTGTGTGAATTTAATAATCTAAATAAATAGGCGTCCAAAAGGAAAAACAAGCAGGAACATAAAAGAATGGCTCAAGATAGCAAATTCTCCACAAACACTGATGGTTGTTAAGGGACAATCCCAGCTAGGAAAAAGCACATGCAGCCTGGAAAGCTAAAAAATTGTGGCAGGTTTAAAAAGCAACACTCTCTCAAGAGAAGGAGCAGTTGCTCAGGTAAATTTTCCTGACACATTTGAACTCACTGAGGGGAAGGAGACTCTAAAGACCTTAGACCAGCTTATCAACAAATAAGCCTTTAGATAATAGATGTATGACGACTACTTTTTGTTTTAGGACCCTTTTTCTGTACATGTTTTTGTCTTTAAAAACCAACTTAGCTTAAAAGAACTAAGCCCAGAACTGTAGCCCAGAACCTATTCTAAGATTGAGAGAACTGTGAAATTCTACCCTAGACATGAACCTAGGGTGGAAGACAATTTGAGTGAAACTGACCATAAAATGATAAATTTCAAGATTCTTTAAAAAAAAAAAAAAAAAAAAAAAAAAAAGTCAGAGCAGAAGAATAAGGACAATGGACTTCAAAAAAGCAGATTTTAACAGAGTCAAAGAATTGATAGGTAAGGTCCCATGGGAATAAAAACAAAGGAAGGGAAAAAAGAGTTCAGGAGAGAAGACCTTGTTAAAGGCACAATTGCAAACTAGCTCAATGAAAAGAAATAATAGGAAGAAAAGTAAGAGGTCATTACAACTTCAGCAGGAGCTCTTTAATGAGCTGAAAATCAAAAAGTAATCCTACAAAAAGAGGAAACATGGGACAAATTGCTAAGGAGAAGTACAGGAGAATAGCATAGAACGGCTAAGGCACAAAATGAGTTATATTTAACAAAGGACATCAAAAGCAGTAAAAAGAGGTTCCTTAAAAACATCTGGAGCAATAGGAAAAGGAAAGTGCAGGTCCTTTACTTAGTGGAAAAGGAGAACTAAAAACTGATGACATTAAAAGTGAGATGTTTAATGCCTATTTTGCTTCAGTTTTCACTAAAAAGATTAATGCTGATAAGACAGTCAACACAATTACTATTAACAACAAAGGAGAAGGAACAAGCCAAAATAGTAGACGAACAGGTTGAAGAACAATTAGATAAATTAGATGTATTCAAGTTGGCAGAACCTGATGAAATTCATCCTAGGGTATTTAAGGAACTAGTTGACACAATCTCAGTCCTGTTAGTCACTGAGGATAGATGAGGTCCCATGGTAATAGAGAAGAGGAAACGTAATAACTATCTTTAATGAGGACCCAAGGAATTGTTAACTGGTCAGCCTGATTTTGATACCTGAAAACATACTGGAACAAGTTATTAAATAATTGATTTGTAAGCACCTAGAGAATAATAGAGTTAAAAGGAATATATAGCATGGATTTCTCAAAAACAAATTATGCCAAACCAACCTACCTCTTTCTTTGAAAGTATTACTGGCCTGATGGATGGGGGTGAAGGGAGAAACAGTAGACTTGACACATCTTGATTTTAATAAGGCTTTTGTTATAGTCCTACATGACATTCTCACATAAGCAAAATAAGGAAATGTGGTCTATATAAACTTACTATAAGGTGGATACACAACAGGCTGGAAGACAAGTAGTTATCAATGGCTTGCTATTAAATTGGCAGGATATATTTAATGGGGTCACAAAAGTATCAGCCCTGGAGTACTTACTATTCAATATTTTCTTTAATTACTTGAATAATGTAGTGCAGCACATGCTTATAAAATCTGCAGATGTTAGGAAGAGCTGCAAGCACCAAGTTGGAAGGGATTACAATGACTTTGAAGGACAGAATCATAATTCAAAATAGTCTTGACAAATTGGACAACTGGTCTGAATTCTACAAAATGAACTTCAACTAAGATAAAGTGCAAAGTTCTACACTTAAGAAATAAAAATCAAATGCACAACTACAAAATGGGATGTCCCTGGAGAGCTGGTAGCACTACTGAAAAGGATTAATGGTTAGAGTGGATCAAAACTGAACACGAGTCAACACTGCAATGCAGTTTTATAAAAGGCTAATATCATTCTTGATTGTAATAACAGGACCATGTTATACAAGACTTGGGAGCTCATTGCCCTGCTCTACCAGCACTAATGGCTTCAGGTAGAGTTGAACTCTGGGCCTCACACTTCAGGAAAGTTGTGGAAAAACGGAGACAGGAGAGGGTAGCAATAAAAGTGATAGTTTAAAAACCTGAACTGTGAGGAAAAGATTAAAAAAAAAGAAACAAGAAAAGACACCACCATCCCTGGGCATGTTTAGTCTTGAAAAAAGAAGACCAGGGAGTAATCTTCAAATTTGTTAAAGGCTATTATAAAGAGAGCAGGAATCAAACGTTCCCTGTATCCAGGCAAGGTAGTACAAAAAGAAAAGGGCTTTGTTTGTAGTAAGGGGTGTTTCGGTCAGATATTATGAAAATCTTGATAAAATAAAAAACACCTGGGAAAACTGGGAGACGGTACATTCAGAGAGACCTAAGCGGGGACAGAATTGCAGCTAGCCCTTAATGGTGATGCCATCTACGTAAGTTAACATTAACACAGAAGCATAAAAAAATAAAATAGCATATCGAGTCCATCCCCTGGCCACTGAAAGAATATATTTACCAGGGCTTTGTCTAGTATCATTTTAAATGTTTAAAGTGTTGGTGCTTACCCAATCATCCACAATCTAATACTTTCTGCTCAATGATCCTTAAATAACATCTCATTTGAATTACAGTAATGCAGGTTCTCTATTTTAATGATGTGCTTCAAGCTGGTCGCTGTTCTCTCTCTCACACACACACACACACACACACACACACACACACACACACACACACACACACACACAAACTTAGAAATACATGGCTAAAAACAACAAAAAATTAAAAACTGGAAGATATTAATATTGATGTGTTATGTATTCATATTTATCATTGTCTTATTCTCATGTTGTATGGGTCTCAATCTCACCTTTCTCTGGTAAAGCTCCTCAGGGGTTGTGGACCTCAAACTCAAAAGACGGTAATTCTTCGTAATAGTACGTGGACGTTTCCGTGGAGGAGCAAATCGCTCCATTTCTGTCACAAAATACAAGCCTTGCTTTAGGTAACTGAAGTATCTGGCCTTGGCAGACGTTCCATCATCTGAATCTGAGTCATCTTCTCCTTCATCTTCTTCACCAGGCCTGTTCTCCGATCGTAATCTTTTTGGAGCCAGTTTTATCTCACACTACACAGAAAAGCAATTCTTAAACTATGCAATACGCTGTTTCTTCACTCCCAAATAGTCTGTTTCTGGAAGATGCTGAGCACCCACAATTCATATCAATTTCAGGATCAAGAACCCCTCATCACCTCTTCCCACTACCACACATTAAAATATTAGCTTTGTAACCTGTAATCAGTACTTCAGGGATGCTTTTTAGCGCTCCATTCTGGAGTACAAACATGTTCGAAAAACCTACTTCAGTGTTTTTGTTTTGTTTTTTGTATATTTTTTTTTAAAAGACTTCTGTAAATCTCAGTGGGCTACCAGTCAGAACTTGTGTCCTCTAACAGAGGCAGAAAGCCATAGAGGGTGGGGGACTACGGGGAAATCCATATCTGTTCTCATAACAGGACACTTAGAATAGTATCACTTGGTTTAAACAGTATGCAAATTGCAAAGTCATAAATCTAATGAATTGTTTTGAATTCTAAATCCATTTACTAAGCTTCTCTTTGATTAGATCAATGTTAACATCCAGAAGAGTAAGACGACAGTGATAGGTGACTTTTCAGGTCTTTCCGTTAACGTAATTTCCATAATACAGTAGACTTTTCTTTGCAGCAACAATCTGTAAGAGCAATCACTGTTTATGTGCAATATTTCCCCTGGGAACTCTTTCACTGCTGTGAATTGTCGACACTCTCCATAACAGCAACAGCCACTTAGAAACAACATAGCAAAGAGTACCAACATATTGCTATTAATGAGCGCTACTGTAATGCATCTTTTCATACACAGGTGATCAAACTGTTTATATTGTGAGAATGCTGTTCCAAGTACAGTGTTCGCAACCACTGTGATATAGAGGTGTTTTAGGCTTGTTTGTTTTGATTTTAATCTGCCTTGTAAGACCAATATGGCATTCCAGTTTTACAGGAAAGGAAAGATTTAGTTGCTTGGGCTGAAATAAAATTCCAGGTATATCTCATCACTTGGGGTAGCAGGCTTTTTGGGGGGGAGAAGGGGGAGGAACACAATTTAGGTGAATGAGAAAATGATACAAAAATCACATTTTACATTATTAGTTTTTAAAAGGAATTGTTATCCTCTGAAAATGAGACGGACAAATTCTATATTCCCCACTTCAGTCAAACATGAAACTTCTAGGACAATGAGAGTTTTATTTCAGGAAGGATGAGAGAGGTTTGCAGGATCTTTCTCATAACAATAATACTAACACCTTGGGAATACAAAATTAATAGTCAGGAGAAAACTCACTATTTTCCAAGTAGCACAAAATCGAAATAGATCAAAGAATCTATACTCAAATTAATCAAACTTCTCAATGAAGTCGGGCCATGTTCATTTACATTTATGACCAGAAAAACATTGCAAATTAGTGAATTCATGAGCATTAGCCAGTAAGAAGGCAACTAAAAAAAGGCAAGAAATTCAAACTATTTTGTTCACCTGACAATTGTAATTAGCATTCATCATTTAAGTTACAGTATCTGCTATCAGGGTGCAAGAGAGATGCTCATCTGCGTATAAACATTGTGGGTTTTCCACATTAGCAAAAGAAAAAACAAGTAAGGCTTTGTGTTACTTCACTGGCATTTTTCTTAGTATTGTTAGTATATATTTAGTACCTCCAGGCTTAGAAATCCTCCATCATGAGTAGAAGTGACCTGAGGGGAACTTTCGAACCATTCACATGACTTCCCCAGTAAGTTTTTTAATGTTTTCACAGATGACACAGTCAAAGCACCAGAGCAGCGAGCCAAGATCACAGCATTTTCTGCCCACCAATTTACATCCATTAGTGGGTAATATGATTCTTTATCTAAAAGGATAAAACAAAAAGGATTTCTAACAGGAAAGCAAGAACTGAAGGGACTTCAGTTATTAAAACATCTCATATGGTGGCCGAATTTCACAGAAGTATCCATCTGCATCACACACAGCCTCACTTCATTTAGTTTCTATTTTACAGTCATGGTATTTTTAATTACAGTCAATTCTGTATTAACAAAAGTAAAACTTAACCATTATACATTTTGACTTAACTGCATTTTTAACCATTATACATTTTGACTTAACTGCATTTTTAAACATTGCTTGAAAAACCTAATGCACAAAAAGCTGGATTTACTTTCACTGACGTATGATCAGTATTAAGTATCCGTTAAAGATTTGATCCATCATTCCTCAGGTCAGCTGTGAGTGAATTTCTTTGGTAAATGAACAGAGGATTACTGATGGGATCCAGAAGAAATTGCATTCAGCTAGAGGCCATATCACAACTGAAAACAGAGCTCCTAGAGGACTTTCCAAGCAGAAAATATAGTTATGAAGATGACATTTTAAAAATAGTTACCATCTAGAATTCTATATTTTGTGGGAAACTATTTGTTTATGCAGTTAGATGTCAACCTTAAGGGAAGACAGACATCAACTTATTTTCTAAATATTACAGCACTCTCATTTCAATCCAGTCCATTCTTACCACTTCGAATGGCTGTTGTTTGAATTTTGTTATATAGATAACTCTAGGGTATATATGAGAAATTGCAGAAGTGTTGGAGCAGCCACTTTTAAATTGAAGTCAATTTATCCACAAATTTCCTTTCGGCTTTTCTCCAGTTCAGAATGCTGGCCTCTCACTAACAGACAGTGATTTCAAACTATAACTATGAACTGTATTAACCAGCCCCATCTTCGTATAACACAAAAGAATTCTTCAAATCAAAGGTAAACACTTATTTCTACTGTAAATTATTCTGATCAAGTTAATGAGTTACTTAGGTATGTAGGAGGGACTATACTGATACACCACCTATGTGCATCCTTGAAAGACTTCTATTCACTGATCTCAGGCAGGCATGGTGTCAAAAAGGATGGTGTTTGCTTTAAATCAAGTCATGTAATTGCGCAAAAATAACTACTCTTTTGTAACCGGACTTCTCCATTTCTCTCCTGGACAAATCTTCACACTGATTACACATGCAAGGTCAGTTCTTAGAGGACCACAGGTCCACAGTAGAATGTGACCATGATCCAAGACTGAAACCCAGGAGGAACCACAGCAATAAAAATAAAGTAATAAGAAGCATGAGGGCAACAATGACATTATTAGCACCTTTGCCGTAAAAACAAACTACTAGATACATAGACAACTATTCACGTATAGCATGGAACTAAGACCACTTTAAAAAAACACATCCGCTAAAATATCAGCTGAAGAGAAGCAGGCAGACCAACCTCCTGCAGTGTTCTAATTTGTTCTTAGCCTTTTAAAATTTATCATGCTTATATGGAGGGGAAGGACTGAATTCAATTTTTAAATTGTATTTAGCATTGTGGACTAGACGGGTATGGTCCACACAGCACTTTGGAGCCTGCAGTAGCAAGTGCGGCTCATACCAGCGCTCTAAAAATAGCTCTGAAAGTTGAACTGAAGTTTGGGCTCTGATGGACCAGATTGGAAGGTTCATCTTCATGGTTCCAAAATGCTCTATAGATACCCCAAAAGACCTTCTGGTGGGCTCTGCAGATTTCTGCCACACACTATTTATTGGTTCACGTATTTCCAGGACAGACTGATATTTTTGCTGAGCATTAAGCCTCCAAGAAGCCAGGATTTGCAACCTTCTGATTCCTAACTGCAAATTCAAGAGATGCACAATTTTTGGCAGCTATCCTAGGTAAGATTTTAATTAAACTCTTTGTCCTTTGATAAATGTAAATGTTTTTCAGTACAGCAATGCTAAAAAAAAAATCAGATTATGCCACCCACCTTTTATTTTCTTCCTTTTTTCAATGGAAAGACTCCACTCCGGATTGATCTCATCATAACCTGGCTAAAATATTGCATTAAATTTATTAGTAGAAATCATCTTTAAAAAGCAAACATTTTGCCCCTTTGTACCTTTTCTGAAAAGCAGATGGGTAATACCTTCAATTTTCCATTCTTAATCTGCTCTGTTATCACCAAGATTTCACCCATGTAAATCCAATCCTCACTGGAATTAAATTCAAACTTCCCCCACTAGTTCAGATGTACAAGTTGGATCAGATCTCTGATCCTTCTAGTAGAGTATGCTGCCTAGAACTATGTCCCGCTTGGGAAACAAGATAATCCAATGACTCATTGATCTAGGCAGTGTTGGAGAACAATAGTTGACCATGAATTTCACAAATACAGAATACCCAATTAAACTGCCCATTTCCCAAACTACAAGTGATCTGTTTAATCTCAAGTGTTTTAAGAGAACAATTACTTGTTCTAAATCAGACAAAGCAAGTGTCACTCTGAATTCCCCTGCGTCTTAGATGGAGAACACAGGAACACAATTTTAGTCTGGTTATCTTTGTTACATTTTTCTTGCAGGACTAGTGTCGTAGAGGAAACAGCAACATTTAATGACCTTTGCACTTTAATCTCTTTCCTTTCAGCAATGGAATAGATTTTTCCTCATCTTGAAAAAACATACAAAAATGTACTGTAGAAGAGTGATGCTGAATCTCTCACAGAGTGCAGTATCACAAGCCACACAGTAGGTGAAAGAAAAACAGATTTTACTATTTATTCAGTACTGTCAGAATGCATGACATTATGAAGATACGAGATACAGTGGCCATGACCCCAGCAATTTACAATGCCATAGAACGCCTCTCAACAATTGGAACTCCAGGCTGGGTCCAGTTTCAGTATAATGGAAAGTTTAGTATTTGTTTTGTTTTTTTAAAGTAGTTACAAAAGCACACTAGGACCACTTTTTTGGCATGCCAGTTCTCACTCCACATTTTATGAAACCAAAAAATATTTCTGTGCAAAAAGGTAGAAGTCACATATTACCAAAATGGTTTGTCCTATGAATATCTATTAAAATTCAATACAACGGATGTGCGCACGCACGCACACACGCATATACACAATTAGTTTTAAAATAGGCTCTGCTCTAGGCAAGTCAGGTTCATCAATAGATTATATCACCTTCTACTGGAAGATGCATAAAATAATGAAAACAGCTTCAAAGGCAAATGACTAATGGATAGTAAACATTCTTGGGCAAAACCTCAATGCACATGCATCTCCGGTAAGCTCAAGGAATAAAAAAATCACATCACCTCTCTTCCCAAATTTTGAACAGATTCTTTTAAATGCTGTTCTCTGTTTAACTTGGAACTGTATCTGGGAGCCCATATGCCCTTATCAGATATGACTGCTTAATATCAACGTCTGGATCTGGCTACAGCAGCCAATAACATCCATCCCCTCCGCAGAATCCAATTTATTTCACATAGAACAGAATGATAGAGGGCATCCAAACTTTTGGCTCCCTATGGCAAGACGTTATATTTGGAATGCAGTGGCATCTTTTAGTATTTTATGAACCTCAGTCCCCTTCCCATATTAGTAAGATTTATGAAATGAGTCCCCAATAAGATTTCTGATAACTTATCTTTATGGAAGGCTTAGCTGCCAGCACTTCTCATAATGCTCAAATATGGAAACAACCAGGAAAAAAGTTAAACAAAAACCAAACAAAAAAAAACAATGAAAATCTCTATCTACATATTTCTCTCAAGAAGAGTTCAACATATTCTTGGAACAGCTGGATGTATTTCATATTGACAAAGAGAAACAGGAATTTAAATAATCTCACACACACAAAAAAGGCAATAAAATGGAAAAATATTTTATATCATGATCCCTAAAGTAGTCGTTATTGCTCGCCACTAGGAATTTGGTCACCCTCCGGGGTCTTATTCATCGGAGGTGGCGTGCTGACCTGGGTTCTTTTTCCCTCGGAGGTAAAACCTCCGTTTTTATTCGGGGAGTGGTTTTTGGAGGCCCATGTTATAACATATGTGGTCAGGATATAAGAGCAACAAAGTACAGGACAGAATCCTCCCAGCACCCAAGCTATTAGTAGCAGGACTGGGTGTTCGTCCCAGGAGAGAGGGATTGAATATGGTACCATGGCCAAGAAAATTAGGAGGGCCAGGAGAAATAATAAGGAAACTACAAAGAGTGTTGTAAGTAAAAGAGACAATTTATTTTTCATGATTGTCATAGCTCTGTAGAGCTACAGGAAACAAAACTTAAAGTACAGAAATGCAGTTTCCTCAGCTTAAGCTTGAGTATCAGTCTATGCCGTTCTATGCGGTTTCTTTCTGCTGCAGCTGCTTTTTAAAGAGACAGTAGATAATTTTATGCAAACTTACTCTGTGTACACTAAATTCCCGTTACATTATATGCACATTACATTTGTACTTATACTTGTACTTATACTTAAACACCCTGTTACAATGCTGCTGTTGCCCCTTTTTAAGGGGGCCCAGTACAGCCCTAACCTGCCTGTACTCCCAGGCACGGGGTTCTAACCTATTTCTGTCCTAACTCCAGGACTACGGGGTTCTAAGCTTGACGGGTGTAACTCTTACTAAAATATCTAAGTAGCTACTATCATTATTCCAGGACCCAAATTTGATCCCTTTCAAGGGCCAATATTAGCTAAGGCAATTTACTTCCTATTAATTTATTCCCTATTCTAGAGGGCAAATATCCGCCTAAGTCCTGTGCATATGCCTTTTTCACTTATACATACCAGCTCTCTCAGCCTCGTTGTCGAATTCCGCCTCTGTAGGGATTTGGGTCGACCCTTCGGTTCCTTTCCACCGTGTCAGTCCCACTACCTGTTACCAGGTCTGGGCCGCTGACTCCTCTGCCCAGACTCAGTGACCGTGAGGACGAGCCCCATGATCAAAGAGCCTTTGCCCCGAGAGACCTCTAACGTCTTAGAAGCTCTGGGACTCCGACCCCCTCCAACATTTGGGGGCCTCAGTTATAGTGTTTTTTGGGTCGGCCCAGTATCTCACCTTCTGTGAGGTGTGAAACTGTGGTTGCATGGCATCGTTCCTGATTGGTTGACATTTAGGTTGCGGGTAGTGGTCGAACACCTGGACCCATGGGGGGCCTCAGGCTATTTGCATATTAAACAGGCGGTTCGAGTTCTGGCTCAAGATCAAGAAGAGAGTTTGCTGGTTTGACAAGGCCTCAGTTATTTAAATTAGTCTTGTCACTGGGCAGATGCATAGAGTAGGCCCGTAGAACAATACACTAGCTACCTTAACTACTCTTTATCCTTAACATACTGTGCCTACTTATAATCCTGTATGAAATACCTATACCTATATATCCCATACCCCCCTTAGATTTCTATAGTTATCAGGGCAGAAAAATATTGGGAAAAAGTAAATCACCATGAACAGCCACTAACTGAAGATATTACATTGCAACAGAGATTGGGAATTCATTCATGAACATGAGGACTTTGTAGTCTATTAAAAAACAGTATGTATTAAACAATCCTAAAACAAATGAAAAAGAATTCATGCGGAACACATGTAAACAAAGTCTGTGGATATAAATATAAATAAACCCTGGATGTTTTCTAACTTGTATTTGGAGACCCAACATTCTGTTTGATTGGTTACAAATTCTGTCCTCAGCCCCACAACCTGTTCAAATCAAGCAGACCTTTGCATCCAATGGCTAAAATATCAGAGTCTTTTATCAACTTAGCCTAAAATATTAAAGGTTCCCTACTAGAAGCACAGCATGAAATAAGATCAGTGCATCATCCACGTCAGTTACAAAAAAAAAAAAAAAAAAAGTCATCATCAAGGCATGCATCTGAAGACAAAGAGAGTTATAGCAGACTCAGATATGAACTCTGGTTTTCAGAAGCATGTCCTAGATGGAAAGAGAATGTCTTGTAAAATGGATAATACATGATTTTTAAAGATATTGATTGAACACTATGCATCATAATGTTGTAAGACACACAAAGCTTATTAATGCATAAGCAATGGATTCCAAAACAGGCAGGAGAAGTAAGAGTTCTTAGCATTCATGATTGCAGATCTGCCACTTTTCAAACTGTAAGCAGATGTCTTTTCATCATTAACTGACAACACCAAGCTCTATGGTTGAAGCAAAGGGATTTGTTTTTTTTTTAGGATTTTCATGTGGAAAATCAAACTGACCAAACACTAAAACCACTGTACTGGTGCAAAGATTAGACAATACTATGGTTCTCTCTCTTACACTGATTTACGGGCTTACAAAACTAAGACACTTCCATTGCATAAACTATACCTCATTGATTTAATCATTTAAAAAGCAAAAACTTCTGGAGCATCACTGTGCAGGAGAGAACAACTATTTTGCAGGGATAAAAGACTGATGTATTAGCCTACTATACCACATAGTCCCCTGGAACTATAACTTTAAAAGCTACACACATGATTTGTGTTTTGAAACTGTTTTCAGGTTACTAGCAACTGTTTATTTTACCCTCTTCACACTTGTCTTTATGTTATTTTTAAAAGATTTAAAATTAAATTTGAAATTATAGCCAACTTACGTTACATACTAAAAAGCCACTATAATCTATTAAAATCATTTAAAATACATAAAAATAATAATATTCAAGCAGTACACATGTTGTTTTCAACACTTTCAACTTTTAATTCATTCCAGTACCACCTGTTTTTCAACCGCAAGACTCCTCACTTCAAGACTGCAGAAGATGGTAAAAGTAGGACATCAATAAAACAGAGCACCCTGTAAACAACAGATCATTGGAGAGAAATAGTGATGGCTAAGATGACAAGTATCCAGAACATCTCTCAATCCCTAGAGAAGCTAAACTCATGAAGAAAATACTTATTATAGTTAAATGTCCATATACCTGGTCACTTTGATGCCATTCTCCTTGTTGTTTGAGAGATGGAATTGCCCAGATGGTCAGTTTTCCTGAGAAGTGGATAGCTGCCAGAAGAGTTCCATCAGGAGAAAGGCTCATCTTGAATACTCCATCCTGCCCAACCAGTTAAATCAAGAATCACAGCAAGAATAAGCTAAATTCAGTTCAGCAACACAGAGTAACTTTTGCCATTATTTTAATGCCATATTTTTTATTTGTATTCAATGTTTTCAATTATAAATATTTAGCATACTATAAAACTGAAAAATTTAAAAATGAAATAAGTGAACAGATATAATCAAATACATTTTTATAGTACAGGTAGAAAAATATTCTATTAACCTACATTACTAAAGACCATCTTCTGTTAATTTCAGACCAAAATGATCATTAAGATACAATAAATAAAATATAAAAAGATGTAGTCTTTTTACTACAGTGATAATGCAAGAAAGGGAAGAGACAGTTCTTTAACTGGTGTTTGGGGGATAAGATAAATAAGATAAATAACCTTATTTTAATCAGTTTTTTTTATTTAAATACATTCGTCTTTTAAAAAATCAAAATTTAATTTGCAATTATGACATCTTATGTTAAATACTAAAAGCTACCATAATCTATTAAAATCATTTAAAGTGCATAAAAATAATATTCAAGCAATATACATTTGCTGCCAAAATTAGAGGAAAGGTAAACCACTGAGTTGACGGCAATTGTTAGCTAAACACCCAGAATCAGAGTTTGCTGAAATTCTACAGCAGTTTTTGACAACAGTAGCTTCTTCTGCAGGTATAGAGAAAATATTCTCTTCTTTTCCCTAGCTCAGTTCAAGGACTAATTAATTCAAAATTCAGAAAACAATTGGGAGTTGAAAGAAGTAGGAAAGCTTGTTTTCCACCTCTAAGCTATGAATAAATATTAAGTGTGAGAGGATGCAACCTTCTGGTTTTAAAATTTTTAAAGAAATAATTACCAGCAATCAGGTCTAATTCACTAACTACAACAGACAATACTCCATTTGTTTAAGAAATATGTTAATTTGAAATACAACACACATTTAATACACTTTTTTTCTTACATATCCTGCATACTTGGGTGTTTTCATTCAACTAAAAAATGAAAATGCTGTTTGGGGGCATTTTTACTTGATTTCCATCCAAATATAGTTTGACACAATCATGACTAAAAGGTTAATGTTAATCAGACAGTAAATAAGTAACGTGTCTTTCACCATTTTCTAACATAAAACTGGAAAAATTAAGACCCTGAATAAATATATGTTAAGCCATGTAACTGCTTAGCTAAATGTGTATAGATTAAATGGCAGAAATCTTTATTAAGGTTGCCTCATTACAGCTTATCCCCTTCTAGAATATCAGGTTCAGTAAAACTCAAACTTTTGAAAATACAGAGTTAAGGTAAGTGGAGCTGGCAATAGTCTCTGGGAATTATCTTCAGGCACTCCAGCTACATCTACTGTGTTACATGTAGCTGTGAAGGAATAAATTGCAACAGCTTGAAAAATATGTGACTGAATTGAAGAGGTTTGGGGATCAGAGAGCTGTGAGGAGATCTGGGTCTGAGTCCCCAAAGGAAGAGAGAAATGCATATGTACTATGAAGTAAGTCCCAGCCTGCATCATTTCAATAGAGAATCGTGTAGACTGTCATTAGCATGGAAGGTTTGAAACAAACAAAGAACTATTTCTTCACACAATACACAGTCAACCTGTGAAAATTCACTGCCAGGCATGTTTTGAAGGCCAAAGCTATAAATGGGTTAACAAAAGAATTAAATACATTCATGGAGGTCCATCAGTAGCTATTAGCCAAGTCGGTCAGGGATACAATCCTATGTTCTAGGTATCCTTAAGTCTCTGGCCCAGTGCCAGCTTCTGGAAGTCATTCAACAATCGTCCTGTTCTGTTCATTCCCTCCGAAGCATCTGGCACAGGCCACTGTCATAAAACAGAATTCGGGGCTAGATGGATCACTGGTCTGACTCAGAATAGCCATTCTTAAGTTCTTAAATGTGTATTAATCCCAGTTTCCAGATCCCAGTGAAACATCAAGGGGCAGGGAGTGGGGCATGAGTTCCCCGTATCCCAGAAAACAAAAGGGTCAGGGAGACAGGCTCAGACCCCTGCAAAAAGGTAGGGCTCCTCTAGATCCCAGCAAACACGCAAAAAAGAAAAGAAAAAAAAAAAATCAGGACTGACTGACCCCGACCCATTCCTAAACCCCCAACTTCCTCTGCTACCCCTCATTCTCCAACTCTTCCCCTCTTCTCTTACTCCTTTTTACCTGCCCCCACTCCCCAATTCCTTTCCCTCTCACTCATTTTCATTAATCACCTCCCCCATAATATTATCACTACTCACTACAGACCCAAACCTCTCTCTTCCCGCACCCCATCTCCCCTCCCAGTGAACATTCACATGTGTCATTTGAAGAGTCACTGGATGAAATTTACAGGCAACAGGTTGGAAACAAACCTAAGGAACTATGTCACACAAAATATAATCAATCTGAGGAACTCATTACCAGGGAATGCTGTAAAAGCCAAAACTATAACTGGGTTCAAATAAGAATTGGATCTATCCTCTTTGAAGTCATCTATCAATCGTTACTAGCCAAGAAGGTTAGCCATACAACCCAATGCTCTGGGTGTGCCTGAACCCACTGACTGCTAGAAGCTGGGATTGGATGATAGTGGATGCAATCACTCAATAAAATGTCTTGTTCTGTTCTCCCCATCTGACACTGGCCACAGTTGAAAGGCATGATAGTGAGCTACATAGACCCAAGTATGGCCACTCTTGTATTCTTAAAATCATGCTTGCAACAGAAATTGTCTTATAGAACCGTGAGCCATGGACATGATTCTGGATCAAACAACAGACATTTTAAGTCTAATTTCTAAAGATGGTCAAGAAGCTAAAACATTTGAAATTTCTGATGCAAAAAAACCAAAAAAGTTTCCTTTCATTTTTAGATAAGTTTACATCTTAAAATAAAAATAATTTAAGGTATTCAGTTCATTTGGACAATGAAAATTCACTTTGGGTTCTTATACATTATGGGTTTGATTTGCAAATAGTGAATGGGATTTCTTTAAACCTAAAAATGATAGCAAGATTTTTGTTAAAAATTATAATTGAAGTAATACAATCTAATATTTTGTATCCAACTCCCTGATGGTGTCTGGCTAAATAGTAGATTTCCATGCTAAAGAAACAACTGACATGAGACCTATAATATTACTGCCTAGTGCTTTTCATTTCCCTTTGCTGAAAGTTGCAATGCTATTCTTTTTAGTTTACAAATCGAGATTTGTGCACAGAAAAGACAGTTATGAAACTGCACAGAAGCAGATCTGTAAAATAAAAAACCCTACCTGCTAAGCTGAGAGTCTTTCTTGAATGTCGTCATGAGTGAACTTTAAAAGGGGCCTTATTGAAAGTGAATACATAAAACTCAGCAATCGGTATAATTGGTGCCATCATACAAATCTCACACCTCCAAATCTAGCCTCTCAGAACATTGATGTGCCTTTAGGCAAAGCAGGTTTGCTACCCAGTGCACAGTTCATTATCCTTTGGGCAACTGCTGACAAGATATAGAACACGCCAGTAGCCGGGCATACAACATTTAAGATTTGTCATCTAAATTAGCAGCACTAGAAATCAAATCCTGAGGTCAGCTGGTTCCTCAGGAAAGTCCTTGCTTAGCCTTGGCAACAGCATTAAATGGCTTTTTCAATTTCCTATAAATCACAACAAAATATACCTCAGATATATAGGATACAGTCCCAGAAATGGTGTTACAACATTTAAAGATGAGTGAACAATATTAATCTTTGCTCTTTTAAAATGTAGTGCTGGCAAGAGCAGCAAAATTGATGTTTAATTCAGTTGTAGTTAATACTACCATTTCAATAAAAATTTACATGAATTTTAAAAAAAAAAATCTACTTCTGTTTCATATTCGACATTCCTTAATTTGAAAGCTGAAATGCCAGATCAGGAAATGTTCCTAAATATTAGCTTGCCAACTCCCAGACAAGGGAGCAGCACTAGGTAGCAGCCAAGCTCTTCTTTCCACAGGGCAGACCTTTCCATCCTCTTGCAAGCCCTTTCAGCCAACCTGATTTTTTTCTCATTACAACAGGTTATACACCTCACCTTCCTCTATGTGCTGTTCCCGTGTTTGAATCCTAACATCTATTTTGATTTGCTGTTACAGCCTGACCTGATCCTATGACTTACACTTCCCTGCATTTAATTTCCTCCCATTCTATAAATTTCCCAGCTTCAAAGCATCTGATGAAGTGGGATTTTCTCCCACGAAAGCTCATACGATAAATAAATCTGTTAATCTTTAAAAGTGCCACAGGACTGTTTTTCTGCAATAGACTAACACAGCTACCCCTTTGGAACTTGACTACATGGCAGGCACTGAATACAGCCGTTTAAAGTGGAAATCCATCAACTTCATGAAGCAACTCGCACAAATTGAGACAATCATCTTCCTTTCCAAATGCAAACAATTGGACATTATACCTAACGGACTGATTGTAGCAATGATTGACCAGCTAAGCTTCAAATGTTGTCCAGAGAAAACTCCAGGAAGAAAAATTTAAAAGATAGGAAAAAAATAAGATGAATGTAAATAAAGGCCCTCTTAAACTGATAATGATCAAGCTGCCGGAAGGTGAAATAAACAAGGGGGACTTGGGTGTCGCAATGCCTAACTTTTCGATGCCCTATCATCTAGGGCAGGGGTTCTCAACCCATGGCCCGCGGGGCTTTTCAAGTGGCCTGCGCTCCTGTTGCTGTCAGGGAGCTCGGCTGTGGCCACCCACCCCCTGCCAGGTATTTGCGCACCCAGGAGCCAGGCTGCAGCGGGGAGCCGGGTCCTACCTACAGGCAGCCTGGAGCAGCAACTTACTTCCTAGGGGGCGGGGAGGATAGCGGTGCAACAGGGACAGTGGGCCACTTACTGCCCGGAAATGAATGAATGAGTGTGTGTGGGGGGGGAGCGTGTTTTAAACTACATTTAGCCCCTGCACCAACGTTGACTGAGCTCTGGAACTCTGTGCTTTTTGTATAAAGTTTTATGGGTTTTAGATATAGGTTTTAGATTTGGTGTTTAGGTTTAAACCAGTCTATGTAAAAATGAGTGTAGCAGCCTCAAAAGATTCAAAGAAAGGGAAGTTGGTGGCCAGTGGAGCTGGAAATCAACAAGTTAGCTTCTGGTCTTCAGTCACAGAAATCACATTAAACTAGAGTTGCATGAAACGAACTATTTTAAAGAGTTTCATCATTTTTTTAAATTGTAAAATTTTACATTTAAAGCTGTTTTTAATTTTAAATTTTCTTTCCACTAAATAAATGTTTTTAAATTTTAAATGAATGTTTCAAATTAACGATTAAATGTAAATTGAATTAAAGTACTTTAAAATAATGACTTGATCTTAATTGAAATTTAATTCAATTTTAATTTAATTTTGAGTAAATAGATTGATGGCCCTTCAGTGCTCTAAAAATTATATTATAGGTCCCTCGAGGCAAAAAGGTTGGGAACCGCTGATCTAGGGGAATTCACAACCCTGAATTAAGTGCCTAGTCTCCCTATACAACGCATGGACAGAGTTAGGGCTTGTCTCCACTGACAGCCGCAAAATGCTCACGGTCAGATCGACCTTCCTGATCAACTGAGCAGGTCTGTGAAGATTCGCTCAGACAACTGGTAAGCCAATCTGTTAAGACAACCCTGGCAACTGGAGTAGCAATGAGTCAAAGGGAGGCCCCTCCCTTCAATTCAGTGCACTAGACATGCCGGGCTTAGGGCAGTCGAACTTAGATACACGAGTTATTTTAAGTAACTTGCGTAAATTTGTTCGACTGCCTCCAAAAACAGCAGGCAATGTAGACCTGCCCTTAGACACTTAAGAATGAGATTCACAAAAGCCAGCGCACTAGGTCGGGAGCTGCCTAAACTAGCCAATGAGAAATGCCAAGGAGGGGATAGCCTAAATCCCTGCCCTTCAAAGAGACTTAAGTGCCTAAGTCAAGGCCAGGGAAGGCATATTTCTTTATATGAGATTCACAGCAATGAACCATCTACTGGAGTTAAAAGCTAAAGCCGGATTAGAATGTAGAACACACAGTTTCAAATTCCTCCTCTACCTGATGTGGTAAAGGGATTTGAGTCCCAAACGTCCCCTCTCCCCACCCCCACACCAGTGACTGTCACTGAGCTATAGTGTTATTCTCCCTCTTTCTGGCCTAATGAATATTTAAGCATTTGTATAAGATGAACAGCTTCAATGGTGCGGAGGAAAGGGAATCCATCCCTAAATGTCCCATAGCCCAATGTGAGGAGTTACAAGTACTTTGGAAGACAAGTTGAGAATTTGAAAGGCTCTGATAAGTTAAAAGAATTTGTCTGAAATCAATTAGATGAAACAGAATAAAGATGCGTAGAAACTACTACTACCTGTCAGAAGAAAAAAATCAAATGCATAAATCCAAAAAGGAGAATAACTGATTAGTTAAAGTGCAGTACTACTGAAAAGGCTCAGAGTAATAGTGGATCACAAATTGAATATAAGTCAATGTGATATTGTTGCAAAAAAGGCAAGTGTCATTAGGACACTGTTAACAGGAGTGCCATATGCAAGACATACGAGTTAATTGTTTTATTCTACTCAGCACTGGTAAGACATCCGGTGAAGTACTGTACCCAGCTTGGGCACCACATTTTAATAAAGATGTGGACAATTTAGAAAGAATCCAGAGAAGAGGAACAAAGATGATAAGTGATTTGGAAAACATGACCCATTGGGGGGAAAAAGGACATTTTTAGTCTAGAGAAAAGAAGTCTTCAAATGTATTAACGGCTATTATAAAGAAGATGGAGATTGATTGTTTTCCATGTTCACTGAAAGTGGGACAAGAAGCAAGGGGTTTAATCTGTAGCAAGGGTGATTTAGGTTTGATATTAAGAGAAACTTTCTAACTGCAAAAATAGTTAAGTACTGTAACAGGTAATGTAGACAGGTTGTGGAATATCTACTATTGTTTTTTTGTTTGGTTTTTGGGTGTTTTTTTTTAACAACAGATTGAACAAACACCTGTCAGGGACGGTCTTAGACATACTTGGTCCTGCCTCAGCACAAGGGGAATGGACTGGACGATCTTTCGAGGTCTCTTCTGACCCTCCATTTCTATGATTTAATGAAAGCAGAGTTCAGTTTCATGAACCAGATGAACCAGACTGAAAAGTCTAAACTTCTGCCTGCCAGGGACTCCAGTGAATTGCATTCCACCTTCCTCCACTACACATGTGTCAACATGAACTCACTCCATCCCGTCTTGGTCAAGATTCATAAAAATTCATTTTGCTCTTCCAATCAATCAATTATCCAATGCCTTCCTTTTCACATACCCCTTTAATCAATCCCATGCACACACTCAGATTACTCCAGAAGCCCATGAATGCAAATGTTGATCTCTTTTCTTCCTGTAAGATGTAGTGGAAGGGAAGACAAGATCTTCAAAGAACTCCCTCTTCAGCCCCACCACACACATACATAAGCCCAGAAGCACAATTGTGATTGACTGATACTGATGTTTAAAAAAAAACAAAAACAAAAGAAGTGGAACTGAATCATGGATTTCCCTTGATCATGCATAGGAAGTCAAATGTTAGAAAGCACATTAGCAAAACTATTCCAAGTTTTCCAATTAAGTAACTGGTTAAAAGACAGGAAACAAAGGTGTTAAGGTGCTGTTATGAGCACCCCATAAACTGGCCGCCACCTCCCTTGTGATATACAGACATAGAAACTGTTTCTCCTCAGGTCACGTAGAGAAACTGTTTATCAGATACTCTTCCCAGGTCACATACCAGATACTGTCCCCAGGTCACATACCAGATACTGCCCCCCAGGTCAGGTAAAGAACTCATGGCTGCTAGGCTTGTGACTATCAACATGCTTTATTGCACGTAGAGAAGTCCTGGCTGCTAGGCTTGTGACTATCAACATGCTTTATTCGGACCCTGATTCGCTCTCAGCCAGCTCCCAGAGGGGTGGGTCATCCCCCTCGCCCATGTGCTGGAGGGCCAGTCAATCATGCCTTGTCTGGCCCCCACCCCAGGGGTGTAGAAGGCTCTGACCCGGAACCTAGAGAGCTGGTGAAAATTCCTTTGCACAAATAAGGACAGGAGGAACCGGGCAGCCTTTCGCCCCAAAATTCCTGCTGCAGCGAAATCTGGCCAATCACAGCCCTCGGCAGGAAGCCATGGCCTGGGCAATAAAAGCTTCCATGCCGCATGGAGCAGGGAGAGTCTCCTTGAGTTAACTGCTAGGCCTGATCACCCTGCAGTAGGAGTTCCCCCGAGAGTGCTGGTCCCAGTCGATTTCAACCTCCGCCTTGAGACGTTATGCTGTTGTTAATCACCTGCCTGATAGTCATGGTACCTATGTGAACCTGAATTACCCCCCCACGTTTACTCCTCATGATTGAATGTGAATAATTCTTCTACCTCAGTTTTAACCCTAGGTATTACAATTGGTGTAGGTTTGGGGATTATTGTTATGTTTATTGTTTATGTATTGAACTCTGTCTTATTATACTTTATCTCTAAATTATCAAAAGAGTCCAAGAGGAGGGTTTATTCTAAAGGTTTATTTCTGTGTAAATCATGATATGCTAAACTGTGAGTAATCACCTGGGGCTATCTTGTTATCTGTGAAGCTGACTTCTGAGTTTAGTCCAGCAAGCAGCCCCACTGTTAACCCTTTGCATCCCAAAGAGGGGACTAATGAAGTTTATTATTTTTGGCCACCACTTTAAGTTTCCAGGAGCCTTCCTTCTCCCATCCTTTACCCACTGCGGACAAAAGGGTAGGAACAAATGGTCAGTTTTCACAGGAGATAAAGGTAAATAAGGAACCCTCCACCACCACCACAACCCCCTAGGGGTTTGTACTGAAAACCATGCTGTTAAACATATTTATAAAATACTGGAAATGGGGGTAAAGAGTGAGGTCGCAAAATTTGCAGATGATACAAAATTACTCAAAAAAGTTAAATCTAATGGAGACTGTAAGGAATTACAAATGGATCTCCCAAAACTGGGAGATTGGGCAGTAAAATAGATGATGAAATTCAATATTGATAAATGCAAAGTAATGCACACTGGAAAAAAAAATCCCAAACATACATACAAAATGATGGGATTTAAATTAGTGGTCACCGCTCAAGAAAAAAAAACAAACAAGGAGTCCTGTGGCACCTCTAAAGACTAGCACATTTATTTATCACATAAGCTTTTGTGGGTACAATCCCATTTCATCAGATGAATGAAGTGGAAAATGTAGCATGTTAGTTGTAAATATATACATACAGAGAAGGGTGGGTCACAAAATCAACTCAAACAGTTCCAGAGGGTTAGACCTGCAGCCTATCTCTGCCCTAGCTTCTAAATGCCAGCTGTTGTGGGATGGATGAGCAGGGATGGAGGATTCCCTGTTCAGTTCACTTCTACTGATGCAGCTGGTTTTGACCACTTTTGTGCTCTAGGAATCCACCGAAAGTTTCTCATAGGCTTACTTTCTTTGTCTTCAGGACAGTCATCTGCACCAGGGACAAAGGGCTAGACCAAACATATTTTGGGAGGATGCAAGGAAATCTGTGATACGAATGGTTGGACTCAGGCCTGCAAAATGCTGTGTAGACACTGGAATCCCAAAGGGGACCATGGTCCAACAATTCCTAATTTGGGGTTACAAATGGGTGTAGATGCTCAACCCTAAATTAACAAACCCAAGGCCTGCTAATTTGAGTTCTACTAACCCTGTGCTTACATTGCAGTAAAGTCATACCCTAAAGGATTTAAGATTTGCCATTATGAAAAATACATATGATCCTATTTAGGGAATGTAAATCTAAAATTCCAAGGCAAATGTAATTGTGCGAATTCACCTTTAACAGAGCCAGGATTTTGAAAAACATGCTCTATCCAATAGATTATGTTCATTACGTACATTACCAAAGACTTTCTGCAGCTGCCATTTGAGCTAACAAGTCACACTTAAGATCCAGTTCAAATCACTGGATCTATTTCTGTCATGGAATATACTGAAGTCATGAGGTCAATATGTGCATGAAATGTATGAAACAGGGGTAAGTAAAATGAAATAAAACCAAATCAGTGACAGAACAACAGTCTGCCAACCATACAAAGTCCATGAACAAGCAATTTAATAACTCATGCCAGTTACTTGATTTAAAGCTAAATTCAACTATTACATTAAAGAGTGTTTTCAGCAAAGAATTCTAAATGAGTTAATTTTCAATCTACCCAAATTAAAAATCATACAAGCCAATTAGATTCCTCTTTCATGCAATGCAAATATAAATGAATAACAGTTCTACTAGTGTCAAGGAAGAATGTACTACCTGTTCTGTTCCATGTCTGTTGTAAAATCTGAAATTCATAATCTTTAATAATCCACTCCTCTGTGCCTATTAAAACAGGAGCATAATCATACCCCGTAAGATTAAAGAGTCTTTGAAGTATGCATTAAAAATTAAATCAAATCCAGAGAGTAATGAAACAATCAATAAAGAATATATTGCAATATTCGCTCAAATATAATCAGCTTTATGAAAATTTTAAAAATACTCAGAATTTTATTATGCATTTATTAAAAATTTAGTTCATATAAATGTTGTAACGTGAAATTTGCTTATGAATTACTTTGACTGTCCATGCATCTTTCCATGAAAAAGCACTACCAGTTTGCAACAGAATTACCATGCTATAACATTTAATATACATTGCCTTGTATACATATTAGAACTTTTCATATATTAACATGCAAATTGGTTTACTATATTAAGTTATATTGCTAAAAGCTAATAATAAACAAATTTCAGTATACCCATGTTGGGGGTTGCCCCAATTTAAATACAGTGAGTTTTATTATGCCAATGCAAATTTCGTGTATGCTCCAGCTCTAAAAAAGGACTAAAATTTGACTTATTTCAAACTCGGCTACAAAAGGCTAAAGAACCTCCAAAATATCCAAGTGAAATACGGAAACTATGATTTTGGCAAAGAAAAGCAATATAAATAAAGTTTCTCCTTATCTAATCAAAATAACTACAATCGCTATCCAACAACATGAGGACTCCAACACTACTCACCGTCCCAGTGTCATCTTCATAACTAGTGACTTGTTTATAATGGGGGAATCCAGAAAGAACTCTCCAAACAGATATCCCACAACTAGTTGCTTTAGATACTCCAACTTCATCTGTTTCATAGCCACCCACAAGCAAAAGCCTGTAAATACAAAGACTCATTACTGAACACGGGTTTCTGCTTTGTTTTGCCTACAGCAAGAACCAAAATACATATTTCATATTTCTATTAAAAAGAGTAACTATCACTTTACCTGAAATGAATAAAATCAAGCTTTAAAATAACATCTAAAAGCTCTTACTAAGGCTATAGAGTTAACCCAGCCTCTATTACACAGGTTTTAGCCTTAACCGCCAACATCATAAACATAAAAGAACCTGTGACCTGCATTTGGAGGCCCTTTAAACCTGAGCCAGGATGCCTAGCTGGGGGTGAGAGTTGGATCCTGTGTTCCACTTTAACTCCGGCTGGAACTTGCCCATTTTGCAGTAATAAAAAAGAGACTAAAGCACTTGAACGAAGTAAGGACCCAAGCTAAATCACTCAAGGGTCGATACTCCTCCTATTCCCTTACCCCAAAGGACAAACAAGTTCTCTTCAACTGACAAGCACAAAGAAACCTAGGCTATTACACCAGGCACACAAGCAAATGCAGAAATCATGAGGACACTAACAAAAGTTATGCTATACAGCAAGAACACTCATACCCAGAATGAATAAACCCAGGTGCCAATCACCAAGGTTAACAGTGCAGTGTAGACATAACCTATGAGTAGAATCCCATTGGCTATGTCTACACTGGCAAGTTAGTTCAAATTAAGGAGGCTTAATTCGAACTAAACTAAAGCCATGGCTACACTAGGCTTTAGTTAGTTCGAATTAAGGAAGCCCTTAATTCGAACTAATAAATTTGAATAGGGTATTCGAACTAACAGGTTAATTCGAACTAACAAGTTCGAATTAACCAATGTGGCCATGTTAATTCAAACTAATTTCTTAGTTCAAATTAACCGGTCATTGAAATGAATGGGGATCGCTAAGTCGAACTAAGCAAGTGCTCGCTTAGTTCGAACTAACGTTCCAGTGTGGCCATGCTAGTTCAAATTTAGCTAATTTGAACTAACTAAAATTAGTTCGAATTAACTAATTCGAACTAATTTTAGCAAGTGTAGACATAGCCATTGTGTTTAGTGCTGTACCTACAAAGAGGATTAAATGACCATTTCCCAAAGAGTTTGCAATCTAAATAGACAAAACAGAGTCAGAGAAAGGAAGCATTATTATCCACAATTTACAGATAGGAAATGAAAAAACGGATTATGTCATAAACATATGCTTAACTTTACATTATGGTTATTCCCATTTAAGTTACGCAAGTTTTTGCAGGAACTGGGCCTTGCAGCTGACTTCCTCAATGTCTCAGAAAATATGTGGCAAAGTTGGACCTTGAACCCGTATGTTCCAAGTCTCAGCCCAACTTACTTCCTACATCCTTTCTTTTCTGTGCTTTGTTGAGTCAACTACTCCCTTGTTATAACTCTCATGATACCAATCAATTTCAGCAAAGAAAAATTGGGCCCAATGTACGAGTTATCTATACATTCTGATGCATTTTTTCCACATTTTTCTTCCAAAATAAAACTATAGGTAAATTATATTTCCCCAGACGGCCAAAAAAAAAATCCCCACAAAAATGCACCCACATTCAAAACTTGAGATTCTTTAACAAGAACAGGTAACAATATTTTCAAAATATGTTGCCAATACAAATGTCAGCAAAGAGCTCACATTCCCATAGTTTTAACATTTCGCTGTTTATTTATAATCAAATACGAAGCAGAAAATAGAAAGATGAAACAGCTTCTTCTATCAACCAGTACCTATACTAAGTGTACATAACAGTTCATCTTAGTATATAGCAGTATAACCTACACTTCAAATCACTGTAAGCTGTCAAAGTAAAAATATTTGTACCAAAAGAATAAAATCTGGGAAAGAAATGAGTAAAGAAATTAAAAAGTTCAAGATGTTAACCTGTTAAAATATTCTGCCACCTAATGGCTAAAATGTATATGAAGTTTGCTCATGGTTAAAATGCATTGCCAAAAAGCAAAACAAACAAGGAATCCTGTATATTATATATATATTTAAAAAAAAAAAAAAAAAAAATTGTGAAAACAACCAGAGTCGTGTGGCACTCGAAAGACTAACACATTACTTTAGGCATAAACTTTCATGGGCTCCAACCCACTTCATCAGATGCATACAAGTTGGTTGGAGCCCACAAAAGCTTATGCCCAAAGAAATTTGTTAGTCTTTAAGATGCCACAGGACTCTCATTGTTTTTGCTGTACACAGACTAACATGGACACCCCTCTGGACGGAATCCTGTGGCGCTTTTGAAGACTAAGAAATGTATTTAATGCATGAGCTTTCATGGGAGAAAAATCCCACTTTGTCAGATGGCTAAAAGACGGAAAATTTATAGACTGGGAGGAAAATAAATGAACAGACCTCCCCACCTTCTAATATGTTGTTCCACACTGTTTGAATCTAAACAACTGTACCGATTTGCTGAAACAGCCTGATGTGATCCTATGACTTACACTTCCTTGCATTTATTTTTCTCCCTGTCTGCAAGTTCTCCATCTTCAAGCGTCTGACAAAGTGTGATTTTCTCCCACGAAAGCTCATGCATGAAATAAATGTGTTAGTCTTTAAAAGTGCCACAGGACTCATTTGTTTTGATGAACTAGACTAACACAGCTACCCCTCTGAAATCCCCAAAAAGGTGATTCACAAAGAGCAAACCTAAAACTCAGTGTTGCATCTAGCAATGCAGAACAACCTTAGGTAACGCTCAGTTTTGCTTGGATAGTTCAAAATAACATTTTATAAGCGAAGTGTGCTGCTTAAATTGGATGATGTCCAACAGATTTTCTTATTACTTTTTTGAAACTTAAAAATTTTATCTAATTTAATTTGGGCTAATCAGAATAAACTGAATAATATTTGGTAACAGAATAGAAAGAACATCTCTTCATTTTTATTACTATCTAACAACCTAACCGAAGCCACTCATAACATTAAACTAACTTTTATTTATTCTCCCCCCTCCACCCTGCACACGCACAAACCCCCAGAAGAGGCAAGCTCTTGTTCCAGAACAGCTGATTTCTCACTAGAAGGGAAAGATAAAGCAAAATCTGCTGGCATGGCAAAAAACCTGGAGAATCCAGTTTTTGTTAAACATTTGGGTCTCATGCTTGATGCTCTGGAGGAACTTGCTGACTCATCCTTGGCGTTGCAAAAAGCTGATGTAACGCTATCTACAGCAAGTAAGTTGATAAGTTCAGGTGTTTATAGCTCAGAGAGTGTGTTTCAGAGTTCTACCAAGAGACTTGTGCGGTGATTGCTGCAGGTTGCTTTAAAGGTGTATTTGTAAACATGTCTGTGATTGCTGGCAAGCAAATTGAAATTTCTGAACGTCAGTTTTACCAGGCCTTAGCGAACTGTATGAATGCTAGATTGTTGCCAAACTCAGAAAAACATCTAAGCCATGCTATTGAAGCACTTGACCCACCACGTTTCACTACAGAGCTGTCATCGGAATTTGGTGAAAGTGACATAAAATTTTTGTGTTCTAAGTTTGGCATTGCATTTAATTAAGCGAAATGTGCATATCGGGAATATAAAGATCACAATACTTATTGTGTTATGCAGTGTTTGCTAGTTTGTGACAATAATTGATATAGACATAAATGCCACATAAAATTATATGTTTATAGAACGATAACTGATGTATATCGTACTGAAGTGATTGCAAATGCCTACCTGGGCTGGGGCTCGCACATGCATAAAAGGGGCCCGGAGAATACGGGAAGGGGGCCCAGAAATTAGGGGGCTTCCGAGGGCCATCAAATTATACTTTAACCACTGAATATAATATTTTTGACTTCTCTTTCCTAATGATCCCTTATATTCTGTTAGCTTTTTAGACTTCTGTTGTACATTGAGGTTGATGTCTTTTGAAAACTATTCACAACGAATCCAGATCTCTTTCTTGAGTGGTAACAGCTAACTTAGACCCTATTAGCAGTGTCAGTTGCTATCTGGATGCCACCAGCAGCAGTAAGGAGGGCATGGTATGATATTGTCACCCTTATTTCTGTGCTGCTGATAGTGACATTGCCTTCAGAGTCGGGCAACTGGCCAGCAGCTACTATTTTCCAGCCACCCAGTTCTGAAGGCAGCACAGAAGTAAGGGTGGCAATTCAACAATCACACTCCAATAGCCTTGCGAATACCACATTGGGTCACGACTCCCTGAGTCTTATGGACTTTATATGTCTATATTTTGCCATTTAAAAATACATATTCATTCTTTATTACATCAATTAAAATTAAGATTTAAATATCTTGAAACCATGAAATTCAAGATATTTAAAATGCTATGGCCATAAAATTTAAGTAAATGGTGCATATATTTAGTAGGGCCCTAATAATAATACTTTGTCAGTCATTTTTCTGTGAGAATAATACATATAAACTAAACATATAAACTAAATACTTTCCCGTCATACTATTTAAATGTGAATATATAGCACTATAATAAATAAAACAATGAATTCACACTACTGTCACTCTATTGGTTAATGATGATCATTTAATTGGTTCCTAAACCACTGAGGTCTGAGTATCACTGAGTTAAAATGTAAATGGATACACCTAGAAACAAAGAATGGAGGCTATTCTGACAGAATGGGGTACTCTGTCCTGGAAAGCAGTGACTCAAAGATTGGGTGATCATGGTAGATAATCAGAGGAAAATGAGCTTCCAGTATGACACTGTGACCAAAAGAACTAATGCAATTCTGGGATGCATAAACAAGGAAATCTCAAGCAGAGAGACTATTTTACCACTGGATATTTTACCTCTGGATTTGGTGACTGCTGGAATACTACATCCAGTTTTTGTATCCACAGTTCAAGACAAATGTTGATAAAATGGAGGACTCAGGAAAAAAAAAAAGCAGTGAGAATGATTAAAGTAGAAAACACGCTTTATCCTGATAAGCTAAATCAATTGACCTTGAGGCCTGGTCCACCATTTTTGGCGGTAGCCGAAGGGAGATATGCAAGCTACGTAAAATAACTTGTGTAACTCTCTGACTCTCTCACTTACTCCCACAGCGCCACTGCGCTGAGTCGAAGGGAAAAACCGTCTCCTCGACTCAGCGCTATTCATCTTACGAGGGTGGGGTTACTGAATGAAAATCTGGACCGATTGAGCAGGTCTTGACTGACCATTCAATCAAACCAGAGAGTTCGAACTGATGGTGGCGAATTTGCTGCTGTCAGTATAGACAGGGCTCTAGTCTCACAAAGAAAAGGTTAAGTAGTGACTTGCTTACAGTATATATTTAATAATGGAACCTTCAGTCTAGCAGAGAAATATATAGACTATCCAATGGATGGAAATCAAAGCAGGACCGATTAAGGCTAGAAATAAGGTATACATTTTTAACAGTAGAAATAATTGATTATTGGAACAATTTAACAAAGGTTATGGTAGATTCTCCATCACTGCCAATTTTAAATCAATACTGAACGTTTATCTAAAAGATATGTCCCAGAAACTATTTTGGGGATGTTCTATGGCGTGTGTGTGACGGGATGCACATCTGTGCAGCCCTTGGGCGTGACCTGTATAATCTTTCTGTTCAGTTTTGCAGTGTAATTGTGTTATTTGATGACAATTACGCTATACCAGGTTCCTCTGTGAATGCTCAGAACATGTGCCATGTGATTACCAGGGTGCCATGTTCCCTGCTGCGACATGTATGTATAGATGTGAAGCATGTTACAGGGTTCAGACTCTCAGGGCTGTCTCTAGCACAATGGCTGAAGATTTACACATCAAAGGGAATGCTAATGCCCTCCTCTGCTCAGGTAGGAGTGAAGAGAATCTCACAACAGGACAGTGAGGGAGAAGCGGCAGGCTTTCAGCCGGAGAAGACACCATCCTGCAACCAACTTCAAGCAAGATCGGGGCCCTGCCTGGGAACAGGCAGAGAATGGCTGTAAAACATCGAACAGCCAAACACCATGCGCATAATCTTGGACTCTGAGGTCAGTTTAGGTGAAGATGTTAGAGTAGTATGCGGTTTATACCTTTTATTTGACAGTGGTCACTCCTGACTCATTTATAGTATGGTTCTGCCTTGATTGGCCATGTTCTCACTTGAAATCAGACTCTGATCAATAAACTAGTAGTTGTTTTACCTAAAGCTGTGTGGTCTTTAGAGGGTGTGGATGTGGGAGGCTGGGCACAATCCACTTCTTTGTTAAGTGGACGGACTTGAGACTAAGGTGATTGGGAGTGGGTCCCAAACCCTGTAAGGCAGTGGCTCCCAGTGTAGTGTCTGGGGCTGGGTGTGCTTGCTTGGGGACCAACGCCTGTGTGGCTAGTGGATTTACACCCACTGCCTGGGACCAATTACACGCTGGTGGCTGGTGTGGACTGACTCAGGAGTGAGCGGTCACCCAGCAGAGCGGGGTAAATTGGGGTTCAGGAGTGGGGTTCAAGCGGTCATAGCAGCACACCAGACTGGATTTGGGGAGCAGCCTGTCACAGTGTGATAGTCAGGCAGTCAAGCTAGATGACCAAAATGGTGCCTTCTGGCCACAGAATCTCTTAACTTATGAATCTCTGGCTACTACATCCAGGAAAGTAAGCAGCCATATTCTGCAGCAACTGTAGATCCCTAGTGGCCTCTTTAACGGAGAAGCAGCAGCTGCTATGCAATACTTGAAGTGAAAAAAAGCTTAATAAGAAAAGCATTTTGACCAGGCTCCAAGAATGCATCTGCTTTCCTTTTAAGAAATTTATGACATTTGTGAATTTACCTTACCTTTAGATTCTAAAGCTTGGATCAAAGCTGATATGAAATTCAGTGCCTAAGCAAAATATTGCTACTTTAATGGTGCTGAGGAACAGATTTCACTATGAATAAGTAATTTTTCTCATTATGCAGCAAGTTACATGAAGGGATTTTCATCAGTGAATTGTCAGATTATTGATCAACATTTCTTCGCTTACATTCCAGGACGGACATGGCTGTACAGTGTTCATAAATACCAAAAACATTTGGATTGCAAGTTCGCTCTCCAAATAATATGCTAGTGATATATGAAGACTGCTTGCAACAAGCCATTTATAGACTGATTACATATAGAAGTGTCTGCAAGATCAACAGTATGCTTTTATTTTGCTGCCCTCAAAAAAAAATATGTAAATGGTTTATTTCTCTCTTGTCCCCCACTTTGAAAAGCCTGTTTCACATGTAAGTAATGTGCAAGTACTCATCTGGTGCCTGATTTTTAAAAAAAAAGCAGTGCTAGGTGTCAGACAGTGTCACAACAAAATGCTTATGACAAGCAATAAGATAATGAAACTGTATTAGCACAAGGAAGCCAGCAAGTCATGAAAGATCTACTGCACAGCTGTCATTTGCTAATAATTACATGGCATGGGTCAAAACACATAAGATTAAACTATTTACAGCCATATATAATTTACTCAGTCCATAGGCTCCTCACAAGCTCCCATTTACCATTTCAAAAAAAAAAAAAAAAAATTAAATTAAACTAGAAACATCTCAATGGTATTAGATTCCTGAAATTCAATTATAATTGACTACACACTGTAGTCAGAAGTGAGTAATAGCTCAACAGTGGTAGGAGGATCAAGGGAAAATTTGCCAATACCAATGGCAGCAACACAAGCTCCAACTCTGCCCAAACTTGCTTTTAAAAACTACATCCATATAAATCTTTTTCCCTAGGATTTTGGAAAAATTACCACGTACAGTACAACACATTTATAATTTAAAAGTCTCTTTTCAGGATAGATGAAATTCAGTGACAGCTGGAATGAAGCTGCCATATCAAGTTAGACAAAAATCCTTCTCCCAAGACAGAAGACTTACTCTCCCAGGATTGGAGAAAAATTCATCATGGCAGTAGATACTTAAAATTTTAAAAAGCTCTTCATAGAGACAGCAAAATACAACAGCAGGAGCAGAAGCTAGTAAGATGAATAGAGCTACTGCTATCAAAAGAAGCTTAAAGCTCTTTTGAGAGCCATAGAAAAGGCTTTAGATACATTTACATTTTTTTTTTTTTTTAAAAGGGCTGGACAGGAGACTCAAAATAATAAAATAAAAAGGTGGCAGATGCCTGAGGCAGCCAGCAATCAGATTCTTTGAGTCAAATGTTCTTAGCTTTATATATGCAGTGTTGTTACAGCTGGGTTGGTCCCATCATATTAGACTCAAGGTGGATACCAGAATATCTTTTATTGGACCAACTTCCACTGGTGGGAACATGTAAGCTCAAAAGTTTGTCTTGGTCCAATAGAAGATATTTCCCCACCCATCTTCTCTCTGGTTTACATTGTTTGACTAAACCAAACCAAGACTGTGTTAATGGAAAGATTATAGATGCATGCTTTTCATTTCCACCCCACTCCCCACCCACTCCCGTCTGAACTCCCGTTACACACACCACTATCTTTTGGAGGTGGCAAAGGCACACGCTCCCTGCCACTACAGTATTGGAAAGACACAGAGAATTGCATAGTAAGTAAATACATATGCTTTCCCAGATCCAACAGAAAAAGAGGTGAGGTTGTAAGACTTAAAAACATAATATATTCAACAAACTGATAAGGCATTGCAAAAGTAAAGCCTATGGACTTTAGAGACAAACCTTCACACACATTTAACCTTAAGACAAGAAACCTTTTCACATCCTTTTCCATTTCTTCATTTCCAATGAGCTACAAACTGCAACAAACAGAATACCCATTGATCTCACATACCCCATAAAACCAGAAGTGGGGCATTCTCCTATCAGCCTGCTACAGGACAGATTTAGTAATTCCTTGTCCATAAACTTCACATGTACACCAAAGCATTGATACATGCACATAATGACTTCCCGTTCACTCTATAAACAGTCAGCCATTCCATTAGGAATAAAGGTGCCCAATCAATCTCTTCTATCCTCTCCACAACACAAATTACAGACTCCACCAATCCCTACACATTTGCTTAATATGAACCAGAGATTCCACTCTCCAAAGACAAACTACAAATACAATCCACACTAAATAAAGTTTATAAAGTCAGAAGGGACTTTTGAATGGAGTAACCCAATGCCATACAATTTAACTCAATGATTCCTGCATCTAGCCCAATAGTTTGTGGCTGAACTAGCACTACAGACTAGATGCCTTTCTGAGACTCCATGTGATAGCAACTTGCTAACATGCCTCAATAGTTAATTACGCTCACTGTTAAAAATTTTGTGACTTCAATTTTCAAGCTACAGTTCTCAGAGTACACCCATTCATTAAACCAAACCAAGCCACTCTTTTGACAAGAAAAATGAAGGGAACAGTCAAGAGAAGAGAATGTACTTCACTTGCATTTGTAGCCCTCTCTCCCCCCCTTTTTTTTTTTTAAGTTCTAAAGCTGAGAGAATGAGAAGTGCATGCTTATTAGGTCATAACTAACTCTGTATGTCACAATACCCTCTCACTATACTTACCGTATTTTTCGGACCATAAGACGCACCTGACCATAAGACGCACCCAGTTTTTAGAGCAGGAAAACAAGAAGAAAATATTCTGAACAAAATAGTACCGGTAAACTAAATAGAAGAGAAGAGGAAGGAAAGAGAAAGGGAGGCGAAGAAGAGAAGAGGAAGGAAAGAGAAAGGAAGGCGAAGAAGAGAAGAGGAAGGAAAGAGAAAGGAAGGCGAAGAAGAGAAAAGGAAGAGAAGAGAAAGGAAGAAAAAAGAGAAGGTAGGAAAAGAGAGGTGAATCAGCCCCC
>ML685779.1:20889052-20939227 GCA_007922175.1 Pelusios castaneus
TGTGTGTGTGTGTGTGTGTGTGTGTGTGTGTGTGTGTGTGTGTGTGTAGATAGATAGATAGATAGATAGACAGACAGACAGACAGATAGACAGACAAAATCAGGAAAAAAAAAGGAAGAAAGAAAAAAGAACTGGAAGCCAGCTTTTACCCAATCTACATCCAAACAGAGAGCAGCCAATTAACCAGTCTTTCAAGTCTAGGATCTGTGCCTGGATGCATTACAAAAAAAAAAAAAAAAAGCAACAAAGGAAGCTTTGAATGTCAAAGCCTAACATTTCTGTTGGTGTAGATGAAAAAATTAAAATGCACAGAAAAACTATGCCTGGAAATAAAGTGTTTCAAAACTGATTCTGTACATTCTGCATGAATCTGATGTTACTAAAACAAAGAGCCAGCATGTTCTCCCCATTCTAAGGTTATGTGTTTTATTTAATAATAGAGAGCTGCATAGCTGATTTAAGAAAAAAGCCCATTAATGTTTCTGACATCTGCGATATTATTATTCCATTTTGTGGAAAAATAGGTTTGTCACATCAGCAAGTGTCCCCACATCCCTTCCCAGGAACAAAACTCCCTCAGAACAAGAGAGACTGGGATTCTGGATCAGCTGAAAAAGAATGCTTCTGATAACATTTACACTGCCACTAAACTCCAGCTTCATTGATGCACGCTCCACCTACAGATAGTCATTTTGAAACAGTGTAACATATCGTGAAAAATTGAACTGCCGCTGCTAAATTATTAGGCCCAATTCTGATCACACACCATGATGTTTTATATTGGATTAACCCCATTGACTTCTATGAATAATTCCTGAAATATACCAATAAGCAAGAGAATAAAACTCACTATTCCTCAGGATATATAAGGCGAGTTTCTCCATTTTCTGACAAAAAAAGCCTGACTTGCTCTCGTACCGACTACTCTGCCTTCTTACCAGGTCACAACATTTGATTGCTTTCTTTAGTAGCTATGCTAGAAAAATTTATAACCCATTTTATATTAAAAAAAATATTTCCATTTAAGAGGCGAGAGTTGGTATTTTCATTTCCAACCAGTCTAAGGCGCACTCTCTTGTATAGTTCAAAACAAACATTTGTATGGAAAGCTCACTTACCAACACATATTAGATTATGGTCTTTATGAAATGTTATCTGCATTATAATAAAATGAAATGTTGGAATATGCCTAATACCACAAAGTAACTTAAAATCAGATACAAGTTAGTAATAATACCTAGTTTGCAAAAGGGATTTTTGATGCAATCTTGAAGAATTTCATCAGTCAAGAAGTTCCCAAAGAGTTTGTCCTAGTGTCTGTGTACAAAAAAACAAACCACACCCCAACCACAACATATACACTAACTCAACCCATATCTGTAGATTCTAATCATTAAAATACATTCCTATGTGCTGGGTTAAATCTTGTTATGGTTGAAAATGCATGAACGGACTCTTCCTAAAGCCACATAATGCCTGGTTTTCCATAAATACAAGGGACTGCACTAGATGACCTGTCTTACAATTCCATGATTCATTTAAGATAGCCAGAAGACACACTAAAGGCACCACACCTAAAACACGGCCCAAAAGAATCTGCCCAGAAACTATGACCATGTCTAAAATTTAAAAAAACTGAATATTTAATTTCTTAATAAATATCTAACCATCACATAGGAAAAAGATATTAAAAGTTGGAGGTACAGGAGAATGGAAAGAAAGTTTATCCAATGCATATGCATAAGAAAGCAGGGAATTATAGTTTTGCATGGTAAGTTCATTTTCATAAAATGCTGATCTGACACCTAGGTGCCTGATCCTGATGAGAAGACTTATTAACTTTAATGGGAATCATACCATGCCCCAGTAATGCCAAATTACAAATTTAGGTCCTGATCCCGCAAACACAAGTGTCAATAGTTCCACTGAGTTCATGAGTGTGCAGGATGGACGCTATACTGACTATAAATGTCCTCCAACTTTCCCAGACATTCCAAAGATAACTGAATTCTTGCAGTTGTGTTCTGCATCATCAGGAACCTGATTCATCTTTTGAGAACTTGTCAGTACAATGACACCATCCACCCAGCAACCATTTGAATCAGTGAAAGGTATTCCTAATAACTACTGTGCAAATGCAGGTATTTATCAGCACAACGCGTATTCACATTTTATTTAGTCTAATCAAAGCTTACCTGTGCCCAGGATGATAAACCACAGTAGTTACTCCAGGGCCATAATGGTTGCTGAATTTGAAACTATGACTTTCTTGGAAGCTTTGGTTTGTTCCAACACTAGACCAGGAAAAAAAAAAGTTTATATTTTATGGAAATAAATACTTGAAGTTTATTTTGAAATGTACCACAAGCATCAGAGTTTATTTTTACCTTACAAGGTAACTTTTCAGTTCGCCACGATAATTGATGACTAGCAGTTCAGCTGACCACTGGGCACTCGCTTTATACTCTAGAAAGATCAATCCAGCAATAGCGTAGCTCAAATCTCCTGGAAAACTGGTTGTCTTTTACCAAGCAACCCAAAAAGACAGATATTTATAGGCAAAACATAGGAGAAGCACCTAATCTGAACTAACAGAAATAATTAATATATTGCATTAGTTCCAGAGGAAAATGAATTTGCCCTTCACAATAGTAAAGAAAAATCACTTATGTTAACACAGACCATAAGGTGCTTAATTAGACAATATGTTGAGAGAAAGATTAAAAAGATACCCAAAAATGTTAACTCATAATAACTTTTGTCTTTCAGGCTTGATTTTAATTCTGAAATTGTTATTTGTAGCAAGCTAATAGCATTATATTTCCTCAAATAAAAGAGCATTTTATTGATCGCTCTCTAATAGGAATACCACTTTGGGCTGTGATTGAATCAGAATACAAGCTGCATAGTGGCAGACCTCATACTTTCATGAGAGAAAAAAACAAGGACGTTCAGATCCTACTGCAGGAACTGATGCCGGCAGCTGGCGATGTTCCCTTAGAACAGTGAACCTCAAAGGTCAAATTAGCAAATAACATTACCTAAAAGAGTCATAGGGGTATGAATTCATTGTTCCATTTACTATTTTTTATACATATATTATTCTCACAACAAAATTAATGACCAAGTATTATTTTATCAACTACAATTGGTTAACAACATAGTAGAGGCATCCTGACTGGTTAATAATTAAATCACACAGTATTTTAATACCATGTGCTACAAAGAGCAGCAGGAGACGCATTAAAGAGCCACTAGCGGCTCACAAGCCTCTGTCTGTGTATCATTGCCTCCGAGTTTGATGCCTCAGCATGGTGTTAAAGGCCACCAAAAGCTGTTGGATCCATCATATTTCTGGATGAGAGTAAAAATAAAGATGCGACCAGCTGTGATTTTTAAAGATCTCTTTGTACTTTCAGCAAGAATAGTGAGCAGAAATAACATACTTTGTTCATTTGACACTTGTAGCTCAGTTGTAATTAATCATAATGAATACTTCATCCTAGCCTACGGAACACTAATAGCACATTTGTAAAAGTAACGGTCTTTGTAGTACAAGTCCTTGCTCTAGAATACACTGGTATTAAATCTCTGCAGAGGAATGAGAAGAGGCAGTCATTTGTATGCATACAAGGTACATGGGGTTCTACTGTATGAAACGTTATATAATAAAAGGGATAAATACCGGTAAAATAACAAAGAGCTCACTGCCCATCAAATCAAACACTCTCACAGTTCCAGTGCTTTCAGCATAGGCAAGCAGCGTGCAGTCATGACTCCATGCCACTCGTCTCCACTGTGCGTTAGGGTCCTTTGGCACTACGGAGAAGGAAAATATAAGATGTATTCTTAAAAAAAAATCAGTATGGCAATGGTTTCACTGGTTACATTATAAACTTTACTCAACTGTTTCCTTATCGATCATCTCTTAGATTCTGAATTAGGATAATACAGAGTTTTGCTGGATCACATAAATGAATCTTACTGTAACTCATGAACAGTGGTGGAATACCTTGAAACTAAGAGTCTAAATTTCCTAAACATAAAAATGAGATTTTTAACACACCGTTAACATACTTTTTGCATAGGTGGGAATCTCCTCAACCGCTTAAAAATAGAGGGGTATAAAAAAAATGGAAGAGATCTAACAAACTATACCTCAAATTTCCTTATTACACAAACACACAACCATTTTGTAGACAGGTGCTACATAAAGTGAATTCTCTAAAGAACATGACGTTTTTAATCATAGTGTGCAGTTATCACTATTGTGCAGCAACAATCATTGATTAACAATGCCTGAAAATAAGCACCCACTGGGATCTCTGAGCAAAGAGAAGACTGCACCTATTATACACAGCCTACTCCATTATCCAGCAGTTACACTGAAAATTAAGACTAGCAGATGGAAAGAGACCAATTTGCTTGGCACACACAGTGTGCTTTTCATTTCCAGCACTATACTGAAAATTACTATAACAAGTTTTTGAAGGCATACTGTATTTCTACTTTACCACCATTATTCCATCTGTCCTGCCATCATACTGCATTGATAAAATAGCATACAGATGTTTTAAAGGAAGACAGCCCTTCCTCAGACCGGAAAAAAGATATCACATTTAGGGGGATCATTTAAATACAATGGGTAATGTTCTCAAAAGCTACTGAATCTCTTTTAAAAGTGATTTAGGAGCTTAAGTCTCACTGCAAGTCAGTGAGATTTTATGGCCCAAAAGTCACAACTGTTTTTGAACATTTTCCCCAGTGTGGCCGGAGGTAGCCAGACCAATAGGCTAGAAAAGGCAAATAACTGTGTATTACTATTTTTTTTTAAATTAAAAATGAAGTACTCCTTTCAGTTCCTATCACAAACAATAATTTGATCATTAGAAGGGCTTTGGACCATTGAACCACTGTGCAGTCACACCATAACCAAAATACTTTTATACACACCAGGGCTTGGAAGTTATCTACTTTTTTGATATTCCATACTACGCTACTGCCTCAACATAACCTCTCTTTCAACTCTACCCTCTCCACACCAGAGACTCAGGCTCAACATGCTAGTCCGGATGAGCGAAGAGAAAAGTAGGAAAAACAGCCAGTCAAACAGTATCAATGTCATTAAAAAATATTTCCTTAAAGGGCATACGAATAACCTCTCTTTTAACCCAAAAAGTACTATTACTGCTTTAAAAATCCCCTTACAATAAAAATAGTTTTCAATTTTGCATACCTTGACATTTTCCAACAATGGATCCAAAGTCATCCTTAGCAGATCTGTAAATCAAAAACAGAAGTAATAACTGAATTTTCATGAAAGTGACAAAGACTTTAGTATTTATAAAATACATAAAAAATACTCTAAGTTCATAATTTGAAAATTTGCATATTTAAACTCATTTTCTATTAAGATAAAAATTTAATTCCATCCTCAGATAGCCAAGGTAGCCTAAACCAAATTTTAGGTTTTCTCTCTTTCAATCTATGGACATGGCTTCTCAAAACAGTCAGAAGCATCAGTTTCATCAGACGATAACAACAGCAACTGACAAACTAGGCAGGTAATGTGGAATCTTCATAAGCTCAGTATCCTTTAAGGTTATTTTTTCAGAAACCGTGTAAGACATCAGCCAGTTACAAGTTCACAGTAAAAATTCAAAACATCAGTTTTATGTTCTAGGAAGTTTTGACATTTGTGATGTTCTTGTCTACTTTCATCAAAACAGTTTTAATACATTTTCTTCTTTTACATATAAATAGCTGGCTTGATCTTCCAGCAAACAGATTTTTGTGAAACAAGTAAAAATAGTCAATTGAGATTTGCATTGTAGATAAGTATGTGGTGGTTACTAATGAACTTGCAAATAAAGGTGGTCGGTTGATTTTTTTTGTTGTTTTGGGGGGAAGGGAAAGGAAAGTAAAAAAATCTTTACATCATTTTACTCAAATCTGTATTATTTATGCAGCATAAGTGTGCAAGATACTTCTCAGATAAGTAAAATGACAGCTCCTTGTCACAACAGAGGGAGATGCCCAACAACTCTTCCGCCCCCCGCCCCCCATGTGACTTCAATGGGAAATAAGGGGCACTCAACATCTCAGAAGGTTAAAGCCAGAGATTACACACAATGGGGCAAGCAATGGGGGAGGGTGGGGAGAGAGAGGGAGCACAAAAGCAGTGCAAGACCATGAAACCTTATTGAAGTTCACCCATCTTGTTCATTTCTTTTTGGGTCTTCATTTTTAAAAATGCAATTCTAGTGTTTATAGTAAATGTCAGGAATGAAGCAGATGGTGTGAGGCTGCTGCTTTTAAAGTTATAATAGATTCTAAGACCATTTCACAAATTCTGATATCTAAAATGCAAACAAAAATTTAACTTTACATTTAAAAATATAGCTTATACATCCCTAACTTCATTTTCTCAAGCTACTCCATGAAATTGGTTAGTGAAATGACATTATCCCGAGTTACCTGATTTCTACATATTGGTCCTGAACAACTGCCAACAGTTTACCATTGCTAAAAGGAGAAAAGAACATTACATGTGAAAAATCAATTACAATTAAAAGCTGCTTTTGTGAAGGATGGGTCACATAATTAGGTGCCACTTTGGAAGCTCAGATTTAAGTTCTGTCTTACATTCCACCTTAATATAAATAGGTGATGACAATTATTAGAAGATACTGGTCCCCATTGTGTAAGTTAGCACAGTGAGTAGACTCCCCATGTCACTGGCTGCATCATATTACTCAGTGCTATTAATCTCTCATTTGTATTAGCACTAAACGCACAAACTATAAAAAAATCTAAAAGGGTTATTCCAAAGGAGGTCAGAGTCAAACACTGCTGAAGGATAATTTTATAGCCAGAAATATTTCTAATTATGCCTGCTAAGACAGGAGTTTATCAAATATCATGCATCAGGGTGATGAAATGCTAAGGGAAATTAGGGAGGTTATCAAATTTAAAAACCCAATAATGGTGGGGGATTTCAACTATCCCCATATTGACTGGGAACATTTCACTTCAGGACATATTGCAGAGATAAAATTTCTCGATACTTTGAATGACTGCTTCATGGAGCAGCTGGTATGGGAACCCACAAGGGGAGAGGCAACTCTAGATTTAATCCTGAGTGGAGCGCAGGAGCTGGTCCGAGAGGTAACTGTAGCAGGACCGCTTGGAACTAGTGACCATAATACAATAGCATTCACCATCCCTGTGGGGGAAAGAACACCTCAACAGCCCAACACTGTGGCATTTAATTTCAAAAGGGGGAACTATACAAAAATGAGGGGGATAGTTAAACAAAAGCTAAAAGGTAGAGTGACTAAAGTGAAATCTCTGAAAACTGCATGGGCGCTTTTTAAAGACACCATAATAGAGGCCCAACTTCACTGTATACCCCAAATTAAGAAACACTGTAAAAAAAACAAAAAAGAGCCACCATGGCTCACCAACCATGTAAAAGAAGCACTGAGAGGTAAAAAGACTTCCTTTAAAAAGTGGAAGTCAAATCCTAGTGAGGCAAACAGAAAGGTGCACAAACAGTGCCAGCTTAAGTGCAAGAGTGTAATAAGAAGAGCCAAAGAGGAGTTTGAAGAACGGCTAGCCAAAAACTCCAAAGGTAATAACAAATTGTTTTTTAAGTATATCAGAAGCAGGAAGCCTGCCAAACAACCAGTCGGGCCCCTTGATGATGATAATACAAAAGGAGCGCTTAAAGATGATAGAGTCATTGCAGAGAAACTAAATGGATTCTTTGCTTCGGTTTTTACGGCTGAAGATGTTAGTGAGATTCCCAAACCTGAGCCGGCTTTTGTAGGTGACAGATCTGAGGAACTGTCACAGATTGAAGTGTCACTAGAGGAAGTTTTGGAATTAATTGATAAACTCAACATTAACAAGTCACCGGGACCAGATGGCATTCACCCAAGAGTTCTGAAAGAACTCAAATGTGAAGTCGCGGAACTGTTAACTAAGATTTGTAACCTGTCCCTTAAAATGGCTTCGGTACCCAAAGACTGGAAGTCGGCTAATGTAACGCCAATATTTAAAAAGGGCCCTAGAGGGGATCCCAGCAATTACAGACCGGTAAGTCTAACGTCGGTACCGGGCAAATTAGTTGAAACAATAGTTAAGAATAAAATTGTCAGTCACATAGAAAAACATAAACTGTTGAGCAATAGCCAACATGGTTTCTGTAAGGGGAAATCGTGTCTTACTAATCTATTAGAGTTCTTTGAAGGGGTTAACAAACATGTGGACAGGGGGGATCCAGTGGACATAGTGTACTTAGATTTCCAGAAAGCATTTGACAAGGTCCCTCACCAAAGGCTGTTACGTAAGTTAAGTTGTCATGGGATAAAAGGGAAGGTCCTTTCATGGATTGAGAACTGGTTAAAAGACAGGGAACAAAGGGTAGGAGTAAATGGTAAATTCTCAGATTGGAAAAGGGTAGCTAGTGGTGTTCCCCAAGGGTCGGTCCTAGGACCAGTCCTATTCAATTTATTCATAAATGATCTGGAGAAAGGGGTAAACAGTGAGGTAGCTAAGTTTGCAGACGATACTAAACTACTCAAGATAGTCAAGACCAAAGCAGATTGTGAAGAACTTCAAAAAGATCTCACAAAACTAAGTGATTGGGCATCCAAATGGCAAATGAAATTTAATGTGGATAAGTGTAAAGTAATGCACATTGGAAAAAATAACCCCAACTATACCTATAATATGACGGGGGCTAATTTGGCTACAACGAGTCAAGAAAAAGATCTTGGAGTCATTGTGGATAGTTCTCTGAAGATGTCCGTACATTGTGCGGAGGCGGTCAAAAAAGCAAACAGGATGTTAGGGATCATTAAAAAGGGGATAGAAAATAAGACTGCAAATGTATTATTGCCCTTATATAAATCCATGGTACGCCCACATCTCGAATACTGTGTACAGATGTGGTCTCCTCATCTCAAAAAAGATATTCTAGCACTAGAAAAGGTTCAGAAAAGGGCAACTAAAATGATTAGGGGTTTGGAGTGTGCCTCGTATGAGGAACGATTGAAAAGGCTGGGCCTCTTCAGCTTGGAAAAGAGGAGACTGAGGGGGGACATGATAGAAGTATATAAAATTATGACTGATGTGGAAAAAGTGGACAAGGAAAAGTTGTTTAAATACTCCCATAATACAAGAACCAGGGGTCACCAAATGAAACTGATAGGTAGCAGGTTCAAAACAAATAAAAGGAAGTTCTTCTTCACACAACGCACAGTCAACTTGTGGAACTCCTTACCTGAGGAGGTTGTGAAGGATGGGACTATAACAATATTTAAAAGGGAACTGGATAAGTTCATGGTGGCTAAGTCCATAAATGGCTATTAGCCAGAAAGGGGTTAAGAATGGTGTCCCTAGCCTCTGTTTATCAGAGGATGGAGACGGATGGCAGGAGAGTGATCACTTGATCATTGCCTGTTAGGTTCACTCCCTCTGGGGCACCTGGGCACTGGCCACTGTCGGTAGACAGATACTGGGCTAGATGGACCTCTGGTCTGACCCAGTACGGCCTTTCTTATGTTCTTATGTCAGTGATCACTGCTGGAAAAGCCCCATCCTGCCTCAAAAAATACAGCATTGCACAATTGGTCAGTTACTTGATTGAGGGGCCCGTCTTCTGAAGCATCAGGCATAGATCACTGCCTTCAGTTAGATACCAGACTTGCTGGACATTTGATCAGACCCAATCTGACAAATACTATGTCTGAAAGCCTCAGTAAAATATCGTGAGTAAAGCTATTACAAACTAATACTAGGTCATGCAATCTTAATCTGTATAGGTTTTATATTTCCGAAGGGGGGGGGGGGGGTCGTCATGTATTTGATTCAACTTTTACAAAACATCTATTTTCAATTCCAGCGTTTTTCTACACATTAAAGACTAGGCCTAGAAGGTGCTAAGCAGCTCCTGGAAAGTACATTACACTCATCCCCCACTGACTTCAATAGAACTTGATGACACAACATCTTGCAGGTTTCTAGCCCTTTAGTATAGCAAACCTTGACAAGTCATCCAGTAGATTCCCAGCCATAGGTTTATCCTACTCATCATCTTTATTTGCAAATTGAGCTCGCATTCACGGATGAAGAGGAGGATGGAAGCCTGCATGCAGGTCTCTACGCCACAGATCTCATGGGTAAAACTAAATGAGCTGGTTCAGACTGCCAAACCACTGGCCTCAGGGACAGGGAGACTACCAAAGATAAAACCTGTGATCAAATCTGGAACCGTAACTTATTTTCTCATTCATCGGCCCATGCTTGTCTCAATTATAAATTATTGCTGTCTAAACAGAATTTTTTTTTAACACGTTAGTTCAACAAACTTAAAGCGTTATTACAAAAATTAGCAGGGGTGACTTCATTTGTTTTCCTCTCATAAATGAATATGAAACAATCTGCATGTCAACAAAAAATACACAGAAAGAAAAAAAGATACTTCTCTTACTTTGCAAGCCCTAGATGCCAGTTGATCTGCTTATTAACCAGACGAACAAGCCCAGCAGGGAGGGAAAACTTTGCAGGACTGAAATTACAAATACATTTAGATTAGAGTGTCAAGTTTCAAAATGGATAGAATGTATATCAAAACCATAGTATCTAAGAAATATGTGGCAGATTAATTGGTTTCAAAACATCAATGAACATGTATATTGCCTAATAGTTATGTTATATTCTATTTTTAAAAATATTTTTCCCAGCTGGAAGTCAGAATTCCAAAACTATTTTGGGTATGCACATGCTTTGAAATCTTAAGAGATAAAAGGTAAACAAATGAATGCTCCAAGCCTGCAAATGGATCCATGCATACAGCCCTAAATGTCTGGCAGGAGTCCAATGATTTTAAGAGGTTCTGTATGCATGTAAATGCCTCACCCTGTCAGATCCAATTCCAGGATCGAGATGCAGGTGCATACCATGCCCTAATCTATACTCACTGCACTTTTCAATAGCACTCTACAGGAGATAAGCAGGGTACGTAAAATATCTTGTATATCTCCTCCTGTCACCTTACTAGCTCCCACTTACTGCACTCTCTGCACACTGCGCTAAGGTGACCAGAAATGCCTCCCAGTCCACTTAGTGCTACTCAAGTTACGTGGCTGGAGTCGTAGCGTCAAGCTGTAGATCAAATGGGCTCATCTTGACAGACCGTTCAGTCGAACACGAAAAGCACACCAACGCTGGGAAATTTATGTCAGTATAGACATGCCCTACGTTACAGAAGTGCAGGTAGATAGATTTAGTGGGGGTATAGTCTACTGCTATTTGAAAGAAACATCTTGCCATTCAAATGATATTAGAGGGATTCAACCAATCAAAGATATAAGAAAAATATTTTTAAAAACCTCAGAATCTGACAAATTAATTAAACTTACAGTCATTTATGTATCCTATGCCCTACTAAAGAACTTTCTAGAATATTTTATTTTAATCACATTATATTGAGTTGCAAATTAAGATTAGCAATGATGTGACAGTCCGGTGGAAAATATGGCTCATCCAATTCTGAAGTTTTCATTGTATTTTTTCCTTTGTATCTTGAAAGAGAACCTAAGTTTACATTTTCCTTGTGTCCATTAAAGTCTGAGTTTTATGAGAACAATGTTTACTGTGTGTTTTTTGAGAAGTATTGTATTCCTTCCCTTCTACCCCACACCAATCTAAATTGCTCATTGGAAAAGTTGTTATTTTAGACTTCTGACAAAACTGGCTCATAACTTTCAAGTGGATAAGTGTAATTTTTTTAAAAGTGACTTTTTACTTTTTTGCATGTTGGAATATTGTAAAATTCAAAACAAGGTACACAATCGTTAACTGATTCAAGATATAATTGTGTTTGTTTCAAGTTTTGTATCAAAACAAAAATGCTTTGCACTTTTAGCTGGCTGTGTTGTCATCAGATCATTTCAAAACAGTGTACATAAGTATAACTCCATTTTACAGATGGGAAAACTGAGATGTTAGGAGGCTGTTTGACCTCAGGCAAATAAATTTAAAAGTCACTAGCATAGTCCACAGTCATACCAACGTCTCCTGAACAGAATTTAAGTGCACCTGTAAAGTGAGTGCGTTGTGAAATACATGTACAGAAATACAATGAAGCACTGAAAAAAGAGTGAAACACAAAATATTAAATAATAGAAGGAAAGCAGCAACACTTCAGGAAGGAGAATAACATAAGAGAATGACTTGGGAATGCCCACAAGTAAATATCATAAGGCGCATATTAGGAATGGGAAAAAGTAGGAAGTCTGAACTCAGCACTCCAGATGCTGCAGAAATGAGGGATCAAAGGAAAGAAAACTGTTTACAAGCTCAACCAAGAACATGAATACATCTGGTAGCACAGATAACAATACTGAAGAACATAAAGTCTAGAGAGTGTATACACTCAAGGAAAAGAAAAAACCCACTTGAGTTGTGGACAAGAAGAATATTAGGCTATGTCTACACTAGAAAAAGTTAAGTTGACCTTATTAAGTCAACTTAAAGAGGTTACCTTGAACGGGGACTTAGTAAGTCAACCTAACAGCCCTGTGCTTAAGTCGACCTAAGGAGCTGACTTAAGGGTTAGGTCGAGCTAAGCTTTCATTAAGTCAACTTAAGGAATTTCTTAAGTTGACTTAATGAAAGCCCAGTGTGGACAGGGAGTAATTTAGGTTGACTTAAGGTTACTTAAGTCGACCTAAATTGCCAGTGTAGACATAGCCTTAGTGTCCAGCAAATCATCCCAAAAATGAAAGCAGTGGACTTTGTTTATTAAGAGAAATTTGGCCATCAAACCAGAGAAACAGAAGTTCCCACATCCGTGAAAACTATGTCCCTCTAAAGCCAAGACTGATTCGCATGTTTGATTTATCTGGTGGATTAGAACAGTCATCCCAATTGTCTCAAGGGACTGGCAAGAATAAAAATCTACAATTGCACAGGGTGAGGGGTCCTGCAGCAAGTTGTATTTAGGCTTCTGATCACATGACCTCTACCCAGAATCTTGCACTATCTTGCAACAGGAATGAGATCACCATCTGCTTTCCCTTCCAATTCCTCATCTTTGGGATCATAGCAGCAATGGCATGTCTCATTTTAAGGAGTTGGGGAACTGGTTTTGTTTGATATCCATTTACCTATTTTATAAATACCAGTGTATTCAACATAATCTCAACACAAGGAAAGATAAAGTTCCAGCAGTTCCAAAGCCAAAATTATAAATCTACACACACTGTTCTTTAAGGCTCAGCACTTAATGGAGTTATTCAGAGATAAATATGGGACCCTACAATCTCATTTGTTTATAGGTACACTTTTTACTGCAGAAACTCACTTTAGTAGCCAAACTCTTGACCTCCAATACCAACAGCTTCCTTTAATGAGCATAATGTGGCCACAAATTGGATTCAGTGGCACAGCAATTATCAGGAGGCAGGGTGGAGGTGAGAGGTGTCTCTTTACCGGCGTGACAAAATAAGTAACTTCTATAGTTAAAACTGTTTTGATGAGGAATAATATTTGGCAAAGATTTAGTGTTCTTACTTCGAACATCAACAAACCTACCTGTACCAGATATACTGAAGCAAAAATAATGCAGGACCTAAAAAAAGAGAAAAACAATAAATAGAATCACAACTATAACAGTTTTTAAAAAAATAGTCCTCAAATCACAGTGGGAAAAAAATAAAGAAGTAGTAGTGATAAATAGGGCAGTCTCCTACAATAACTTGGATAGACCTGAATTATGTTTAATACTACTGTAGTTTATTTATTTAAAAAGCAATTGTTAATGGGTCATTGAGGGACTGGATGCATTTCCATGAAAAAGGTGAAAATACAGCCCCTCCAGCAACTGTGAACAGGGGACGATGATAAGTTTCTCAGGTTATAACATCACCAGAGAACCACCACCTCCTGAAGAAATCCACATAAACTAATTTAAAGTGGATTCTCCAGGAACCAACAAAGAATAGATTTGTGGACAAATTAACCTTGTAGTACACTAACTTCTTCCAGATCCAGCAAATGGAAAGGACTTCTGCTCCACGAAGGGCCTCGTCCTTAGTGAAGGGTTGGAAAGACTTTGGCCTATTGAGACCCCCCCCATAAAACAGAGCAAAAAATGTTATGAATTTGAAACCACAGGAAAAGTTGTCTGTTGGGTATGATGGACTGACTGCAGGTTGGAGTTGAGGTGATACCTGGTAAGCTTATTGGAATGTGTGTAGGGTATTTTTTTTTTTTTCCACTGTTTGCAATGTTTTCTCTGTATTGCTTTTGCCTTAAGAATAAAATGTGTTTGCTTAAGAAGAGCTGTGTAGTAGATTAACGGTAGCAATCACACATCTCCAGAGAAAAGGTGAAAGCACCTGCCTAAGCAGCCTCTTTTGACAGGGAGGCCACAGGATAGGCAGGGAACTGTTCAGCCTGGAATTACCCCAGTGAAAAGGGAGAGAGGCAAGATCTGGGAAGCCAGAAGCCTAGAATGGATGCACTTGCTGGATCACAGAAGGGGAATTCAGGTACAGTTGCCCTGAACTGTAACACTGGGAAATTTCAGGAAAAAATATTTATTTTTATTATTTCTGGTATGCAAATTAATATTCTTGATACTACTACTTCACCTCTAAATAGCAATTTACAAAAAAAAATAAAGGAAATACAAAGTTCAAACCCCATGCAATTTTGCAAATTTAGGGAAAAGTATTGGGTTGGGGGAGGATAAAAATTATTAACATGTATACTCCAGTCATAGTAGCACGCCATGATTTTAAAAATTTTCTTGCAGAAATGTCCAGAAATCCTTATTAATAAACATAAAGTCTAACAAAGGCACACGCAAAAACCTGAGGATTATTCTGCAGTAATACAGATGCTCGTTAAATACATGTTTTATTAGTGTGCCTTACTGGGGTATCGTCTAGCCAGAACAAAGTCAAAACTAAGAAGATACAAAGGGGAAGATGATAAAAACCTATTTTCAGATTACTGATATGCAGTATATGTTCCATTACACTAGCCTCATCACAATACCAGGTACAGCAAATCCTATAAGCAGGACACACACACTTTTCATTTAAGCCATAAATATAAGAACCAGTCAACAATCCTTCAATAAAAATAAGTCATATTTACCTGTAATTGCTCTAGTGATGATAAACGATGCACCATGCTTTCGGTTGCCTCTTGGCTGTAAATACAACAATACCTTTATTGTGCAACACCTAAAGAATTCAATATTCAAATACCTACTCAGTGAATGCATTTAATAAACCACCTGCTCCTCTAAAAACTGCTCATTTAATTTTGATTATTCCCAATTCCATATTAAATTGCATAAAATAAGAGACTCTACAACTGAACATTCAGTATGTGCCAAGTTGTAATAAAAAACAGAGCATTAGTTGGGGTTGGTCCTGCTTTGAGCAGGGGGGTTGAACTAGATGACCTCCTGAAATCTGTCCAACCCCTAGCATTCTATGATTATCATAGGATTCATTGTTCACCGTGCTATCACTGATGCGCTACATTCTGATTGTGCATAAGGAACTGCCTCTTGCTCAAAATTCTTATTATGCGAAAGCGCAGGAACTTTTATAGCAGCCACATAGTCCTTTCTATGTGTATTTCTTCACAGTAAAACACCTAACAAGAGACTATTTTCTCTACCCTGTACCCTTCTTCCACCTTTCCTTCTCCCTCACAGGGTCACTAGCAAACTACTACTGTGGAAATGCCACTAAACTTTATTTTGCATCCATTGCATCGTACAGAGAGAACTCATGGCTTCTACTTTGTACTGAAAGAGCTGCAGAGCAAGAGAAAGGGATGATACAGTCAGCCAGGATAAAAGGAAAAGCATTACAGGAGAGAACTGTAGATGTTTGCTAGCACCAAGCTCGCCTGATGGGCGCTTTCTGGTAATGTTTCTGGGGAATTGCTCAAGTGCATGCCTATCCAGTGACCCATACTCCATCTCTCCTAGCCTCGGTCCGGTACCTCAACCCTCCAACCCTTTTGGATCTAGTCCAGGAAGCCTACTAAGGGTCTGTGGCCATCATTAGTCCTGGTACCATCAACTGGTGGTCTGTAGGGGGAAAGCAGGGAGGGACCCGGGTCTGCCCACTTCTCCAGGCCCCTATGCCAGGGCTCGACAAAAGCAGGGAGCCAGATCGCCATGGCAATCAGGGTTTGTAGCCTGACTCCTAGCTACCTGGCTCCTAGCATCCTACAGCAATCAAAAATAAAACAGCTGGCACCTAGCTGGGAACCAATTTTTTCAAGCCTTGCCTTATGCAACATGCCTTGGAGCTGCCTTGAGCACCAAAGCAATTTTTCAGGTCCCCTGGGCCATATCCATGACACCTCCAGGTACCTTTCACCCTTGTATCAGGGATTTGGGCACTTGCTCCTACTGAGCTCTGGCAGTCCACTCAGAGCTGTCCTTGGTCCTGCCTCCTGCAGCCAGCCACCCAGCATGTCCTTTCCCCTGAAAGTGTCAGGGGAAGACTGCTTGCAACTATAGATACAGTCTTTTTTTTTTTTTTTTTTAAATACAGGACTCCTGGGCCTTGACTGACTCTGCAGCCGTCTGCTCCAATTGGCTGTTCCTTTCACTGGGGTTTTAATCCCTGCCTTTCTGGAGTGGGAAAACCATTCTGCTACAAGATGACAAGATAGGAAAAAAGTACATACAACCAAAAGGGAGATCCAAACAGAAAGGAGAGAGAAAACAGAACTTGGGATAAGTGCGCTTACCCATTAAAAGAAAATGTGACTACTTCTCAAAGAAAAAGAAAGGGAAGGAGGAAGTTATTAAAACCAGTACACAAAAGGACTAAGGGAATAGAGTAGGGGTTCTCAAATTGGGTGTCATGACTCCTTAAGAGGTCACAAGGTTATTGGGGGGGGGGGGTCACAAGTGGTCAGCCTCTTCCCATGCTGTGGCAGCAACTATCAGCCCTGTGTACAGCTGACAGCCAGAGCCCTTCAGAGCTGGGTGGCCAGAGAGCAGCAGCTGCTTGGTAGGCATTCTGAAGACAGTGCCACCCCCAGCAGCAGCACAGCTTAAGGGTGGCAGGGCTGGGGAAGAGGGTATTTTATTTATGAGGAGTCATCACAACATTTCAAAAGGGTCCCAGAAAAGAAAATTTGAGAACCGTGGAATAGAGGGACAAAGCAGATAAACAGGAAAGGAAGATATCACAAGCAGAGTTCAAACTCATTCATTCACATATGGTTGTCATTCTCTGCTCAAAATCTCAGCATCACAACTGAAGGAGAGTAAAAAAAATTCAGCTGCTATCTATTGTTATTCTGAGGTCAACAACTAAGTTACCGGAGCAAATGGTTTTACAACAATCTTGGCAAGGACAAAGGTAGGAATTTCTTTTTCTTTTTTAAATATTTTACAGCTATGATTTTCAAAAATGAGTGCCAAAAGTTAGGAAATTAGATTTTCCAATCCATATTTTGAAGTCAGTGGGAATGTGAGACACTCAACACTTCTGAAATAGGCCACTTGTTAGGTGTCTAAATGCATACATATTCAGACACCTAACTTCTAGACTTCCAATTTGAAAAACATGGTCTAAAAGTAGATGTTTCTTTATTTAAAGTTTGCAAAGCAATTTAAAGAAATACCTTTCAGTGTCAATATCTCTTTAGAATGAATGGGCTATTCTGTCTCAGTGTGGGTCAGCTGAAAGGAAGGGCACACAGCAGCCCCAATACATAATTTCCTCAGTAAAGGCTTTATAGCCAAGCAGCAATTTCTATACAGCATCACAATAACAATAGATGACAAAGTATGGTTTGTTTCTTTTATTCAACAAATTGTCCAATGTGAATAAGGGATTTAAGAGCATAAGTCCGACTAAAAATTCTAAGGTATCATGAAAATTTCCTAATCCTTTCCAAAAAAAAAAATCAATCATTATTTTTAGAAGGTTTATACCATCCGCTTCTGAACTTAAATCAGTCGAAGAACAAGAGTACATAGTTTAAGCCCTCAAAGTAACTTACTTTCATATTAGGAACACTGGAATTTACTCTCCCCTGTATGTAGTTCCATGGGGAATTACAAGCACCACACAGTTACAGATAGAGAAACCCATCAAGAAAATCTCCTTTTCTGATTCATTCACATTTGATGGAAAAGCTTCAAGCTTTACTCAATGTTAGAGCACTTCAGAAAATCTTCATGACTTACATCTACGTCTGCAATGACAACATATCCATTTGAAATATCTGTTCAGCATTGATCTTTGTTGGCTGCCACACACACACACACACACACACACACACACACACACACACACCCCTTACAAGAATGAAAACGTTGAAAAGTTAAGCACTCAAAAGTTAGGAAATGCTGGAATTAAAGTTTACCGGGCAACCTTAAAAATTCCGCCTCCTCATACATACAGATTTTTATACGGTCTTTAATTACGTGATCAAATACATTTCCCCCCTCCCCACATACACACACCGGATCCTTGCCTCATTCAGAGCACAGAATGAGCAGTGAATGGTTAGCTAGTCAATATTTCTTTTGTATGCTTATACGTGTGGACTCATCATGCATAATTTACTACACAGCTTCCAAACCCTGCACTGAATGCAAAAAAAGCCCTCACAGGCTTTTCTTTTTCTGCTCTCACCGCAGTATCTTGATTCTTTACAAACACTAATGAGTTTATCTTCATAACACCTATGAGGTGAAGTACTGTTATTACCACCCCCATTTTACCCATGAAGAAGCAGGACACAGAAATTAAAGCCAAAAGGGTCATCTAATTTTTGAGTTCCAATCTGAGAAGCCTAAGCCTAATTTTCTGGAATTCTTGGCATTTTATATTTCTTATTCTTACTAATGTTCACAGCACAGTTTCTATTAACCTCAGTTGTAGTTGTGAATGCTGAGTACTTCTGCAAGTCAGATGGCCTCAAGTTAGGCAGAGAAAAATGAGGAATTAAGAGGAACCAGATTGGAAAAGTTTTGGTTCAGTTACTTGCCCAGCATCCCATGGAAACTCTGTAGGAGAGACAAGGCTAGAATCCAATTCACCAGGGCAGCATTCAATTGTCTTTACCATATGACAATTCTTTCTCTTTCTGCCATCCCTTGCCTCTTTCACTAGACTCCTTCCAATCCCAGCAAAAAGCAAAGCAGGAGACAAAAGTCTCATTAACGGCACAACTCTGATTCATTCCCATTGTGCCCTGAATAAGGAAGGAGTCCCATGGAAAATATAGCATGTCACCATCTAATTAAAAGACCTGTCTAAGATCTGGTGTGCACTAGAGTTTTGTCAGCCAAAGTCAGCCTTTATCAACAAAACAGTCTTGTACACGCTACAATCGCCCCCGTTACCACAAATGCCCTGATTTATTGATAAAATTAAACCACTTCAACGAAAGGCACAGAGTTTTTGCCCAACTTGTATTGACAAAGTTTCCATGTAGATGCTGCATTTGGTTTTGATGAAGTAAATGGCCCCTCAAAGATGTCCCATAATGCCCTTCCTGACCACTCTGTCCATAAGTTTGAACTCTTTTGCCTGCAGCCATCCACCTCTCCCCCTTTAAAGTTCTGAGAATTTTGAAATTCCACTTCCTGCTTGATTAGCATAGAGAGCACACATCTCATCTTCCTGTAGCGCTAAAGATAAATTTATACCATAGTATTGCTTCAAACAAAAATTTCTATATGGAATATCCATTGATAAAAATACCATGCTCATTCATTCACTTGTAGCTCCATATTGTAACCAAAACTCCATTGCGAATTGTTCTCTTTGTTTTGTAATTCTCAGCCTAAGTTTTGCTGGGAAACTTTATTTAGATGTGTTTTTAACTTAGGCCATGTCTGACCCTTTAGACAGAGACCGACACCTTCAGGATCTCTACCAGGCATTCTTAAAACTACAGTACCCACCCGCAGAAGTGAAGAAACAAATTGACAGAGCCAGACAGGTACCCAGAAGTCAAGTACTGCAAGAGAAGCCCATGAGAAACAACAACAGAACCCCACTGGTCACCACCTACAACCCCCAAGCCAGACCACTTCAAAGATCTACAGCCTACCGTATTTTTCGGACTATAAGACGCACTTTTTTCCCCCCAAAAGTGGGGGGGAAATGAGGGTGCGTCTTATAGTGCGAATACGGTCCAGCAAGCAGTGTTCCCTCTAAGCTGCGGGCGCGCGGCCGCAGAGCGGCCGTCGCACCCCCGCACAGCAGTGAGGGACCCCTGCGCAGCCCGGCAGCCCCCGCTGCTCCCTCCAACCCCCGGCTTTGCCGCAGCACACCCGGCCTGCGCCCGGCCTCTGGGCTAGCCCTCCCTGCCCACAGGGCGGGACAGGCAGGCTCAGGCTCGGGTCAGGAGCGCAAGCCTGCCTGCCTGCCTCACGCAGCTGGGCCAGAGGGGTGGCTGCGGCCGCGGGGGGCTCCCGGGCTCCCACCCGCCGACCGCCTCCTTCCCGGCCTGGGGCTGGGGCCGGGGCCGGGCTAATCCACGGCCCCTGTCTCCCAGCACGGGGCCGGGATCAGCCTCCAGGGCTGGGGTGTGCTCCCCCCCACCGGTGGCTTCCCAGGGCCGCGGTAGGGTCCTCCCCCGCCGGCGGCCTTGGCTGGCTTTCTTCCTTTCTCTTCCTTCTCTTCTTTCCTTCCCCTTTCTTCTTTTCTTTTTCTTTCCTTCTTTCTCTCCTTTGCTTTCCTTTTTCTTTCCTTCTTTCTCTTCTTTGCCTGCCTTCTTTTTTCTTTCTTCCTCTCTTTCTCTTCCTTCTCTCTTTTTTCCTTATTTGTCTTCTTTTTCTTTCTCTTCTTTCCTTCCTCTTTCATCTTTCTCTTCCTTTTTCTTTCTTTATTTCCTCTTCCTTCCTTGCTCTTCTTTCTCTTTCTTTGCTTCCTTCCTTTCTCTTCCTTCTCTTTTTTCTTTTTCTTCTTTTTTCTCTTTCTCTTCCTTTCTCTTCCTTCCTTCTCTCTTTTTTCTTTCTCCCTTTTTCTTTCCCTCTTTTGCTTTCCTCTCTCTTTCCTTCCTTTTCTCTTCTTTGCCTTCCCTTTTCTTTGTTTTCCTGCTCTAAAAACTGGGTGCATCTTATGGTCAGGTGCGTCTTATGGTCCGAAAAATACGGTATTTTACAAGATGATCCCTCACTCTCTCAAGCCTTAGGAGACAGACCTCTCCTTGCTTTCAGACAGCCCCCTAACCTTAAAAGGATACTTACCAGCAACTACAAATCATACAACAGAAACACTAAAGCAGGAACATATCCCTGCAACAGACCACGCTGCCAACTTTGCCCTCATATCTACACTGATGACACCATCACAGGGCCTAATCAAGCCACCTACTCCATCAAGGGCTCGTTCACCTGCTCATCCACCAATGTGATTTATGCCATCATGTGCCGGAAATGCCCCTCTGCCTTATATATTGGACAAACAGGACAGTCTCTGCACCAAAGAATAAATGGACACAAATCTGACATCAGAAATTGCAACACTACAAAACCAATAGGGGAACACTTCAATCTCTCTGCTCACTCCCTGGACGACTTGTTAATAGCTGTGTTGAAACAGATGAATAACAAATCACAGCTTCAAAGAGAGTCTGCAGAACTCGAACTTATATGCAAATTTGACTCAGTTGTCTTGGGGTTAAACAGGGACTATGGATTTTTCTCTCATTACAACAAGTGATTTGACCTCACCCTCCTCTATGTGGTGTTCTCCAGTGTTTGAATCCTAACACCTATTTTGATTTGCTGTTACAGCCTGACCTGATCCTATGTCATACACTCCCCTGTATTTAATTTCCTCCCATTCTTAACTTTCCCATCTTCAAAGCGTCTGACGAAGTGGGATTTTCTCCCATGAAAGCTCATGCGATAAATAAATCTGTTAGTCTTTAAAAGTGCCACAGGACTCTGTTGTCTTTCTATAATAGACTAACACGGCTACACCTTTGGAATTCATGTACACACGATCACTTTACCGCGCGATAAGGCTCCTTACTGCACAATAAAGCTTTGAGCGTACACACGAGCATTTTCCCTGTTGCGCGGCAATACCCTCTTGCCCCGCAACAGTTAAACAACTCAAATTGAGAGTGGTTAGGCTTATGATACTGCTCGTGTGTACAGGTTTTCTGATTTAGACAGCCTCCGGAAATGTCCCAGAGTGCCAATCGAGGCCACTCTGGGACATTGGAGCTGTCATATATGCCAATTTCGAAATTGACTACTATTGGAGCTGCCCAGTTCGGCGGCTCCTGGGGATTGGCCCCCTGGACTGAGGGCTCCTGCTCAGGAGCCCCCAAGCACAGGTGGCTTCAGCCCCTCTGCCTTCTGCCAGGGCTGGGGGCTCCCAACTGGCACTGAAGCACCAGCCCCCTAGCTCAGCCCCTGGGCTTTGGTTCAGCTCGCCGGTTCGGGCCAGCCCCCTAGTCCAGCTGCAGCACAGCGGGGGAGCACGTTAATGCATGCTGAGATTTCACAGGAATCCTCTGAGAGGATCTCTAGAACACTTTCGTGGAGGTCTCAGTAATCCTTTGCCCGAGATTCCTTGGCAGAGCAGCTTGGTTTCTTACTCCATTGTAGGAAACTTTCCGGTGTCAATCGCCAATAATCTGTGCAGGGACCAAAGTCACACACAGGCAAGCAGCATAGGGACCCGATTTGAAGCTGCTATCATGCAGGAGATGCACACTAGCATTACTGCTTACTCTGAGGAGTGAGATAGCAGCTTCTTTTGCCCTCACTTCTTAAAAATATTAGCACAGTTTGAAAATATGTCCCTATCCACTTGTGTCAATACTCGAAATAACCATGCACCTTTTCCTCTGCTTCTGAACGCCACCTCTCACTTCCCTGGGCACATGCCCTGGTTGAGGTAAGCCCTGAGCTTGCGAAGGGACAATAAAAAAGAACTGTATTGTAACAAGACTTTTGTTCATTGTGCCTCTACAGATGTGCCCTTGACACCATAAAGTCCTACACTTACCGAGCACTTGTGGCTAATAAGAAAACAACCTTAGAAAAGCAAAAAATGCAATGTTCCAAGAACTCCTCCAGGCCTCTGAGGCTGGAAAAAAGAGAGAAGGGGGCATGGACACACACTGCCTATACAGGTCAGGAAACTAACAGGAAAGAGAGAAGGGAAAGCCACAATCAGGTACTAGTTGGTCATGAACGCATGATCAAAGCCATTAAAGAGCAAACACAGCTGCTAAAAACAAAGAGTCCTGTGGCACCTTAAAGACTAACAGATTTTCTTCGGCATAACCTTTCATGGGCTATAACCCATTTTGTCAGCTGCTAAAGATAATGGATTTTTTAAAAAATCATTAAAAAATGTTATAAAGGAACAGACAGACAGAGTGTTAAACATAGGGAGTGATTGAGCATCCAGGTTCAGAGTTCAAGTCATTGAGGAGGAACATGTTATGGCATGCATTGCAAGTACAACTAGTACATGCGCTACATCATCCTGGATGGAGAAAATCAAAGACCATGGGTCTGAAGTACAAACATTCAGAAATCCTGGAGCACCACCTTTGTAGACATTGTGGAGGATATACAAAGTGTGGGAATGAAAGTACATATGTTAATAAAAGAGGTTTATCGAGGTTATATCAGTAGTACGGTGTCAAGAGTCCATTAGAAAATACACTTCTGTTTGTAAGGAAGAAGGTCTGCGAACCCTCTTGGGGGCAGTTCGTAGAGGTGTTCTACGCTGCAGATTGAGTCCATGAGTGCTCGCCTCCTACTGAAGCCAATACAGAACTGCTTTCCATGCCCACATAGCTACAAAACTCCAGGACAGTCTCATTACCCCCTTCGCTGCACCCCTTCTGAGAGAGCAATAGCTGGACATGCACGCAGCTCTTGTCCACCTTCCCGGCTTGCTCTCCTCCAGCACGGCACCCTGTGCGGGGAATGAACCGCTCGGGTTTGAGCCAGGCATGCTGGATTGGCGTATTGCAAGGGGCGGCTGCCCCACGGACACACCCCTCGCAGGGGGGGGACGTTAGGTCTCATTTTGCCCGGCTGAAGGGTTTGGCTGCCTGCATAGGAGCCTCCCCCGCGCCACCCGCCCCGTAGCGAGCCTGTGCAGGGAGGGAAGGAGCCGGCGCCGCGTTCCCTTCCACCTGCCCCGCAAGGCTCGACGTGGCCAGCCGCCCCGCCCCCACCCGGGCACTACCACTCGGCACGGGCGGCGGGGGGGACTGACCTGCACCTCGCTTTCGGGCGGCCACTCGGTGTTGATGAGCAAGTCATAGAGGATGTTCTCCTCCTCGTCCCCGCGGACAGCGGCCGCCTCCTTTTTCTCCCCACTCTCCCCGGCGCCGACGGCAGCCATGCTCAGCCCGGACCCGGATCGCTGCTGCAACCGCTACGGCGCCCGGCAGCAGACAAACCGCGGCGGTACTCCACCCGCGGGGCGGGGGATGGTGGGAGGAGATTAGTGTTTAACTCTTTCCACTCCGCCGCAATCAGATGGAACAAGTTGGGCCCAGTCTCAAGGCACCTGCTGTGGGGTGAGAGCAGCTAAGGGCCCGACCCGCTCCATTAGGCCAGGCGTTTTCAGCAGCGCCTCAACGGTCTTTGGACCCCAGGTGCGGTTTCATTGGGAGTTAGGCGCCTAAACCCTTTTGGTAGCGCCCTAAAGACGGTGGCCGCTTAGGACACGAAACGCGCCCTCAGGAGCGAGGCTGAGCGGGGGGCTCGGGGACGATTGGCGCAGCCGGAACCTCTGCGTGCCTGGCCGCGGAGCAGCTCGGAGCGATAAAGCGGTGGCACCGCCTCGCGCCCTCGCTCTCCGGGCAGGCTGTGACGTTACCAACGGCCTGTGGCAGCCGAGATGGCGGCGTTCTCCGGTACGTGGCTTTTTTTTCCGGGCGGGGGAAGGCACTGGGGGGGGGGGAAGGAGGTTGCGGGCCCGGACGGCAGCGATGAGGCGGGCCCGCTTGTTTGTTGCATGGTCGCCCGGGCGTCGGAGGCCTTCGGGACCTGCCTCGGCTCAGGCCCGTCGTGCGGCGGCCTAGGTAGCCCGTTTTCTTCGCCGCGCTAAACCCGAAGGGCTGGCGTCGGTCCCGGCTGCCCTCCCCCGAAGGGGGTGGGGACTTGTGGGGGGACAGCTGGTGCTCAGCTACCAGAGTAGGGGCCGTAATAGCTGTCCGTAGGACACTGCAGCCCCTTCCAGGTGCGGCACCAGCCCCCTGCAGGGCCGGATTAAGGCAGGATTCAGAGGCCCCATACTATAAAAAAATAAAGAGGGGAAAGTGTGTTGGAAAAAATAAGCCATTATATTTGCATATGCACATAGGCAAAGATGCAATGAAAAACTACTAAATAAAACGTACAGCTTGTAAAAAGCCTTATTTGCATTATCAAATTCAATTATGATAAATCTCGGTTATCTCTGACATATTTAGACACCCTTCATAATGGGAGGCTCTAAGCCATGGCTTACTTGGCCTGTGCCTAAATCCTGTAGTGGTCCCTGCCATGGGGGTGAGGGTGGTGATGAGCTTCCTTCACTCACCAGATTCAGTAGGGCCTAGGCTGAGCTGGGTGCAGGTGGGTTTAATGCTAGTAATTCTATAATTTGACTTGTTCTAAACTAGTGTTAATTAGATTAAGGGGAAATCTTTTCACATAGCACTTGATGGACTGTGGTGTTCTAGAGTGGGTCCTTGCTGTAAGAGGCTCTCTTGTTTAAATATTTGTTATATATTTTTCTCTAACTTTTACTGTCGTTTAAATAGAATTTTATAAGTATTGCACATCACAATGGGTTGTAGCTATTAATAAATCTGTTAGTCTTTAAAAGTGCCACAAGACTCTGTTGTCTTTCTACAATAGACTAACACGGCTACCCCTTTGGAATATTAAACTATGTAACTGGACAACAGAGTCCTGTGGCACTTTTAAAGACTAACAGATTTATTTATCGCATGAGCTTTTGTGGGAGAAAATCCCACTTGCATCTGACGAAGTGGGATTTTCTCCCACGAAAGCTCATGTGATAGATAAATCTGTTAGTCTTTAAAAGTGCCACAGGACTCTTGTCTTTCTACAATAGACTAACACGGCTACCCCTTTGGAGTATGTAACTGGACTGACTTTTAAAATATGCTTGTTCAGGCAGATGAACATTATCAAGGAAAACAAATTGTATTCAGAAGAAGAGTTTTGGGTTTTAATGCTTTAGTTATACTTAACTATGTAGTATAGTATCATGCTGTCCTGCAATACTAATTATCTCTTTAGACATCATAGACTCAATCAGAAATTCTTCTTTATATCATGAAGTTTCATTGCTTTAATCCAGGAATTAGACATAATAATACACAGGTGAGGCCAAAAGTTTGTGGCTTTTATGGTGTACTTTACTATGGGAATTTAGCTGGAAAAATGATGGCTTTTTTGAGGGGTGAAACCTACCTTTGCTGTTTTGAAACCTCATTTCTTGAGGCTGCCCCACTGTTTTTGTAATTTTTTTCAATTATTTATTTCAGATTACAGTTAAAATAGATACAGTCCAGGTAGTGCTTTGATACAGCTAAGCATAGCCATTCCTTGCAAGGGTTTTGCATATCTAATTGAGTATTGTAGTTTTGCCTCAATTCTTTAAATCCTGTGTCATGTTTTGTGTTGAAGCAACCAACTATAAGAGATTTATGAACAGGCAACATGAAAATATTAATATATCAGGATGAGGGTATTTTATTTAACTGTTTAAGCAAGTAGGGTTATTCCTTTTACTGTTCAAAAAGAAACATGGGATATTTACCTTTTTTTCTTAAAAAAAGGTACATTGGCTTAAAGGGATTCAAGCAACTTAAATATAGCACTGAAATATGAAAATGGTTAACTCAGATGTCACAGTAGTGTGCAGATCTATCAGTGATGGGAATAGTTTTAAAACTTAGTTTGGAGAGGAAAGGGGACTTTTGGGCACATTAAACGTTGTGGTTTGGTCAAGACTGGTGTAATTTAACACCCTCTCACTTTCATTAGTCAGGCTCCTCCCTTCAAGGAACTGTCTTAAATCTCTGCTTCTTAGCCTTTGAAACTTTGAGCCCATGTCATGTTTAGATACAACCAAATTAAACCCAGAGCACTTCCATGCAGCAAGGTGTGCCAGCAGCAGAAGAGTCAGGTTGACAAAGTACAATCAACAGGTTTAGTTAGACCTTTGCTCTTCCTTCATCTTACTGAGCTAGGTCTACAGTTGATATGGGGGAAAGTAATGGCATCCATCTATCAACTTAAAACCTCTTAGGATTATGTTTTTCCCTGAATGTGTGCACAACAATCATAGCCACCACAGAAGCTGGAGCATCATCTCATAGTTTTTTTTTAATTATTTTGAAATCCAAGTTCCAAAGGGGTAGCTGTGTTAGTCTGTCGAAGAAAAATGGAGTCCTGTAGCACTTTTAAAGACTAACAGATTTATTTATCTCATAAGCTTTCGTGGGAGAAAACATCTGACGAAATGAGATTTTTCTCCCTCGAAAGCTCGTGCGATAAATAAATCTTAGTCTTTAAAAGTGCCACAGGACTCTTTCGTTTCTTTGAAATCCAGTTTATTGTAACTCTGTATCTGTCTTCATGCTAGAGTTGGAGAAGTGAAAGGAAACAGATCCAAGATTGTTTCAGAAATGTTCTTATTTTGGGATTGTTACTATAAAAATATTTATAAATGAAGCCTTTGTTAGTTTACATTGAACTGGACAAAGCATGGTCATAAGGTGCTGCTTGATTTTTATGGCTGAGCAGCCTTCAGTGCTAGTGCTCCTAACCTCTTCCATCTTGGTACATCAGTGCCTTCCACTGTAGGAGTAAAGGTCTGAAAATATGATCTCTGTATAATGGTATCTTTGCCCTTCAGACAAAAACTTGCATCTCTGTGGTCAAAGTTGAGATTTTTTGGAACATTGCAAATTCTACCGTCTGATATGCACATGTGGGTCACATTAATGTCAGAGGGAGATGCACTCACATGAAGGGCAAAACTTGGCCTTTAAAAAAAGCAAGGCTCAAGAACTGTGAGGCCTGCCATCTTTTCTTTACCTTGTCAACCACTTGCATGACTCTTCTCCTCCTATCGCTCCATCCCTTCCATGTCCCCTTAAAATAACAATTGAAGGTAGAAGAATGGGAGAGATGGATAAAGTAACATTCCATGCAGAATGTTTGGTGCTAAAAAGAGGACACCACACTGTGTTGTTGGAAATATAAAAAAGCTTTTTAATTTTGAACTGCACGAAGAGTTGGCATTTGGAAATAATGTTGTCCGACTTACATTGATGTTTTGGTTTTTGGTAGAGATGGGTGTGATGCCAGAGATAGCTCAAGCTGTGGAGGAGATGGACTGGCTGTAAGTATGGGTACCTTACATATCTAGTAAGCTGAGATCTCCATCAAAATCTTGTCTGTCAATGAAGTGTAACTTAGTTTCTGAAATATCCAACCTCTGTACTGACTTAACAGAAAAAAATACATGTTTTCCTTTTTATCAGCAGCCTTTTTGTTGTATGCTGTTTACTAGTTTTTTATCATGAATGTAATTGTAATTTGAGAGCTGATATTAATCAGGCTGGGAAAGCCAGAAGTAAAGTAAGATCTTGATTGTAATCAACAGTTGTCTTTTCTTTGCAAAAAGCTTCCCCTCCTCCTCCCTTTTTTTTATCCATTGTATTTATGGTAACCTTACTACTATCACTTAACCACTGAGGTTAATGGTTTACAAATGGGAGTTGTGAGCCTCAGGTGTTTTGCACATCATTTGCTGACTTCTCATTCTGCTGCCAGTGAAGTTGAATGGTCGCATAATTCTGTCTTCTCTCTGTTCACAGCTTTTAGTTCAGTTTTCTACTCAGTGAGCTAATCGATTAAATGTTTAATTTGAGATCTGCTTTGAAACAGGATTCAGAACCTTAACTTTAGACCTTCGTTAGAACACATTGCTGCCTTTGGGGACAAAATTCATGCTTTGCGAGTTTGAACACTTCAAGACACTGACTACATTCGTTAATTAGACCTCCTTTTGCAGTTGTAAATAGTATATTTGTCATTTCACTCTGTCAGTTCTTATGTTTTACACTGCCTGCTTTTTAGTCTTCCCACAGATATTCAAGCTGAATCTATTCCATTGATTCTAGGAGGTGGCGATGTACTTATGGTATGTATGTTAAACTGTTCAGTTTGCACAGATATAAAAATCATGGTCTTGCAATCTTAAATTTAGTTTACAATAGTTGGATTGTTCTTAAATTTGTTTGGTAAGTAGGAACTAACAAACTAATTTGGAGCATATTTTCTGAAAGCTTAGTTAGAGTAAGTAACTTTTACCAGAAGGTTTGATAGAACAGCAATTTGCTAAAAATCTTTTTAAAAAAAAAAAAAAAAAAAAAAAAAACTTTGTGTGGATTGAATTGCAATAAATCTGTATAAAATTGCAATGGATTATCCTTGTTTTATATTTTAAAAAGAGATTCATTAGTTTACCAGTGGTTTTCAAATTTCTGTTTAATGGTGAAACAAAAAGTAATAGTAATGCAGTCAGTCCTTTATATTTTATTTTGTATTAAAAGGGCACAGAGAATATTGAATTTATTCATCTATATTAGTAAATCCAAAGAAAAGTAAAATAAAATTATAATTAATATATTTAAAATATGTCTTCTTCGTAATATATCACTTCTGATTAATTTTTCTCTTGGTCTTATTTTTTATTATTTTATTTTAAGCATTCTATCCCACCTTTAATTCATCAAAATCAAGCTTTGAAGCTGTATGAATATAAGTAACAACTTTAAAGAATTCACAATGCTTTAATCTCATTTTGGTTATCCAGAAATAGTTGAGTACTGTATCACAAGTAGTATTGGTTCATCCTCTTCATCTCCACTTTCTGGGTACTTTTACACATATGCAGTGGCTTTCATCCTAAAGCACACGAGCACTTCACAAACTACTTGTGTGCAGTACAACAATATTGAAACCTTCCAATATGAATGTCAGACAAGCTGAAAAACAATGCGTAACGGATAGCATTACAGTGGGGAGAGGAGAAACTATGGCAATTAGGAATCTCTTATAGTTGAGGGAATATTCTTATGGAATACTTATCATGCATTTGAAGACCATGCTCTTTGAGAACATTTCCCTCATAACCAAATCAGTGCATTGAAAATATAAATTATGTTTTAAAAAAAATTAAACTAGTTGGCAGCTCCCGTAATCAAGGAAATTCCACTGAAAATGTTACTATCTAGGTTTAAGTTACCTAAAAAGCACTTCAAAACCTATACTAATGTGTGTTATAGAAAACTTAAAATAGATCATAAAATCACAAGTTTAAGTGAATTTATTGTAAGTTTTAAAAATAAATTGTGTAGTTGTATCATGGAGCCATGTCTAATACAGCTTCTGAAATACTTTCTTTTTTCCAACACAGGCTGCAGAAACTGGGAGTGGAAAGACTGGTGTAAGTAAACAGGCTTAATTCAAGTATGTAGACTAATACAGTTTAGACTTGGGGTATAGCAGTGTGTTTGCTTGCTTAAGAATTTAAGAAATTCTGTTAACCAAAAAAGAAAAAAAACTGGCTTGAAACTAGACCAGACAGCTTTGTGTTTTTTTGTTTTTGTTTTTTAAAGCTAGTCAAACACAAGGGATTGGAAGACTGACATTTGTTTTATACACTTAGATTAATTTTTGTGGATTAACACTTCATGTATTTGTTCAATAGCAAAAGAACTTTGTATTTATAGGCTTTCAGCATCCCAGTTATCCAGATTGTTTATGAAACACTTAAAGACCAGCAGGAAGGCAAAAAGGGGAAAACAACTATCAAAGCTGGCGGGGCAGGTAAGGCTAAGTCCGTATTTTTTTATGGAATTTAAAATGTTGTTGGAACAGAATATACTTCATTCTGTTTCTTAACTCATGTTTTAGTTAAAGTACGCCTATTTTTAAAAAATGGAATTTAGGATTTAGTTAAATAAATGCCCATTGTATAGTGTTATACAAAAGGGTCAGATTTCTCAGATGAGTTTTTAGCTGTTACTGTGTATTTATGTTGTAATAGTCTTAAGTCTCCAGTTAATATGCGAGTCCCTGTTGCACTAGATATTTCTACCTTTTGTATAACACACTATATATTGGGCATTTATTTAACTAAATTCTAATTTTTAAAACAGTTGTACTTTAAAATGTAATGTGAATAGGCATGTTTGAAAATGGTTTGAGTGTTTTTAAAAATGAAAATAAAATACTTCCTTAGAGCTTGCTATCCAAAAATCAAGCCATGTTAAGGCGCACAGAAAGAAATACATACCTAATTGCTATGGAAATACAGCCCAACTGCCAATTGTTTAACTTGTTCTTTTTCATGGAAGGCTTAAACCTACAAAGCACAAAATTCCTTTTTATTGTAGCAAATTTACAGACTCTTCATGAATAGCTTTGTGTATATGCAGAATAAAGTCAAACTTCACGTGTTACAGCTGTGTTTCTGAAAGATACAGTATACTAGAAATAACATTCCAGTCAAGGGTATCGTACTTCAGCCAATATACGATATCTGAAAAGTAAATATTCAGCAGCAGCATTCAATATTCCTTGTTATAATGGTTTTAGAATATATCTTTACTTCCAAAACTATAGAATCATAGAAGATTAGGGTTGGAAGGGATCTCAGGTCATCTAGTCCTACTCAAAACAACACCAGCCCCAAATAAATCATCCCAGTGAGGGCTTTGTCTAGCCCAATAGTTCCCAACAGTTGGTCCTTAATGGTACTACAGGTGGTCTGGGATGGGGGTGGGGGAAAGGTAATATAATCTCATGTACCTCTTATGTATCCTATTCAGTGTTACTACAGGTAAATGTACTGTGAGGAGTGCAATAGTTTTATGAGTAAACATAATAAATTATTAGAAATAGCTGTGTTTTTAATACCCCTTGATATGTAAGTTTGACCAGTGTCAGCCATAGGCTGTATTAAACATGTTTTAAAATGGCTTGCTTACATGGAGGACACACAAGCTTTTGATGATGATGTAGTGGTCCACATACAGGAAAAGGTTGGGAATGGCTGGTCTAGCCACACCTTAAAAACCTCTAAGGGAGGAGAGTACACCCCCTCCCTAGGTAACCCATTCCAATGCTTCACCACCCTCCTAGTGAAAAAGATTTTCCGAATATCCAACCTAGACCTCCCCCAGTGCAACCATGACTCCTTGTTCTGTCATCTACTACTGCTGAGCTCCATCCTCCCTGGAACCCCCTTTTAGGTAGTTAAAAGCGGCTATCAAATTGCCCCTTACTTTTCTTCTTCTGCAGACGAAACAAGACTAGTTGTATTGCAGCCCACTAATCATTTTTGTTCCTCCCCACTGTATTCTTTTTCCAGTTTACCTGCATCTTTTCTATGGTGAAGGGGGACCAACTCTGGGCAAGCGCTCCAAATCAGACCTCACCAGTGTTGAATAGAAGGAAATAATCACTTCCCTTGATCTGCTGGAAGTACTGCTACTAATGTAACCCAATATGCCATTAGCCTTCTTGGCAAAAAAGTCACACTATTAACTCATATCCAGCTTCATCCACCTGTAACCCCAGGCTCTTTTCTGCTGAACTGTTGCCTAGCCAGTTGGTCCCCAGTCTGCAGCAGTGCAAGGGATTTCTTCCATCTGAAGTGCAGAGTTCTGCACTTGTCCTTGTTGAACCTCATCAGATAGGAATCTTTTGGACCAGTCCTCCACTTTGCCTAGGTCACTCTGTAAACTACTCATGAGGAAGCCAGGATGATTGTGAAATCAGTGTCTAACAGTTCAAGATCTTTTTCTCTGAATTGAAATGCCCTCAGACCATGTACACCTGACGTTTACACCTTGTTGATTCTTAAGATTACCAAAGCTGACTATCTCTGATGTAATTTTTTTTTTAATAGTGCTCAACAAATGGCAGATGAACCCATATGATAGAGGATCAGCTTTTGGTAAGTTGTCTGTAAATAGAGAAGTTGATTTTGAATGTAACTAGAAATGAGACTGAGGCCTATCTCTTTCTAGTTCAAGTAGTTGTGGGTGGGTAACGGGTTTTATTTACCCTAAAAAAAAATTTAAAAAAATCAGTAAGGGCTGTGGGGTTCTGACCAAAATCTGTAATGACTGTTCAGTATCAGGAGTAAGACTTGTTTTAAGGTGGAGTGGGAGCACGTTTTTATGTAATGTGTGGGGGATTTTTTTGTTACTGTAAGAATGCTGCAAGTTAATTCTTTTAATACAGACTACTCAAACAAATTTACAGAAAAAACAGACTAGCTGTGATCTATTCAGATCTCACCATGCAGACACAGTGAGTGAAAAACATGAAAGGAAAACATTAAAAATTGCAGTTTGATCTCAAGTGCTTCTTTCTAGACCCCCAATACATTAAACCTTTATCACTGTATTGTAGTGTAGATTAAGGGAAATAAGTGAAGATCCAATGCAGACCAACAGTAAAATATGATCCTTAAGAGGCTTTTATTTTAGTTAGCTTTTTGGTAACACCTCTAGCACTTGAAAAATTTAGCCTGCTTGTCCTTGAGGGAGTAACCTTTTTCCATGATGGAGGAAGATGCTACTCACTCTGAAATCGATCTGCTGAGGGGCTCTTCAGTATATCGATTTTGTAGAAGTGCTGGCTGAGACCACACTTTTAATAAGGTAGTAAGAGTCCGTTATCAAGACCAAAGAGGCAGAGCTTAGCCAAAAAAGTCCTTTAAGGCTTATGCTTGTGAAATGTGAGTAGAACGGTTGTTCACAGTGGATCTACTATAGGCCAGTTCTGACAGATGAGTTATAAGCGGCAGACGTAATCATTGGCGCATAAGCGAGTGAATCTCTTGTAGCAGTATGGAGATGGTGTCTTCTCTAAATATATTATTAGGGATGCCATTACTGCAATCATGTATCCAGTTCTGGTTTTCATACTTCAAAAAATGATGTTGGGAAAGTTTTAGAGAAAGATGAGAATTATTAAGGGTTTGAAATCATGCCCCATGGTGAGAAACTCTTTAGTTTTAGTCAAGAGAGGATGTGATCAGTTTTATAATGTCTATAAGTGATTTTTTTTTTTTATAGTCTCTTTACTAGATTAATGAGTTCTAGTGCTCAGGAGATGAATCTAGACCAAGTCAAACTAGAAAAAAGGTGAATAGTGTTAACAATGACACTGAGTATCCATTGATACAGCTTGCCTTGGGGCATGAGGGTTTCTCCAGCATTTGAATCTTTTTGTCAAGATAAGAGCGTGATCTACACTAGAAAATCAAGTTGGTTTAACTGCATCTCTCAGAGGTGAGGATTTAAGCCAATATAGCCCCCCAATGTAGACGGCAGTAACTTGATTAAATAATTCTTCCAAGCTGCCATCTCTCAGGAAGAGCTCTCCCATTGGCATAGGATGTGTGTTTTTATAAAGCAGGATACAAACTTGTTTGGAGTCTGACGTTTACCTTTCATATTGATGTTGTGAAATGTCAACTTTTACTTCGGACAGATGGAGCTGAGTTTCTTGTTATGCTTGTTGCAGGGCTGACATGCTTTTAAAAGGTCTTTAACAGAATTATATATTCACTTACCATTCAGTGTGTTAAGGATTCAGTTGTTTGCTTATTCATAAAAAACACTGACATGAGAAAATATTTACTGATGGGACTGTTAACAAGCATTCATGAGAGTTATAAATTTCTATCTGTGATTTTTAGCATATCCTATATTACAATTATTAATGCCCTCTAACTGCTAACAATTTTTGTACTGCACGCTTGCTGTATCTCCATGTTCAAAATATGACTGTGAAGAGTCAGTGGTTAAACTTTACTTAATAGAAAATATTGAACTATGAATGTCTTCCAAATGATGGATGGGAAGCTGGTTAGCGTGTAGTGACTGGGAAGGAATAGAGAATAAATTAGATTCAAGATGGGACGAAGTGTTTTTCAGATCTATGGTCTTGCCTGTAGAAAAGTATTTATGAAAACTACCCTAAAATATTTAAGTATTGGTTTGGTTCTTTTCAGCAATTGGATCAGATGGTCTGTGTTGCCAGAGCAGAGAGGTAAAGGAATGGCATGGATGCAGATCAACTAAAGGAGTGACTAAAGGTAGGTATAAAATGATGTGTGCATTTCTTAAAACCAGTTTGAGTTTCCAAAATACAAATAAACAACTTTGGCTTTCTATCTTGCCAACTATTCCCAGTTTAAGTTGGTTTTATTCAAAATAGTCACTATGGATTTGAGCAAATGTACACTCGCTCAGTCTTTACAAATTGAAGACCTTAAAAAGAAACATTCTTTTGCATATTCAAGTTTAGTTTCACTAATTCTTTTTCTCCTTTAAAAAAAAAAAAAAGAAAAGAAAAACTTCAATCTCCCTCCTGAATTAACTAAGCTGAACCACCTTGATGAAATTGAAATTTTTAAATGTTGTATATGTACTTTTTTTGAAGGCAAATACTATTATGAAGTATCCTGTCATGATCAGGGCTTGTGCAGAATTGGGTGGTCCACCATGCAGGCTTCATTGGATTTGGGTGAGTTTTTTTTCATAAAGTTGAAATTCTGAAGTCTGGAGGGGTCAGAGCCTGGGAGGGCAACTAATCTCCTGCTCCAGGCTTGAAGATTAAACACAGAGGATATCTGTGTGGATTGCAGAGCAAGGCCAGGGTAGTGCAGGTCTCTTCAGCCAAATGCTGCTATCTAGGCAGGAAGAGATCTGCCTGCAGAGGGGGGTACACTTTATTCTTCTGTTTCTATTTTCATAATTTATTAATATGTAGATGGGTGGAGATTGAAAAAAGTCAACATGCTGTCTCAGAGATCATGTTAGAGTGCATCCAGGCCATGAAAATTGTTTAAGAGCAAGTGGTGTTCCCCAGGTAGTTGGCTGGTATGGTTTGAGATGGTAGTCAGAAAAAGTCTCTGACCTACAACTAAATGGTAATCAATTATTTAATTTGAGTTTAGGCACTGACAAATTTGGCTTTGGCTATGGTGGAACTGGAAAGAAGTCTCATAACAAACAGTTTGACAGTTATGGTGAGGTAAGATTCAATCACTAAGTGCTAGAAATGTTATTTAACAGTAAATAACTGCATCAGGTGTTAGAAAGTAATATATTTACATATTGGCTACATACTGTACTATGAGTGAAATTGCTTTTTTTTGGTCAGGTAATGAATTAAACATAATTCAATATTTGTGCTATATTTTATTTACACAGACATACTGACCCAACAGGCTTGCATCTTAAAATTTAAACCTATAGAGAGAGTGAAGCAATTTCTTTAAAAGATTGAGACTCTTGGCTGTACTTGTGTGCTTTATAGTCTTATTTTTTGGGCTCTGTTTCTTGGGGTTTTTCTTTCCACTGTCAGTCTTGGCCTCTGTACAGTTTATCTACCGATGAGTGTTAAGAATCACCACAATGAGGGCCTCGTTTTGCATGAGCCAGTAGTTCAGGCATTTGTTTCAAATTTACCATAATACTTCACTTACTGCATTTTATTTTTTTGGTCACAGTATACTAATATAAAGTGAAGTCAGTCAGACCTAAACCTATTATATCTTAGCTATTCAGCGGGAAATTGGATTTTCTGTTTCCCATTAAAACTGTTCTCTATGCTTTCCTGTTCCTGTTCTAGTCTTTTTGAAATTGTAGTTAATTTCAGACAACTTCAAAAGCTTGCATGCCTGTCTGAATACCTCTTACACAATTTATGTGAATCCAAGTAGCTCAGCAGATACATAATTTTAACAGTTATCTTTAATATTATTCAACTGGCGAATTGAGCTTTGCAGCTTTTACCAAATATACTTTCCGATTATTAAAATTGAAGCACTTTATAATAATCAGACATTATTAGAGAGGTACTACGTTAAATATTTTTGAAAGATGTTCGGTCCAATCTCTTGTTTTTAACTGAATTTAATTTCTTGTAAGCTGTCATGCAATGTAATCGTGCATGATTATCATAAACTGAGAGTAAGTTTGTTAATAAATCCATATTTAGTGCATTTCCATTCCATCAGACTTTAGTCTGTTTATAAAACCAAATATATTAATTATGTGAAATCTAACTTCCTTTTAACTTTAAGTATGTTAAGATGCCAACTTGTAGGTTCTAACACTCTCTTATTTTGAGGACAAGTGTGTGCAGCAGAGAAGTGTTTTAAAATCAAATTGAAAACCGTATGTGCTGCCATTGAAGCTGTTCTCACTTCTAACAGGATTGGTCAGATAAACTATGAAGATTAATAGTATCTAAGTACTAATTTTTTTAAACAAATAACTTCTCTGAATGAGTTTCAAAAAAGAACAATTTGTCTTCCATTGTAGGAATTCACTATGCATGATACTGTTGGATGCTATCTAGATATAGATAAAGGGCAAATCAAGTTCTCCAAAAATGGTAAGTTCTGAGTATTGTTTGTTTTGGTTTGGTTTTTGTTGTTTTTTTTTTTTCCTTTTGGGAATCTAATTAACTGAATATTTCACTCTAATTTTTTAAAACATACTATGTTCTCAGGGAAAGACCTTGGCCTCGCATTTGAAATCCCATCACATGTAAAGAATCAAGCACTCTTTGCAGCCTGTGTTTTGAAGGTAACGTAGGAATCCGTCACAAATATGTATTGCACATGTGGATTGTTAAAACCCTTTTTTTCTATATTAAATGCTGATCATATTCAGTAACTACTTTTTATATACAGTCTTGCCTAAATTACAGTCAGCATCTCAGTGGCCACACTGCTCCCTGCATCGGAGAGGGGAGGCAGTAAACTTGATTACCCCTGAATACTGTCTCTCTCAACACTAAAATGTTTTGACATTTTTTAAACTTCAGAATGCTGAATTGAAATTCAATTTTGGTGAAGAAGACTTTAAGTTTCCACCAAAGGATGGCTTTATTGCTCTTTGCAAAGCTCCTGATGGAAATAGTGTGAAATCACAGCACACAGGTATGTGTTGGAGGAATTAATAATAGAATTAATCACAGATAGCATGGAGATTAAGTGGGATTTTTGAGATTGGCTTTTAATTGGCCTAATTGCTCCTATTAAAGACACTTGAAGCTTGATCATTAATTTCAGTTAGAGCAGAATTAAGTTAACTTTTGCAAATCTCACTCTGTTTTACTGTACAGCCTAATAGTTAAGGTAATGTTGAATATGCATAAACTAAATAGGAGTTAGCATTTATCAGCTAACTGATGGGAATTCACCTTAATTCTAAAAGGATGCCCATTTCAAGAATTAGCAATTTTCCTTTTAAGAATGACCAGTGAATCGTTCATGCTGTTTGAATAATATGAATGTTTGTCATGGTCTAATTCCAAAGGGGTAGCCGTGTTAGTCTATTGTAGAAAGACAACACTCTGTTGTCATGGTCTGATTTACTTTTAATTGGGGGAAAATACAGTTTTGAGTTCCAAATGTACATCAGGAGGTAAAGATCTCTAATTGCTGCAAATGAGTAATATTGCTGGCTATACCAATGACTTTTTAAAAAAATATAGTAAATAGCTCATTTAAAAGGTGCATTTTCAAGATTTTGTGTGGTGTTGTTTTTTTAAACTGGAAAATTATTTCCAACAGTGAATTCAAAGATTTGAAATTTAACTTCTCTCAACTGCAAATGTGTTCTTCTTTAGGAAATCCACAAGTGGCTCAAACAAAGAACCTTCCTAATGCTCCAAAAGCATTAATTGTGGAACCATCCAGAGAGTTAGCAGAACAAACTTTAAACAACGTAAAACAATTCAAAAAATACGTTGATAATCCTAAATTAAGGTAACATCACTTCATATATTATCTGCAATCCAAATGATATTCCTGTTGCTTTTGATCTCTACAGATGTCTTAACATATCCAAATGATCTGATGTCAGGGTTAGCCTTAAGATTCCTAGGCCCACAAGATGAAGCAGATGGATACTGAGGCAGATTGTGAAGAAGAAATTAAAGGGATAGTTGCAGTATCAAATCTAGATCATCAGACAGTTTATATTTTGCTTAGGCCATCTCTACCGGTGTGATTATTTGGGGTTTTACCTCAGATTCTCAAATGATTAAGTAATGTTCCCTTACGTTTGAAAAAAGGAAAACCCGTAATCATAGAAATGTAGGGTTAGAAGGGAACTGGAGAGGTCAAGTCCAACTTCCTGCTTTGAGGCAGGATGTAGAGACCATCCCTGATATGTTTGTCTGACTTCTTTTTTTTAAACCTAGTGGTAGTATTCTTCAACCTGTTAGGTAACCTAGTCCAGTACTTAATTACCCTTACAGTTTAGAAATGTTTCTTAGTATATAACCTCAATTTCCCATGTTGCAGATTAATCCAATTGTTTCTTTTCCTACCTTCACTGGACACACAGAACAAATTTATCACTTGTTGTCATCCAATTTATCCCCATCTCTCCTAAAAGAGGGTGCCCAGAATTGGACACAGTATTCCAGTTGAGACCTCACCAATTTCAAATGGAAAAGGACAACTTCCCTTGTCTAGTATACAACACTCCTATGAATACAGCCCAGAATAAAAGACTTTCACATCACATGATGCATCATATTGTTGACTATCCACTCTAGCCCCCAGATCCTTTTCAACATCGCCACCTAGCCAGTTATTCCCCGTTTAACAGTTCTGCCTTTGATTATTTTCCCCTGAAGTGTAGTAGTTTGTACTTGTTGAATTCAGACCAATTCTCCAGTTTGTCAAAGTTGTTTTGAATTCTAATCCTTTTGTACAAAGTGTTTTGCCCTCCCTTCTAGCTAATGTCTTCAGTACATTTTATATGCATACTCTCCATTCAAAGAAAATAGTGAATAGACTTACCCCCGTGGAACCCCGCTGGATACATCCTCCCAGTTAGACAGCAAAACACAGATAACTAGTCTTTTGAGTATGGTCTTTTAATCAGTTGTGCACCCACTTTAAAATTTATCTAGACAACATTTCCTGAGGTCACTTATGAGAATCTCATGTCGGACTGTGTCCAAAGCCTTACTAAAATCAAGGTATTTAATATTATTGGTTCTTTCTTCTCCGCCCCGCAACCCTCCATCTAGTAGGCTCTGTCAGAGAAAGATTGGTTTGCCATGATCTGTTTCCAATAAATCGATGCTGGCTGTTCTTTATAAGCCACTACCATTTAGGTGCTTACAAATTAATGGTTTTAATAATTTGTTCCAATATCTCTGCAGGTATCAAAGTTAGACTGACCAGTCTATAATTTCCTGGGTCCTTTTTGTCCCCCCTTCCTAAAGATAGGTGCTATGCATGCTGTTTTCCAGTCCTCTGGAACCTCATCAGTCCTTGATGAGATCTCGAGGATAATGATTAGCAGTTCAGAGACTGCTATAGCTAGTTCCTTAAATACCCTAGGACTGAGTAACTGGCCACAGTTAACCTTTCAGTGAAGACTAAAGCAAAATAGGCATTACATATTGCATACCTCAGCCTTCTTGATGTCATCAATTATTAGCTCTCTTTTGTTTTGTTTTTTCAGGCTTTTGTATCCCTCTCACAAATGAATTTGTGCAATAGACCTGTGTTTCTTTCGCTCTTGTAAAATCAGAGCACAAGTGTCATGGCTTGTATGTGGATGCTCATTGTCCTGAGGGGAGGAGGGAGGGGCGGTTGGCAGTTAAGTGTTTTACCTACAAAATATTTTGATCAAATGGAGAAACATTAGAAAAGTCAAAACTGCGTTTAATAAAGGAAACTAGTTTAAGTATAGCTCACTGCATTCATAATGTATTTTGTGTCCTAAATTCTGACAATATAATTTAAAATGTCATCAAAGCTCTATAATGTGTTTAGCCTTCTACACCTCTTTTGAAAGGATGAGGATGTTTAATGCATTTGTCATTCTTGAATTTCACATTTTTTCAAACATTTTGCTACTGTTAAAAGTTAATGCTCCTGAAATTCAACAAAATTAATTGCATTCCAGTTTTAAATGTGCATATGTATTATAGGCCATAACTTTGCCCAATGCTATTAATTTTTATGCTTAATAAACATGCTAATTTGTGTTAAACTTCAGTCTCATTAAATTTATGCTGTTTTGTAGCAGTGTTGGTCCCGAGATAGTAGAGAAGAAAGTTGGGACACATAATATCTTCTGTTAGACATGCTTTTGAGCTTACACAGAGTGGAAGAAGAGGTCTCTGTAATCTCCCTTAAACACAGTTACCTGTATGCACCTCACACTAGATAATGGAGTATGGAATGCCAGCTAGATATGCAGAGGTCTACAATCAGGAGAGTAAGATGTACATATAACCTACAAATATAAAAGTTTCAAAAGCTAAATTTCCCACTATTCTGTTTTAGGGAGCTCTTAATTATTGGTGGTGTTGCTGCAAGAGATCAGCTTTCCGTTCTGGAAAACGGTGTAAGTTTTTCTTGTCTCTCACTTAAAATTTTTACAGACTTTTACAAGTGTTTTACGGTCCAGCTTCCCTGACAATGTTGCATGTCTTAATAGTTTTGAAATGTCTGATCAAATGAAATGAGTGGTGTTTTACCCAACCACAATGGTAATGAAGCAATTTTTTTTCTCTTCAGAAGAGAAAGTGATCAAATTAAGTCATGTAAGGCACATAGTTTTTAATTTGTATTAAACCTGTTAATTTTTGTCATTCAGTTCTAAAAAAAAGTTTGTTCTCCAAAAGCCTCAGGAAATTCAGAATTGTAGCTGTGTACCCAGTATCAGAATGTGCACTGCTTTACAGGAATTGTGTTCTGTCTCTGAATTACTTTAGAAACTGCACCTATTGTTTTTCACCAAAAAATATCCTAATTTATCTCCTTCCCTCTTTCAGTCCCCTCATCCCCTTTATGGAAGAGATGTGCATGAGGGTTTCATTAGATAAGGTTTGCTGTCATAGGATAACGATATTATCTATGTAGGTGGTGGTAATGTTGACTTATTGTAACACTAAACAGCTTTTAGCTTTGGGCATTGAGAGACATGGGCCGGTAAAACTTTGAGGGGCTTAACTGTTTATCTGGAAAGTTGCAGAATTAAACCTAAAGAGGAAAAATACAAACATTATGTGTGTATGTAAAAAGGCAGGTACGTTTATGATTAGGAGTATCGCATTCTGCTATACTACTTTCAGGTCTCGTAAGCTAAGCAGCAGGACTCTTGTATGTGAGACATTCAGAGAAAATCAGGTACTGAAGAAAATGATCTTTCTGAATTATGGTCACGTTCTGAGTCGCAATTAAACATTGTGCTCTTGACAGTACCATCTTTCAGATCAAAGGCTTTAAGCACATACAATAATTAAAGGTCCTATAGCACTTTGTTAGCATAAGCATCCTAATGAAATTACTATGTTCTATTGCTTTATAGGTTATTTGGAGAGAACTGACCTTTTATCTCTTTAAACATGAGATGTACAAATTAGAATCCTCTTTCTGGTGCATGATAATAAATACAACTCTTAACATTTTATTGACTTAAATGTTCCTTAGTCTTAAACTTTTATTTAGTATCTATCCTAATCTGCTACTGTTTGACCCCATAAGTGAGTGCACTTCCTGGTGGATGAAATGAATCTCATGAATTTGTAAAATGTAATGGAGTACATTTGGCTTTGTGGCTAGAGATAACACCCTCTTTAACTACTCAACCCTAATTCATCCCCAGAGCATGCTCATGCCACTCACTAAACAAAGCTAGAATTCTATGGAAAATATAGTGTGTGATGATGTAGTTAAATACTGTATCATATAATGTATACGTACTAGATGGCCAAATAAGATTGCACAGACAGCCTTAATTCTGGCTTTTCCTGGCATTTGGCACTTGACTTAGCAAACTTTTAAAAAGAAAAACTGAAAAAAAGACTTTCCATCATATGATTCCCCAATTTGGGTTATAAATAGTGCCACTTAAGCTAATTAAGAAAGTGGTAGCCGAAGTAGGCTGGTATCCTCTGTGGATCAGCCTGCAGGAGTGGAGTGCGATGCACATATTATGAATGGGTTTTACAGGTATTTGCTGATGACAGAAGTGTAGAGACTAAGTTCTTAGGTTCAATTTCATGCTATGTGCAACCTGAATTTATCATGACACTCAGCTCTGCATGGACTTTCCTAAGTTTAGTGTTCATATTTAAAATTTAACTTGCTAAATGTACTTAAAACCTTTTATCTTTCATAGGTGGACATCGTTGTTGGAACTCCTGGAAGACTGGATGACTTGGTGTCAACTGGAAAGCTTAACTTATCTCAAGTTAGATTCCTGGTTCTTGATGAAGCTGTAAGTAGAAAGCTAAATATTATTTTATGTACTATGGTATTGTTTGCAAGAACAAAACTTACCTGTGGCAATCTGTTTGGCTGTTAAGTCAGTTTTTGTTGGCTTAGAGCTAAAGCAATTACATATTTAAATGCATTTGTGATACCTCAGTGTTCTTGTGTTAACTATTCTGGTTAGTGTGTATTAATGCAGCATGCTCAGTGTTTGGACATGCATTGCATCCAAGGTGTGGATTGAGTCAGTCTTCTCCCTAAAATGGGGAAGCCATGAATGGTCAAAGCTTTACCTTCAGAAAAATGTAAATGGCTTCTCTCCATAAAGTCATTTCTCCTTTCATCTGCGGAGACGACTACCAAGCCAAAAACTCTTGCCTGGAAGTAGCAGCTTCAAAGGCTGTACAAAGATGTATGGATGTAAAAGCCTGGTGATATCAACGTCTATCCAAGAGATTTGATGTGATAAAGATTAAATGCCAAATATGTAGAAATAAAATAAGTACTATGGTAAAATAGATATTTTTCTGAATTTCAAAATAATAGGTACGCTGTGTTGTTTACAACTACAGTCACTGGAGATATGTTTTAGGTATTGATTTTGGAAAAGGGAAAAAAAGAAAAGAACTAGTTTACTTTTACTGTTTTTCCACCAAAACCTGATCTCATCAGCTCCATGGAACTGTGTGTACTGTTCTGAACTTCAGCTCTACTCAAAAAGCTAAACTGGTGCTGTTTCAGTGTTCCTAATTCAGTTCTTGTATAGCATAAACTTTTAAAAGTGCAGCAGCTGGTCTGGATGGAGGGTGTGTTCTGTCCACCCACTTTTATTTTATTCAGAATCTCCTTTTAAATTAATTGGATTTTTCCCTTTTGGTAATGAGCTCACAGGCAGACTAGCTCATCGAGCCAAACAAGAAGGATATAAAAAGAGCGTCAAAGTCTGTGTCTTAATAGTTGTCTATTTGTGTAGATTGACAGTAGAAACTGTAGCTTCTTTTTCATTCCCATTGTAGGATGGCCTTCTTCTCCAAGGTTATTCTGACTTCATAAACAGAATCCACGGTCAGATTCCTCAGATAACTTCCGATGGAAAAAGACTACAGGTATAACACTCTATTATGATCAGCAATCATTTCAACATGTTACAGGCTGCTGTGTGGAACACTTTATCAGTATGGTGCACTCTTCTGTTATAAGGCAGTTAATACTTTGTGTTCATTCCTTTGTCTCTTGTTTCAACATTTGTTCACAAATTATTGGGCTAAACACATGATTCCTGGATACAACATAATGTCTATATACTAGTCTAAAATTCTCAAGCTGCCTACCTAAGTGATTACCCTACTTCTGTATTTTTCTAGCAATAGTTTGTACAGATGACTGCTAATTAAAGGTATAACAAGACTTTATTAGAAAGTCAGCAGTTTCAGAATTATGCTATTTCTTATTAATGTTTACAGAATATACTCCTGAGTTTAGTCTTCCGTGCCAGTATGGCTTTCACAGTTGGGCTGAAATGTTTGATTATCTTGACTAGCTTTTAAGATGCTAGTTTTGAACTGTACTGAAAAAAGTAAAGAACATAGAATATAAACACAAACCACTGTAAAAATGTAATATGCTCTTACAATACAGCTTTCTTTGGGTTTGAAAAAAAAATTGTAGCTGAAAATAACATAAAATGCCATCAAAAACTAATTTCTCATTATAAAAAAAGCCAGGATTACTTTTTTAAACTAAACCTACCGTCAGCTGTTTGATACTGGAACAACAGTGAGCTACTTCTAAGTGTAATCTAAATGCTAAGTGGTGATTAAAACAATTGTCATTATCTGCAGTGTAGGCATTTTAATATGAGAACCATACTTGGAACACACACACATGGATTTTTAGAGCTCTCATTCAGAAATCTGTTGAATTATAAAGTGCCTGTGTGGTGTACACCTCTGAAGAATTGTTATACAATTCATTTTTGCTCTGTGTTGCCTCCTCTTCCGTTGCCAATAATGCCGCTTTCCTTCATAAATGGCTTGATAGCTGATTTTAGAGAACAATGGGGTAATTTTGGTTTAGCTTAAAAAAAAATAAAAATCTTTAGTCAGTCTCTCTAGGGTCAGAGATAAGAAGACAAAAAGTTATCTATGTGACATCACACTACTGCTACCAACACACAAGACGCTTCCAAATTTTGCTTTCTCTTCCTAACCTCTTGCCCAGTTAGCTAACTCCTATGGAGTTTGTGGCTTTGATAAAGCCTCTTACCCTAAAGTTGTTTTGATTTTGGTTTTTGTTTGTTTATTAAGGTTATTGTATGTTCTGCAACTCTACATTCTTTTGATGTGAAAAAACTGTCTGAAAAGATCATGCATTTCCCCACCTGGGTTGACTTAAAAGGAGAGGATTCTGTCCCAGAAACTGTGCACCATGTTGTTGTTCTTGTGAATCCCAAAAGTGACAAACTGTGGGAAAGGCTTGTCAAGAATCATATCAGGGTAAGTGGTTTATTAGAGCAACATGGATTAACCTTAACTTTTTTTTTTTTTTTTTTTTAATTGATTTCAGTTTACATGCAGTGATTTTTAAACTGCTACAACCTGAACTTAATGTGGGGTCAACTGCCACTCTAGCCCATTTAAATGCCTCTGTGCATTTGAATATAGAATTTTGCATGTTAAACCCATGTCAGATCTCAGAACACAACTTCTGCAACATGATTTGGATTTGAAGTTTTATAAAGACTCATCTTCACTGATTTAAAAACGCCGATCATTCTTAACCTCACAAGGAGGATAGATAGACCCCACCATTTCCATCCAGAGGCAAATATTCCTTTTTGCAAACTAAGGTGAGATGGAGAAGCCAGGCAGTTTTGACAATTTGTTTGGCACTGATGAGAAGTCATTCTTTTTGAGTTGAGGGTAAAGTACTTAAAAGCTCACTGAGATTCGATTTCATTCTTTCTTTGATTAGAATATAGAACTTGTCTGGTCTTAAACTAATCACTGGAGGGAGTCCAGGCACTTGCCAATATAGCTGAAATTTGTTTTTAAACATAGTTTCCTAAATTGGCATTATTTCTTCCTATAAAACTTGAGAAAAACTTACCTGGCATTTTCAGAAAAATTCATTTTCGAGAACATTCATTTTCTGTTTTGCCCACAAATTTGTGCATAATTAATATGCATATGAAATCTCTGATTAGGTTATACAACTCAAACACGTGGCATTTGGTAATACTTGTTAAGCTAATAAACTTTCCTATTGCACCTCTGCTGCTGGTAATGGGAGGTTTTTTTTGTTTGTTTGTTTTTTTGTGGGGGAGCAGGAGGTTCTGCCTTGGCTAGAATTAATGTGACTTTCTCAATATTCATCTTTCAGGACAGTTACTTTAGCAACCAACATGAACTAACCTGAAATATCCTCATTACTTAGGATTTATTTGTCTAGCTGAGTATTTTTCTCCTTGTGCACTTTGTTCCTGTTTAAAAATAAACAAGGCTTTTTCTGATAATTAACAAAAACTACAGGAAAACTGAATGTTTTTCCCCTCTTTTGCAGTAAAATTGTTCAAAATGTAGTAATCTTCTGAATATCAGATAAATGTGAAACTCCTGCTCAAACTATTGTACAGTAGAACTTCCAAGATACGAACACCTCGGGAATAGAGGTTGTTTGTAACTCTGAACAAAACATTTTGGTACAGTACCTGCAGTTGGTGTCTTCCAGCTCAGACTGGGAGAGCTCTCTGCAAAGGTGGTACCTGGCATCACTGTCTGGTTTACAAGCAGCTCCCTGCCCTATTCCTGTTTCTTGCCTGTGTGCTGAACTGTGGGAGGGGCTGCCCAGCGCTATTGACATTACAAGATCCAGCCTTCAGCCATCTCTCCTCAGAGCTCACCCTGCTCAATGTGTTTCTTGCTACACTCCACAGGCAGCGCGTGGCAAGGAGTTGGTGCCAGCGCCTGTCCCTCCCTTGCATTCCCAGAGGTGCTGACAAGATCCAGGCATGTAGCCACAGGCAGAGCTTGGGCTGCATCGGTGCACAGGCTGTAGCCCTTTAAAACTCCTCCAGAGTGCAGCTGATTACCACTCCAATTCCAGGCCAGGGCTTGGCTGAAACCTTCACTTCCTTGCAGCTCATAACAGCATCAACAGGGAGCTTTCTTTTCTGAATTGTGGGTGTGGGGATGAAAACAATTTCCCCCTTCTGATGGGGTGGGAGGGTAGTGAAACAGCGCCCTTGGTTTATAAAAACAGTGTGGATCCTGGATTTCTTTCTGCTCTGCATGCTGACCTTGCAAAATACATGGTATTTGCTGCTTTTTTAAAAAAAAAATCCAACACCACCACTCCCTGCATGAGCGCACACTGCATTTGATTGCTTGCTTCCTGTTTCCACAGGGTGTTTGGTTGATCAGTCAACTTGTAACTCTGGTGTTTGTATCTCGGAGGTTCTACTGTAGCTCCCCTTTCATCAGCAACCAAGAGAAAATGTACTTTAGAGAGAGGTCCTGAGACTAGAAATCCGAGACATCAGAAATTTGCTTCTGGGTCTGCTATTGACTTGCTGTTGGATTAGTTGTTTTACCTCTGTGCTTAATTTGCCATCTATAAAATCAGGACTGACAATTACTTTTGTCAAGTATTTTTGAGAACTTGGAATGAAAAATTCCATCATAGTCAGTTGCACACTTTTTAGAAAACCGCTCAGTTTCCCACAATTCAAACTGCTTTTGGCCTAAATATAGGAAAACATATTGGAAAACTTGAGGCAAAATTTCACCCCGGAGAGCTGATACTCCCACTAACTTGTAGAGCCAGATCTTTACCTTTGGTGCTCACTGATATTAGATTAAAGCCTTTGGAACAGTGGCTGTGTTTTACTATTTTGTATCTCAGAGCATCCAGTAGATTGTTGACGCGTAATAAATAAACTCTTGGTGCAATGAAATGACTGACTTTTCCCCCCCTTTTTCTAGACTGACGAAGTACATGCAAAAGATAATACAAGACCTGGTGTTAACAGTCCAGGTAACTAAATTACCAAAAGTTTTTGAGACTTCAGGGTATCAGATCAATGGCCTTTGAAGTAGTATTCTTTGGAAGATGTCATGAGGCAGAATTGGACTGCATAATATACTGGTACTGTGCAAAGCTATAGATAGTCCTTCAAATCCATAGATATTTGCTTTTCATCTGTGAAAGCAGAAGTATTGTTCACCATGTTTGCAGATCAGATGCAGATCCAAATTTTGTATATGCACAGGTCTCTACAGAGCTCATGGCTCAGCTCCTTCAGTCAGTGAAGACGACCAGAAACAAAAGCTTGGTTTTACTATTACTTAAAGATTGCAAAAAAAAGCTTGAAAATAGAATCTGAATATATAACCAAGGCCGGTATGTCTGCCTGAATGTGCAGACACCCTCTCTTGGAGCTGCTCAGTTTATCTTCCCCATATGTATCTGAAAAGTATTTAACTTGCTGGAGGAAGAGGACCCTTTGTGGCCAGAGGAAGTGAGTGTTGCAGATCTGGCCCGTCATATCCACTAGACTAATGCACCTTGTTTCTGAGATAAGTATTCATAGCAGCCTTCAGAAAACAGTATTAGTAGTTAATTTAGAAAATAGCATATGTATAAATGCTTTGAGTGACAAACATTTCTTGTTATACTCAGAGATGTGGTCTGAAGCTATTAAAATACTAAAGGGAGAGTACACTGTTCGGGCGATCAAGGAACACAAGATGGATCAAGCAATTATTTTCTGCAGAACTAAAATAGACTGTGATAACATGGAGCAGTACTTTATTCAACAAGGAGGAGGTAAAATTTTTCTCAAACATTTAATCTTTTATTGATATTTTTTTTTTTTTTTTTTTAAATTGACTGTACAGGCTTAAAATAGTCTTTCCCTTCAGTTTTGTTTCTTTAAAGAAATAAACATCAATTGTCAGTATATCGAATGGTTTTTTGTTCTTTCAGAAACTTTCAGGTCTTCATTATAAACTTTTCTGAAAGCTGTAACATCACAGTTCACCTCTAGTTACTGACCTGTATTATTGGCATACTGTGGTCACCAAACTTTCCTTGGCCTCTTGGCACCTGAGAACCATGTACTGTAAAATGGACTTAAATGGTGATAATTTTTTTTTTTTTGCATTGTTAAACTTATTCTTTCTTACAAAGATATTTTTAAATGAACTGCCTTGTAATAAAATAGTACTTTACTGAGATATGATTGAACTATATTTTCTACCTGACATATTTAACCCTCTCTTCTTGCAGAGGTCATCTTTGTTCATACATCACCTGAACACTGCCATCCATAAGTTTTGGACTTCTATACTGTTGTTGTATGCTGCGGCAGTGTGATTTATTTACTGTTTGTTCAATATACTATTAATTTAACTAACCTTTCAGGCCCAGATAGGAAAGGCCATCAGTTCTCATGTGTCTGTCTGCATGGTGACAGAAAACCTCATGAAAGAAAACAAAACTTGGAAAGATTTAAGGTAATAATGTAGGGTATTTTAAGATGCTTCTCTTAGTCCCCAAACAAATCTCAGCCAAGATTACTTGTGGCTGCAGACTTCATGTGGAAGTGCAATACTCCCAAACCCACAACAAGAGTTGTTGGGTAAGGATGGCATCATATGAGGATGAAAAGTATCTGCACTGGGATATCTAGTGACTTTGTAATACCTGGATTGAGAGAACAGCATATAAAGTGTCTGCCATTTCACCCAACTACTTCTCCATCTCATGCTCTTTCCAGTTCCACAGAGTA
>ML685779.1:20939237-20957297 GCA_007922175.1 Pelusios castaneus
TATAACTAGTTTTCCTGTTTTTAGGAGCCTCCACATTAAAATGGCTCATCGAGCCAGAAGCTCAGAATGTTTGTTGTTCACTAAGCCTTGTGACATACTGTTCCTGTAATTAGGTCAGCATAGTGTATATAACTTCTAAAACTAAAACTAGGATTTTTTTATAAAAGGAACCTAAAATTAGGCTAAATAAGTTAACCTGACTTTGAAAAGGCACTCTGTGGAAAGGGGGTATGGGTGGGGCGGGGAAGTTGTCTTTTTTGTTTCTTTTTAAAAACTGAGTTCAACTACAAATTCAATTTTTCCTTTAGAAAGGAGATGTCCGATTCTTGATCTGCACTGATGTAGCTGCTCGAGGAATTGACATCCATGGTGTTCCTTATGGTAAGAAGTCTAAATGTAATTAACTCATGCTTTCTACCTATGGAACTTTCTAAGAATTTGCTTGCTTATGGGAATATGTAAACTAGTTAAATATATAATTTTAAGGTTCCAAAATAAAGCACTCAAATATTGACAAATTCATCAGGAACCTTAATTTGGCCACCTTCTATATGGATAAAAGTCTCAACTATATAATCATTGTTTCCCTCCCCTCTGAAGTGTCATACTCCTGTCTGTAGTAATGTTGACTCTTTTTTTTTTTTTTTTTTTAAATGTAGTTATCAATGTCACACTTCCTGATGAAAAGCAAAACTATGTTCATCGAATTGGGAGAGTAGGCAGAGCTGAAAGGTATATTGGAATCTTCATGAGTTGTATGGGGCTTATCTAATCTTTCAAGTGCTGTTTTTTAGAAAAGTGTATTTTAATAAATTATTTCTAAACATTTCAGAATGGGTCTGGCACTTTCCCTCGTGGCAACAGAAAAAGAGAAGGTAACTCCTCCAAAAGCAGAGGTTCTGGGCAAAACAAGTTTGAGTAAAGCTCCTTTTCACGAATGATAGCTAGCTTAATCTCTTGCTTTGGAAAATGTTGATTTGTTGTGTACTTAACTTTTGGTTTAATGCATCTCCAGCTTGCAACTCTCACTAAAATCAGAATTCAGCTATTTAGTATTAAAATTCTTACACTGGATTTAATGAAATAATAAATGCATTAATATGTAGTGTATTAAATTGTTGCTATGGCATATTTTTCACCCTTGTGTAGGTGTGGTATCATGTTTGTAGTAGCCGTGGAAAGGGTTGCTATAATACTAGGCTGAAGGAAGATGGAGGTTGCACCATTTGGTATAAAGAGATGCAGGTAATCTTTCATTCGATTCTTTAAAAAAAAATCACCTTTTTTATTTAAAAAAAAAAATCAGTAGCTGATATTAGTTTCTCAGGGTTGATAGCATGTGCATTATAATTTTTAGTCTAGTTTTGTTGAAGCATAAATTGTGTTAATAGGAGTACCATATGGATGTAGTGGTCTGTCTCAGAGACCTTAATTTGTAACAATTATGATTATTCTGGGATGTATTGTGTCATATATAAGACATAAGAGGTAGTAATTCTTTTCCTCATCATTGGTAGGGCTTCAACTGATGTACTCTGTTCATTTTTTGGGCATCTCCTTTAAGAAATGTGTACAAATTGGAGAGAGTTCAGAGAGCAACAAAAACGAGGTTTAAAAAAACATGACCTATGTTATAGGAATTTACTATATTCTCCTTCGAGACGTGTCCCCATGGATGCTCCACCGTGGGTCGACGCATCCTCGCAGTTCAGATCGGAGTCTCTCAAAGCTCTGCTCGTCGGGGTCGTGCGCGTGGTGACAGGCTGACTCGCGCTGTCACTGGCGCCTTGTCAGCGCACGCACAACCCGGCCCCTTTCAGTTGTCTCTTTACCGTCTGCAGTAACAGATGGAGCTCTCTCCTCTCTCCCTCTTCCTTGCTGACTCACCTCAGCCACTTAAAAAAAAAAAAAAAAAAAAAAAAAAAATCTCTACTCTGTTTACTATCCCTCTAATTTTCTTCTCTTTAAAAAAAAAGAAAAGAAAAGAGAGAAAACTGAAGAGCCAGCGGCAGCTGTGGCAATGCCGTGCTTCCCCAGCTTCAAACGCTGTGAGCCCTGTCAGGATGCTATCCCTGTGTCCGACGGACACTCTGCCTGAGTGAAATGCTTTGGTGAGGAGCACATTGCTCAAAAGTGCCCCCACTGCCAAAACCTAAGTGCCAGAGCAGGACAGGGACCTTCGTCTAAAAGCTCCTTTTAATGGAGAAGTCCCTTCACCTGGCACCCGACCCGGGGCAGTCAGCCCCTGTTAAAATTCACCAGAGCGACAAGAGCTCTTCAACTCCCCGTCACTCGGGGTCGAGATGGACAGCCTCGCCTGTCTCTAAGCCTGGTAGCACTGAGGCTTCTGGCTCCTCAGCTACAATGGCACCCAAAGCCCATAAGAGGTCCACCTCCAGCATTGCAGACCACAGGGCAGATTTAAAGGACTCGAACAGCTCCAACTCTAAGATGCCGAGAGCGTCCAGCCCGGCACCGGCCGCAGCAGCGATAAAGCCGGCACTGTCTCAAACAGCTGATGCGGCTGATTACTGAGCGCCACCTTCAGTCTCTGCAGCGGCTTCTTTGAATTTCGTACCCTCTATTAATCTGCCGGTGCCAAACACCATAGAGGCACCGGCACACTCACAGCAAACCACTTCGAATGCCTCGGCACCGGACCCACAGAAAAATCAAGAGGCTCCTAGGAAACACTCACAGAAACGGAAACATTGTGTCAGGGCACCAATTTACAGCTCTTTACCATCTCCCTGGTCTGACTATACAAGAAGCAGATCACCAGTTGCTGCACCTGCATCTGAATCTCCTTCCCTATTAGATTCAGACGACGACTCTACAGTGGAAGGAGACTTCAATGATAAAATGTATAATATGCCATGGCCATCACGGGCACAAAACTACCAGCCTCTACCCCTGGTGCCTTCGCAATATTGGTATCCACCACCTGGTTTGCAACTCTACCTCCACACCACTACCAATAGCCTCATTGGGACACTTGGTCACAGTATTCTTCCCAAACATCTACACCAAGGCAACCCAAACCGCTTACCAGATCCCAACCCTCAGTGCTCATCAATCAGGATAGAGACGATGAAGCTGAAACGGCTGACTTGGACCCAAACACATCGCCTCATCTTCAGACTCAGTTAGATGACAACTCACCATCATCTCCACTTACCTGGGATGATGCCAGACAGTTTCAGTAGCTATTCCGTAGGGTCATAGACTCCTTGGAAATTCCGCTCCAAGAAGACTCAGGAACTCAGCACAAACTCCTGAGAATTTTACACTCAAAACCTTCGAGGATAGCAATACCGATGAACGACGCTATCATCGATCCAGCATCCACATCAGCCACATCCAGGAAACTGGACAGAATATATTTCATACCAAACAAGGACTCGAAGTACCTCTTCAACCATCCTCCACCAAACTCATTAGTAGTTGAGGCGGCCAATAACCAAAACAGACAGCAATTTAACAGAACAACCCCAAAAGATAAAGACAACACAGACAGACCTTCTTGGCAAAAAAGTTTATTCATCAGCCACTCTGCAACTGAGAATCGCTAATTATTCAGCACTATTGTCAAATACGATCACGATAATTACCTTAAACTGGCAGACTTCATTGAATTCGTACCAGAAGACAGGAGACGTCACTTCCACTCAATTATTAAGGAAGGTCAATTGATTTAGAAAACATTTCTTCAGGCAGCATTAGATGCGGCCGATACAGCAGCCCGCTCGGTAGCCACAGGAATAGTTTTACGCAGATATTCCTGGCTGCATGCGGCAGGCTTGCCCAAGCAACTCCAGGTGCTGATCGAGGACCTACTGTTCGAAAAGAAAAAATTGTTCTCGAACACTACTGATCAAACAGTGCATGGCTCCAAGGATTCTCGTGCCACTCTACGAGCCTTCGGGATCTATCCGCAAATAGTTTGTCGTAGACTTTACAGATTCCAGCCGTACAGTAACAGGTACTAATACCAGCCACAGACCAGACCACCCTTCAGAAGGCAGGACCACCTACCCCGTAATCACCAGCACCTCCAACGCCGGAGACAGCCTTCTACTCAAGCATCTACCGGTCAGCCTCCCCCATCAAAACCTCACTTTTGAAGTTAATGTCGAGGGCCCTAACACCTGTCTCTCTCTCAACTTATTTCACCTCCACACCAAAATTTTACTGACCGCCTCTACTCTCACTAACAGTCTTGGCTAAACATCACTTCAGACAGATGGGAGATAGTCTGCAAGACCCAAGGATACACATTACCATTCATCTCTATTCCCCCTCACCTCTGCCTTTCCCAGTCCCTTTTCAGGGACACAACTCACGTACATTTACTAGAACAAGAGGTACAAAACCTTTTTACACGCAGGAGCCATAGAATCGGTACCCATAGAGTTTCACGGCAAGGGTTTTTATATTCCCTATTTCTTGACCCAGAAAAATCTGGAGGATGGCGGCCAATCCTTGATTTAAGACACTTAAATAAATTAAATACCAAAAGTTCAAAATGGTTACCCTTTCCACCATTATCCCCACACTCGAATTCGATGATTGGTTTACGGCCCTCGACTTACAGGATACATATTTCCATGTACCTATACACCCCGCTCATAGAAAATACCTGAGATTCACGATCAATAATATACATTACCAATACACAGTTCTCCCTTTTGGTCTTTCCACAGCTCCACGAGTATTCTCAAAAATCTTAGCCCTCATGGCAGCTTATTTGAGGAGAAACGGGATTGTCATCTTTCCCTAGCTCGACAATTGCTTAATAAGGTCCACATCACAGGACAAGGCTTCAGAAGAACTAAACTTCACGATCTCTCTCTCTTTCAAGATCTCGGCCTACTCATAAATCCAAAGAAATCGGTACTGACCCCAACTCAAAATATGCACTTCATAGGGGCACGCCTCCACTCTATACATGCCCGGGTGTTCCTCCCAGACGAAAGAGTATCCTCAATCGTTGACCTTGCAAATATGCTTATCTGCATGCCTACAGCCTCGGCAAGGCAATGCATGCAATTACTCAGCCATATGGCATCCACAACATATGTACTCAAGAACGCAAGATTCCACATGCGTCCGTTCCAACTCTGGTTTGCCACAGTATACAAACCAAGATACCACCGAATGGACAAGACGATCTCTATACCATTAGAAATAAAACACTCTATGGCCTGGTGGACAAATCCAAAAAATCTATCAACCAGGATCCCTTTCCTACAACTTTCACCATCCATAACAATGACCACGGATGCTTCCCTGCTGGGGTGGGGAGCACACGAAACGTCACCACCCAAGGCAAATGGCTACCAAACGAAAGGACATTACACATAAATATACTAGAATTTCGGGCAGTCAGGTATGCCTGCCAACATTTTCAAACGTCCCTAAGGAACCATCACGTAAGAATCTTCACGGACAATATGACTGTGATGTATTACATAAACAGGCAGGGAGGAGTTCGATCCAAATCCCTCTGTTTAGAATCGCTAAAACTATGGGCATGGTGCATAGCCAACAATATTACCATCTCGGCCTCCTACCTTCCTGGCGAGCAAAACATGCTAGCGGACTTCCTCAGTCACTCATTCTCAACATGCCATGAATGGGAGCTGCACCAGACCATTCTACACAATATTTTTTTCAAAATGGGGATACCCCTCTGTAGGCCTCTTTGCAACCAAGAATAATCGCAAATGTCTACACTACTGCTTGACGGCGGGCATTAGAACAGGCTCCCTAGGAGATGCCTTCGCAATCTCATGGCAAGGACAACTCCTATACGCATTCCCTCCCATCCGTCTCATACCCAGGACAATATAAAAGATAAGAACAGAATGAGCTACAGTAATAATGATAGCTCCAGCTTGGCCCAGACAATCCTGGTTTCTCAACCTCGTGCAAATGTCTATCAGGCCACCAATTACCTTGCCCACTCCTCACAACCTCCTGTCACAACGCAGGGGACAAACAATACACCCGGATCCCAACAGGCTTCATTTGACAGCCTGGTTCCTCGCTGGTTCTATAAGCAGGAACTAAACTGTTCGGAGGCAGTCCAATACGTCCTTTTGAATAGCCGGAGACAACCTACCCGCAAAACCTACCTACAGAAATGGAGATTTCGACACTGGTGTATGCAGAACGAGGTTCACTCCCAGCCCCTATTACAGACTTCTTGCGATATCTTGTACACCTGAAATCAAAAAATCTTTCCATCAGTGCCATTAAAGTACACCTTGTGGCTATCTCTGTGTTTAATGAAGAGCCAGGATGTGAGTCACCTTTCTCTCATCCGTTAACCAAGAGATTTTTAAAAGGGATCCAGAATTTGTATCCCGAGATCCACTCTCCTACACCCAACTGGGATCTCAATATTGTACTCAAGTCCTTAACCAGGTCTCCATTTGAACCCATCGGCATCCTGTGCTCTCCCCCTTCTCTCTGTGAAGGTCGCATTTTTAGTTGCAATCACGTCCACATGCAGAGTTAGTGAACTGGCAGTATTGATGTCGATGACGCCCTACACAATATTCCACAACGACAAAATATCCTTACGTCCGCATCCCAGCTTTATCCCAAAAGTTTCATCTGCATTTCACCTAAACCAAACTATCCACTTATCTGTCTTCATGCAGAAACCGCACTCAAATTCGCAAGAGGCTCTCCTCCACACGCTGGACATCCGCCAAGCCGTCGCTTTCTACCTGCAAAGAACAAAAGAGTTCAGAACCTCAAACAGACTGTTCATATCCACTGCTAACAAAAACAAAGGTTAACCACTTACAAAACAAAGACTCTCCAAGCTGATTTCGCTCTGCATTTACACGAGCTACAACTCTGCCCAGAAAACACCACCAGAACACATACTTCCTCCCACTCTGTAACTTTCCTATCTTCAAAGCATCTGACGAAGTGGGATTTTCTCCCACGAAAGCTCATGCGATAAATAAATCTGTTAGTCTTTAAAAGTGCCGCAGGACTCTGTTGTCTTTCTACAATAGACTAATACGGCTACCCCTTTGGAATTTGATCCCACTCAACAAGAGCAGTATCCACCTCAATAGCCTTTCTCCATAATGTAGCAATCATTGACATTTGTAGGGCAGCCACATGGTCATCGGTCCACACCTTCACTAAACATTATGCAGTCAATCAGGAATCCAAATCAGATGCAGCTGTGGGTCTATCCGTTCCCTCCTCTCCAAGGACACCACTCTGAAGACCCTCCTCCTATGTGAGGGCATGGCTTGGCAATCTCCCACTGGAGCATCCACGGGGACACGTCTTGAAGGAGAAAGGAAGGTTACCCACCTTGTGTGGTAACTGGAGTTTTTCGAGATGACTGTCCCCGTGGATGCTCCACCACCCCTCTCTCTTTTGGAGTGCTATCTTCTTCCTCTGATTCTACTGTCCGGCTGAGAGACAACTGAGGGGGGTTAGGTTGTGCACGCGCTGACAAGGCGCCAGGGGTGGTGCGAGGCAGCCTATCACCGCACGCATGACCCCGCCGAGCACAGCTTTGAGAGGCTCCAATCTGAGCCAGGAGGATGCATCAACCCACGGTGGAGCATCCACGGGGACAGTCATCTCGAAGAACTCCAGTTACCACACAAGGTGGGTAATCTTCCTTTTAGAGAAGACTGAGACGGGAACAGAAGTCTTCAAATAATGTCAAAGCTTATTATAAAGATGACAGTGATCAGTTAATCTCTGACCACTGGGTGTAGAACAAGAACTAATGCCAATCAACTTAGTTTGTAACAAGGGAAATTTAATTTGGATATTAGGAAGTTTTTTCTAACTGTAATGATACTTAAGCAATAGAACTGGTTACCTGGAAAGATTGTAGAATCCGTGTCACTGGAGCCTTTTAAGAAAGGTTAGACTAGGGATTCTCAACCTTTTTGGAGTTGCGCCGTGGCTGGGAGAGTTCCCAGATGTTCGTGACATACCAAGGCTCCCCTCCCCCCAGCAACTACCTGAGTCTCTTTCCCCATAGCCCCTGCTCTCACCATGGCCCTGGCTCTGGCCACCATGCCCTGTCCCTGTAGCCTCTCCACTCTGGCCCCCCCACACCCTGTCCGGCCCCGTCACCATAACAAAGATACCCTGCCCCACCCCATAACTGCTGGAGAAACCTGCTCCCCTGCCCTGGACTCGTCAGGCAGGGCGGGAGATATAAAAATGTCCTGCCTCCAGCTCCTAGGTTGGCTGAGTCAGCAGCCTGCCAGACTGGAGCCTGCTAGTGTTAACACTGCTAGAGCTCACCAGCCACGTGGGGGGCTTAGCCCGTGGCGACAGGTTTTTGAGTCGCGACACAGCAGTTGAGAACTGCTGGATTAGACAAACATACCTGTCAAGGATTGTCTAGATATACTTACTATCCTGCCTCAGGAAGAGGAAAATGTAGGGATCGAAGGGAATTTAAGAGATCTAGTCTGTTAGTACACACTTCCACTTGTGATCTTTATTCCTTTCTGGGCAAGCTGTTCTTGGAGGAATGCTGCTCCTGTTAGAACCACTGAACATGGTCACTGGTTGAGAACAATATAATTCTGTCTCTTGCCTCAGAATTGGAGGAATCATTGTCAAAGACTGAGTTGTTGTTTTTTTTTTTCTTTCTTTCTTAGTTGCTGGGTGAGATTGAAGAGCACCTGAACTGTACTATTTCTCAAATTGAGCCAGATATAAAAGTACCATTGGATGACTTTGATGGGAAAGTTACATATGGACAAAAAAGAGCTTCAGGGGGTAAGCAACTAATTAGTGTTCAAGCTAATAGCAAAAAAAGTGACCAATTTCCTAACAGCGGTAAACTGATGATGTGATCCCTATCCTAGAACTTCCAACTGTATCTAACCACTTTTTGAGCATTTTGAAGTAGTCCATGTCACTAAACAAAGCATCTAAAATTATTTTCAATTCGCACACCCCCCCTTGTTTGACTGTAACAAAGTGCAGACCATCAAATACAACATCCTTCTGTGTGGTAAGACAAGATCCTGTTTTCCAAAATATAAAAATGTGGCTGCATGCACGTAAGGTCTTTTCAGGCAGTTGCAAACATACGTGTGCATTTATATATGGCCATGAGTTTAACCACTACATAAATGCAGTTAGATAAATTGGCCTTCTAAACTCTGATTTATGAAAGGATCTTTTTATTGGTTTTTGTCTAGATAATTAGAATTTGTATTTAGCCTAGCCGTAATGTATACAATTTACCGAGGGTGTGGTTGGCTACAAGTTTGCCAGTAGCAAGTTCGGAAGACTGGAATGGCTAACTTTCTGAACAATTGAAACTGAACATAAGTACTGCTGACAAGTTATTTCAAGTATGTCCTTTAGAGTGTGGTTCTTTTTTGGCAGGTGGAACCTATAAAGGCCATGTGGACATTTTGGCACCTACAGTACAAGAGTTGGCTGCCCTTGAAAAGGAGGCTCAGACATCTTTCTTACATCTTGGCTATCTTCCTAACCAGCCGTTCAGAATGTTTTGATTGTGCCACACTTCAGCCAAGACTTGAATAGTAAAAAAACTCCATACTGAAAATAGTAAAATCCTGTGCTGCTTCTCAGCAGCATTTGTTACCTTTAAAAGCTAAATACCATTCTTGTATGGCAAGCAACACTATTCAATAATGTAGACTCCCATGTTTTAGCTGTCATAAATGTCGACCTAATAAAAAACGAACTAATCTAAACTTGTTTTTACATGTTTTCCTTCATACTTTAATCTGTGTTTTCAGAGTCATTAGATGCATGGCATTTTGACTTTATTAAAATACATATTGAGTTCCCCCAATTGAGTGAGAATTTTAAGTATCAGTTCTTTATAGTAAATATAAAATGACTTACCCTGGTACTATTTCAATAAGTTAAATTCAGTTTTCAATCACATAGACAACCTTGACAAAGTTTTGTCCACCTGTTCTAGTGCTTTAAATAAATAAATAACATTAAAAAAAAATTAAATACATATAGTAACAAACTGACTGTTCACAAAATGTATTATGTTTTACATTAAATATTGGGGAGGGGGATTTCTTTCAAATATCTTGGAAATTAATGGCTGACTTGTATCCACAAAACGATGGAACTTAAGTGCTCTTAAATCACCACATTTTGCTTGAATATTGCAGAACGTGAATATAGAAGAAACATCATTCTTCTGAGTCTTTACAATTCCGCATATGTAATCCAACGTCTGTTGTGGAAATGTAATGAACACTAAATTCACTTGGCTAAATGGAAGTCACTGGGGGCCAGGAGCCTGCAGTGTTCATAATTACTACAAGCAACAGTCTTAATCCAACAGAGTTTATAAATGGTAATAGTAGAAGGAATTGTAGGAAGATCTGAATAGCCCTCTGATATCCCTGTGCCTATTAAGTTTAGATTTCTTCACTTTTGCTGATTTCAGGTAAAAACCTTAATGTTGCTTTAAAATTATTTTCAGCAGCTTAACAAAGCAATTACTGCTTTAACACTTAAATATTTAAGGATATGGGAAGTAGTTGATTTGTACATGTGGGGGCATGTGTGAATGTCTGTCATCTCATTCCCTTGAATATCTTCTCTGTTGTGAGCAGAAAACATTGTAAGAATTGAAGAAGTGTGCCTGCTTACCAGAATGGAGGAAATGGCCCAGTGTGCATGTAGGATGAGACCTGTCAGCAGAGGTTTGTTCAGTTGTCCTATAAAGGAAATATATGAAGTCTTCCAGTGTGAAGACTACACTGTAGGATTGGAGGAGGGCTGTGGAAATGAAGAAAACTGATAATTACCTTGAGAATAACTTAAAACTAGATTGCAAAAATTGAAGGCAGATTAAATAGAAGTGGATACTATAACTGAATTGTGCAATGGCCTAGGAGTTCTCCTTTATCTCTGCAAATTTTTCCAATATTGTTGTACTTGATATAACTGAGTGCTACAAGTCAGGTAGGCTCACCAATCTGTATTTCCATGTGGCAGTGGACTTGCTGTATAGCTATGTGTTTATAGTAAATGATTCCTGTTCCCTATCCTCAATACGACATGCATACTAAGATGATGGGCTGTACCCATACACACAGTGAGTACACTTAACTAAACAATATTCCTTAAGTGGGTCAAGACTTGTAGGTTTAAGTGAAATTCTCATTTTGCTACACTAAAATCACTTAGTACAAAAGCACAAATATGAAAAGTCAAATTAAGTGGATGCAGATTTTTTATTTTCCAGTTAAATTTGTTCCCTGAACATTCATCCAAGTTGATGATTTTGCACAGGACTAATGGCTCAAAAGAGAGCTTAGGGTAGGCACAAAATACAAGCTGAGAGGCACTAAATAGTCACAGTCCTGAAATCCAGTCGTCAGACTCAAGATGGTTAAATACAGCTTTAAATACAAAGTTTTTAGGCACTCGGGTTTGGAAAATATTGGTTTTTTGTGGTTTGGGAACATGTCAGCCTTTTGTTTGTGGTTAGACTTTTTTTGATAGTGTGCAAGTATGTATTCAAGGAGTGCAATGTGACTGACTTTGGTGATGGATTCCTATCTATGGAATTGTTCCTAATGGTAATCCTTCTGATCCTGAATGTGCTAAGTAGAGAGCAATGCAAGGTATAGTTTTCTTGTTAGGCATTTTGTGGATCATTGCTGGGGTCAACTGTGCGTCTTTAGTTGAGGTGGTACATAGGCAAGGCTGTTTATTACTCCCTGTTGCAAAGAATTGCTTATATTAAATCAGGCTCCCTGCTATCTCATTGGTAAAAGCTATGATAACATTATAAACTACCTTGGAATACAAATAAGACCATCCCAGTGAGTCTATAAGGTTGAGGAAGTTGAATTCCACTAAGATGCTTGGTTTTTAATCAAAGTTGCTTGCTCTGTTGACAAAAGTAGATGCTGGATGGGAATTGTGCATTGAGTCTTTTTGCCTATTCCCGAAGGTTGATGCTGCACAGATGAGCTATCTAGCCAAGGTCCCACTTCTGCACTTTCTTAGCAGGGTTTCTTTCTGAATCAGGCAGTGTTTATTTGCTTTTAAATCCTTGACTGAAAGATGGCAGAGGGTTTTTGATCCTGGTCTTAATCTGCAATAGTTAAATTTCGTTTTAAGTATAGTCACACCTGGTGCAAATAAGGTCAGAATTTCTTTGAAACTCAGGTGGCAAATAACATTAATCTAGCTGAGCTACAGAACATACACTGATTACATCCAAAATATTTTGCGCTAGTAACCGAGTTAGTAAAATGGGTGCACAGTGAATACCTAAGGTGATGTACTGTAGTCTCTTTTTTATGTTCATGGTTAAAAAATGTAGAAAAATCTATTGATTGCCTCATGGTGGTGCTAATGTTTCACTGATGCCTAAGGAGTACAAAATCTAAACTACTGCCACTTGGTGTAGGTAATGTTTTTATTTTATTTTTTTCTTTCCCTGTTTATAATGAAATTGCTTCAGGCTAATGTTTCCAATTAGATATTGGATCTTCATGTATGGAGCTAAACTTCATGTTAACAAAGAAGAAACTTTGCTTCATTAGCTGACTTGTTGCTGCAACATGGTTAAGTGTGCAATTTAAACTGTCAGGATGTTTTTATCCACCACTAACTACTTAAACCATCTGTACCTTGTTTTGCATACAGTGTGAATTCCTTCTGTAGACAGTTCACCTCTCCACTAGAAAGCTGTTTGTTCATTGCTGTCCTCATTAATTCCCCCATAATCAGTATAAAACGATACATTTCCATAAGTGCAGAACCTTGTGTAATTGGTTCATTACTGATTCTTTACATTTCAAAGCTGAGTTAAGAGGTAGTAAATGATGGCCAGCAAATCACTACACGTGCACATTAGTTTTTCCTGGTTTTTAAAAACCAAGAAAGTGAGTTGTCATATTAGATTTAAAGAATGTAGTAAAATTGACTGACAAATACAAACTTTTACTTCTGAATTTTGTTTTACAAAAAATATTCTTAAAATGGGTGTCGTTGGGAGAAATAACGTTGAACTGTGTATCCCAGTTTCCCTTACTGGGCACTTTGCATTGCGGTATAGTCAGTAATAAATCTGTCAAATACAAAGTGGTTAAATCAGTATATCTCATGAGAATTAATGCTCTTACTGGATGATTAACTAGTGGAGTATTTATAACTACTGGTAGTAATCTTCCTTTGTTTTCCTTTTCTACACTATAAAGGTTCCTTTTATGGAAGGGAAAAGGATACAGATGGTGTTTTGCCACTCATCATCCAAACTGCTGAGTTGAGGCCCCTTTTTAGCATACTGCAAAGACAGGAGTTCAGTGGTCTCTTGCACTTAAGTATGGTTCTATTTTGCTTCTGTGAGTGCAGACAAAATTGCTTCTGGCATTCCTGTGTTTTGCTTCAGTGTTCTCATGTTTATAGAACGACACATGCAAATAAATTTGCTTCATCTACTTGAAGATATAATTGACCACTGGTCACTTCCATATGTGAATATCCATATAATGTTATGTATAATTTTGTTTTACTTGTACTTAATTATCAAAATAGCTTGATGCTCGTAGTGCTAGATAACAAAAACTTAGGGATGAAACAAAAATGGACTTAGAGCTAAACATACACCTGATTTGGATTGCATACAAACTCTAATATTTAAAGTGAAAAATTTTATACCTGGGGTAAAGGGTGAAAATGAAGAGATGAATGACTGTAACTCCTCAGCCAATTACAATTCAACTACTAGTCACATGTGAACCAACAATAACCATGAGTTATGGAAATTAGACATGGAAGAGATCTTTTTAGCACCTATTTTAGAGGATCCCCTTGACAGTGAAAGGGGTTTTTTTGTTTGGCTGGTTTGGGGGGTTTTTGTCATCTGGTAATGTATCATATCAGCGCAAACTTTCGAGACAAGTTTTATAACTGATTGAAAGCACCGTTTTGTATTTCTGAATGATCTCATACACCCTTTCAAAGAGCAGTAAGCTTCATAAAGATGGATGAGGTTTGATTAACGACGTTCTTAATATCTAGCTGTTTATGTATCATACTAGCCATCAATGCAGTGCTTTACAAAAACAGTCAGTCTCATTATTCCCATATTACAGATGGGGAAATGGAGGCATAGTAGAGAAATGATTTTGCCCAAGGTCACCCCACAGGCCAGTGGCAGAACTAGGAATAAAACACTGGTCTCCTGTGTCCTAGTCCACTGCATCATAAAGCAAGGTATTAAAAGTTCTATATTGTGACTGAGTCTATTAGTAAAACATGTATGTCCATATGCTAAGCTGGTGTTACACACTGTAATAACCAAAAGGGAATTTGGCAGGTGTGCAGTACTGTTTCTAGTTGACAGATGCTTCACTTTTCCTACAATTACTAGGGGGTGGGTAGGGAATTAATGTGATGTAGCAAACTAAAGCAAGGAAACAGTGCACGTTCAACAGGTCACATAAATCTGGCATGTGTGGAAATGTTCCAGTAGTCAGAATCGATAAGCTAAGAAAAGTAGCCTCTCCCTGCTGATTTTCATTAACTGGCTTCTGTCCCAGACACAAACACAGCTGACCGCTCAAGCATAACAGGGAGCATCATTGCCTTTAACTTGAAACAAAACTAATTATCTCTTTGTTGCTCAAAACCACACCATGAACACAGGCCAATTACACATGAGCAGTAAAATCCCATTAGAAATAGTCTTCTCCACACAAGCTATCTACATATCTATCCTACTTCTTCTGAGTACCAGCCTCCTCTAACTGGGCTTTGTCTTACTATGTAAACTACATCCACGGTATCCTTGCTCATGCACTGTGGTTACTGGTATATTACCAGCTCTATATATATGCAGCTGCTGTAGCATGGTCTCCATAGACTAGTTGAGAGAGATGCTTGTGAAGAATCAAAGCACTTCACTGAAGTGAATGAATAATTATCATTGTAAAGCAATAGTTATGAAATTTAGCTGCTGCTTAGGAGCTGTATTTTAAATCAGCTGTTTCAATGCATTAGAATGGCTTAGAATTTTAACAGATTTCGGTATTTGGTTCTTTAATGGTAGACTATACTATTACCCAGAATTAGATTTTAAAAAAATATATATAGATCATTTTTTTTTGGTGCTGTTTAAACTTATAGGCCAGTTTTTTTTGTAATAAAAAGAAAGGATCCACATTGTTCCCTGGCGTCATAAGCTACATTCCAATGCAATTTAAAACGGTGAGAATATTAGACCTTCATAATTGGGTTTACAGTAAAACTGTCAATTCATCCATAATGATGGTACTGCTACCAATACTATTATAGTGCACCAAACTAATGAATAGAGCACCTTTTTCCAAATTCGAGGAATAGTCTGTAAAAGCTTTAAAATGAGCAGAAGCTCCTAAGTTCTGTCAGCAGTCCAAGTTGCATAAAAATCCTACTGTGACAGCTTGATGTGCAATATGCCACTTTTTCACTAGTGTCCTTTTATTTAATCCAATTTTCTAAAGTACATAGCAGACAAGAAGACACACTTAACTTTCTTTAACATGTTACTGAATTTAAAAAATTAAACAACTTAAAAAAAAAAAAGCCTTAACTCCTTTATAGGACACAGTCTGTGAACTTAACACTACGAATTTTTTTATTTCCTATTTTTCATTTGGCCAAATGAATTTTAAAATATAAATACTTCTTGAAAAGTTGACTGACTGATCTAAAATAAAAAATAAGTTAAAGCTAGATTGACCCATGGTGCCCCATTTACCTAAGTTGTAGAGAGAGATCTAGGCTCATTTTAATTCTCATGATCTTGCATGAAATTTGTACTCTGAGGTGCCCCAGAATGTACCATTTTGCAACTTATTTAATATGTCAAGAAGTGTCAAGGACCTGATGAAGTTATCAGTATAAAATAAACCAAGCAGGGATATAGGTTTGCATCCGGACCAATCTTTTAATTTCATCTTGCCTTTCCAATTCACCTTTTTTAAAGTTTGAGGATTTTTAAAAAAAATTTCTTTTGAAAAGAGAACCTGTAGAACTCCATATACACACACAGTCTGATGAGTAAGAATGGTGTCATACCTGTTTACTTTAGTTTCTGGCATAATTCCTGTTAGTCCTGTAGGGCCTGTGTGATGTAGAGTGCAAGCTGTATGTTGTTGATTCTCTACCCTTTTGTATGGTTCCAGTCAACTTCCATCTGTTGTTAGCCAATTAAGATAGTGGGATTTGCATCAGGGTCAACTGAAGGACTCTCTTATCTTGGAAAACATATTTGTAATGAATGCAAGAAGGGAAATTTTAAAAAATAAAACTTGCAGAGCCCATGCTTGGTTTGCATGGCTGCCATTTAGAAAACGATACATCTTGTAAACAGTGCCTTGGTAAAAGTTTTCAAAAGTGACTAGTGCATTTAGATGTTTCGATTTTGAGGCCTAAAACTTAAGACACTTTTTTAAATGGTCATTTTCAAAAAATGCTGAGCACCCAAGCTCTGAAAATCAGACCCCTTTCTAAGGACACCCCCCCCCCCCCCCCAGGAGGTTTCCAAAATCACTAATCCCATTTGAAAAAGTTGGCGACTGAGATCTCTACCACTTTTTATAGTTGCTTTTGACAGCAGAGTCCTGCTTTAAGCATTTCATATTAAAGGTAGCCTGTCTTCCTAACCCAGGGGCAGAAGTTGCATAAGCTCCCTACAGTATAGCACAGGTGTCCATATCTCCGGGAGATGGCTGCTCCAACATCACATTAAGAAGTCCTGCTTGGTAAATCTGACTAAGTGTTTCATAGTTTATGCATTAAGAGAAATGCCTTTCTATAGGTGAACTTTCAAAACATTCTTTGAGCAAAATTAGCAACGTGTGTCAGCAAGGCATGCCACGCTCCCCAACCTACTCATTCTGGGGCAGTAAAATTAGTACTACCCTGTTAGATTTTTTTTTTTAATTTGTATTTAGAGGACACTGATCACACTTTACCTGCAGTGATTAAAAAGTATTGTCTTTCCCTCATCTTGTGGCAATTCCTTGGAATGATGACCCTGTGCTTTGGATTACTGTTGCACTTACTGGCTATTTTGCCAAAGCACATCTTCCCAGAGAATTTTTACTATATCCAGAACTCCCATCTTAATTATGTAAAGAAGAAACTTCACTAGTCAGCGTCCTACATTAAGCTAATTAACCTGAACGCAGAACCGAGTTCACACGGGCCACTATGTTTCCAAAGACAGGAATCTGAAGCTCTCCAACAGTTGCTTAAGCAGAGGGCATTTTAATAAGAGAAGAATGAGTTAACTTATTGACATGCTGCTGATGTGAGAAAGTACTTAAGGATCACAAGGATTCGTATGACTTGTCTTAGAGCTTTCCTTTTAATTTTGGTTTTATTTTGAGATCCTTGTAGCAACCTGAATGTTTACAATGGGTGCTGGTTTGCTCACAACCCACTTTCAAAAAGCTTTTATTTTAAAAGTGAATATTCTAACACAGTAATATGTGGGTATACGGGTTGTGAAACCAATATTAAAATTCAGTTCAGTGTCAAGAACGAAAATGGTCCTGTTCTAACAATGCGATCTGCAATAATCAGGCATTGCACAGAGCTCTGAAAGGAGGTATGTGGGTCTCAATCCTATTCATACAAATATGCCATACTCAGGGCTAGTCTTCACTGATGGTGGCAAATTCACCAGTCAGTTTGAACTTCCTGCTCAAGTGCTCAGGTCTGTGAAGACCCGCTCAGCTGATCAGGAAGTTCAATCTCTGAACACCACCCCAACAACTGAGTTGAAGGGAGGCCCCTCCTTTAAACTCAAAGTAGTGGATATTCCAGGAGTAGGGAATATTTTAAATAACTTGCTTATCTCCATTGGACTGCTGCCGAAAAGGGAAAGCAGTGTAGACATGCCCTCAGATAAGGTGTCCTGTTGAATTCCACTACAGGTTAACTCTCCTACCTACTTGAAGCTTTTCTTAAGACAAGTTTTTTCTAGTGTGTGTGTGTGTGTGTGTGTGTGTGTGTGTGTGTGTGTGTGTGTGTGTGTGT
>ML685779.1:20957307-20977204 GCA_007922175.1 Pelusios castaneus
TGTGTGTGTGTGTGTGTGTGTGTGTGTGTGTGTGTGTGTGTGTGTGTATACACTCAAGGAGTTGCAATCTGGCCACGGAGCCCAACAGAGAATCCCCCTTATGAAGGGGGCACTCCCTATTCCTTCCCAGCAGCAATGCAGTTGTGCTATGCCATTACCACCTCCCTCTCACAGCACAGGGGCTGAGGCTATGTGCACACGATCAGATTAAAGCGCAACATGGCAATCGCGCTATAAAAAACACGTGACCTTTATTGCGGGAGAGCGCGTACACACGTCGCTCCTTGCAACGCAACAGAATTCTTTGCAATATTTCAGTACAGCGCAGTGAATTCTGGGCACCTATCCCATAGTTCAATTTTCCCTGAATCAGCACTTGGAATCCTGGGATGAAGGAAAGGAACGCAAAGCGCCATGGGTAAAATCTCAGTTTCCCGTGGTGCACTGTGTTCCCCTCGCGCCTATTTTCAACAGTGCAGTGACGCACTACTTGCGAGCAATCACAACTGTGACAGCATGGATCCTGCTCTGATCTCCACTGTCACCTTTAGCATTCTAAATACATCTTGGCTGGTTGCTCAGTACGCAATGAGCTCCGAGTCAGATGAGGACGCTGAGGAGCAGGGGCTGATCGATGCCATGCAGAGCAACAGCACCGCGTTGCTCAGCTCCTTTACCGATTGTCTGCATACGGTGCAACGCTGTTTCTGGTCGCGAGAGACGAACACAGGGTGGTGGGATCGCATTGTTATGCAGCTGAGGGATGATGAGCAGTGGATACAGAACTTTCAAATGCGGAAAGCAACCTTTCTGGAACTGTGTTCAGAGTTGGCCCCTACCCTGCGACGCAAAGACACCAACATGAGGTCAGCCCTAACCGTGGAGAAGCGTGTTGCGATAGCTGTCTGGAAGATGGCGACTCCTGACTGCTACCGCTCGGTTGCAAACCAGTTTGGAGTCGGGAGGTCCACCGTCGGATTAGCCCTCTCACAAGTGTGCCGAGCCATCAGTCGCGTTCTGCTACGGAGGGCGGTGACATTGGGAATGTTCGTGAGATTGTGGACGGCTTTGCTGCCATGGGATTCCCTAACTGCGGGGGAGCCATAGATGGCACACATATCCCGATTTTGGCTCCAGACCATCTCACAACCGAGTACATCAACAGGAAGGGCTACTTCTCCATAGTGCTGCAAGCACTCGTGGATCACAAGGGGCGTTTTACAGACATCAATGCTGGGTGGTTGGGAAAGGTGCATGATGCCTGCATTTTCAGGAACACTGGTCTGTACCGGAAGCTGCAAGGGGCTACCTTCTTCCGAGATCAAAAAATTACTGCGGGAGGTGGAGATGCCCATAGTCATCCTCGGAGACCCAGCATGCCCACTGATGCCATGGCTCATGAAGCCGTACACCGGGAACCTAGATTGCAGCAATTATAGATTGAGCCACTACAGAATGACTGTGGAGTGTGCCTTTGGCCGTTTAAAAGGGCGCTGGAGCTGTTTGTATGGGAGGCTGGACTTGGACAAGGACAACGTCCCTGCTGTAATTGCAGCGTGCTATGTCCTTAATAACATTTGTGAAAATCTGGGAGAAAAGTTTTCCCCGGGGTGGGCTATGGAGGCACAGCGGCTCGAGGCAGCATAGGAACAGCCAGCCACTAGGAGTATTAGGGGGGGCCCAACGAGGAACTGCTCGCATAAGGGAGGCACTCAGGGACCATTTCATTGATGCCCTCCCATAGTTCACTTCAAGGACACATCAAGTGCACCTTATGAGATTTTCACTGTGTACAAATAAAGCCACTCTTCAAAGTTTTTGTTACTATTTTTATTAAGAGATGAAAGGGGGGGGGGGCTGGTGGGAGATGTTACAGGTGGGTGTAGCTGTGGGTCTCTAAAAAAGTTCTGTGAGGGACTGGATGTTGCAGTGTACCAGGGGGACGGGTGGCCTTCAGAGAAATCCTTTGAAGGACTATGGGATGTGGGAGGCAGACACAGCTGAGCTGTGTGGAGTGGAGCCTGCACATTAATCGCCTGGGTCCGCAAAGCAATCATGCTCTTGAGCAGTTCTGTTTGCTCCTTCATGATGCTTATCAGTTCATCCCTGTGTTTCTGCCTTCTCTGTTGGGATTCCTCTCTCCAGGCTCAATTCTCCCTCACGGATACCTCTGTTTTAATCAGCTCCTGAAACATATCCTCCTTGTTTCTTCGAGCATGCCGCCAAATGTTTCTCATGCGGTCAGCTGGGGTAGACACCGGCCTTGTGAAGGTTGAATCTAATAAAAAATAATAATAATAAAGCTATTAACACATAGCCTAGATAACCAATGTAACCTTCCAGTAGCACATTCCACTGGAAGGTACAGGGCCGTCAACATCCTATGCTTCGCTGAAGCTGACAAGGTACGTCCTAATAGAAACCTTACTGTAGGCTAACATTCTGCACAGGGCGCACAGATGGAACCTGATATCTCTCTCCTCAGAATGCCCCTGCCAGCTAGAATACATATCCTACATGCCACCGGATGCAAGCCAAGACCATATGCTGCCAGATTGTGTGCTGCCATGGTTCCCAGTGCTGTGCTTTGGAGCTGGTGAGACCGAGTATCCTTATACGGGAGCGTAGACACATACGCTCTCCCATCTAACCTGAGTAGGAGGCTCTGGAGGTACATCGAGGAAACCTTTAGTGACCTAAATGCAGATGATTTTTTGACAATCACTGCTTGTGTTGATGCACTTCTAATGAATGCAGACTAACACAGCGGGGACCGAGACAGCAAGCATCCCTGCCCCGGACAATGATATTTTAGCAGGATCCATAGCTGCACGAAAGAGAAACTTACCTGAACCCCTCTCTGGCGGGGAGGGCCAGCCCAGAGGCCGGGCGCAGGCCGGGCGTGCTGCGGCAGAGCCGCTGCCCCGGGGGTTGGAGGGAGCAGCGGGGGCTGCCGGGCTGCGCAGGGGTCTCTCACTGCTGCGTGGGGGATGTGACGGCCGCTGCGCGGCTGCGCACTCACGCAGCTTAGAGGGAACACTGGTCATACTGTGCTCACAGGCTGCTACTTGTCTTCCTTGCCCCCCCCCCCTTTTTTTTTTTTGCCTCTGTCTCTGTCCGTGCTTGTCCTCCAGTTTCTGTACGTTCTGACTTGCCCTTCCCACCCCCAATGCCTACTCAAAATAATATTTAAACCAAAAAGTCTTGGGTGGATTCATACATCCCTTTTGTCTTAGGTGAGGACTTATGCTTACAGGTATAATAATTGAAGGATGATTTCACATTTATCAATCTCATTGGGTTTTAACTGAACCCATAACAAGGTTTCACACAGCTCATAACAGGTCCTTGTACTGTCCTCATCATTACAGTGTCTGAGCACCTTCCTAAGGTACATGAAATGGCGTGACTTAACATCAGTCACATATAGATAATTTATTCTCTCCTAAGGGGGAGAATTGTATGCGTAGTAGAGCGGTGTTTCTTGGGGGTTTTGTTTTATTATTTTGTAAATGTACATGCTGCTCTGGGTTTGTTAATGAAGATGGACCAGACCAGAAGGAGGAGGTCGATGAGGCATTCTATGGACAACTAACAGAAGTTTGCAGATCACAGGCCCTGATTCTTATGGGGGATTTCAATTACCTTGACATCTGCTGGGAGAGCAATGCACAGGTAATCCAGGAAGTTTTTGGAGAGTGTTGAGGACAACTTCCTGGTACAAATGCTGGAGGAACCAATTAGGGACTTTGCACCTCTTGACCTACTGCTCCATAAAGAGAGAAAAATTGAGCGGGGAAGTAGAAGTGAATGGCAACCTGGGCAGCAGTGATCACGAGATGGTAGAGATCAGGATCCTGATCAAAGAAAGACAGGAAAGAAGCAGAACACAGACCCTGGACTTCAGAAAAGCAGATTTTGGTTCCTTCAGGGAACTGATAGGCAGGATCCCTTGTGAGGCTAATCTGAAGGAGAAAAACATCCAAGAGAGCTGGCTGTATTTTAAAGACACTCTGCTAAGGGCACAGGAAGATACCATTCTGATGGGCAGAAAGAACAGAAGATATAGAAGGCACCCAGCATGGCTTAGCAGGGAACTCTGCGGGGAGCTGAAACATAAAAGGGAAGCTTACAAGAAGTGGAAGTTTGGACAGATGACAAGGGAGACATATAAAGATATTGCTCTGGCCTGCAGGGATAAAATCAGAAAGGCCAAAGGGCTGTTGGAGCTGCAGAATAACAGGAAGGGGTTCCACAAGTATGTCAGTAACAAGAAGATGATCAGGGATGGCGTAGCTCTCTTACTGAATGGTGCTGGTAGCCTCATGGTGGATGATGCAAAAAAGGCTGAAGTACTCTGCTTTTTTTTAGCCTCAGTCTTCACAGGGAGGGTCAGCTCCCCGACTACTACACTGGGAAACACAGAATGGGGAGAATGAGAGTGGCCCTCGGTGATGGAAGGTCAGGCTAGGGACTACTTAGCAAAGTTCGTTGTGCACAAGTCTATGGGGCCAGATGGACTGCATCCACGGGTGCTGAGGGAGTTGACCGATGTGATTGCAGAGCCACTGGCCATTATCTTTGAAAACTCACGGCGAACGGGGGAAGGCCTGGATGACTGAAGAAAGGCGAACATAGTACCTATCTTCAAGAAAGGGAAAAAAGAGGATCTGGGGAACAGACCAATCAGCATCACCTCACTCCCTGGAAAAATCATGGAGCAGATCCTCAAAGATTCCATTCTGAAACGCTTGGAGGAAACTAGAATGATCAGGAGCAGTCGGCAGGGATTCACAAAGGGTAAATTGTGCCTGACCAACCTGATTGCCACCGTCAACGTAATATATCTCAACTTGAGCAAAGCTTTTGATGCAGTTTCCCACAGCATTTTTGTCAGCAAGTTAAGGAGGTATGGGTTGGATGAATGGACCGTAAGGTGGATAGAAAACTTGGCTAGATCATCGGGCTCAGCGGGTAGGAATTAATGGCTCAACGTCTAGTTGGCAACCAGTGATGAGTGGACTGCCCCAGGGGTTGGTCCTGGGGCTAGTTCTGTTCTATATCTTCATTAATTATCTGGATGATGGGATAGATTGCATGCTCAGTAAATTTATGGGTGAATGGTAGACATGCTCGAGGTCAGGGATAGGATTCGGAGAGACCTAGACAAATTGGAGCATTGGGCCAAAAGAAATCTCATGAGATTCAGCAAGGGTAAGTACGAAGTCCTGCACTTAGGATGGAAAAATCTCATGTACTGCTACAGGCTGGGGACTGATCAGCTAAGTAGCAGCACTGTAGAAAAGGACCTGGGGGTTATGGTGGAAGGGAAGCTGGATATGAGTCAACAGTGTGCCCTTGTTGCCAAGAAGGCCAATGGTATATTGGGCTGCATCAACAGGAGTGTTGCAAGCAGATCGAGGGAAATGATTATTCCCTTCTATTTGACACTGGTAAGGCCCCATACTGTGTCCAATTTTGGGCTCCCTACTACAGAAAGGATGTTGACAAGTTAGAAAGAGTCCAGCAGAGGGCAATGAAAATGATTAGGGGGGTAGGGTACATGACTTACAAGGAGAGAGTGAAGGAACTAAGCTTATTTAGTCTGCAGAAGAGAAGACTATGGGGGGGATTTGATAACAGCCTTCAACTGCTTGAAGGAGTGTTCCAAAGAGGAGAGAGCTAGGCTGTTCTCAGTAGTAACAGAGGACAGAACAAGGAGCAATGGTTTCAAGTTGCACTTGCAGAGGTCGAGGTTGGATATTAGTAAGAACTTTCTCATTAGGAGGGTGGTGAAGTATTAGAATGAGTTACCTGTGAAGGTGGTGGAATTTCCATCTTTGGAAACATTTTAAGGCCCGGTTAGACAAACCCCTGGCTGGGATGATTTAGTGGGAGTGGTTCTGCTTTTAGCAGGAGGTTGGACTAGATGACCTTATGAGGTCCCTTCCAACCCTAAGATTCTGTGATTCTATGATCCTATGGTCCATAGATTCGGAGGCCAAAAAAACCTTGTTAGACCTCCCAAGTAACATAGAACTCCAAAATAATTCCTAGGGCATATCTTTTAGGAAAAACGTCCAATCTTGATTTTAAAATGGTCAGTGAAGGAAAATCCACCATGGCACTTGGTAAATTATTCCAATGGTTAATTAGGCCTATCATTAAAAATGTATGTCTTATTTTTACTGTGAATTAGTCTAGCTTCAACTTCCAGCCATTGGATCATGTTATACCTTTCTCTGCTAGATTGAAGAGCCCATTATTAAATATTTGCTCCCCATGGGGATACTTGTAGACTGTAATCAAGTCATCTTTTAACTCTCTCTTTTTTTAAACTAACTAGAGAGACTCAAAGAGCTCAATCATTGTAATACATGTTGGATAATGCCTTATAATGATAGGCCAAAAAAAGTGCACCTTGCTCTTGCAAAGGAAAGTGACGAGTTTCGTGACGATTCTGAGCTCCTGAGAAAATCTGTTATGACCCAGAAGAAAGCTATGTCCTATGCATATGAACTTTACACTTCTGATAGAAAATGCCATTGTGCTAGAGGATTAAAGCTGTTGCCCACAGTGTTCTTTTTGGAGCTGAAGATATGCTCATGCCATTGAATTTCCTGTGAAGATAAGGGTTGAGACTTAACTTGATTCTGTATTCTATGGGAAGCCAGAGTAGGGAACAAAGGACGTGCATAATCATGGTACCCTGAGTGCTGTCACTTTCTGAGTTAGTTGGAGTTTGCTAAGGAGTGATGGCTGGTAGTGTTTGCTCTAGTCCAGATGAAGGATGACAAAGGTACATGTAACCAAGGTTGGGGCAAGGTTGGCTCTCCGCTGGTGAGCAGCCTCGGGGCTAACTCCCAGTCCCTGGGAGGGCGATCAGGGTCCCTGGGGGGTGGCATAGGCTAGCTTGCTGCCACGCTCCCCTCCAACAAGTGGGGGGGGGAGGCAGGGGCCCTGCCTAGGCCGATTGGCCCTCGGCCCCGCTCCCCCCAAGGGACGGCCCTGGCTGGGGATGGTTTATTTGTTTTGATTTTTTTAGAATAAAATCACAGTAAATGTTGGGGTCCTCCCAAGTTTTCCTATTAAACAATAACTAATTTTTGGAATATAGCTTTTTGGAAACCAGTCAGCAAATATAGCTGACTGCTGTTGAGAAATTCAGTCTAACAATAATGCAGACAGCGGTATTTAAAGGAAATTGGTTGTTATGGTTCTCACATCAATGTTCCCTCCTCTGGATAGGCTGTAATGTCACTCCCAGCTGAACATATGGTATCGGTCAAGCGTATAATCTACCTGGGAGTCCTGGTGTCCCTACAAACAGTTTACCTCCTCCCTGTTTTCTTTAAGGACATATCAGTATGCACTTGAGATAATTAAAATCAACATTCTTTCAATTTCACCCCTTATAAAACGTCTGGGAGATTTTTATTCAGCATGAAGCGTGACCCTGGTTCAGTCCAACCCAGACTGATATCTTGTTCCTAATCTATCCATTTGGGTATAAAAATCAAACCTCTCAATGCATTCTATACTCAGCTGCTCTCACTGAGGCTGAAACTGCTGTGGAGTGTGAAAAGCATCAGTAAGTGGCAGGGATAGATTTACCGAAATGCTAATGTCACTAAGAGCATGAGTCAGAGTGATCAGGTTTCTCTGCTACAGTTCAGAGTACAGTTCTTTTGAACTCAGCTTCAGCACTGGAGCTGAGACTCATTTCAGTTCAGAGCTGAAGTTGCTGTGGTGGAAATTTTTTTTTTTTTAAAAAAAGGTATTTCAAAATTGTCTTCAGCTTCTTTCTTGAAAATAAATACTGATTGTGTTTCTACCATGCTCAGGTACTTCAGGGATAAACACTTATGTAATTAAGCACTAGTCAAGGATGAAACAAGAAACCGACTGTGATGTTTGTTTGTTTTTTTTTAAACTACTGTCACAAAAAAAACTCATTTGCTTATTCCCAGCAATACACGTGTTTATGGAAAGATTCAACTCTGTGACCTTTCTTGTAGCTCTCCGCAGCATAGGAATCATACTGCTCTATGGGAAAGCCAGCCTTTGCTATAAGAAAACACATAAGCCTAACAAATCAGAGATCATTGAATTAGATCCAAGATTCCCCCTCTGCACAGGATGCTGGAGATGGAGGGCCTCAGCCACCGTGCAGTCACTTTGGGTTGAAAGTACATACCCATAAGCAGTCAAGTCACGGCTCAGTTTATCATTGATGCTAAATTCCCAATCTCTGCTTGGTTAGGTGTTTCCATCTTACGCCGGAACCCAAGCCTGCCCATCAGCTCTGCCAGCCCTGGCCTGGGCCGAGCCAGGAACCCGAGCCCGCCCACTGGCCCCGGCCTCAACCACGAGGTCATCCGCCAGCAGGAGCTGGCCCCGGCCGAGGCTCCGTCTGGGAGCCAGCCAGCTGGGGACTCCAGACTCCCGCCAGGGCTTGGCTACCACTGGGAGTCCAGCCGGCCCCAGGAAGGGACCGTGAGTGGGCGCCTGCTGGCACCACCCAGCCTGGTCCAGCCCCACTCACCCACCTCCCCCTGTGGACCAGCTAGCCAACTGCTCTGCCCTGGGGGCGGGGAGGGCCAGCCCAGAGGCCAGGCAAAATGCTCTCGCTCCTCCCGTTTGCCTTTGGCTCGCTGCTGAAGGCAGTGGGGCGCAGGGCAAAGCATGGCCGTGGGGGGGGGGGCGCGGTGTGGGCCCCACACTGCCCCACTGGGAGTGGGACAGCGCAGGGCCCAAGTAACCATGGACCCCAGGGCAATCACCCCGTTCACCCACCCCCCCAAGGATATCCCTGTCCCCAACTAAACCAAACCAAACAGCGTCCTGCTCTTATTCACTTGCTAAAACAGAGTAGAGTGATCCTGTCACTCTTAATGTGGAAGAAGAGAAGATTAGTAGGAAAATTAATTTCAATTTCAAGCCTCCAAAAACTTATTACCAATAGGGGCATAATAACATAGTTGGGCATGTTTAAATGTTAATCTTTTAAAAATTCCAAGTAACACTTGTGCAGCGTTGGGGCTATAACTGAATTCCTGCTGCTCTTGAGATGACGACACATTGGTCCTGAGCTAAAGCAGTTTTGTGCTATTCCTGTTTAAAGGACAATACCATACCAATCATTTTACACTTTGCTTTCTCAATAGTGCACTTATTTCGTTTGAATGTAAGTCACACAGGCAAAAAAGGCATTAATAGAGTAGTGTCGGAACTGCTAGGTGATAAACCAAAGTGGTTCCACTGCAAATTAAATTGCTTACTTTATTGCTAAACAAATATTGAAGCAGCTTTACATTGTAACATGCAGTGGATCATCTTGAAATAACACTAAACCAACTATCCAACAGAAAGAACTGAGACGTAACATGTTCTTTTCGCTGCTGTAGGAATTGATCTCTATGGTCTGTTTCCTCATTTGCACAAGGTGGTGATGAGACCACACACACCTCTTGCGTAGTTGTTGGGCTCCTGTGCCATGGAAAAAGCGTGAAGGATTTTCCCTATCTCTGAATGTTGACTCTTTGTGAAATGTGAAAGCATGGAGTGCAGAAGAGTCCGATTCACGCATATTAATCATGCACTATGTCAAGGAAACTATAACTTTCAGATGCTTTTATTCATCTCACACTGTTAGATAATGGTTCTGCATATATTAATGTTTAAATGTTTTATAGCTACAATCAAAAATATATTTAAATAAAGCTAAGAGTCTGACAAAACATGTAAGCAAAGAAATTCAATGTTCAGGCAGAAAGTCAGTACAAGATTTTTGCAGGGATTGCAAGTGGCTGAGTAGCCCACCATTCATTGCCGTTAAATATGCTGCATTATCTATTCACAAAGTAGCAGATTCAGAATAGTGTTTAAAACTTGGGTTTGGAGGTTTAAATAAAATCTTTTCTGACTAAATGGGAATGTAGTTGCAAGATTACATTTTAAATAAAATTGAGTCCTGTCCTGGAAAGTGTGTAAAAGATATAGAAGCAAATGAACATTTATCTGGTAGGTCATAATTATAGATCATTATGTAAATATGTTTTTGATTGTTTTGTCTGTGCCTTATTGTCCAATAAATCACACCCATCCCAAGGGACTTGGAAAGCACTAGAAATATCAAAGCACCTTTAAAATGTTTTGTTTGTATTTAATTTTTTGATTTCATGCAGAATAATGACTTTGCCACCAATTTGAGATGACAATGAAACCATGAACACACCAGTAAGTATCTCACATTTCTGCATGAGAAAATCACACATGAATAACTCCACATTCATTGGACTCATAGATTATAAAGCCAGAAGGGACTCTTGCGATCATCTAGTGTGACTTCCTGTGTTATAGTAATCTGCATGGAATTTGGAGGGAAGAGCATAGGTTGCAAGTGGGAAGAGTTTAGAGGAAGCCCGAGAGAGCTAGTCTATAGGCATATGTCTTGAATGCTAGTTGCAATTGCAACATCTCTGTAAATAGTTCTCTTAATAAATAACCTGCTTAATTTTACAAGCATGGAGTCCTCTCGCATTATGACTCAGCATGTGGTTCAGAAAACATAGTGGAAGCAATCACTTTAGTTAGAACCACATCAAGGAAGAGAGTGTCACTTAAGCCTTGTCTACATTAGTGTTTTGTTAATGAAGTAATGCCAATGATCAAAAAGTGCTATAATTATGTCGCCTGTGCATGTTCACACAATGCTCCTTTTATCTGCAAAGCACATTCACAGCTGGTGCTCTAGCATCAACAATGAGAGAAATGCACTGAGGGTTAGGTGATCAACCTTCTAATGTGTGAAAACTAGACAGTTAGTGCCAGAAGCCACACTGTCCCCTGCACTGCCTCCTCCTCCAAGGCCCTCTCCCTTCTCTTGAGGACCTCCCACTCCTTCTCCTGCCCCAGTTGCTGGTTGTTTTCACCTCCCTCTCCATGTGAGCTGAGCAGGTCTCTAGGGGTAGGGGTGAGTGACTAGGGCAGGATGGGGGAGGGAGAGCCATTCTCTGTTTCTGCAAGGATGTGACTGGTGTGGGATGGAAGAGGGGGAGCTGCATTCCAGGGTATGGGGATAGTGCTTCCCCTTCCCCATATTCCTCATTGCCATCCTTAACTATTAACCGTGTTTGGCTACAAAGGACTGTGACTCTTGGAAATGTGCATGAAATAGTGGATGGCTTTACAGGAGTGGGATTTCCTAACTGTAGTTGTGTGATAGCTGCCATGCCTATCCCAATTTTGGCTCCAGATCATCTTGTGATGGAATAGGCCAAGAGCTGAGCCTTGGAGAAACCCACTTGAGAAACACTTCCATTCAATGATGGTCCCCTCTTTTCATTTACAATTTGAGGCCTATCCAATGGCCAGTTAATGTGTGATATGTTGATTTTGTTTTTTCTAGATTTTATCCAAAAAGGAATGAGGTACCAAGTCAAATGTCTTACAGAAGTCTAAGTTTATTACATCATCAGCATTATCTTTATCAACCAAGCTTGTAATCTTATTAAAATATATCTATATTTAGTTAATTTGAAATGATTTACTTTTCAAAAAACCCCTGTTGAGTGGGTTCCTTTAATTCTTTATTAATCAAGTCTTGTATTGTTTCACTACTTTGCCTGGGATTGGTGTGAAGCTGCTAGACCTATAAATACCAGAGTTCCTTTTACTTGTTTAAAGTATTTAAAAATTAGCTTTCTTCCAACCCTCTGAAACTTCCCCAGAATTCCATGACTTATTGCACAACATTAATGGTCCTGAGAACTCCTTGGTCAGCTCTTGTAAAATTCTTGAATGCAAGTTATCCAGAGCTACTAATCTGAAAAATGTCTAACTGTAATAGCTGCTGTTCAACATCCTTCTTCATTCTGTTGGAAAGGGAATTATTTCATCATCATTGATTTAAATACATTGTCTGGATTTCTCCAAAATACAGAACAGGAATATTTATTGGACAATTCTGCCTTTTGTACATTATCATTGGCAGGTCTACCATGTCCATCTTGCAATGGACCAATATCCTTGTTAGGATTCCTTTTGTTCCTAATGTAACCCTTATGCCTAGCTGAGCATCTCTCTTTAAGGATCTCTTGGGGCTGGGTTACTTGTTATTAGGCAGATTTAGCTATCAAGAGTCAGAAATTTCTGGAAATTGGGAGTGGTAGCTATGAGCATGCATGCTGCACAAGGTGTTTTGCTGCTGGTATGGTCAGATGCCATGAAAGCAGCAGCCACAAGAGTTGCATGAGAAGAGCCCATATGCTCAGTGTGTGACTGGGAGAAACTGAACCAGGAGTGGACAGCAAGATATTTTCTCCCCACTCTGGAGCATTTTGTGGCAGAGTTTGTGCATATGTATATGTGACTGAGTGCTGGTTAACCAGTAAGCTGACCGGATGGTGCTGGTTCCAGAGGAGAAAGAAAAGTCTGCATGCATTTCTACTAAAGATTCCTGCAACCAAGGAAGAAGAAGGAGCTGCTTTTTTCAATTCAAGCCTTTGAACTTGAACAGAGACAGAACTGAGATTTGGGTGAACTACACCTAAATTTTGGGAACTCTTGGGTTTCTCTTTCACAGTGTTTCTGCGGGGATTGTTATGTTTAAATTCATTTTGTTTTCTTAGGATAAGATTTATTAAGTTAGTAGTTAATAAAGTTCACTGTCATGTTTGCTTTGTGCAATATTTTAATCTGGGGAAGGTACTCTAAGCAATCTTGACTGTGAGTCCTTTAAAGACTGAATCCTGGGCTCCAGTTGCTTCTCCATGGGAGTTGGGATCCATTTCTTTTAAGGCACTGGAGAGGGGGCAATTGAATGAATTCCAACCCACCAGAAGGTTACACCAATATACTTTAGAAGTTCCTTCTTATTGTCATCAATCCAACTGACCACAGATTTCTCCTTCAGTTCTTTTTCCTTATCAATTTTATAAAATCCTAACTTCTAATTTATAGTCTTTGCTGTGACCTTTCCCTTTTTTCTACATTTATGTGATTTATTTTTTATATCTGCTTTCACTCTTTCTCACAGATTTTTTTTTAACCTACATAATCTTCTTTCTCAATTGTAACTTTCTAGGCATCTAGTAAAATGTTCTTAAACAGTTCCAAATTATCTTTCAGAGTTTCCTGTTTAAATTCTTTGTTTCAGCTGAACTGGCTCATAATTGTTTTCAGCTTTGTGAAATTGGCCTTTTTAAAGTACAAAGTATATATATTACTGATCTGGACTTTCTTCTGTTTACGACAGCTATAGTCAAGTCATGATCACTTGCACTAAGCGATGATTAATTTTTAGTCATTCCTATTTATCTGTCAAGATAGGGATCTAATAGGGAATCCCTCCATGTGCTTTTTGAGTTAGGAGATTGCACTCCTAAGGATGATCTTGCTAAGGCACTAGAGTGGGATTCAAAATCAGGGTTCAGGATCTGGGGCGATGCCAGAAACTTCCTGTGTGACTTTGGAAAGATCCCTTAGTCTTTGATACTGTGAAGACTTGCTCCTCTGGGACTATTTATGTTTTACAGTTAAGTATATGCCTCAGTCTTTGCAGAATGAGGGCCTTCATTTTTCTGGAGCAGATTCTCAACTGTAGTAAATTAGAGGAATGCGAGCACGGTGAGTGGAGTTATTCTGATTAACTATTTGAAAATCTCTACTTTTTGTCTGAAAAATGGGGAGGATATTTCCTTGCCTTTCAGGGTGCTATGGGGATATTCCCATAAAGGGAACATCTGGAGAAGCACAATGAAAATAAATGTGGTGTTCTGTGTGCAATTACAGCTTTGATGCATTACTGTAAAATATGCCTTTTTCTCACTGTTGTGGCAAATGCATGATTCAGCAATGAACCAGGCCATAGTGAGTTGTGCCTGCTGAAAAAGGGTAATCCACCTAGGGAAAACGTTCTAGGTGGTTGTTTGGGGCAGCAGTTCTCAACCACTGTATGGAGACACAAAGCTGTGTTGCGAAAAGGTGGTAGGTCAGCTGGGAGCCAGCTCCTGCTGCTCTCAACAGCCCGCTCCTGCTGCATAACACAGGCACCAGCCAGGGCCAGATGAGCATAGGGACTTAGGGGCTACAACACAGAGATCCTGGACTGGGGCGGGGGCACCACTTGCTCCACAAAAATAACCCTAGCCCCATCGAGCCAGAACGCGAGGGCACCATCCTGGAGCACTGCATCCTCCAGATTGCCACAGCCTCCCAAGCGCTCCCAGCCCAAGCACCATCACCACCGGCAGATTGTAGTGTGTCACACAAGGGAACATCATCTCTCAGGTGTGTTGCGATGAAAAAAAAAAGGTTGAGAACCACGGGTTTGGGGTATCGAGGCAGGAGACAACATTTCAAATGGTGCCACCATTTTCCACAGGCATGGGCCATATAAGCCAATAGCTCACTCCTGAGAGTAAGCAGGGATGCTAGGGTCATCTCTTGCATGCGAACGGTTTCAAACTGGATCCTTATGCTGCTAACCTGTGTGCAGCTTTGGCCTCAGCACAAGTGATTGCCAATTCGTATGGGAACGTTTCCTACATTGGTGAATAAAACAAAGCAGCTCTGTCAAGGAATCTCCAACACTGGATTGTCCAGTGCCTCCAGGAAAATTTCATAGAGATCTCTCTGGAGGATTCCTGTGAAATTTTGCTGTGCATTAACACATTTCTCCAATGTACTGCCTAGTTGAATAGAAGGGAAGCACATGCAAACACAGCACTCTTGTGCATTTTTTATCCCTTTAAGCAGCTGTATCATGCAACAAAGCAAAGGACAGCTGTACTTCATTTGAGCGGCGTCAGCTCAAAAAAAATCATTTACCCAGCTCCCCTTTCTTGCATCTCACACGCCAGGGCTGGAACTGGCTCAGATCCTTAAGGGATCAAGAAGAAGATCTGGCTTTGCATGTCAGCAAACGATTCGGTCCTCAGCTCCGCATTGTCCTCTAACACAACCTCCTTGTTCGCAACTTCTTTGTCAGGGTTGAGTCTGGTGTCTGCTGCCTCCAGGCCTATGGCAGTATCCATGGGTCTCTTCGGAGATGGCGGTGGGATTGCAGCTGAAGACAGCTTCCAGCTTCTTATACAAATAGCAGATCTTTGGTTCTGCACCAGAGTGACAGTAGACTCCTTAGCCTTTTGATGTCCCTGACACAGCTCCTTTGATATTCCCTTGGCTTTGCTGCATTCATAGTCCTTCTCTGCCATTAAACAAGAAATTTGACTGTACATATTAAAGTTTCTTCAGTTGGAGGACAGCTGGGCCTGCACAGCTTCCTTTCCCCAAATATCGATCAGATCCAGACGGTCCAGAGTGCTCTAAGTAGGAGAGCATTTGGCATGTGGCGCTGCCAAAGTCAGCTAGAAAGATGAGACATTAAGGGGCTTGCTGAGTGGAAAGGGGGACCGAGTCAATTGTGTTCAGAAGAAATGAGTTTGTACAGAGAAGTCTGTAATGTTGTGGAAGGAAGCACTGAAGCTGTTTCCTAAAGTGCTGGATTGGAATGGCAGGGTTAACTGAATAGCAATATTAGAGAAGTGTTCTATTCAGGACTAGAAGGGATCTCTTGGTTCATCAAGTCCAATTGCTGGGTTTGATTTAAGTTCAGCTGATTATCCATTGTATCAGGTTGTGTCATTGTACACACTTCAGGAGGGAATGCCAAAACAGCAGCAGTAGGATTTCACAGAGTAGTCAATGAGACACAACACAGCATGATGGGGAGCTTTAAAAAAAAAAAACAAAACTAGAAGTACAACTAAAGCAATTTACAAAGCTGCAAAGTTTTTGGCTTAAATTCATTACTTATTTGTTTGCAATGAACATTTTTAATCCTCCATTGCTTCTCCCCATTTTCTTTCTAAAAACACCAAAAGCAAAGGAGGCCAGAGATAGATTAATCACTTTCCAAAGTTCCTTTTTAAATTGAAACCGTGTTTGAGATACACTAGCATAAAAAAGTGTCATCAGAAGAATTATTGAAAAGGGATCCATTTTTACTTTTTAAAAATCTGTAAAGGAACTTGCTCTGGGGCTTCTATATTGATCACTCTCATCATAGCTTAAGTGGCTATTTTCTAGGATGCCTTTTGCTGCTGCTGTTTTATCTTATGGTGATTTTTTTTTTTCTCCTTCCCACAGGATCCAGGAGAAATTGTCTTCCTGTATTCATTGCATCTATTTGCCATGGAAATGTTTGTGATGATTAAACTAAGCACTTCGGCTGCTTCAGCAGCAAAGGAACAGGAAATGGAACAAAGTAAATCTTGATTTAAACATATTATTATTGCTTTATTATTAGTTTTACAGAAGCACCTAGAGGCCTCAATCAAGATTTATGGTCCTATTTTGCTGGACACTATGCATATAAGTATGGCGGTTCTGTCCTGAAAACCTTGCAGTGTATGTGGAAAACCAAATACAACAGATGTATGCAACTAGCAGATGGAAGTAGCACAAAGTAACAGTAAGACAGTTGTTAGTGTAATAAGCAGCAATAACAAAGCAACACACCACCTGTCACACCATTATCAAATGGTTTGTAGGCCTCACAGATATGATGGAGAAATCCTGGCCTTATTGAAGTCAATGTGAGCATTGCCATTGACTGCCATGGTTTAGGATTTCACCTGCTGTTTGCTGAAAAGGAACAAGATCAGAAAGACAAATATATCAGTTAAGATCTCCAGCATGAAAGCTCCTCTTTAAAGTTGAATAATAAATCCCTGAATGTGGGATGTAATACTGAGAAAGCTTGATGGACTTTTAACCATAGTGATGTGAAGAGCGCCAGTTTCATGTTGTATATTGCTATGAACTGGTTGAGATTTTGTTATGGGCCAAGCTAAAACCCAGCTAATTGACATTGAAGGGTATGAGTGTGCCTTTCAATTATTAAAGCTAAGGCCTATATCTTGCATGTCATAACAGCATAATTAGGCCATAGCCATTGTACTATTGACACAGATGGCAACAGCGGGTAGATTGACAAGCATTCTTCAATTGATCTAGCTGCATGTGTCCTGGGACTAAGCATAGCTATGGCATTAAGCGAGTGTGGATTTTTCATACTACTGAGGTCGTTTGCTATGTAGACATATATTTTATGGGTAGACCAGGTATAAGCTAATCATGAACCCACCTAAAACAAAAGCTCCCCCCCCCCCCCACCGGGAATTTTAACCTGATTGGGTGGAGGGGATTTTGCTGAGTATTACTTAGGGTAAATTTTGTGTGTGTGCAAGAGAAGGAAGAAAAGAAATTGAGGCCTTGTCCACATTAGCATGTATGCTGGCAAAACTTTTGTCACTCAGGGTTATAAAGAAAACACACCACCAAATGGCATAGGCAATGGCGTGGACAGTGCTGTGTCGATGGGAGAGAGCTCTCCTGTTGACATAATCCAGTGACACAAGTGATCTTCCAGCATCGCATCTGTATCAGTGCACCGGTGCTGTTGTAAGTTTAAAGTGCAGAGACTGAGGCAACAAGCAAGAAAGTCAAGCAGCAGCCTGTGAGCATGGGTATGACACTGGAAAACAATAGAAAGGTGTTGGGTTTTTTTTAATCTGGTGCTAGCTAGAGATGCATGGAGTTTTAAACTCCTAACCTTGCTTTGGATACTCTCTAGCTGCAGGCCTTTCCTCCACTGGGGCCCTAGGATACCTAAACACAATCGAGTTGCTGAGCTTTTCAAGCTCACAGACGGCAGAATCAGGAAACGGCTTCTCCAGCTGCCATTGTAACTGATGACCTGGAAATGGAATGCTTTCAAAATCTGCTATCCCAGTTGTTATTTCTCATGATTATTTCCATCACTCTACTGGTCCTGTCTGTGACTAAGTGTGTACTAACTCTGTGTGCATGGATGGGTAATATTTTTTTTTTTAAATTCTTCCTTCAGCTCCACATTTTAGGTAGAAAATTGATATTATACTCAGTTAATTTTCAGAACTAAGATTTCAGTGCTCCCTAATTTTAAAGGAAGTGGAGCACTTATCAAACTGTTGCATAGTAGAATCTTATTCTAACCCTTCCTTCTATCCCTTGGAAGATGGGAACTAGGCCATAAGCTGTCATAACTGTGTGATGGATTCATAGAGGTTCTTTACAATTTTTCATAGGAAACATGATTCCTTCCAAATGAGTGCTACATTTGTGAAGTCTGGCATGAACAAGCTGTTCACTTTTTATTATAACTCATTTTAACTCCTATGTAAGTGATAAATATTATTATAGTCTACACATGTGTTCACACACTTTGTGATTAGGAAACTTTCTGTTCCTATTGATTACACATCATTTTAAAGGAGAAAATAGCCTATGTCTGCCTAGTTAGATTAACAGATTGTTGTAGCCTTGTTGGTCCCACGATATTAGAGATATACGGTGAGTAAGATAATATCTTTTATTGGATCCACTTCTGTTGCTGAGAGGGAGACAAGATTTTGAGTGACACAGACCTCTTCTTCAGTTCTGCGAAATTAATCAGCATGTCACAGCTAAATAGGAGGTGGAACAGATTGTTTCATATAAGTAATTAATACATATTTCAAGGGACCCTTCAAGGTGAAGTGGCCCATTAACACCTCTCCAGTAATCGAAAGAAAGAATGTGGGGGGAAAGTATCTGGGCAGGAGGGGGGTTGTTGTTAGAGGGTTATAGTTCGTTATAATATGCCATAAATATAGTGTCTCTCTTCAGTCAATGATTTGTAGTGTCCAGCAGAGTTATGTATGTCAGCTCCCAGGCTCATCTTTCAGAAGTGTTGTGCAGGTTTTTTTTGAGGATGAGGACTGATTAGTCAGAGACAGAGCGAAGACTTTGTGTTCACCCAGGTGATGTGGAGTTCTTGTCTTTTATCATTTTCCAGTGTGAGTTCATTCATGAGGGCAGTGGTAGCCTGGTTTCACCCACATTGTTGCTGTGAGCACAATTAGTGTACTGGATCAGGTGTATCCTGTGTTGTAATAGGCATATGTAGGACCCATAGATCTTACAGGTGTGTTGTAGGGGTGATCGTTATAGCAATGGAGATATGTCTCTTGGTTTTGTATCTTTTGTTCTGGCAGTATCCGGTGCCACTTTAAGTTGGTGTGGCCTGGTCTGTGAGGAGCTTGTGTCTGCTGATGAGCTTGGAGAGGCTGGGGGCATTCGGAAGCTGGAAGTGGAGTTTCAGAAAAGATTTTTTTTCAAATGTAGTCCCCATCCACTATGGGTTGTAGTTGTTTGATGATATCCTGTATGGGTTCCAGTGTGAGGTGGTAGGGGACAACTAGGGGTGTTTGGTTGGAGGGAGTTTTATTTCCGAATTGGTGCAGGTTCTCTCTGTGTATTTCGGTGGCCCATCTCAACAACACAGACCACAACATATGTTTACAACAATCTATAACCCACTAACAACCCCTTCATATGCTTTCCCTCCACCCTTTCCTCCCTACGACTAGAGAGGTATTAATGGGCCATTTCACCTTGAATTGTCCTTTGAAATATGCATTAATAACTTACGTTAAAATCTCTGCTACACCCTGTATTTAACAATGACACTCTAATTAATTTCCCAGACCTGAAGAAGAACTCTGTATGAGTTCCAAAGTTTGGCTATGTACACACGATCACTTTATTGCGCGGTAAGGCTCCTTACCACGCAATAAAGCAAATAGCGTACACACGATCAATTTCTCTGTTGCGCGGCAACACCCTCTTGCCGCGCAGCAGTTAAACCACTCAAAACGAGAGTGGTAGCATTATCGCAGAACAGCTGTTCTGCGGTAATGCTCGTGTGTACTCATTTTGCGCAATAGACAGCCTCCGGAAATGTCCCAGAGTGCCAATCGAGGCCACTCTGGGACATTGGAGCTGTCAAATATGTCAATTTCACTGCTCT
>ML685779.1:20982204-21012410 GCA_007922175.1 Pelusios castaneus
TGTGTGTACACAAGAAAGCGCTATATTTATAGCGCTTTCCTTGTCCCGCAATAACTTATTGCGGGACAAGTGTTCTCCTGTGTACATAGCCTTTGTCTCTCTTACCAACAGAAGTAGGTCCAATAAAAGATATTATCTCACCCACCGTGTCTCTTTAATTGAATTCATAATTTTTTTCAGTTTTCCTTCTCCTTCCCTTCCTTTCTTCTTGAGTGTGTATTTTACACAATGGTGTTTGATTCAGTTGGAGGTAAACTTAAGAAGCAACATGTGCTATTGCTTGATATGCAACGGTAATCCTTTTATAATAAACTACCATGAAATATCAAGTAAAAAAAAACATAAAAGGTTAAGATTCTAGCAAAATATTTTTTCTGTAACTTTAAGGGGAAATTAAGCCTTACTAACTAGTTATAAGGGGCTTTTCTTTTCTAAACATAACTGAAATTATTAGGGTCCTGATCCAAAGCCTATTGAAGTAATGGAAATACTCCAATTTGATTTCAAACCTTACACTTCTCTAGTTATGATTGCCAGCACAGGTAGACAGATTCATACTAGCTTTGCTCAAAATTGGCAATATGGACATTGTGGCATGGGCAACAGCTTGAGCTAGCCATCCAAGCTTGGACCTAGAAGACCAGTCATGGTTGCATAGTTCAACTAGCTCAAGCTGCCGCCTGTTCTGCAGTGTTCACACTGCTATTTTTAGTGCACCAGTTTCACAAAGCTAGCATGTGTCTCTCTCTCTGTGTGTGTCTGCACTGGGATTCATTCCTCCCAGCTTCAAGGTAAACATATCCTTAGAGACCAGGTTGAGTCCTAATGTGGGGAGCACAGAATTCTAAGTATACTTAGTGTGGGATTTGTTACAGCTTCCCCTGAAGTATCTGGAAAGTGTCATAGACAGGACACTGGACTAGATGGACTTTGGAGGTGATCCAGTCTGGAGTATCTTATGTTCCTATTATTGTATATTTTTAAAGAAAGAAACTAATCATGTTACGACGCTTATGAAAATCCAGTGCTGAACAGAACTTTTGTATGTATCTTGCTAGGGCTGAAGAAAAGACACATAACTTATAGACATTAAAGTGGAAAACAGGAAAAGAAAACAAGGGGAAGTTGAAAATCAAGGGAAGCAAATGGTTACCAGTTAGCTTCTGCATATAAAGTTGTTGATTTTTACCTATAAGATCCTAAATCTATTGAAGCTGAAGCTTCATTAAAATAGCAGGGAGCTGTCAGTAGGGCATTTCCACTGAGGTCTCCTCCCTTTGAGAATTTGCTCCCCCAAATCTTAATGTAAAATAGCCCATATTGGCTGAGCTTCAGGGCCTGTTGCAAGGCTCATCCATTTTCCTGGGCTTCTTGAATAGTAGAGAGTATACAATGAAGGGTGCAGTATCTTCAGTGGAAGGGGGTATTAACTTGTTTTGTTATTACTTGATTACATCAAGCTATTTTTAAGGTGTGAGGCTTATTGGGGTGTTCTATGTGTTATGTAGCTTTGTATGTGATTGGCAGGGTGCCAAGAGAGCTTCAGCTTTTTTTTTTTTTTTTTTTTTTTTAGAAATTGAAATAAAAAACTTTGAACAATATATATCCCATTTCAGCTCAGTTCAGTCATCTTCAGGATATTGCCATCTTTATAAGGAAACTCCACCAAATCTTTACTATAAACATTTTTCAGTTAATCTCTGAATTGTTTTCATTGATTTCCTATTGGAGAGTCAAATGCAGTTATCAGGAGCAATACAGGAATTCACAACTTCACAACATTTGTGGACAGAATAATTATTTATAATTCTTGTTTTTTGTAATGATAGTTAGAACTACCCACTCTCTGTCCAATGTGGGTAACTAAGTCGTGCCTGTCTAAAATTTCTCTAGAGTTTCTATTGGAGAAGTCATTCACCTCTTTTAAAATTTCCCCCAAAGTGCATTGTATCATTTTTGATATTACAAATATCAATGTGTCCAGGCAGTATAGGGACCTCATTGTATTACACAGACATAGTATGGCAATCCTTTCCCCAAAGAATTTACAATTTAAATAGACAAAGGTACAACAAGCAACGTGATTGCAGTTGTAGCTGGTAAGCATCACATTATTTTGAAGTTTACTTATTAAATATAGTATGGATTCAAAGTGCTGAGATAGCAGGAGAAGGGAGTAGAATATCAAAAATATATGTACTATATGTTGCAAGTGATTGATGCCAGGCATTTCAGGGCACACCATAAATTCACCTACATTGATTTAGAGTCATGCATGAATACAAATAAATACTCTATAAACTAGTTAGTATGGATGATTGTGCATTACACGTAATCAGTGACAGCGATTTACACAAGTATTGATTCAGTGAGGCAGTGCTGTGTAGATATAGGTGATACTAACCTTTGCTGCTATCTTCCAAAGGGGTAGCCGTGTTAGTCTATTGTAGAAAGACAAAAGAGTCTTGTGGCACTTTTAAAGACTAACAGATTTATTAATCGCATGAGCTTTCGTGGGAGAAAATCCCACTTCGTCAGATGCTTTGAAGATGGGAAACTTTCTCCCACGAAAGCTCATGCGATTAATAAATCTGTTAGTCTTTAAAAGTGCCACAAGACTCTTTTGTCTTTGCTGCTATCTGTATTTGAGACAATAAGGTCCTTTGAAAACACTCTTACCTCTGGAATAGAAATCTTGGGTTCAAGTGTCACAGTAGGTCTTAGACTCAGATGTGCTGACAACAATGCAGTGCAGCTGTGTAAGAGGTGCTGGCCTGCAGAGGAGATGTAAAACAGAGATCCACTCATCCCCTGGCAGTATTTTTAAAATGCAGTGATAACCCAAGTGTCCAGCTGGCCTGTATTCCCTGTCTCAATAAAATGGGTTCTAATGTCCAGAATTGCATGAGTTACTGGTGATGCTCAATACACACTCAGTGTGCCTGCACAGACACAGTATTACCAGGAATTTCCTTGTTACGTTTAAAGCACTTTGGGAATCTTTGAGCATAATCTGTGCTAGAGAACACTAAACTCTATTCTCTGCTCTCTAAAATTTGAGCAAATGGAATATGATTTTCCACCAGCAGCCAGGATCAGTGTTTCCTGAATTAGGGAATAATGATACTAATTAACATTTATTTATTTATTTATTTTGTTTTTCCCACTTTAGAGCATACGCATTAAACACTGAAATGCACAACCATTATATTTGAACAGGACTCATGCCAGGTTAACCGATAGGCTGTTAATGAAACCACCCTGTGAAGACCCTCCCTAATCTACTCAACCCTAAAGAGATCAAACAGAAAGTTAACAGAGCAGAGTAGGTTAGATGTGATGGATGTGTGTGTGTAAATCATTTCCTCTGAGCTAAGCTAAATTGTTCCAATTCACTCACCGGCAACAAACTGCAAAGATTCTCACAGACGTAAAGCACCCTCTCCCACTCTCTATTGAGGATTATAGGTTGAGATCCATAAAACTCCTGGGAAAGTAGGTAATATAGTACCAGAGTAAAAAGCAGCAATTCATGTAAGGAATGAAAGCATGGATGTAAAAGAAATTAACATGGTCCTTATCTTTTGATATGCATTTTCTTGTCCCTTAGGGACTCCTGCTCTGGTTGTATTACTTTAGTATTTAATGGTTTGCAGGTAACTTTGCTCATATATTCCAGGATCAAATAAAACAAACAGCAGCAGGGGAAATAACGACAAAGGAAGAAAGAATGTAATGGTTCTTTAAGAAATGACTTAAGTCATGAAATAAAATTCACATATGAATAATAAAACCACAAAAAGAATATTTCTATAAAATGCCACCCACAATTTCCAATAGGTTTTTTAATGTGTTTTTATTGTTCTGATAAAATGATTTCTTGGAATATAGTGATGTGAAGCACATTCCTCTTGGGTTTATTAACATGTCCTTTCAAGCTTGTGGTTTTAGGGTCTAATCCTGTATTAGAGGAAAAATTCACTGACTCCATGATCAGGTAAAGCTCAGAAGACCAGGTCCTTAATCATCACATTTAGACAAACTCTGTTCTCAGTTACATAACTGTAATTTTATAGATGTTAATTGATCACACCAACGTAGTCAAGAGCAGAAATTGGTGCAGTTAGTATATTAACAATTAAAAGTGAATATAATTTATTTACTTTTCTTGGCCACAAGTTTCTGTTTTTTCCATTTAAAACTGTTGCTTAGATTTCATTGACTAGATCACAAATTCTGCTCGCTCTTCACCATTGGTAGCAGATTTTCTCTTCCTGGTAGGCCCATCTCATTCCTCTTCCTGCTTTCTTTAAGGATAGAAAGGCTATATTTTTGGGAGAGGCCCATTTCAACACTGCTGTATACTTTTGCCTATGTCTGAAAGTAACTTTTGTTGAGATCATTATATTTGTGATGCCACCGGGCAAAAGGATGTCCCACCTGCCACTTATTCTTTCCTTTTCATAGGTAGATGTGTAGCCTGATGAAGTAGTATGGGTTCCAATTCTGCAATGTGCTGAGCAGTTCCTGAAAGATACTGAACATTCTCATGTCCAGTTGCTAGTCAGTGAGGTTGGGGGTTCTCAACATTTTTAAGGAGAGTAGTGGTTTATAGTGGTCCCTCCCTCTCAGGCTTGGAGGATGGCCACCCTTCCTTCCTGCATCAGGCACCAAAACCACCGTTAATTAGTAGTCTGTAAGCCATGGCCCTCTGGATGGGGCAGAGTAACACACAACCTCCTGGCTATGGCAGCAGCAGGCACAATCAGGGCTCTGAACCTCTGGGTGGGGCAGACATCAAACACCTGACATCAAACACTGTCAGGGTTCTGGCCCATTGGCCGAAGCAGAGCAAGGTGCAGTCCTTAGCCTAGCCTCTTGGCTAGGGCAGATGGCAAACCCCCAAGGTACTGGCCATCTCACTTAGGCTGAGTCAGCTACCACCCCAGAGGTGGGCTCAGTGGCAGGGAATAGGTGGACCAGGACCCACATGACTTCACTGGGTCCCAGCCCAGGGCTCTAACACCAGCAAGTGGTCCCACCCATGGAAATCCCACCAAAATATGCTGACCTGGTTCCCAGCAATGAAACCAAACTGATATCTGGTTCCCCATGGCTACTTCCTACCACTCTCCATTGGCATGGCTCTGTAGTCAGCAGATCCTTACTCTCCCTTGGACAGTGGCATTGCTAGCACTGGGTACATGGGGCATGTGCCCCGAATCCCAGCACCAGTGCGGCCCCAGCAGCCCTGACTGTGGCCGGGGCCCGGCTGCCAGTGGGATCCGACCCCCAAGCCACAGCCGAGGGCTCAGCTGCTGCTTCCCGGTGGCAGGATCCAGCCCTGGGACCCCAGCTGGGTACCGGTGGGGGGAAGGGGGACAGGCCTGGGAACCTTTTCCTGGGTAAAAGGTACCCCTGCCCTTGGGTAAATGGCAGATACCAGTCCCAGAAGCTCCTCTTTGCACTTGGCCTCCTCAGCCATGTCAGAGTGCTACATGGCTCGGCAGTAATGCTGTAGTCCGGCAGCGGGCTACAAGCATCAGCCTCCTTCCCTGGCTCCACCCCAACTGAGCTAACTGAGCTCCACCTCTTACTTTTCTTCTCGGTTTCCCTCATGGTGGTTGGGGATGGCTTGGCTCCATCCACCAAGGAAAATGTAGTGGTCCTTCCTTGTCAGGATCAGAGGGACACCATCCTGCTTCTTTACAAGGAGACACTTAGAACCTTATAGGCTAAGGACCCAGTTCTTACTCTTTCCTGATTGTTTAGACATAAAATTCAGTCCCCAGAGCCGAACACATGGACTGGATGCTGAGATACTTTGTGGGGAGGAAGAGGAGAAATAATCCTTCCATTAAAGTTACTATTGGCAGCAGAATTGTGCTGGAAATGGTTTTCCAGTCTAGTCTGTGGCTTTAGTTTGTTTCAGCTATGGAAGGAAGGATTGGAGGCTCCAAGTAGGGGTAGAATCTCCGGCCCAACCCATCCCCTTGCTCAGCCTTCTCCTTGGTCACTTCTAAACATACCCACAGAGCTTCACTTAGTGCTGCATAGAATGTGCATTCAACATACCAGTTCCCATAAATCTTATTCCCATCTCTCTTGAGCACCAGACCCTCCCTTGGGAATGTACATGCAAGACTTGCCCCTTAATTTGATATTTCCAGGTGCTCAAAAATGCACCATATCCAATATGTAGTCTGTGATTTCTCCAGATATAACGTTATTTCCATGTTATGTTTTCTTCTGCCAGTAACCCAGTTCCTGTCAACTGATCTTTCTTCTTCAATGTTCATTGGGCACATCACTACCTTCTTTTGAGTTGGTCTCTGTCTGTTCTTCCGAATGTTGAATATAGTGGATAATGAGAGTATGAAAGGTAGCAGATTTGTGTGTGAGTCTGCGTGGACAGGTTGTTGTGGAAAAGCTAAATCAGAAAATAGGCTTTGTATTTACAACCTGATTCTGCAAGTACATATGTGCTTTAATGTAATTAGATTAACCCCACTGAAGTCAATTAAAGTTAACACATACATGCATAAGTGTTTGCAGTATAATAGTAGTTTTAATTCTGAATTTGGCTAGTACTGTGATCTCTTTTATCTTTTATGGGAGTAAATTCTATATTCTAGGCCCAACTTCTATAACAGTTGTCTCTAGTGCTCAGATGGCAACTTGACATAAATGGAGGCTGAAGTCCACTATTGATTTACTACAAGCACAGGCAGTAGCAACTCAAGACTCCTTCAATGTGTTTCAACCCTGGCATAAAGGAGCCACCCTTCCAGTATGAAAAGCTAGTGTAGTCTTCATGCACATTTAATCTATGCCTTCTCTGCTAAGACTGCCAATAAAAATGACATTTTTGTCATTTTCCACTGTTTTGGCTGTGTTTTGAAAAATGTAAATTTCTGAATAGATTCCAATAATTCAGTTTCTGTTTTAGAGAAGCACGTCCAAGCTGACAACTCGTGAGCTACATTTTAGCCAAATACCATTTGTAAAAGCTGAATTTGGCAACAAAAAGGCTGAAACCTGATTTTATAATGGACCTGCTGACAGATCCTTTATTACAGCAGCATTGGAAAGGCTCTTATAACAAGTGTATAGATGAACACGGTAAATTGCAATTCAAAGCCAACCCATGTCACTTCCTTCCCTATGCTGCAGAGAACATAAGCTTGTCTTTGTGCATGAGACAGGAATTGGCTTTGCTAAGTTCATTTCCAATTTTTTAAATCAAACCCCTCGTTCCACCTCACTGCTCAGTATTAAAATCAACACTTGTTCTTTGCTTTGAAGATGTTATTCCAGAGTTTGACAAGTCAGTCCAGAGTGCTACTCATGTCTATCAGTTGATCAACGGGTGCATCTAGATTCTAAAAAATTGAACAGTTGTGCAAAATAATTGCTCCTTCTTTTTTATTTAAAAACATATCTGAAAAAGGAATTTTGTTGAAATGGCTAAGTCTTCAAAAGGCTACTTTACAAAACAGAAATATACTTAAAAGCATGTAATCTTTAGCTGGAGGCCAGACCAAGTATGTTTCTGATTATGCTACTGACCCTCACCCTAAAATCTCTTTGTAGAGTGCCTTTATTCTAGACAACATACTGATTAGCAAATGATCTAACAGATTTCACAGCACATAAATTAAGACCCAATACATTATTCCAAATTCAGGCCCCCTAATTAAAGAATCAGTGAAGCATTCCATTTATAATTGCAATTACCTAAACAATTAATAAACACAAATAAAGAGAGGCTGTATGGAAATTATTAGATAACTGTTTAACACTGGAAAACAGGCTACAAGTTTAGGACTAAGAGACTGGATAAACCCTACTCTTCAAAACTGGTTCAGAGACAAGGATATGAATGTTCCATTATTTCGTGATGTTAGCCTGAATGACTGGAAACATATTTATATTTACTCTTGTTAGTTGAAAACACAGAACTCTGTCAATGGTTTTAATATTATTCTACTATCAAGAGGAAAGAGGTTGGGAATATATGACAATATTAGTAATGCTGGATAGCTAAGTCTCACCAATATCTTTTTTTTTTTTTGGGGGGGGGGGGATTTTAAGAGAGAGAGAGAGAGAGAGAGAGAGAAATTCCTTAGATTTTAAAATTTAATGGTGATTAAGAAATACAGTTCCAAATTTGGGTTTTGGACTGTATGAATAACATAGATTCTGTGTTCTTTGCTGGATGAGACTTAAAATTGGAAATATATATATTGACACCTAAAAAAGTTAAACAAATAAAACAAAAATAAAACCCAGAATAAAACATGATGCTCTTCCATCCACTAAATATTTCCTAGACGTTGAGACATTTTGGTGACAAGAGCCTGCGCAAGTGTAAAAGGATTTGCAGTTGAATGCCACTTGCATATTACCAGTGGTGGAGTCCTAAGATCTCTTGTTCTCTCAAAGCGACCAAGGATATTAAGAGCATTAACTTTGCAGTCTTTGATGCTTCTAGATTGAAAAGGAACAGATGTCCATGATGAGTCTCTCAGATGTGTGAGTGAATCCACCACAGAGCTGCCTCAGTCACACAGACTGTGTCCTCAATACGAAATGGTCAGAGGTGTTAACAGCTGCATCTCAGAAATCTAGTAGTATCTGCATAGCAGGTTTGTCCCTTACCTTCTTCCATGCCAAGAAAGGGCCGTTCATCAGAGATGGAGCATGAATACTACAGCTTTCTCAGTGAATTTGCCAAGAAAATGAGATCAGAAACAAGAAGGTAACAGATGCATTTGCTGGTGGTGTAAAGAGAAGGGGACTTCAGAATTGCTTACAGAGACTGGTATGAACATCAGGCTAGATGTTCTTGTCACCAGGCATGAGAAGCAGGGGTTGATTTCACAGGGCTGAATATCTCTCAGAGCTTCCCCTTTTTAAGTTGGGGACTCAAGCTCCTTCAAGGCACCTCCGGGGTGGTGCTGGGGCATGCTGGCCCTGGGGCTGCCCAGCAGACCAGACAGCCATGCGGGGCAGGCCAGCAGTCAGTGCTGGGGCCTGGCTGGTGCTGGGGTGGCTCCAGGGCCTGCAAAGTAGTCAGCTGCAAGGGTGGGGCGGGCCAGTGCTCGGCGCTGGGGCTCAGTGCGGAGTTCCTGCTTTGGCCAGAGGCTGCGACCAGCGGTGCTTCTGTCTCCAGGCTTCTGGTTTGGCAGACTGGCCAGACCTCCATGTGAGGAGGGGCGGGCTGGCAGCAGCATGCCAGGGCTGGAAGAGTTGTTGGGCTGCCACTTTGGGGTTCCCCAGGGCCTGACAGACAACCCAGGCCAGTTTCAGCTGTGGGTGTCTGGCTGGCACAGGCCCACACTGGGACTCAGATAGGCTGTATTTTTGTGGGGCAGGGTCCCCCCCTTTGCCCCGGGCTGTGGCCCCTAAAGTCCCTGAGTTAACCCCGCTTTGGTCCTTGATTGGGCACCCTTCCTGGCTCTGCATCTACTTCCTTTGGTCCAGCAAGACCCTATTTCAGTCTCTTGATTTTTACTGGCTGAGAAGGAAGACAGCCCTTTACAGTGGGTGGGGCTTAGTTCTGCCTGCATGTGAAGGTATTATGAGTTGATTAGCAATTTACTACTTGGAATGGTTCTTTTGATCATGATTTGGTGAATGTGACTATGGATGGAGAAAGGGAATGAATCTAACTCTAGGTTTTGTTGGTGATGATCAGTCTTTAGAGTGTTTAAAGTCAATGATCAAAAACAAACCTAACACAAAGCCATCAGAAATATCTAACACGTTATTTACTCTTCTGCAGTATGTGAATTTTTCTTGCTTCAAGTCAAAATCAAGTAATGTTTCTGTTCCATCAGCAACTGAGATGCATCACTTCAAAGAACTATCTACAATTGCATTGATATTTATTAGTCTAGGTCTTTTAGGGAAGGAGAGAAAAATTGTATGTGTTTAGAACATGTAAAGAACTGTATGACAGTTTATGAGTATTACTATATTTACTTCAGAAAAATCTGAACTCTCTTAAAACAACAACTCGTGTAACGGATTATTTTATACGTCACATTTTTCCTTCCCCAGAAACATTTGTTTAAATTTTCCTGGATGACATGTTATTGCTGACTTGTCATCCATGAGATTCAAAGAGGATTTTTTTTTTACTGCAGTTAAAGAGATCTAACAAAGAAATGCATGTAAAAACAATTTCAGAAGAAACAAAACAAAGATCTTCTGCATTAGGTAGTTGAATGCTAGCCAGCAATTCATTTTAGTCCGTTACATATGATGTCTCCAATTACTGGCAGCTCCTTCAGGCGACTAGATTAAGTTCATCATACGCTACTGTGGGAGAAATTCACTAATGGTCTGTAGATCCACATAAAACCTCTGCACCAAGTAAGCCCCACATATGTGATGTATGAAGGTACTGGCAGCAATATGGCTTCATAGAGAAGCCTGCATATTCCTTGCATGTTACTTAAATGATATCACTGCTGGCTTCACAAATGCTGACACAGATGACACTGAGGGGATCAAGGAATCCATATTTATGAAGATTCAGTGACTCCAGGAAATTATACAAGTGGTGCAGTCTGCATAGTACAGAAAGGTTGCTGTTTCAGTCTGCGGTGTGCTAGCCTTGTGTTGAAGGGTGGTTTTCACCTTTTCCACTCCTCTCTGCTATTTTGAACCAAAAAACTTGGGCTCTGTGCAGATGGATTAGCTTTCTCTCTATATTAATGTTCACTTAGCTTTCTCAAAGTCTTCTGCAAAGTGCATTGGGCCGTATTACTATTCCATGGCTTCCCTTTATAGTGTGGTGATTTCTAAAGGGAAATATCCAGGAGGATCTTCTGGTTCTGAGAGCCATGCTGCCCGGAAGTAAAGGGAAGGTCTTGGAAAATACAAAGTCATTGTTTGTGGATGAGCCGTGAAGGCTGTTCTGTGGCAGTGGGGAGAAAGGAGACAAATTTCACACTGATGAAAAACAGATGGAAAATATCACAAGGAAAACCACTTGGACACCCTCCTTGAGCTCCTCTTTGCCTCTCTTCCTGGGAAGGGCGATTAGGTCCTTAGTTTTCAAACTCTTGCCTGAAAAATGCTATTTCAGGATGGTAACCTCTTGTTATTGGTACTACCATTTATTAAAGTTAGAGCAACTCTTAGTCGAAGCTGGCTGGTTTCTGTAACACATGGTGTTTATGTATGTGTGTGTGTTTCTGGCTGGTGGGAGTGTTACTGGAACCATTTCAAAATAGTGTTATTTAATACAGCTGCCTGAGCTTTTTCCTTCAGCTGTTTCCTTTGTGGGCACTGCAGCACCTATGTTGTCACTCTACATTACAAAGCTGTTTTAGTGCACAGTATGGCACAAATAATGGCAAATATTTGATCAATGACTCCTTTAATCAAAAATCCATGCAATGAGTTTTCTACAGCAAAATATTTGGGGATTTTAGTGTAGAAATAAATAATTTTTCCCCTTGATACTGAATAATAAACATTTGTTGCTAGTGTGAACTTATCACAGAAGGTTGTATCAACAGATTTCTATATTAAATCATATAACAGTTGATTTTTACTGAAAAATGCATTGATCCTCATTTTCTTTTTTTAGCAAACTGAAACATTTTTAAAATGCAATGGAATTATGATTGTGAATAATTTAGAGAAAATGTTTGACCTCTTCTGCAAGAAGTCATCTAAAAGTATAGGATGTATGATTTAAATATAGTTTAATGTTTCAAAATTGCTCATAAGCCCCTCTGCCCTACCACAGACTTCACACTGGACTTCAGTAGTACTCCTCATGGGCACAGGGGGATCTGCACAAGTGATCTTAGTTCAGGATAGTTAATGTTTTCCTGTGTGTTTGCAGTCGGTAGTGGTAGTGATAGTGGTAAAGACGAGCCAAACTGATGGATCATCCAGATTGCTGGTGACAGTGACTGTGAAATATTCAGGGAGATTAGAGAGACTACAAAAACAGAAAACTCAATAATAATGTGGGATTTCAACTATGTCCATATTGACTTGGAACATGTTACCTCAGGATGGGATGGAGATGAAATTTCTAGACACCATTAATGTCCGTATCTTGGAGCATTTAGTCCTGGAACCCACAAGTGGAGAGGTAATTTTTGATTTAGTCCTAAGTAGTGCACGGGATTTCATCCAAGAAGTGAATGCAGTTGTCCCATTGAATAATAGTTATCATGCTGTAATCAGTGTGTAGGGGGGAAATATCAAAGAATCCCACCACAGTAGCATTTAACTTTAAAAAATGGGGAAACTACACAAAAATGAGGAGTTTAGTTCAATGGAAATTAAAAAGAACAGTCACATGAGTGAAATGCCTGCAAGCTGCATGGAAAGTTTTAAAAACACCATAATAGACATTCATTCATTCATTCATTCATTCATTCATTCATTCATTCATTCATTCATTCATTTTCTCTCTCTCTCTCTCTCTCTCTCTCTCTCTCTCTCTCTCTCTCATAGTACTAATACTAATTAATAATAATTAAAAGTAAGAGGACTAACATAAAGCCACTGTGGCTATACAGAGGTAGTTAGAGACAAGAAGACAGCTTTTAAAAATGGGAAGTCAAATACTACTGAGGAAAACAGAAAAGAACATAAATTCTGGCAAGTTAAATGTCAAAGTATAATTAAGCAATCCAAAAAAGAATATGAAGAGCAACTAGTAGCATTCTCTCTGAAGCATCTGGCACTGGCCACTTTTGGAAGACAGGTTAGTGAACTGAATGGGCAATTGGTCTGACCCAGTTTGGCCATTCTCATAGTCTTATGAGAAAAGCTTTTGGTGAGATATCGACTGAGACTGACCTCTATCAAGCTGATGATTAACATATATTCAGCTTCCATGACCACAAAAAATACAAACAGCATCTTTCCTCTTTTCTGGCAAAAGTATGGTTTGTTTAAAATTGACACAGTATGAATCTTTAGTACTTTTTCATATTCAGAGAAGTTTACAAACATCATTCATGGGAGGGTGGCAGTGATTACATTTCAGATGGGCTAAAGGAGGTAGAGTAGAAAAAGTGACTTATTCGAGGCAAAACAGACAGTGAATGTGCTTAGAACCTGGATTAAAATTGAAGAGTGCCTGAGTCTTGGGTCATTAAACCTCTCTCGCAACTGTGTATCTCTATAACCATGAACCAAACCCCTGTGAGTTAAATGGAAAATCAGTCCACTGACTTCAACCGGCATTGGATGAACTAGATCTCATTGTTATAAAGCTGTGGTTTTCAACCTTTTTTCATTTGCAGGTTCCTAATAAACTTTGAATGGAGGTGCACCTCCTTTGGAAATCTTAGACATAGTCTCTGGACCCCTAGGGGTCTGTGGACCTTTGGTTGAAAGCCACTGCTATAAAGCAATGAAATCATTAATAGATGTTTGAAAGGGTATCGGTAGCCATCTCATTCCCACATCCTCTAAAAAGGAAATTGTGTGGCAAAACAATGGTCAGTTTAGTTTTATCTCTATAAAATGCAGCTCTTACTGGCTTTGGTACCCTTTATAGCTTCACAAAACACTTAAAACTAAGACTGATGTGGAAATGTGCATTAAAGCTGCTGCTACAGTTATCTGTGCAGGCCAGTTTTGAGGGCATCAGGAAGAGATTTGTATGTGAACAAATCATCCCTTCTTGCTTCTACAATTAGGCCTTGTCTACACTGGGTAAAATTAGACACATAATTCACCACCAGGTTAAACAACAAGGTAGTAAAAATGCATGAGTCCTGTCTACATCTTTGATGCCACTTGAGCAGAACTGTGGGAGCCCATGCACTGCTAGTGTAGTTGCTATCTGAGCCAGTTCACATTACTTATAAAGGCTTTTTATTTTCATGCGGTGGTGAGGACACAGACAGTGTATGTATACTGATGTGTTCATGGGCTTAGAAAGGCCGTCATGTTTCACAGATTCTGAACACCAAATTTTGACAAGGGAAAAACATTTCATTTTAATAAGTCACACAGCTAGCCTTTTAAACACATTTTTAGTATTTATTGAACCCAGTAAATAGGTTCATTAGCAAGATTCTATTCTTTGTAGTTTAAGTAATGGATTTGCCATATGTTTATGCTTTAAGGAGTTGTGTTAGACTGCTAACACCTCTCCACCTCCTGTCTCGGAGGTTAAGACCTTGGTGTGTTGCCAGTTTACTGGTATGGTCCCTGCCCCTTGTCTAATTACAGTCATTCCTAGAGTAAAGGAAATCCCTGAGCTTTCGCCCTAACTAGACACAAAGGTTCACTACAAAAAGGCACTGCTTTTAAAAAAAAAAAAGTAATAAAACTTTCACATTATTAACTTTTTCCCTTTTAAAAGAAGCCTGAAAAATGCCATTGTACCACATTAAAGACCTTCGCGTAAGATTCACCATTGGCTAATGAGCCTTCTTGTACACTCTACCACATGCAACTGCCTTCAAGTGCTGCTTTTAACTTAACCTTGATGTAGTGCCAGGAATGTGTGCAAAGGATATACTTTGATGGCTGGAGCAATCAACTTTTTTCTGCTACTTTCCTTTATTCATATGCTTTGAAATATGTGTGGGATTCTTGTTTTAGCATTCTTACACATAACAATTAAATTATGCTCAGTAGTGGGTGAACTGAGTATACAGTACATCCTATAGAAATTAGCAGGCATATTGGCGATTTAAAATCACAGTAATAAATTATTAATACTTTGCCTTTATATAGTGTCATTCTTCCTGGGGTTGCAAAGCACTTTACAAACATCCTCACAACACCCCTTTCAAGAAGGTGTTACTATCTCTATTTATAGATGGGAAAGCTGGCTAAGTGATTTGCAGAAGATCACGCAGTGGATCCGCACCAGAGCTGGAATTTGAATCTGAGTTGTCACTTCCAGTCGCTACTTAGATTAAGTAGACACATTCCCTCCCTTTCATGAATTTCTCCTGGGAGCAGTACTCACTGGCAGTTGTTTAGAAATCTCATTATTTTTAGATATATTTTACATGGTAATATATTTTGATTTATAGAATAATTACATATGTGTACATGTTCATTATTACTGTTCTTAAAATAGCCAAATAAATGCTGGTGCATTTCTATGCCATATGCAGTACTCAGTTCATCCACTAGTGAATGGAATTTTGGATTTTTGAAGGGAGGAGAAGATCTAGAGTGATTATTACTACATCTCTGAATTGAATTAAAATTATTATAATAGACTCATAGACTCTAAGGACAGAAGAGACCAATATGATCATCTAGTCTGCCTGCCTGCACAATACAGACCACAGAACCTCACCCACCCACTCCTGTAATAAACTTCTATCCAATGAGTTATTAAAGTCCTCAAATCATAGTTTAAGGACTTTAAGGTACAGAGAATCCACCAGCAATTCAGTTATGCCCCATGCTACAGAAGAAGGCGAAAACTCCCAGAGTCTTTGCCAATCTGCCTTGAGGGAAAATTCCTTTCTGATCCCCAAATATGGTGATCAGTTAAATCCTGAGCATGTGGGCTAGACTCTTTAGCTGGACACCCAAGAAAAAATTCTTTGTATTAACTCCAAAAAACACCCCATCAAATGTCCCATCTTAGACCATTGGCCATAGATTTGACCCATTGTCAAAGATCAGTCAATTCTAAACTAAGCCATCCCATCATACCATCTCCTCCATAAATTCATCATGCTCAGGCCTTGTACACACTACAGAGTTATCGCGTGGTAAGAATCAAAGCGTCCACACATGAAAGCTTCTTGTTGCGCGGCAACAGCCTCTTGCCACGCAACATGTAAACCACCCCAAATGAGTGTGGTAAGGCTTACCATGGAACAGTTGTTCCATGGTACAGCCTGTGTGGACGCTTGTTGCGCCATTAACAGCCTCCAGAAATGTCCCAGAGTGCCAAACCTGGCCACTCTGGGACATTGGAGCTGTCAAATATGTCAATTTCACTGCTCTAGCTGAGCAGTGAAATTGACATATTAAAATGGCCAGGTTTGGCAGCTGGGGGATTGGCCAGCTGGACCGGCAAGGGCAGCCGGCTTGGGCCACACCCCTAGTTCAGCCCCAGGGCTGAGCTAGGGGGCTGGCTGTGGGCAGTGGATGGTGGGACATGCACTGCTATTGTATCGCAAAGGAGCATTCACATGGTGAACGCTCCTTTGCGATTTAAGTAGCAGGTGTGTACACACCAAAGCGCTATAAATATAGCGCTTTTCTTGTCCCACAATAGCTTTTATTGTGGGACAAGTTTGTAGTGTGTATATAGCTTCAGTTTTGAAGGCAGCTATTTTTTTTCTGGCCCAGAGCTCCCCTTGGAAGGCTATTCCAGAACTTTACTCTTCTGATGGTTGGAAACCTACATCTGATTTCAAGTCTAAACTTCCTGATGGCCAGTTTATATCCATTTGTTCTTGTTTTCTATTTTGGCGCTGAACTTAAATAATTCCTCGTCTTTCCTGGTATTTATTCCTCTGATGTATTTATAGAGAGCAATCATATCTCCCCTCAACCTTCTAATGCTAAAGCTTGATTCCAAATTATTCATAAATGCTATTTATGGGAGAAAAAAGAATGCTTTTCTTAAGAACTGTTTCCAAAACTTGAGAGTTGATTGACTTTATAAGAATGAAATGTTTTATTTTCATGAACAATTCAAATGAAGTCAAATTCCAAAGGGGTAGTCTGTTTGCTTTTATTTGCTTAAAACTTGTTGTTATTTTTTAATCTGAAAACTAATTATTACATGTTTTAAGTAGGAAATGTCTCAAATTACTTGAAGATTAGGAAGGTGAATTGAAAAAGGCAAATCTTTATTTTTTTGTCTTCCTAACAAAGTCTACTCATGAAGACAGTTTATGGAAATGAAGGCAGTGTCTGATATTCTTGAAAAGAAAAATGCACAAGATAATTCATAATTAGTAGAATACTCATGAGGGAGATGAGTAAAACAGTCAAAAGAAATTGAATAGCAAGGTAAAAACAAATAGATATGTAAGATGCACTCTGGAAAAGACAGACACACACAAAAAAGTGACCATGGACTAAATAAAAATAGCTTGAAAGTCTTAAAGAGGTGATTCAGTCAGATGTAGATTCATGTTAACAATTCTCTTTGGTGTTTTTGCAATTATTGTCTATTCATAGGACAAATTTAAATTTTTGGTCATTTCCCTGATCTTTTAGGGAACGTAACGTACAGAAAACTAAAGTTGGATTTTCAAAAGTAATATATGTTTGTTGAGCAGAATTAAGCCAAATGCAAAATGCTTTTGACAGTCCCACATTAAAATTCCAAAAGTAGGCATCAATGGTTGGGAAAAAGAAGAGGTGCAAAGCCAACAGATTTAATCAAGTCTAGTTTCTCAAATGAGAGTTCAATGCATCCTGATTTCTTATGTTAACAAGATAGAATTTTAACAAATTTAGATGTTGGCATACTGTGTTGCTTGTGAAGTGCTTCATTTCAGCAGTGGGTGGATTAAATTTTTCTGAGCCCTTGAATGAGACTAAAATGAAGTTTCCATTCCACCCTTCCTAATGTCAGGAGGGAAACCATTTCCCACAGGCCAACTCCTTGTAGGTGGGTAGAGAATTGGTAGCGAATACTGACAAAATTTCCAGCATACACTAGAATGGACTAGACTACAGCGTCATCTGTTGTCAGAGAATCATCCACAGGGTCTTAGTGAAAAAACATGTCTTGGTCAAATCAAAACAAAAACAGAGAAGTATGAAATGTCATGTACGTCTCTCATTTATTTAGAGACTAACAAATTTCTTTGGGCATAAACTTTTCATGGGCTGTAATCCACTTTGTCTGATGAAGACACAAGCAGTAAATCTGATGAAGTGGGTTATAGCCAGGGGTTAAAGTAAGGGGGAACGCCCATAAATTTAAGGAACCAGAGTTCCGGGGCCCCTAAAAATAGAAAAATCTGGCAGAATGTATGTTCCGCCCTGCCCTGGCTGCTGGCAGGTCCTACGCCCCACCATTGTTAATCACAATATTTATTGTGTTATGCAGTGTTTGCTAGTTTGTGACAATAATTGCTGTAGACATAAACACCATATAAAATTATAAATATTTTATGGAGTGATAACCAATGCATGTGGTACTGAGAAGTGGTTGTAAATGCCTACCTGGTCTGGGGCCTGCATATGCATGAAGGGTGCCCAGACAATAGCGGAAGGGGGCCCTGAGAATAGGAGGGTTCCGGGGCCCGTCAAATTATACTTTAACCACTGGTTACAGCCCATGAAAGCTTATGCCTGAAGAAATTTGTTAGTCTTTAAGGCTATGTCTACACTTACCAAAGTTGGTTCAAATTAGTTAATTCAAACTAACTAATTTGAACGAATTTTAGTTAGTTCAAATTAACATAATTCGAACTAGCATGACCCCACTGGAATTTTAGTTCGCACTAAGCATTCGAACTAATGAAAGCCTAGTGTGGCCAAGGCTTAAGTTAGTTCGAATTAAGCTTCCTTAATCCGAACTAACTTGCCAGTATAGACATAGCCTAAGGTGCCACAGGACTCATTGCTTTTGCTGTATACAGACTAATACGGCTACCCCTCTGGAATTTGTCCCCATTTTGAGAGTGCGGCTTTTTCCATTCTCTATGATCTGTTTGTCTCCATGTTCAAATTAAATTTCCAAAGGCTTGTGGCAAAATAATAACAATAGAGGGTGGGTGAGTCTAAATATCCAGTCTTGGAAACGGATGTAGGCTAGACAAAAGAGTGGTCTTGCCAAAGAGACCTAGTTTAAAAGAGGGAAGGTTGCCTTTGCAACAAGGTTACCTGGCAGGTGTCTGTGCTTATGTGGGGGAAGCTAGCAAAGGTGTCACCTGCCACGAGGGAGTGAGGGTGTGGGGCGCTGAAAGTTTTAGAAGAGCAGACAACGGTATGCTCAGGGGTTCCTTTTCTGCAGTTTACGAAGGAAAGACCATCCCAGAATAGATTCACAGGACTGGAAAGGATCTTGCAAGGTCATCTAGTTCAGTCCCCTGCACGTATGGTAGGACTACACATTACCTAGATCATCTCTGACAGGTGTCTAACCTGGTATTAAAAATCTCCAGTGAAAGTGATTCCACAACCTCCCTAGGCAATTTATTACAGTGCTTGCTTACTCTGAGAGTGCGGAAGTTTTCCTAATGTCCAACCTAAACCTCCTTTGCTGCAGTTTAAACCCTTTTCTTCTTGTCTTATCCTCAAAAGTTAAGAACAATTTTTCTTCCTGCTTCTTGTAATAATCTTTTACATAGTTGAAAACTTATCATGTCCCTCCTCAGTCTTCTCTTCTCCAGACTAAACAAACCCAGTTTTTTCAATGTCTCTCATGAATTATGTTTTCTAGAACTTGTATCATTTTTGTTGTTCTTCTCTGGACTTTTTCCAGTTTGTCCACATTTTTCCTGAAATGTGGCACCAAGAACTAGACACAATACTTCAGCTAAGCCTAATCAGTGCTGAGTAGAGCAGAAGAATTAATGCTTCTTCTGTTTTACGATATCCATGCTACTTGATCCCAGCATGATATTTGCCTTTTTTGCAACAGTGTTACACTGTTGACTCATATTTAGCTTGTTATATCACTGTGATGAACCTCACATCTCTTTCCACAGCACACTTTCCTAAGGAGTCATTTCCCAGTTTGTATGCATGCAACTGATTGTTCCTTCCTAAGATAAGTACTTTGCACTTGTCCATATTGAATTTCATCCTATTTACTTCAGATAATTTTCCCAGTTTGTCCATTTTGAATTTTAATCCTATCCTCCAAAATCCTCCAACCTCTCCCAGTTTAGTAACAAGTAACAGCCTGCATGAGGAGGTGACATCTTGCCTGGCTTCATGGACTAGATGGTCCCCCCAGAACTCCCATGGGAAAGGTGAAATAGAAAGGGACATGCATGTAATGTTTATTGTGTGGTATGATCTGTTCTCTCCTGTGCTTTACAGGATTAAGTATAAAAGAGCATAAGGATGTTAGACTATGCAAAGTGTGTGTGTGTGTTGACTGCTTCACAACTACTACATTGCCCTGGGACAGTTGAATTGTAAATCAGAAGCTTCACACTTTTGGGGAGAGAGGTGTGTTCAAGTATTGGGGACTCAGAAGGGTTAGTGCAACAAGAAGTTGGGGTAGGCAGCTTGAGAGTGGGTTCCAAAGGATATGCCAGGTCGAACTTCTGTACCCTGGGTGTGCCTAGGGACCCAGAGATTGGGGTAGTGTGTGGACTCCATTCAGCCTGCAGGGGCTTGGAACACTTCAGGAGTCCAGAGGCTGGAGGCTTGTATACTTCTCACAGCAATCTTAGTAGGAGGCAAGGAGGGGGCTTTCATCAGGATCTGTGACAATATCCCTGCCAAATGTTTGCCTAATCCATTCTTAAAAACCTTCAATTTTATCATTACCCATGCTACATAAACAGCATAGAGTTCTAAAAGGTAGAAGCAAGTGGTTTGCAAAGGCCGTGTTTGCTTTTTGTCCATAAGAGGATGGAGTTAATACATTTGCTTGCTGAAAACTGCAGACATAATAACTACATAAACCCCCACACATTTATGCAAATGAAACTAGAATTCTGGCTCACCATTGCAGAATTAATATTCATATTAGCATGTCTTTTTCCTACTAGGCCTAGCTGGATGTTAGCTTATGATCTGCCGGTGTAAAAACTTTGAGTTAATTTTTGAAAATTTTAATTGGGTGTCAAACAGTCATGAATAGGTTGTGGACATTGCTAATTTAGAAGGTAGTTTGCTCGCTTCACAAAAGTCAGCTCAACCATATATGGCATATTCAGGTGATAAGCCCACCGAACTCTCTAGATTCCTTTATTCTGCTTCCTTCCTTGGGTGGAAACAGATGTAGTTTGATTTTCTTAAAGTAACAATGACCTGACCATAACAACTCATATTAGCAATGAGGTGGTGGAGAGAAAGAACAACATGCAAACAATGCAACAATATGGGGCCTAAAATGAATGAATTGGGATACAGAATTATTACAACTGACATGGTTATTAATTTAAGTCATTACTCATAGAAGGATGACAACAGAGTCTTGTGGCACTTTTAAAGACTAACAGATTTATTAATCGCATGAGCTTTCGTGGGAGAAAATCCCACTTCGTCAGACGCTTTGAAGATAGGAAAGTTACCAAGTGGGAGGAAATTAAATGCAGGGGAGTGTATGACATAGCATCAGGTCAGGCTGTAACAGCAAATCAAAATAGGTGTTAGGATTCAAAACACTGGGGAACAGCACATAGAGGAGGGGGGAGGTCAATTCACTTGATGTAATGCGAGAAAAATCCATAGTCCCTGTTTAACCCCAAGACAACTGAGTCAAATTTGCATATAAGTTCGAGTTCTGCAGACTCTCTTTGAAGCTGTGATTTGTTATTCATCTGTTTCAACACAGCTATTCATACACTCCCCTGCATTTAATTTCCTCCCACTCTGTAACTTTCCTATCTTCAAAGCGTCTGACGAAGTGGGATTTTCTCCCACGAAAGCTCATGCGATTTAATAAATCTGTTAGTCTTTAAAAGTGCCACAAGACTCTGTTGTCTTTCTACAATAGACTAACACGGCTACCCCTTTGGAATTTGAGGAAAATCTGTACTGGGTAAGGGGTACTTCTTTTACATCATTTTCTTCTAGGGTTCTGTTACAATGATCTTATATATATAAAAAACTGCAACTGGAGCACATATATGGCAAAAGATATTTAAGAGATTACAGGGTATGAGAAAAGTAAGGTGAACTCTGTGGGTTGAAAAGTGTTACAGCTCCGCAAGTAACAAAGCTGATGGCAAAGCTGCAAAGCATGAGATTCAGACAATGACAAGAATTAAAAAAAAAAGAACACAAAAGGAACAATTTCCATGACTAATTTGTCTTGAGCTTGTCACACAGCGGCAACATCATTCCACCATGACAGAATTTTTTACAGTGCTCTTGCAAAGATCAGAACACTTCGGATATTTATGGAGAACAGCAAGGTAGGAGGCCAATGCAACATTTTGCTTTACCCTGTAGCAGAAACAGCAGTTCAGTTTTCTCTAAGCCGTATGTCTCAATGGGGGGAAACACTGCTGTCATTATCTGTAACATATTCGAACTGGCAACCTGGCCAGTTGGAAAGGTGCATGAAGTCTTTTATATCCTACCTGGTGACCACAAAGCAAAGAGGTACAAGATCACATCATCATTAACCAGTGTGCTGTGTCTGGTATTAACTTCCCATACTGCAGGCATAAGTTAGAAAAACACAGTTCTGTCTACTGAAGTGGTAGGATAGTGAACTGGAACCATCTACAGAAACTAGTTATCTTTCTGTTGTGGATTTTTACACGTTTTGTTATGCACCATACCTAGAATATGTGGAAGGACTTGAGAAAATATGTCTATTGACTGGGGAATGATGGGACTCAGTGGACTTGGGGACTTAAAGGGGGGCTAAAGTTGCACCATCACTTCTTCCCTTCCATTTTGACCCCTGAATCTATGAATTAAAATGCTTTAATTTATATAATATAATAACAATAACAAAACAGTAACAGGGTATTACTTTTTTATTTATTGGTATTCGTGACAGTGGCTGGAACTATAGTGGACTATCAGAAACTTGTGGATGTAGCATGGTATCAAGGCCTGGGGAATCTTTTATTCTGCATTGTATACATTTCTCTTTCAAGCAGTATATATGTTGAAGTATGAAGTGCTAAATCATTTACAAGGGAAATTTGCTAGTGCTAGTGCATGGGAACCCTAGAGATGGGTGAATAATTGATATAAACATTTCTTCTTTTTGTTAATTGAAAATGTCCCTGCATCTGAAATCTTATGCTGAGGGGCAGGCAGAAGTTAGGCTAGGGGCTAAGAAGTTAAAAGGTGATGCTTGATATAAGCTTCCAAAGCTATCCTTGTACTTGCTTCCCTGGCATTTCTTTGATTTGCTATGATTTTGTTTATAAACTCCCTTCTTCTGCACTCCTTGTCCCACACCTCTTTAATCTTCTATTACCGTAAAATAGGCATTAAACTGGCAGCACTTTATTGAGTTGCCACCTAGTGGCTGATGTATGTTGTGGTGCATTGCACTGTCCACGTTAATCCTAGGTAGAGGTCACCATTTAGACCCAAACTGTAGAACATTCCAGTATCCACTAGGTAAGTAATCCCAGCAGTAGATGTCAAAGTTTGACCAGGGGAAGGTAGAACAGGTCTGATATAAGTTGAACATCACATGGGGCTAGAGCAGGAAAAGACCTAAAACCAAGAGATGCTGCCAGCTCTACTCCTGAAATACTTACTATCTAATGCCATATTATGAGGGAAGGATCCTACAGCTGAAGGGAACAAGATAGGAAAGGGGAGATGTGGACTTTAGAGTGCTGGCCCTCCTGGTTCAACAGAATTGTTTGCCAGAGGTGTGGGTAGCTGCCAACATATGTCCCTATGATCTATGTGTAATCTCAGACTTGTCTGAAGTTCAGCTAACTTTCATGCAGGTTAAAGGATGGAGCATTTAAATACCCTCTTATTTAGAGATAGCTGAAATAAAATAGCAGCTACCACCCTAAGGCACTGGATCACATGGGAAAGTCTGAATAAGAGCTAACTCAGGGAGAATAAAAAGGGTTTCCCTGGCACTGATGGGAAACACAGGGTCTGAGCACTGATTGGTGGAGGTGTATATGTTTCTGTGTCAGAAACAGAAAAGACCAGAAAGCCAGAAGAAAGTAAGAGAAGAGCTAGTGAACATATCCCCAGGAAGAAGCCAAGAAAACAGAGTTTCTTTGGGGACAGGACAGGTTGGAAAGCAGGCATGGATTTCTGAACAAGGAAACTGCCTCCTGATGTTTATTCCTAGTATGTGCAGGGAAACAGAACTTAGTGGATGTTATTTGTGAATAAAAAGGATTGCACCAAGGAAACAAGTGTATCTTATCATCAATTTTTCCTCCCTAAAGAAACAACCCAGAAAGTACCCAAATATTGGCTAATGGCTCAAGCTAAAAAGGATAATGATGTGTTAATTTGCAGTGTGTTATTCAGCTGTTAAACGTCACTCTCTGTTCTGTAGAGACTTCCAGACAGAGTGTAGTCCCTGGTAAATACACACCTTCCCTTTCACAGAGAATCTCTTAGCTTGCCAGTCAGATGCAGCAACTTTTGCCAGCCCCATGCATTTCCTCTTTAGGGAAGGTGGCTGAGAGGACAAGCACAGTATTGATCTCACACCCCTGTATAGCCCACCCCAACAATTTGTGTAGGAGGAACTCGGCTTGAGAGTTGACTGGAAAATTCTGATGAAAAACAGAAACATTTTTGCTGATTATTATTATTATTATTTATTTTTTAATAAACCTATTCATCTCCTTATTGAATTAATCCAACAATCAGTTGTTGGTAACATTTTTAACCTACAAGACAGTATACCTCAACTCTCATTTGATCACATTCACACACAGTTCCTTAACTTCTGTTCGCTGACACTCTTCGGACCCAATTCTAGCATGTAAATTTTAATTAAAGTGTCATTCAGTACAATCATTAGAGATGGCATCAGAGTTCTTGTGTTCAGCTTGTTAAGTGGCCCTTTCCCACTCCTGTCATCTCAATTACCCATTGAGGGCTAAGTTCTCCTGTTCAGCATAGGTATATGATGACATGACGGGGTCTTCATTAATGATGTTGATGATGGGATAGACTGGGTGCTTAGTAAGTTTGCGGATGACACCAAGCTGGGGGGAATGGTAGATACTCTGGAAGGCAGGGACAGGATCCAGGGAGACTTGGACAAATTGGAACACTGGGCCGAAAGAAACCTCATGAGGTTCAACAAAGACAAGTGCAAAGTCCTGCTCTTAGGACAGAAAAATCCCATGTACTGCTACAGGCTGGGGACCGATGGGCTAAGTAGCAGTGCTGTAGAAAAGGACCTGGGGGTTGTGGTGGACAGGAAGATGGATATGAGCCAAAACAGTGTGCTCTTGTTGCCAAAAAGGCCAATGGCATATTAGGCTGCATCAGTAGGAGTATTGCCAGCAGATTGAGGGATGTAATTATTTCCCTCTATTCGGCACTGGTGAGGCTGCATCTGGAAGACTGTGTCCAGTTTTGGGCTCCCCACTACAGAAAAGATGTGGACAAATTAGAAAGAGTCCAGCGGAGGGCAACAAAAATGATTAGGGAGCTGGGGCACATGATTTATGAGGAGAGACTGAAGAAACTAGGCTTATTTAGTCTACAGAAGAGAAGACTGAGGAGAGATTTGATAGCAACCTTCAACTAGAAAGGGTGTCCCAAAGAGGAGGGAGCTAGGCTGTTCTCAATGGTAGCAGAGGACAGAACAAGGAGCAATGGTTTCAAATTACAGCTGGGGAGGTCAAGGTTGGATATTAGGAAAAACTTTCTCACTAGGAGGGTGGTGAAGCATTGGAATGGGCTATCTAGGGAGGTGGTAGAATCTCCATCTTTGAAGATTTTTAAGGCCTGGTTAGACAAAACCCTGGCTGGGGTGATTTAGTGGGAGTGGTCTTGCTTTTTAGGTTGGAGTAGATGACCTCGTGAGGTCCCTTCCATCCCTATTACTCTATGATTCTATGGGTGCACTACCCTGTGGCAAGGTACCCCCATGGGGGGGAGGGGTGGTTTGCCTCGCTGCAGGTGGCTCCCTGGTGATAGAGACCTGTGCCACACTCAGCCCAGTCCAACCTCCTTCCCTGTTTTTCCCCATAGGGAGGAAGTTCTACCCCCTTCTTAATCTCAGGGAAGCCCCCAGATCTCCTGGCAGCTTCTCCCCTGTGCTGTGCTGTGCTGTGTTGTGTTGTGTTGTGTTGTGTTGTGTTGTTCTCCTCTTCTTTCTTCTCCTCTCCGGTTTTGGTTTCACCCTCATCCTCCAAACTCCCACACCCCTAGCAGGGCCAGTCCCTTTTTATAGGCCTGGAGCAGCCCTTAATTGGGCCTAGGTGCTCCCAATTGCCCTGCAGTGACTTCTACTCTGGCGAAAGGGAACAGGGCTTTAAAGAGCCTTGGGCTTACATATCTGCCCTGGCACACCCTCCAGTAGCCATCTGGCCTGCCTTTAGCACAACCCTCATAAAGGAATTTTGGAAGGCATTGTGCCTTAGGGAGCAAAACTTCTTCCAAAGCTCATGGGTGCTCATGCTCATTGTTTATTCAGATAGACTTTGCTATTCTGCTTGACACTTGGACTCTCCATTTGACATGCTAGCTGTTGTGCTACCCTGTCAGCAGCATCTTGAATTACCTGTGACTAGCAGTTATTTCTCACCATTTTCTAATTACAGAGGCATATACAAATTACTTGCAGAGGTATCCTGGCAACAGGCTCTCAGCATTGGTGTATTTCTTGTACTTGTGCTGACAGGCTGTGGAACATCAGTTTAGTCAGAGAGAATTATAAATATACTTTTTGACCCAGAAGTGACAGGTCTCCAGAACTAGAGCACTAACAATTAATTAACTGGCCAAGTCAGGACACTTTTGTATAAAAGGAAATAAAACACAGCTAGAAGGTTTCATGAACACTGTAGAAGGTTTTATCATTTGCATTACAAATTTTAGAATGAGCTATCCTCAGCCATCTAGTCACTAATCTGAATCCTCTGTGTTCAGATCTTTACAAGATGTTACAGAGCTTTAAAGTGTTCATTAATGGTTTAGCATCATTTGTTACAACCATTCAATGCTGACGTTTACAAGTTTTCTGAGAAATGCCACCAAGCTCTTCCACTATAAGAATGATACAATTCTGACACCTCCTTCAGTTTCTAGTCCCTTACCAACCAAAACCAAAACAACAAAAGCCCTACCTGAATTAGAGTTTTCACTCTGAAAAAGGAGAAATACCTGAGGTTCCTTAAAGTCCAGGAGGGTCTTTTCTACTGCTACTGATTTTATTTAGAAGGTGCTCTAGTTGGCACATCTCATGAGGCTCCCAAGTGGTATTTTACTACTTTCCCCTTGACCCCACCACCTCATCTGAACCTGGGAACAAAAAAGGAGATGGTTTAGTCCCTGGCACATGTTAAAGCTGTCACATGGCTGCTCCAACATAGGTTGACTGGGATGGTCACTGGGGAGCCCTTCTGCTTGCTCAGGGTCGCTGTATCAGTGCTCCAGGTATGCCACCCAAATACGTTCCTGACATGATTCTTGGATGGTTACATGGAACCCCTAGTTGCCCCTTCAATGTAGCTTTAAGTGTTGCTGGAGCAGTTTAAGGATTTGATTGGACTGAGGATGTGGCCCCTTCTTTGCTAAGTCCTTAAGGATTCTTCATGATGTATGGCAGTAAATGCTTTTATATTATATAATTAATATAATATTACAGTGCTGGTTTAAACACTTGGGATTAGTTTCAGAAGATTTAATTTTAAAATAACTAACAATTTCTGTTCCTTCTAAATCAGAGACATTTAAAAATGTGGTTTCTGTTCAGGTTTATCTAATATTAAATGCAAAAACAAAAGAGACGCAATCCAGGGAGACTTACACATATAGCAGTAAGATCCATAGCTCCTCTTGACTTTCTGTGACCAACTGTCCATTTGTACCTTTTGAAAAATCTCCCTTGGTATCTTGCCCAAATTTAAAAAACCCAAGATCTAGATAACTGTTCTTATAAACATGTGGTGAGATGCTGTATGTGTATCCACATAACCCTCAGTGTAGTCCCCTAGTAGTGGCTTAGGAAAAGGGGAGGAAATGAGTTGTAAAGAAATGTTATGTTGTGTACCTCCATTGCTAAACAATGAAAGACTGTTTCATGAAGGAGACAAGGTGAGTGAGATGACATCTTTGGTTGGACCAACTTTTGTTGATGAAAAGTACAAACTTTTTAGCTATACAAAGCTCTTTTTTCAGGTCTGGGGAAGCAAGCAGAGTGTCTAGGTTAAACACAAATTGGGACAGATTGTCAAACAGAAGAGGTAAGGCATGATGAAAATCGCCACTTGCCGTGAAGTGGGCAATCGGGGGTTAGATTGTTATTCATAAAGGATTAGAAATGGGCAATTGATGGTAGCAGGCTGTGCGATGTGTTACAGGTTGTTGTAATGATCCACAAAACCAACACCCCTGTTAAGTCCATGGTTTTTACTTTCTAGCAGAGTTATGAATTTAAGTTCTTAGCCTCCCCCTTTGAAGGTATTGTGCAGGTTTCTTTTGAGGACGAGTACTGAAATATCAGATAGGAAGTGATAAGCAGTCATACACTGGTGTTATGGCATTTTTGTCTTTTTTTTTTCCCTATGTTAGTTAATTTTAGAGTATGATTGTCTGGTTTCTCCTGCATAATTATGGGGACATTTGATGCACAGGGATCTGTGAAGGAGGGAGATAGCGAATATGGAAGCAGGAGAGTATTTTTCTTAAATGATTCTTAAAATAAAATTAGATGTGTGAGAAAGCAGAAGCAGAGGGTAAGACAGAATTAAAATTAAAACTCTCATGGGGGTCAGAGGTCAGACCTTTCACATTCTAAAATTAACAACAGGAATTTTCTTGGGGGCAGGAGGCAAAGAGATGTAAAAAGGCTTGACCATTGCACTGGGACAGATAAAAAGGCAATTAGAACTGTTACAAATGGACAGAGCTCCAGGCCTAGTTGAATTACATCCCTGAGTCAGAGAAGGAAGCAAGAAGGGAAGAAATAGGAAAGCCTGTGGCAATGAGTTTTGATAGCTTGCCAAGGATGACAGCAACCCCAGAGATGGACAGATGGCTAATTCAGTTTCTGATTTTGTTAAATGAATAAGGGATAATATGGGAGACCACAGACCCATAAAGCTGATTTCAGTCATGGGGAAAATTTTTGGAAACATTGATAAGGAACAAGATTGTCAATGGTTTTAGAAGTGGCTTATTTAGGAAGGGCTATCTTAAATAATTTGACAATGCCAGCAGTATTGTAAGGCAGAAAAATAATTAAAAAGAGAGGCTGTTATCTATTTCCTGATATAGACATGGACTTACAAAAAAGTCTTTGCAGAGAAACACTAAAAGGCAAAGACTGTATAAGATCTGTAAATTATCACATCATACAGATGAGAGAAGTTCAGTAAATTTTAAATAGTTCAGATTACCTCCGATGAGTACTGAGGGAGTGGAGGAAGGAGAAACTGGCAGACTAAATTTGGAATTTCCTCCCTTTTTATGATTTGATAAATCCTTTTTGTTTCTGTTGTCAAAGGTGGCTAAGGGAGTTTTTAACTTAACTCACAATGAAAGTATAACTTCCTCAGATCCCACTGAAATCTCAGCCGGCAGTCTATTCTGGCAGTTAGCAGCAGCAAGCTGATCATTCTTGTCAAAGGAATTATTCTTACATGCAAGTCTCAATTAGAATTTATTCCACTTAGTAGAATGAAATACTCCATTCACTGTGACTTTCAAATCATCATGTAAAAAAGATCTTCTGAAGGTAATGTTTGATTGCATTAGCTTTTTTCTTCATCTGTGCAAGAAGAAATGGACTACAAAAAAAAAAAAGCTAATGAAAAAAATGGGCATGATTAAAAAAAAGCTGCTTTTATTGACTGTGCAAATATAAACAATAAAAGTTGCAAAATGTTCCCTTTCCCAAAATAATATGATTTGTGCAAGTGTGATATTCTTAGTCTAATTATGGGCAATTGATTATTATTTAAAGCCTCATTAGAATGGTCTCATAAAGATGAGGAAGCAGGAAAACATCGTGGACTTTAACCAACAAGGTTGTTTACTGTTAATCAGCAAAAGAAACTGAATGGATTTATAGGAGTAAATGAAATTCTTCATTGCTGAAATATTATTCCTTGAATTCTTTGTCTGACACCAATTCACAGCAATGTTGACTGATGTTTTCAGCTCATTAATTTCCTTTACATTCCTAAAGAATTCCGACTACTCCATACTTTTTCACTGGTCTCTGTCCTGCTAACCCTGACACAATTGTAGTGTTACAGGTAGGCTAGGGCTTTGATATGCATGTGTGTTTTAGTAGTTACCTGATGATGTTTACATCTATAGTGAAATTCCAAAGGGGTAGCCGTGTTAGTCTATTGTAGAACGACAACAGAGTCCTGTGGCACTTTTAAAGACTAACAGATTTATTTATCGCGTGAGCTTTCGTGGGAGAAAATCCCACTTCGTCAGATGAA
>ML685779.1:21012810-21075068 GCA_007922175.1 Pelusios castaneus
TCCCACGAAAGCTCATGCGATAAATAAATCTGTTAGTCTTTAAAAGTGCCACAGGACTCTGTTGTACATCTATAGTGTTAGAGGTTAGCAAGGTAAATGAACTGCTTCCCTATCTGTTGCTATTGTTCTATTAGAAGAGGTCAAAAGGGAACATTAACATCTAGATGGAGCTTTGATGTACCAATGTAAACTGTCTATTAATGGTGCTAATGCAGCTAATTACCTGGGGTGCCCAAGAGGGAAAGGTTTTACTTCAAAGGACAATATATATTACTATTCTCCACTTAAGGAAGCATGTGTGAACTGTCATCAAAGCCCACATGAAGAAATGCCCACCTTGCTACCGTTCTAAAAGGAAGTTGCGGACATAGTCCCTTTGTCTCACATCTGTCCAAGCTTCTCAGGGAAAGTTTGGGCCGCAGGATTGAGATCCCAGCCAGCATTGGCTTGGAATCACCCTGCTAATTCTTATGGGAGAATTAAAGCAAACTCTACAGTTGGACTATTTGGTCTCTATTTCTTTGAACTGGATTTCTAACAAAAGAATCTGTGAAACAAGGACTTAAACCCATCCAGGTATTGGATGTGTGCCTAAGATCTGCAAACTTCGAATTCTGCTGAAAACCTGATGTATTGGACTTTCAAATCATTGTATGTATGTGATTACCGTAACCCTTTAACAGTACTCTCATAATTTGTTTCTTTCCTTGTACAATAAACCTTTAGTTTTAGTTATTAAAGGATTGGCTGGCAGTGTGATATTTTGGGTAAGATCCAAACCTATATTGTTCTGTGTGATGTAGCTGACCCTTTGGGGTCAGGAGAAACCTTTTTGGGTAAAGGGCTTGGAGTTTTAAGCAACTTCTTTCTTTTCCAGACCCAGCAACCATATTGGGGATCAGTGGCTGAAATGCAGTAAAGGGGGCTGAGTATATTTTGTGGTGGCTTTTTGACATCCAGTGTGGGGGATCAGAAGCATTGTTTGTTACTGGTTGGAGAGTTTAACTGAAAGTAACCCACCAGTGCTGGGAGAATCTTTCTGCAGCTTGCCCTGATCTTTGCATATCCAGGTGGGTATCCCAGGAGGCCCGGGTTATAGTCTTTTGTTGCGTTGTACCCATCCTTTTATAACACAAATGATACTGTCCTTGAACAACCATTTCTCTGTTTCTCACACAAGCCTCTCTGCATCTCCTTCCATACTACTCCTTAAATATGACATTTCAATTTGTAATTTTGCCACCATCTAAAGTTACTGAAACTTGGTCTGATAAAATGCTTATAAAGAATGCTGATATGATCAAATGCACTTTGTTCCTGGGATTTTATTTCCTTCTTTTCACAGAGTCTGTTTTACCATTGTGTGTCAGTTATGGCTAGAGCTAGGTGAATAATGGGTTTTTCGTTTGTGTGGCATTTTTGAAAAGTAAAAAAAATGTTTTTGGGGTAAGACCAAAATGAAAATTTTGGAATGTCTTGGTAAATTTAAAGATTTCAAAATTAGTTTGGGGCCTAATGAAAAGTTTCATTTTGACAAAATCAAAACATTTAATTTTAAACATTTTAATTTTTTAATGAAACCTTTTGCTGATCTCTAGTTATGACAATTATAACTTAAACAGATTGAAAAAAGTTAAATTCCAAAGGGGTAGGCGTGTTAGTCTATTGTAGAAAGAAAGACAACAGAGTCCTGTGGCACTCTCCCACGAAAGCTCATGCGATAAATAAATCTGTTAGTCTTTAAAAGTGCCACAGGACTCTGTTGTCTGAAAAAAGTTAGATAATGTTAAAGAGGTTTAAGATGCATCAGGCACTTAACTATCAAAAAACCCCCACCACACAGAGGTATCTGTGAATGAAAAACTCTATTAAATTTTGAATCAACAATGAGAAACATCCAGAGTTTTATAATTCTGTATGCAACCCAAGTGTCTAGCAAGACTATGAATTGGTGGTTATTCTACATGGTTGTTCTCTTCAGCAGTCAGCAATATAAAATTACTTATTTGAAAAAAAAAAGCGGCTGATAAAATTTTAGCAAAGTCTCTGCTGAAAATGGGATAACATTATCATTAGCTGTTTCTGGAAAAAGAAAGAAGGTTGAATGTAGGTAATTCATCATTCCAGCTCTTTTTATGTGGTGCTTGCAACCTTAAGATCTTTTGCCTGCTTCCAGCCATACTGAATTTAAATACAATTTGTAACAATAAACTATGACTTTGTATGGATCAGTCATAATTCTCTCTCTTTGTTCGTTTAATTGAACTACCTTGCAATTACTACAGTATTTATTTTTAATTATCACTTCTTCCTTAGTCTGAATGTCAGTATTCTGCTTCATTCCTCTAAGAACAATTTATAATATGGAAACCTCAGTAGCTTCAACTGTGGCAAAATAATAATGAATTTAAGGAGTGAATAGAGGATAATGATTGTCCCAGAGATAAAGCTGTGGAAATGTCAGGGAAAATTTATATTTCCAAAGGAAAGCATGATTTTTCACCTTTCAGTAAAGGTGTCATTACCACATCATTACTACTCTTAAGGTTAGATGCCCTTGTTTGTACATACAATGGCTTTCACCATAGTCTTATCTGTACCCCTGACTCTGGCTACTCAGGCAACTACCCACTCCATTCTGAAATTACCTTCTTTATTATACTGTAACAATTCTGAAACAACATCTCCATAAATTCATGGACCCCAAAGCTAGAAGGAACCACTGTGATCATCTAGCCTAACTGCCTGTGTAGCTTATAGGAGTTCCCTTTGGGAAATGCCTGGTGGTACTTGTGGGTTATGGGGACATGAGACCTTGGCATGTCCTTGAAGTTAGGGGATGGTAGCTTACTCCTTCCCCCCCAAAAAATTATACTCATAACTAGAGTGATCATGTATACTTTTGCTTAGGACTTTTGATGACATTACAGCTCACATCATTAATTCTTTTATTGCAGACTTGATTTTATTCTCAGTTTTGTTTTTTTTTACAAGAGTTGAAGTGAAAGCAAAGCGTGTTTTTGGAGGAGTGTCAGAAATAAACAGCAAATTGTGGACACTTGGAAATAGGCTGTATGAGCTGAGAGTTTCCTTGGATGAGAAAAGTGCTACAGATTTTTCTTTTCTCTGTCACAGTTGTTTAAATTGCATAAATAACATTCCATATATCTCCTGAACAGAGGAAGCTGCCCATCCTGTTGGTTAGGTTAGACATCAGGAAAACATTGCTTAATCGTTATGGTAATTAGTAGCCAACGGTCAGCCTAAAGACAGGCGATCCACTGTCACTAAAGGTCTTTAATAGTAGATTAGGTACACCATTGAGAGACAAATGGAGATGAAATGCCTCTTCCAGTCAGAAAACCCAAGTCTAGATAGTAATTTCCATTATCATCATTTAATATTAATTCAGGGCAATAATTTCCTTCCTCTCTTCATTCTTTTCAAACTACTCAGTGTTACATTTCTCTAGCTTAGGTCATTACCAGTCTATTTTCCCTTTCCTGATTACACACTTAAAGCCCGTTTATAAAAATGGGAAATATATATGCATGGGAAGAATAGATACCTAAATATCCAGGTATTCTCTAATATCTGTCTCCAGATCATGGCAATAAAACTATTGCAGAAAGCTGTGTTTTTGCAGAAGCACAAGAAACACAAAGAGGGGCACATTCTAATTGTTTTCGCTTGCAGTTCACCACACCCTGTGTGGCAGGAGTACAGTGGACATGCCTTCATCCAACTCTGAGGCCTTGTACACAATACAAAGTTATTGCGCGGTAAGGCTCCTTACCGCGCGATAACAATGAAGCCGTCCACACACTAAAGCTTCTTGTTGCGCGGCAACAGCCCTCTTGCTGCGCAACATGTAAACCACCTAAACGAGGGTGGTAAGGCTTACCACGGAACAGTTGTTCCATGGTACAGCCTGTGTGGATGCTTTTTGTGCAATAGACAGCCTCCGGAAATGTCCCAGAGTGCCAAACCGGGCCACTCTGGGACATTGGAGCTGTCAAATATGTCAATTTCACTGCTCTAGCTGGCAGTGAAATTGACATCGGGGATCGGGTGGTGGCAGAAGCTCCACGGAGCTTCTGCTGCCACCTGAACCCCTGGACTGTGCTGGGGTTCGGATGACAGCGGGGGGCTGGCAATGCAGCCCCACTGCCACCGGAAGCCCTGCAACTGGGCTAGGGGGCTGGCTGTAGGCAGTGCATTGTGGGACAGGTGCCCACCATGCACTGCTCTTCTTTCGCAAAGAAGCATTCACATGGTGAATGCTCCTTTGCGAAAGAAACAGCAGTGTGTACACGAGAAAACACTATATTTATAGCGCTTTCCTTGTCCTGCAATAACTTTTATTGCGGGACAAGTTTGTAGTGTGTACATGGCCTGAGCAAACCTACCGAGTATTAGGCTCAGGCATTGCCAGTTAGTTGCACCTGTTGAGCATGCTCTGCTTGGAGAAGGGAAGCTAAAATAGGTGAAGCTGGCAATTGCAAGAAGAGAGGCTGCTAGAGAGCCTCACTGGCTATGTCTACACTTGTAAATTTAAGTTGCTTTAGCATGTCCATACTTAAATTTAAAGTTGACTTAGGGGGGAACTTACAAAGTTGACCTAGAGCGTCCACACTGGACACCTAGGTCGACTTGTAGGGGCTAGGGGGACCTTGGGCAGATCCACGGTGGCAGGGGGGCATCCCTTGCCTAGTGCCAGGGGGCTCAGCCTTTGCCCCATTGTACCTGGTTACAATGGGGCAAAGGGGGACCGGGACCCTGGCAGGGCATAGGGGCAGGGTGGGCAGAGCTCTGCCCTGCCCTTTGGGGGGGGCATTCCAGGTTCCCCCTGTGTCAACTTAGGGCTACTCCAGGTCTACATTGGTTTAAGTCGACTTTAGGAAGTCGACTTAAGCCTAAAGTCGAATTAAAAGGAGGTTTAATAAAGTCGACTTAATTTTCCTTAAGTCGACTTAAGGAAAGTGTAGTGTAAGTGTAGACGCCCCCTTAGAGAGCCCCACTGTTATGGGAACCCAGCCCATGGTAGTAACTAGCCTTCACTTCCCCCTGGTGTACGGCAGACAGACATTGCAGATCTACTCTAGATGTCTGCTCTCTGTCAGTGCCCTATAACTGGGCCTGAGCAACAGTGCCACAAACTGGAGATAATTAGACTTAGAAAGGGCTCTGGTACTGAGCTCAACTTATGTTGGGAACAGTGAGTTTGCCCAGGCATGGGAGCTCTAGAGAGGTCCCATGGCAAGAGACTTAGTATGACTGAGATCTGGCTGATTACAAGGAGGTCGTATGATTGTGGTGAATTTGCTAGTCTTTTCATAGAGGGTAAATGCTCCGCATCAGAGCTATGGAAATCAGGTGGACAGGGAACGCTACAGCTTTTAACAAACCTACATGTTCCTGGCTCTGTTTATAGCAAAAGACACTGGTCTTGCTGCTGTGTTCATGAGATTTTAATGAAATTGTTTCTTGTATACCACTTCACTTGCAGCCAATTGCATTTGCACTAATGGAGACAACCTGTCAGGTTCTCTGTTGCAGGGAAGCCCGTATGGGACACTTGGGCAAATGATCGTGTCAAGGGAATGAAAAAGGCATGCAGGGAGCAGGAAAGGATACATCAGAGTTCTGCTACACTAATCCTCCAGTAGCATAGAATCCCTGAGGGAGTCTGTGCCAGCTGAGAGGAGCTTGGCAACTTTTCTAAGTTGCTTGCCTCAGGGCTATGGATCAGAACTGTAACCTGCCCTCTGACCTTCCACTCAATCTCCTGCACTGGGCACAGTTTTAATGCAGAAAAAAGAATCCTAGCTTTTATTCTCTTCACTATGTAGAGTAGAACAGATTGTTTTTTCTTACTTAGAAATCGCATAGGACTACATTTTTGACTAGGTAAATAGTAGTCACAATGAATGTGAAGATTCGGAATGGCATGTGGCACATTTACTTTGTGTCCACTGACGCCTCTGGGGCATCTGAATGAGTGAGGCAAGACCACATTTCTTTAAACCCGATTATCTTTTCCATTGGCAGAACTCTAGCTACTGAAGTGCCTGTCTTCCCTAAGGCTAGCTACTGGAAGCACAACTATAAAAACAATGTCATTTTTCACTCCCTTTTATCCTTCTTTTAACTCCTCCCACATGCAAACCAACCAGATGGGAGAGGAAATCCATAACACTCCTTTTATTGAAGGTAAAAAACAGGATTAGAAAATAGCTTGTATAACTTTCTGCCCCTCTGTGACCTGTAATCTGTGCTAGAGCCTCTCAAATACAGATGTTTCTTGTAAAAGAGACAAATAAAATGCAAAGGTTCATATATTAACTCCTGCTTTAGTAAGGGTTATTAAATATGCAACTCTTTTCTAGGCAAATTACAGTGTCCGAAGGAACTGACCCAAAATTGCAGCTACTCTGTACATTTGGGGTATGTCTACACTGCCGTTAGACAGCTATAGTTGGACCATGCTAGCTGACTCAGGCTTATGGGACTTGGGCTAAGGGGCTATTTAATTGTAGTGTATGCATTCAGGTTCAGGCTGAAGCCCACATGCTCGGGCCCCGGGAGGAGGAGGGTCCAGATCTTGGGCTGTTGTCTGAGACCATGCTTCTATATCACAGTTAAAAGGTCTCTTAGACCAAGTCCCATGAACATAAGTCAGCTAGTATGGGCCAGCCACGGTTTTTTTTAATTGCAGTGTAGACTCACCCTTGCATTTCCATGGTAAGTAAGACAGTGACAAGTGTTATGAACCTGGCTAAATAGGGCAAAAATATTTAATTCCCACCCCCCTCAATATCTCCCTCCTACCTTTCCAGAAGAAGATCGAACTAAGAACTGCCAAATAAGAGTTTGTGAATGGACTTGAACAATGAAAGTCCTATGGCATGTTAAAGACTAACAACTTTCTTTGGGCATAAGCTTTCATGGGCTGCAACCCACTTCATCAGACATGGGTTTCAGCCCATGAATGCTTATGCCTGAAGAAATTTGTTAGTCTTTAAGGTGCCACAGGACTTTCATTGTTTTTGCTATGTACAGACTAACACAGCTACCTGAATGGACTTGTAGACTATGCTAAATAAAAAACCCAGCATGATTTAGAAACATTCTTGGTGGTATTTGCTGTAGTGTGGGTTGAAACCTAGCTCAATAAAATCATTATGTGTGGGAGAAATGGGAGCATAAAATGAAAAAGTTTGGGAGTCAAATGGCAACACTTTATTTCAAGTAGCCAAGACTGACTAAAAAGGGGGTAATTGCAGAGCTTCTTGAAGTTTCTTTACTACTAACTGTACCCTTTCTCTTGATCTTGAAAATACAAGGGTCTCGATGTAACTCTTATTTGATTCATATAATAAAATAATAATAAAATACAAATTATATAGTGATGTTATTAGTGTGTCTGTATGTGGACAGAAGGCAATCCATATAAACAAGCTATTTGACCTGGTCCAAAAATACATATTGTAATTAGAGATGGAGCAAAACTGTATTGACAATAAAATAAATTAAAATATCATCAACATTTTCTATGGATTTAAAAAAAAACTTTGTTGAAGAACAAAACATTGACATTTTTTAGCTGTAAAAAATTCAGTTTTCAGGTAGTTTTTTGGTTATAGGTTTTTGTCAGGTTTTTTTTCCAATGAAAAGTAAAAGTTTTCCACCAAAAGCAGATTTTTTTTCACCCAAAAATTGTTGAAAATTGAATTTTTTATAGAAAAGGCTGCAATGGAAAGTGTCAGCCTGTTCTAATAAGTATATGTTGGGGCAAGTAGCTTGTATGTTTGGCTCCCTTGTGGCCTTCTGTTAAAAGTTTTTTTTTCCAAAAGTTGCTTTCGTTGGTTAGTTTGACCTTCTATGGATGAAAGCCTTGTTGAATGTTTTCTCTTTTAATGGTGGGTCTTCCTGAAAGAAGACTCTCATTAAAACTGTCATTTAAAATGAGTCATTAATTGCAGTCTGCCCTCTATTAAACATAATAGGCACCTATACCATTAATTCTATGGTTTTAAATCCCTACATTGCCAGATGCCTAAATAGGAATGGGACTATAGATTAGAAGACATATGGATTTGTTTACAATAGGTAACTTCTTTATTAAAATATCTTAACACAGTCATTACAGAGACTTCTTTCCCAAGCCCCTGCTGTCACACACTCCGCTCTCCTCAGGAACACCCTCCACATCTGCTTTTCACATATGCACTCCAGGTCCAGTCCACCCCTTCCTCACATAAGCCTCAGTCACAACCGTATGTCTCCCTCCTTCTTAGTCTCATACACAAATGCACATTGGGGATATAGCATTACAACAATTACTTGAGGTTCACATAGTCATTGATTGGCCTTTGGTGAGCATATGACTAAAATGGTATACACATCCTGTCCTTAGCAATAGACTTTATGGATCAGAATTATTATTCAGGAGTCAGGACTTTCTGTAACAATTGCACATGTCAAGAGCAATGGAGGTAACCGTGTAAGAATGCAACAAGGTAAGAATAGTGAGAGTTGGACACAGATTTTTCAGTGGTCATCCCATGACTAATATAGCAGAAGAATTCACAGCTTATATCTTTGCTAAAAGAAAACAAAACAGAATTCCATTTCACCCCATAAAGACCAACCTCATAACTAAAGTCAAGCACCCCACTCTGCTTCCGGTTAGAGAGAGAACTTTCAATGAATTTACCTTTTTCTTTTTCCTTGTAAAATGGACAGATGCCATCATGATAAATATGGTTTAAAAAAGTACTTTTTTTTTGTATTAGCAGAAAAAAACACATTCTAACAAAGGATTAATGAGACTGCTTCCATAGCAACCTTTTATAAAATGGATCTTTAAGAATTTATCATTGCTTAACTATGTGCTACAGGCTACCATGTGCATTCTAATGAATTATGTTTATATTAGACACAAAACACTACAGGAAACAAACAGTAACGTTGCAAGGTCAAGTCTCCCAAAGTTAGGAGATGACTGAATAAAGTTGTTCCTTTGTCCTTAGCTCAATTTCCCTTGCCTGACTAGTCCCAGTCTTCACCTCCTGTTATCTAGGCTTCAATCTCCTTGCCAGGCAGTTCTAGTCTCCCCATTTGGACACCCAGTCTCCTTGCCCCAAGCTCATACCAGCCCATTCCAGTCTCCCTCTCTAGCCCTTCCCAGCTGGGATCCTCCTTAGATCTCAGTCTCCTCCCCCTGTTTCCATTTCCCCATGCTGTCTCCCCACAACCCGCATCCCAACCTCTGTGAATGGATTTGTAGACTAGCCACTCCTCCTCCACTGCCCAGTTCCTGGCTAATCTTATCAAAATCCGGTCCTATCAAAATCTTTCCTCTCCCTCTTTACTCCCAATTCCAATTTCCCACCAGGGCTCCTCACTGCATTCTCCTTAACCAGCCACTCCCAATCTGCCTCTCTTCCCCTATAGTTTCTTGTCCACTTCCAGTCCTCCCTCTTCCCCCACTGGCTTCTAGGCCCTCTACTCCTTTCCCTGTTTTCCCCCTAGGTCTCAGTCCCAGCCTTCTTCCCAACCAGTCCCAGTCTTCGCTTACCTCCTTGCCAGCTCCCAGTTATAGTTTCCTGATCCCAGTCCCAACCTACTTTCTCTGCCACCTCACCGCCTATGTCTGGTTCTTGTCTCAGCATTTCAGTCAGGCTGTTCCTCCTGTTCCACACTGCCTGGATGCCAGGAAGGGGACATTAAGAGCACAGGTGAGACAATTTCCTTGCTTTCAGTTCTGGGTCTGGTGCCACAGCACTTGTGAGCCATAACGTCTGTGAAGATCTGCTCAGCTCTTGCTGCTGCCCTGGGTTGGAGCATGATCAGTGCAGATGGAATCATCAGAGTTGCTCCTGGAAAGCATGAGGAGTTAGAAATTCTCAGTCAAAACTTTATAATAATTTATTTAACATGAGCAAAGCAAGATTTTTTTTCTGTAATCTCATTCTTGAAAATAGTGGAATCATTTTTGCCAGAAATTTCAAAAAATTTCAGCCAGATGCAGACACCTGGCATCGAAAATTTCAGCCCATATGGACTAAAGTTTGACAAAGCAACTAAAATAAGGGGAAGGGCCAGGCACCTTTAAATACAAGCAATAAATAGGACTACATTCCTCTAGCTAGATAGCTAAATATCTATAATATTGTACCATGATCATCCTGAAATCCCCTTCGCTTTGAGGGCTTTCATTTATTTATTTATTTATTTGGGGAAAAGGTCAGTGAAGGAAATGAGTTTTGCATTTCATTGTAAGTTGGTGTTGAGTTCTATACTATTAAGCCAATAGCTGAAAAAATCTGCACCCTCTGCACACATGAGACTCAGTCTCATCACTGATGATTGCATTGAAGGCATTGATGTTGTGGGCAGTTATGATTATGCAGAAAGAAGTGCTGATTAGTTTATCATTCAAGTAAATTGCTAATTGCAGCCCCAACACTTATTTTGGACAGCAGCTGCCACTGTTGAGAAGGAAGATTCCAAAATAGCATAACTGGCTTAGTTGTTAGAAATTAAACAAATGGAAGGATTTCTAATAGGCACAAAAATCTAGCTGTAGGTAGCTCTCCTACCTCTCTCTAATTTGGTGTGAGCCATAATATTTGTCACATCTGCATTTTTTACAGGACTTTGGGGACATTTCTCTCATATAAATATTTGCTGCAACATATTAGCAGACTTGAGACCCAAATATTTAGCAAAAATGGCATAATTTAAGAGCACTGAATAGGAATCAAACTTGACATTAGGTACTAGTAGCTTGTTCCTTTGCTTGCCCTGCAGTTATAATGAAATATGTAGAATTAATACTAATGAAACATTTAGGAATAAACGTCATTTACCTAAATCCCAGTGAAGCTTTGTAGCACACTCAGGTGAGAGCTGTAAATTGCCAACAATAGCAATGTCCAAAAATATTGACTGAGAATTAGAATTAGAGCCTAACACAGACCAGATGTTAGCCCACCAGATCGTTGGACCCTTTAACATCAATGGGCTTCTGAATGCAGCAGTAACTATTTTTCATTAACAATAAAGTGAGTTATCACTGAGCTGTACTCATAGTGCGAACTGATACTTCCATGTTGGGCCTTCTTCAGAGGGGGTGAAAGCAGGATAAAGGATACAACAGATTTCCAAGGGAAATTAATTAATTCAAACCATTTATAGTGTGTCGACTAAATTTGGTTTACAATGCGGTCACTTAGCTTAGATAAAAGTTCATGTATGTTTGGATGATTCCTAGGAGAGGAATGAGAAAACAAACAAACAAACACAAACCAACCAAGATTAAAGGCCAACTAATGCCAACAGGTATTTTAAAAAAATCTTTTCTCTCCTCAGCAAGTAAATGTATTGCTCTCCTAAGGATCTGATGCACATATAGCTGATGATTACCAAATTTCACAACAGTTTTTTGAGTCTTCTTTGGGAGCACTTGGACTTAGATATATCAAGTTGCAATGTGAAGCTTTGAGTTGTTATATTATTCCACAGAGGATGAAATATTAGATTCTTTGAGTTCTGCATCCATACACCACTCCTTGACTAGCCTCTGTAAGCTCCTCATGACATATAAAAAGACTGGTATATGAAGCTCTGGGCAGATGATAGGAGGATGCATTGACAAGTGTAACAATCATGCCCTCCCATGGCCTCAGTCAGTCTGGGATAGAGGGCCAGAATGCTGCAGGGCTGACAATGCTATTTTCTTTCACTACTTTAGAGATATATTTAAGGGGAGTTTTTCCAAAGGCCGATGTCTGACACCCTTTGGGTATTTGGACTGTACCTGCCATTTGTGCCTTTGAAAATGCCCTTTTAAAATGGCAGCTATGCATAAAAGTGAGGAGGTGCAAACTGTACCATCTTGCTCAGTGGAAGCAAGCCATTGTATTCCAGGGAAGGACAGGCTGTGTTTGCTCCATTATTCGCAGGGGAGGCAGTTTTAGCACTTGATAAGGACTCCACAGCAGTCCTATTGCCATGATAGAGGTTCCCACACTTTTTAAATTGTAGTCAAATTCCAAAGTCTGCAGAACTCGAACTTATATGCAAATTTGACTCAGTTGCCTTGGGGTTAAACAGGGACTATGGATTTTTCTCGCATTACATCAAGTGAATTGACCTCCCCCCTCCTCTATGTGCTGTTCCCCAGTGTTTTGAATCCTAACACCTACTTTGATTTGCTGTTACAGCCTGACCTGATCCTATGTCATACACTCCCCTGCATTTAATTTCCTCCCACTCTGTAACTTTCCTATCTTCAAAGCGTCTGACGAAGTGGGATTTTCTCCCATGAAAGCTCATGCAATTAATAAATCTGTTAGTCTTTAAAAGTGCCACAAGACTCTTTTGTCTTTTTAAATTGTGTAACCTCTTACAGAGCTATCAGTTGCCCACTACCCATTTTCTCATCACTGATACTTCGTGTGTTCTTAACACTACCTGTCTTTAGCTATCTGTCCATATTTCACTGTTATGTATATATATCGTTATAGAGCGATGTACACAGATGAGGGAAAACAAATAAACAAACAAAAACTTCCTGCCTGTGTTCTTAGATCAGCTAAACTGGACAGCTGCTGGGCTGAACTGAATCTGCATTGTACAATGATTGGAGGTGAGGCTCTGTACATCAGCTTCTCTGTGTATCTGTGTTCTTGTTGGTGCACACTGAAGTAAATTAATAAGCTTTGTCTGAGTTGCCTATTGTGAAAATGCAATAAATAAAATAACTAATAAATAAAATCCACCATTGCACAATTTCTCCTGCATACCTCTCTGAGATGTTATGCATATCTCCAGAGGTATGTGTTCCACAGTTTGGTACTCTGACCTAATGCATCCCACATGCCATTTCCCCTCGTAGGACAGTCACTTCCTAGAGCATCATTTATTGTTTATTATTTGTATTATTGTAGCACCTAGCAGCCCCAACTTAGTCCAGCACCCCGTTTTGATAACCACTGTACAAACAAAGAACAGAAGACAGTCCATAAGCAAGGGATGTTGGAGTTTATAGGTAGGGTTCTCTATTTCCTTCCCATCCAATCCATAGGGGCACTGGGCCATTGGATCTGTGCTCATACTAATAGATCCTGTAGTCCCACCCCTCTTCATCTCACCTAGTCTCCAAACATCTCTCCCAACTCACTCTGACTGATTTCTATCTATCTGTCTGTGGGTTTTATACTGCTATCCATCACCAAATATCTTAGCATCTTTTACATAAAATCAATAGCAAAATCTTCATGGGATGGCTGGTCCATCTTTCTTTCTCAAAGTGGTGGTCAAGACTCTTCTATGTATAGGTTTATTGTGGGTGTGGAGTTGGTAGGGCTTTGAAAGTAAAAGGGTTGTTTACCTTGTGAATGTCACGTATGGTGGAAAGTCTCTGTCAAACCAAACCATCATGGTTTCCTAATGATGGTCATCCTGGATCCACCCAAGGTCCTCTGAAAGATTGTTCTATAGCCAGATCCCCTTTCTCCAAGCTCTCACATCTTTGGTTTTGAGATGTGCATTGCCCCAGAGGAGCACAGCATTTGCTGAAGAGGGCATTTGTATTTTATTTATAGCCAGTGCTGACCCTACCCGGGGCCTCCAATACAGCGAAACCTTAAGAACTAAGTGGTACAGAGAACTTCAAATTGATCTTCTATGCAGGAATGAAATTCAGCAGAAGCTCTCCAGATCACATTTTTTATGTGTCAGATGACAAATGAGAACAAAAAGGAAAGTGTCTCTCATACGCTTCATTATTTCTCCTCTTCATTCTTTACTGTTCTGCTCCTTTAATACATTTCTCATGGATGGAACTAGATGAATAAATGATGTTGTTTCTTAATGACCGTCCACAAAAGCTGCTTCTTTTTTTCAATAATTACAATCCTTCTCCCCCCCACCTTGTAGATGTTATGTAGATGCGAAGGAGAATTATAATCAATGGCTATGTCTACACTTGCTAAAATTAGTTTGAATTCTAACTAGAACGGCCACACTGGAATCAGTTCGAACTAAGCAAGCACTTGCTTAGTTCAAATTAGCAATCCCCATTCATTTCAATGGTGGGTTAATTCGAACTAAGAAATTAGTTTGAATTAACATGGCCACATTGGTTAATTTGAACTAGTTAGTTTGAATTAACCCCTTAGTTTGAATACCCTATTTGAACTTATTAGTTCGAATTAAGGAAGCCCTTAATTCTAACTAACTAAAGCCTAGTGTAGCCCTGGCTTTAGTTAGTTCGAATTAAGCCTCCTTAATTCGAACTAACTTGCCAATGTAGACCTAGCCAATAAGAATGTGGAAAATGCACTATTAAGGGGTATTATCATACATCATTTGGTATCATGTTTCAATGAATAGTCAAGATATATAGACACTTCACATACTAGTATGAAATAGAAGAAACTTATTGAAAACTGTGTGTGGAAGGCTACAGGATTGATTCCGTACTAATGTAAATTGGCACAGTGCCATTCAAAGCAGATGTCAAAACTACTGTTCTTTCCCTGCTTACAAAAGCCAGGAGCTGCAACGTATAGAATGAAAAGATTCTAACTCTGGGCCAACATGAACTGTGCCATCTGTCTTTGGCCTGAAGTCTACACTCAGCTATGTTGTGGTCTCCCAAAACACCAATAAAGTTATTTTGGTTAGTCATCTGCTTGTTCGGAGCCCAATTCAAAGCCCACTGAAGTCGATGGAAGTCTTGCCACTGATCAGGTCTTGAGAGTTGGTGTCAGCTATAGCATCTTGTTCTCATTTCCAGGATAATATTATTAGTTATGCAAAACTTTGAAAGTTAGGGAAAATATAGACCTCATGAAATGTAAACAGGCAAAGCAATACAGACAAAAATATGAACCAATCACATGTGATGTGCTGTAGTTGTTTAATATTTACAACCCAGTCAAATATATATTATACTCTATAAAATAATAGGCTCATTCCTATTGCTTGCACCCCCCCCCCCCCAAACCAAGAACAGTAATAGGTCATTATCATTCAATAGAACTTTTCTTTCAATAATTAGAAACATAGGACAAAAATATTCTTTTCATTTCATCTTACACTTGTGTGACTTAAAGATATGTCAAATCTTCAACCGGATAAAGTCTCAAATACAAAAGAACGAACGTGTATTTTTCAATCACAATATCACACAGTGTTAATGTGAATCAATGATATTCCACAGCTCCCATTCACCATGTGCAATTGTAACAGAAGCAAATATATAAAGATATTCCTTCTTTAGCATGCTACAGAGGGTCATGTCTTTTAAATTGCATTGCATGTTGCCTTTACATTACTTTTAATTCCTTTCTCCTTCTATATTCCTCTCTTCCAATAACTAAGAAAAGAGATACTCTTATAACTCCATATAAGAACCAGTCTGAGGTATTACTCGCAACTATGCTTCCAAAGGGGATGCTATATAACTTATACAGTTTTCTCAAAAATGCCATCTTAGACTAATAAGCTGTACATCTTTTGCTGAGTACCTTTTGTCTTTTTTTTTTGTTTCTTTTACTACTAGACCCAGGTCCTTCTCCTGTTGAATCCAATGTTGAAATGCAGCTTCAGGTTCCGAATTTCTTATGCAAGCTGAAAAGGAAAGACTTCAGAATCTGGCAATTTCAATTTAAGGTTTGATCCTATTGCCATTGGTATCAGTGGTAAAACTCCTGTTGAGCTCAATGGTGCAAGTCTATGCTCATAAAGAATTGTTAAAGAGGCAAGAATGTAGCAACTCGTATAGACCTAGGATCTGTTACTCATTTACTCTAAGCTCTCTATGTATATACACACTCAGTCTTTAAGGCCTTCATGTATATGAGAATCAGGTTCATACTGTTAGTTTGGGTAGGCACTGCTGTCCTGATCTGTAACAACCCTGTCATTCCAATTTGTGGCTGGGCTTGAGAACAGCCCGCCACTGTTAAGTTGGATAACATAGGAGCTGAATTCTTTTGGTATATCCAAGCCCCAACTTCCCTTAGTAGAATGGGATTTTATTTCATAGGTAATGATTTCCCTCGGGCAAATCCTGAGCCACTAACTCAGCCCTTTGCACATGCAAACTACCAAAAGAGAAGTCTGTTATCCAAAACGAATTCCTTATCATTCCGGACCTTAAAACTAATTTATTGATGCAAGGTCTAAGGAGATGCTAATATTGGAGAGACAATTAGAAAATTAAAAGGTTTAAAAGCTAAATTTTTGATGAATTGGTAAACTGATCGCTCATACCTGGTTATACCATGGATGTAAGTGCAAAATGGAATTCAACCTCAGTTGGGGAGTCATGTCTGCCACCTCCAATGTATGTGCATCTATACATATATTTCTATGAGCGAGAAAGAGGGAGAGAGAGGGATTCAGATCAGCTGCAGTGAAAACAGATGAAGAACAGATGAAGATTATGGATCTGATTCTCCACTTTTTGTTATACAAGATTTATGACAGTGTAACTCCCTTGGAATCAAAGGAGTTATATTTACATAAAACTGGTGTTACAGTGATTAGCTCCACTTTCCATAACAACCACTTAATTTATCAGCATGACATAAAATTTGCATATTACCATCTGTTCCCACCCTGTATTTACTGGGAAATCAGAGAAAAATCTGCAGTTATATCTAAAAACGTTAAATAGATGGCTATAACAAATGAAAAAATCAGCTGAGACATTTCAAAGGATCAAATGTATTACGATGCCCGATTCCAATAAATGGGTGTTCAGATCTCTGAAGAAGTTAAAAAAATTCTCAGTTATCATCTGTGATATCATTTGTAGAACAAATTCAGTGTTCTGCAGGCGTTAAGTGACTTGGTGTGCAAATTTGCAGGTCACATTGTGGTCCCTTAGTGCACAATTAATATAATTAAATCTGGATCACATGCTTTAGGATTGTTGAAGAAAGAAGGCCAGAAGAGGGACTACATGACTACAGCTGTACATTTTAAATATAAACTGGCTTATAGATGAGCCATTTAAAAAAAAATAGATCCAACAATCTTACAGAAATTAGAAGTGGAACACGCAGCATATTAGGTTGGCTAATCCATTCCTCAAGTGGTGCAACGTTGATTCCTGCATTGCAGTCATCAGTGTCTTGTTTTCAAGTGTCCAACGAAGTGGGATTTTCTCCCATGAAAGCTCATGCAATAAATACATTTTTGAGTCTTTAAAAGTGCCACGAGACTCCTTGTTTGTTCTGCTGAACTAGAGTAACATGGCTACCCCTTTGGAACTTGTTTTTTCTAGATTTAAATGTCCTGGGCAAGGGCACCTTGATCACTTCAGTTGACCCCATTCTGACTTCTTGGGCTACATTACGATAAAAATCCCCCATTTAATTAGGTTTTCATGAGTGCTCGAATTAAAGTGAAGTAATGATCTCATAGTAGCAGAATGGACTCAAAATTCTGGAATGAACATGTTCAAAGAATACAAATGAAATGGCATTCTGAAGGTGAGGTCTTCCTGATTGGCCACTGGTAGGTAGATCAATTTTTGATTTAACAACCTTGACAATATACCTTTAACTTTTTCTTTAACCCGTTAGCACTTGTGAGCCTGCTGAGATATCTTAACTAAGGGTGTTGGCCACTAGCCTGCTGAGGTGAAAGATTTAAAGCTTTTTTCCTTCCATTTCTCAAAGTTTCTAGCACAGGAGAGCATATTTGGGGAACGAAATGTTTCATCTTGAAAATTAACTTTATTAGCTTCCCAAATAGACCAGAGTTAGCATGAGTGACTTGATTGCATCTGCCTTGTTAGCCCATATGAATGGGCATCACATAAAATAAAAATTCTGCCAGCCAAGAATAGAGTTGCAATGAACTGTCAGCTCTGCCAGCATAAAATCCAACAAGCACCCCAGAACTACCAAAGTTTGTCTAACTGAGGGCAGCTTTGAGTACTTGGCAGAAGCCTCAGTGCTGAGTGTAGTTTACATAAAGTGGAGCAGATTGCAGCCTTCAGGGCCTTGTATCCTGTGCTCCATCTTTTTCATATACTAATTTGGAAGGTTTGTAATTTCCCTTTTACTGCTTCTTCTGCCACATTCTTACAATGGACCATTGAAGCACAGGGCCACATTCATCCTTGTATGCCTACATATGTTGCTTTTCATTTCAACAGGAGGTGTAAGTGCGTGTCATCTATAAAAGATACCACAGTTTTTGGTCCTCTGGGTTAAAGATGCCGATGCTAAGTATGCATTTACTAAATATTCAAGGATTTTTGGAAGTTAAGGGAATATATATATATAAAGGACATAATATGTTTAAATCTGAATGTAAGAGAAAAAATAAATATACTAACTTGCTGAATTTAATAGTATTTGCTGTATGTTTAACCCCTTCCATTATTGCACCAATATCTTTTACTAGCTACAGTAGAATGCGTCTCTTTTCCCCAGAATACTAGTGTCTTAATGCTGGTTTTTAGATCTCAAACACATGATTTGGAAGCAAGAGGTCATTCAGGATTGTATCAGTTTCTTCTTTCTCATTGTCAGAGATATTCACTTAAAATAGCCACACACTGAAAATATAGATAGCACCAGAGACAAAAAGAGGGTACAGGAAGAGCTAGGGCTCATTCAGCACTGTAGCTGAAAACTAATAAAGTTTCAAGGTAAGTTTTCCATCTTCAAGTGTCTGACGAAGTGGGATTTTTTTTCCCACAAAAGCTAAGCGATAAATAAATGTGTGAGTCTTTAAAAGTACCACCAGACTTCTCATTTGTTTTGCTGAACTAGACTAACACGGCTCCCCTTTTGGAACGTGTCAATGTTTGGCATTGTGTATTAGTACTTTTGGACTCAGATTTTAGTATATTATCTGTTGAAAACTTACTGAATCTTACCGATGGTGCAGCCACTATAAGTCTTGTGCTATGTTTGCTAATGTAATCTGCCAGCTAATAGTACTTGATAAAAAGTGAACATTTATGGTGTGAACATCTTTTTCAGCTTACTAGAGGTGTCATTCAAACTTCTGAAGGTAACGTGGAAGAGATGGGAACTAGACAGGTGACATGGATGAGACATCACTGTGGTGGTGGGAGCAGTGCCTGTCCTAAATAACTTCAGCGAGCTAGGTAGAAAGAAAACATATCCGATTCCAAGTACAGATATTTTAAAACTGAAGCTGATTTGCCATTTCCCAACTGGCAGCTGCTTCTCAGTCTTGCTATACAGCATGGTAAATAGACACAAAGACTCCTTTGAGGAGAAGGGCCATTAATGTTTTCCTCTGATAGGGTGAAATTATTCCCTCCCTCACCCCTGTGCAGAAGGTCAACACAAAACTCGCATCCCATTTAAATTCTCAAAATAGGGTCTAATTGGGATTTATGTGGTGCATAGACTTTGTTCTGGCCTTCTTTAAATGGTGAATTTCATTTTCCCTGAATAATATGCCGTTTCCTATCCATTGTCAAAGGCATGTTTGCTGATTTGCACTGGTACAAATGGCAGCAGAGTTGGCCAAAAAAAAAAAAAAAATTAGGGACCGGAGAACTTGCTCTGAGATACTAGAAGGTTCTCAAGCATCCCTTTCAAATCTAACACAAAATTCACCCGACCCTTCTTTATGAAAGGTGAATAAATTGTATGTTTTCCCTCTTTCCTGACTTTCTGATTCTGGCCAGGACTGGAAAGACAAGTGTCAAAATACTGATGACCGTCTCTTTTCTTATAAGAAAAAGAAACCACTGCCTGTCTTACAACCATGCTATTAAAGAGGCTACCTAAGGTTGTACTACTTCAACCCATATTTCACTTTCTAGTCACAGTGCCATAAGTTCAATTACTCCAGGCAGAGTCCTGGATGGCCTCTCTTACTGCTCATGAGCCCTGCAAAACCCAGGACCCAGTCTGCCAGCAAATCTGTTCTCATTACATTTCCACTCCACTTTTACAGACCAAACTTAATTCCGGTGTCAAATCAGAGTCTTAAACTCCCTCCGTGCAGTGGAACCTCTGCAACTTTTGAGAGATGTCAATACCTAGATGTGTTGCTGGTTGTATCTTGCATGCAATATGTCACCATGGTTACATTCCCTGATGCATGGAGGCAAACATAAAAATCAGGGGCCAAATTCTGTCACTTTCCTCACAGAGATTAGCTTATTCAATGCAAGTAAAGAGGACAGAATCAGGCCTAATAGTTTCTTTTGGTGAATGATAGAGTAAGAAATAGTATGAATCAGTGACAATAGTACTCCACTCACATTTGCACATAGGGGAACTAATTAGCATTTCTCTTATTTACCAGTGAGAACTATGGAATAATAGCCTAAAGGGAATGATGGAGATCCCATTGCTTTGGAAGTCTAACTAGACAAAGACTGGAAGGGAACAATCCTGATTTGTCTAGGATATATACTGAACAGCCAGCCTTTTCTCTCACATCTATGGCTATGTCTACACTGGCAAGTTAGGTCGACTTAAGGAGGCTTAAATCATCCTAATTTAAGCCCTGTCCACACTAGGCTTTCGTTAGGTCGACTTAAGAAAATCCTTAAGTCGACCTAATGAAAGCTTAGGTCAACTTAATAAGAACGGCAGGGTATTCGAACTAACCCTAAGTAGGTCAACCTAAGGCCAGTGTGGACGCATAAGTCCACTTTGGTCGACTTACTAAGTCCCGGATAAGGGTAACCACTTTGTTAAGTCGACTTAATAAGGTCGACTTTAAGTCGACTTAAAGTCGACCTTATTAAGTTGACTTAACTAACTTTTCCTAGTGTAGACATAGCCTAAGATTTTATACAAATCAGTTGTCAAAAGCTTCAAACTTGGGTGTCTAAAGATCAGTATTGAGCATGCACAGCTCTCTTCCTCTCTGAGACTCTTCAAAGAGGAAGAAGAGTCTTGTAGTTAAGAGACTCTCAGAGACTCTTCCTCTCTTGAGAAGATGAAGAATCATGTGGTTAAGGTACTAGACTGGAATTCAGAAGACTTGGGTTTAATTACCCTCTCTGCCAGAGACTTCCTGTATGACCTTTGGCAAGGCACTTAAACTCTCTGGGCCTCAGTTTGCAAGGCAGGGATAATACTGCCTTATCTTGCTGAGGTTGTGTGAAGATAAATTAAAAATGCAATAGTGTTTTGTGATACTGCAAATCAGGATCAAAAATGTACGTAAATACTAGAGATGGTGAAAAGAAAAATGGTTGAAACTCTTTTTTATTAAGGATGACTTTTCCACTATATTTTCACAAACAAAAATTCTGCTCCTGTCAAAATGATTTCAATTTTTGTTGAAAAGCAGTCTTAAGCAACCAAAACTTTATTTTTTTCTAGTTTGAGGGGTGGGGGTGGGGAGGCAGGCAGGAGAGGGGCTGGAGGGGAGGGTGGTTCTGGTCTTTTGACAAAATGCCAAAAAGTCCTGAAGAAAAATATTGATTACATTTTTTTGGTTTAAATTAGTAATTAGAAAAAAAAAATATTTCATGACCAGCTGTAACAGATGCACACTTCCCATAGGAGATGAGGATATTCAACATCTCTGACAATCAGGCTATTTATTTAGAAGTCTAATTTGGGCCTTCAAATTGGAAAATGATAGCCTCAGTCAGACTCGTTTTGTCTGTTTCTCATACATGGCTGAGGTCAAATATGCAGAACGCCCCAAACTGTGTCCTCTAGTGAACTATACAATTAAGAAAGAAATAAAACAACAGCAGACAAAGAACACTGAAGCTCACAAATGGTAAAACTGTGATCTGTATTCAATTTTATGCATGATTCAGCTAAGTGACTTAGTATGACAAGTACTGCAGGTTATAATGATCTGACTGTGCCAGTCTCTCTGTCAAACAATAGGATAAAAAGAACTGTAAAGACCAAAATAAAATAATTTGTAGACTTCCATAGAACTAACTCAGTCTCAGAGAAGGGTACTTTATCCTTCAAAAAACTCTGACTGCCTGTCCTTCAATAACCTTAAGATTACATATTTGATCATGAATATAAATATATATGTGATATAAATGTAGGAAGACAATGGTTGTATGGCTAATTGCAAAGTCTTATTCAAATGTCAGTAACTTCATTCATGGATCCATGTGTGATTTTTTTTATAAATTTGTATAAAATTGGATTATTTGCATAATTTCCTTTTATTTGATTGAATCAGGGCACAGGGCAATGGGGCAATCTTTGGCAATGAAATTATTGGAGCCTCCATGGCCCAGTGAAGCAGTTCAAAGGGAGAAAATAATATTTAATAGGGAAGTAGTCTGGGTTTCATAGTTGGTCACTAATGATTTTATTCACATATTAGCATATACGTTTGCACTCATTTTGGAAAGCAATTGTAATTATGCATTGAGAAAGGAGTTTTGGAACCAGTCTCAAAAGAAATGTATGTCTATAGAACAAAACAAACTCCTTTAGAAGAACTTTTACCATACCCAAGAAAGACTTTTAAGCAAAACTCCAAATGAGAGTTTATAAAAATTCACAATAACTGAGAAAAGGTGCTGATGTGATATTGGCTGGAAAAAAACATCTTGATTGGCTTCTCTAGTGTAGTGCAGCCACTTTGTAACATCCTGCTGGCAGATTGTGATCATAGCACTGGTATGTCTGACCCCAGGAGAGTTACCTCAGAATAGGATCCAAAGGGGTAGCTGTGTCAGTCTGTTGCAGAGAAACAAACGGAGTCCTGTGGCACATGACGGGTGCGTCTACACTTGTAAATTAAGTCGACTTAAGCTGCTTAAGTCGACTTAAGGAAAAATTAAGTCGACTTTGTAAAACCTCCTTTTAAGTCGACTTTCTGCTTAAGTCGACTTTCTAAAGTCGAATTAAGCCAGTGTAGACGTGGAGTACCCCTAAATCGACTATAAGTCAACTTAGGGGCCTCCAGGGCTCCCCCACTGCCCTCCCTGCTAGGGTGGCTGGCACAGGGAGAGCCTGGCATGCCCCCCTACAGGGCAGGGCAGAGCCCTGGCCACCCTGCCCCTATGCCCTGGCAGGGTCCCTGTCCCCCTTACAATGGGGCAAAGTCTGAGCCCCTGGCACTTGGCAAGGGGTTCCCCGCCCCACCACCGTTTACCAGTCCCAGGTCCACCTAGCCCCTACAAGTCGACCTAGGCTTCCAGTGTGGACGCTCTAGACTGACTTTGTAGGGTCCCCTGAAAGTCGACTTAAAATTTAAGTGTAAACATGCTAAGTCGACTTAGCTAAGTCGACTTAAATTCGACTTTGTTAAGTCAACTGAGCTAAGTCGACTTAAATTAACAAGTGTAAACATAGCCTTAAAGACTAACAGATTTATTTATCGCATGAGCTTTCATAGGAGAAAATCCCACTTCGTCTGTGATCCTATGTCATACACTTCCCTGCATTTAATTTCCTTCCATTCTGTAAGTTTCCCATCTTCAAAGCATCTGACGAAGTGGGAGTCCTGTTAAATAAATCTGTTAGTCTTTAAAAGTGCCACAGGACTCTGTTTCTCAGAATAGGAGGCTCCTCTGATTATATAGAATTGATATAGAAACTTTCATGCCTGCCAGCTGGGTTTTGTAGAGGGTATGGACAAAATGCGCTACTCTCTGACTGTAGGTTCAGTCTCGGGTCTTTTAGCAGCTGGTATATGTTAGACCATGTAGGGAGATTCTCCAGTTGAACCACCAATGTCATCCCCTCTTTGATGCTAGAAGGAGGTCAAGAACAGGTTGTCTCTCTGCCGCACCAGTCCCTGTCTGTGGATTTGGCCCTTTGTGTCTGTTAGCTGATGGTGGGAATAGGAGCAGATGGACCTTAGTACTCTGTGCATCAGGATCAGAAATGCAAAGTGAGCATTATGCCATTTTAGCACAACCTAGCACTGTGTGCTTCTTGGTCATACTCAAGAAGCTGGTCCACTCAGGGTATTACAATCTAGATTACAATCATAGGGTGTGACTGCAGCTTGTGTAGACATACCGAAATAAACTTCAGCTTATATAGTTTGGGCACTAGAGCCGTGAAGCTGTGGGAGCATAGACTTCAGTGAGGGCCAGACAAGCTCTCCAGAACCCTGGATAATTGTTCAGTCAGCTGGCCAGTTATCTTACTTGTACCTGCTCTTTGTTGGCCTATGTGAAATAAATTGGTAGTCTCAAGGCCAGCCAACACTAGAAAATTAGCTAGGTAGTGAAAGGGTGTGATAGATCTAGGTAAGTTCCCATGTAAACAGTACTAGGTTGACAGGAAAATTCTTTTGAACTAGCTACTGTGATTAAACCAACAGAAGAACCTCTTGTGTTGGCATAGGCAGTGTCTACACTGAAGTGCTTCAATGGGACAGCTGCAGTAGTGCCACTAGACTGTTTCAAGTGTAGATAAGCTCTCACTCCAGCTCCTTGTGAATGGGAGTTTGTGTCACAAAACCAACTGCAGAATTAGATCCCTTATTGTCCATAGACATATTTGGTACAGGAACTGCAGGACACTCTGTCTTCTAAGGGTGGTTAACACAGCAATGTGCCTGGGGTAGCATGGGCCATTCTAGTCTGTGATACATAATGGAATACAGATTCAGGATTACTGCTCTGGCACCTTTCATAGACACCAAATGTAAAACTTTTTAATTAAAGGAGCCTTGCACAGGAGAAAGTTCTTCAGTCTAATGATGAAAATACTCTACAATCAAAACTGAATCGAAATTCCATCTGCAAGTGTTGCTAATTAGTCTTTTAAAAATGTGGTTGGCACATACCAACTAGTATAAAACAGCTGATATTTCAACACAAAAAGAGATCACTGTTTGAAAGTAAAACACATTCAGACTATTGCAGTGTGATCAAGTTGGGGAAAGAAAAGAGTCTGGATTCTGGAGTCATGCTTGACCAGAAAATGTTATCCATAATCTCCATAATAGGGTTTATTCTTGCAAAGAAACTATTTTTATCTTTTGTTTATGGATTTCTACAGACAAAAGGTGTTGAAAAGCTGAGCTGGAAAGATACCAGAGACCAGTTTGAAAGAAGAAAAAGAGCAACCTCTGAACTGCTGCCCAAAAAATGCTGAACATGTCATACTGGCCACAAAACCTAAAACTACAGCTTTTTAGCTGCTGCTTCAAACCTTCTACACGTGCCATATTGGCTATGAAACAAAATACAGTCTTTCAGCTGCTATTCCAATTCTCTGTACTAGCACATATCAATTAAGAGTAAAGATGTTTCTACATTTCAGAATCCATGGTGCTGAATCAGTGCAACTGAGATAAAAAATTCACCAACGATTTCTGGACTTGGGAGCAAAATTCGAGTCAGAGTTAAGACATGAGTGAAAGTTGACTTTTTAACAAGAAAGAGGACTTAACTCTTTGAGCTGTAGAAAGTTGATATTGTATGTGGGAACAGAATGAGGCCACACAAGTAGATAGAGAGGTCAGAATGAGTCAAAGGAGAAGAATGAATGCATTTAAATATGAGGATGCCAGACGTTTTAGCTAACAATAAAATCCCCAAATGGGAATATGGGGAATAGGGAAGAGAAAAGGACTAGAGAAAAAGAGAAGTTGGATCTCTCTAGTGGAGGAGGAGATCTCATTCCTGAGATAGTAGCTCAGATATAATTGTACTTATGACATTAGTGGTTCTCAACCTTTTGCAGGTCGCGACACACATGGTGGCATATCGTGACCCTACAGGACACATCAGCCTCCCTCACCCCCTGCCCTGCCAGGCAAAATCCAGCCATCTCTCTGGCTCTCTGCGACGCACTTACCACTCTGTGGCGACACAGTAAAGTGTCCTGACATAGTGGTTGAGAACCAATGAGTTAACCATCTCCTAGCAGAATCACTGGCTGCCAATAGAAGGGAATGCCTTTACCACAGAATTAACTTTGGTATTTACTCAGGTGTTGCTGCTAGGGCTCTGCCCCCATTCTTGTACATACACAAAACCCACTCACATGAGTTTAGTGGTGCTTTTTGCCCAGGCTAGCTGGCCCATCCTGGCAGGAATGGCCTCAGAGAAAATGGTGCCCTGGGAGAACTTGTATTTTGGCATCTCTGGCTCCCACTACCTCCTCGGGCTTCATACCTGTCTCCATTGCCCTTGGCCTCCACTGCCTCCCCTGGCTTCTGTTGCCTCCCTAGGCTTCCCACACACACCTGTATCATCCTTGGCCTTCAATGCCTCCTCACATGTCCCCTCACTGCCCCTGGGCCTCTCTGTCTCCCCAGATTGCCTACCCACGTCCCCTGGCCTATGTTGTCTGCCCAGGATCCTTCCTCCCCATCTTCTCCAGGCCCCACTGCTTCCCTTCCATCACTGCCCCAAGCTCCCTTCTGTGGACTTGCGCCCCAGACCTGCCCTGCTCCTTGCGTTCTGACTAAGGTGCATCCCCTGACCATGGTGTCCTGGGCAATTGTCCACATTGTCCACCTGTAAAGCCAGCCCTGCATCCTGGAGTACAAACTAAAGAGGAAGTTCTGATGTTCTCTGAGATATGTATCACTATAGGTGCTCTACTAAAGGTATGTATGCTTACATTCCTGTGCTGCTGATCACAGAATTTTGGGAACAGCGTCCTTTCACATGCACTGTCCATCATCCCACAAGGCCAACCAGCGCTGCATGGGCAACTCCTCCTCAATTCCTTCTCTACTGCAGAGTACCTGACAAGAGTTCCAAAGTAGAGTGGTGGAGAGTAGATTGTGTGAACCATTGTTACCACACAAGGTAACTTCCTTGTCTTCTTTAATTAGTGTTCCCATGGGTGATCTTCTGTAGGTGACTCCCAAGCAGTATCCCCAATGAAGGGCTGGGGTTTCATAGTCACATCTGTTATGGATGAGAATACCATGGTGCCAAAGTTGCATTGGAAGCAGAGTCACCCATAACCGCATATTGTTCTGTGAAGGTAAGTATAAATGACCAGGGGGCTGTTCTGCAGATTTCCAAAATAGGGACACTCTTGACGAAGGTGACTGAGATGTTTGGATTTCAGATAGAAGAATGATCATGCAGATCTCACAACATTGTTTAATGCAGTTTGAGACCCATTTCAAATATTACTGCATCTTTTGATCTATCTGCAATGGAAAGGAAAAGCTTAGGAGATTTCCTTAAGGTCTTTATTCTGTCCAGGTAAAAGGCCAGAGCCCATCTGACATCTGAAGTGTATAGGACAGCCTCCCTGTTATCCCGGTTAGCCTTAGATAAAAAGTCAGGAGGTGAGTCAGTTGATTCATGTGGAAAACCATAGTCACCAGGGCTATGTGTACACTAGAAAAGTAAAATCAACTTTGTTAAGTCAACTTTAATAAGGTCGACTTTAAGTCAACTTAAAGTCGACTTTATTAAAGTCAATTTAACAAAGTGGACTAAGTTGACTTAGCTTTAAGTCTACTTAGTCTACTTTGTTAAGACGACCTAACCACCCTTAAATTGACTTAATAAAGTCGACTTAAGGGTTACTCCATAGAATCATAGAATCATAGAATAATAGGATTGGAAGGGACCTCACGAGGTCATCTAGTCCAACCCCCTGCTAAAAAGCAGGACCACTCCCCCTAAATTATCCCAGCCAGGGTTTTGTCTAACCGAGCCTTAAAAATCTCCAAAGATGAAGATTCTACTACCTCCCTAGATAGCCCATTCCAATGCTTCACCACCCTCCTAGTGAGAAAGTTTTTCCTAATATCCAACCTTGACCTCCCCAGCTGTAATTTGAAACCATTGCTCCTTGTTCTGTCCTCTGTTACCCTCGAGAACAGCCTAGCTCCCTCCTCTTTGGAGCAACCCTTCAAGTAGTTGAAGGTTGCTATCAAATCTCCCCTCAGTCTTCTCTTCTGTAGACTAAATAAGCCTAGTTCCTTCAGTCTCTCCTCATAAGTCATGTGCCCCAGCCCCCTAATCATTTTTGTTGCCCTCCGCTGGACTCTTTCTAATTTGTCCACATCCTTTCTGTAGTGGGGAGCCCAAAACTGGACACAGTACTCCAGATGCAGCCTGACCAGTGTCGAATAGAGGGGAATTATCACATCCCTTGATCTGCTGGCAATACTCCTACTGATGCATGTCCACACTGTCCTTACGTCGACTTAAGGAGTCGACTTAAGGGTTAAGTCGACTTAATGAATGGTAGTAACAAAGTCAATTTAAGCTTTCATTAAGTTGACTTAAGGAATTTCTTAAGTTGACTTAATGAAAGCCCAGTGTGGACGTGGTTTAATTTAAGTCGACTTAAGCCCCTTAAGTCGACTTAAATTGCCAGTGTAGACATAGCCCTTGGGAATGAACTTTGGGGCAGTCTAAGAGTAACCTTATCCTGAAAGAATAGTGTATAAGGAAGGTTGAGTGCCATTAGTGTCACTTTCTTCTCTAGTCTTTTCACTTAGGTTGAGGACTAAATTTTCTTTTTCGTCCCAGTGTATGAATCCCTAGCAACTGAGGAGTAGCCCTGAAATCATTAAGCTTATGGAGGGACACATCAGTCTTTTCACCAAACAACTTAGTGTCCTCAAAGGTTGTTTGCATCTCCTTGGGGAAACTGGACAGGTGCAACGTGTAATGGTAAAGGTGTAATATGTCCTGACATATTATGCTTGGCAGGCACATAATAATAGCTATGAAGTTGGGTTGGATTGCTATATTGGCTGCCTCAAGCACTGGCTGGAATGTTGTCTTGTCCATAGTTGTCCTTCAGTAATAATGAGATGAAACGGTTCCCAGTGTGACTCCAGGAGCTGATCTATAAATACATTGAGCTTAGAGTAATTGACATAATTGTATTTTGCTGTCAGGGCCTTATAATTCACAATTTTGAATTGCAGTATAGTGGATGAATAGACCTTTCTCCCAAAAAGGTTGAAGTTTTTCAGAGTGATAGACTTTTCCTGGTGTCGGTGACCTTTGGAGTTCACTCTGTCCACAACTCTATCATTCCCTAATTAGGGAAGGGATGGGAAAAGAGAAATTCTGTATCCTTAGCCAGGACACACTATTTCTTATCAGCCTCTTTACAGGTAGGTATGTCTGATAACAGAGTTCACCATACAAGCTTGACTGGATCCAGAAGGATTTTGTTGATGGGGAGCGATTCTGGAGGGAGAGGAGGAGTGTGAGATGCCCAGGAATTTATGGTGGGTGTTTTTTACCTCCTCAAGAGGTATCTGCAAAGTGTCTGCCATCCATTTAGTTAGATTCTGAAACAGCCTGAAGTTGTCTGCCGGAGACAGTGGAAGGTGAATCATTGCATCCTCTGGAGAGGAGGAAGAGATGTTGATCTGTAGTATGACTTCCTCCTCAAATCTGACCTCTTGTCTCTCCATGAGCTCTTTGGGAAATTCAGAAGTTCTGGATACCATGAGTAAGGAAGGGTACCACAAAGGCTCAGCATGGGCCATGCTGGATTTGGAAAGGGTCCTGATGGTTGATCCCATGGTTGACCATATCATAGTGGTTGAGGAACAGATGAAGGATATGACTGAGGGGGCCTGGTTTGATAACGGGATCTGTAAGGAGTGCAGGAAGAGTAATGGGAGATGATATCCTCCTGTTCACTATCCAATTCTCCAGTAGATAATGGAGGTGCATGATATGCTACCTTGGAGATTTCCTTGTTCCCTTTTCTGCTATATGCAGCCCAGGTACCAACCAAGAGAGATTCTGGTATTTCAGATATGAAGTTCTTTGAGTATCTGAACTTTTGTTGTGCCACCATATTTCGTATGGATGGACAGTGGTTGTTGGCACTGAACCGTCGGTACTGAGGGGTTGGCGATTTGTACAGGGTGCTCTGAGTCTGGGTAGCATGCTGTTGACAATGCCAGTGCTAATTATTGTACTAGCAGTGTCTTCCAGGAGGCATTTTGGCTCCTGTCCTTGCCTTCCTCTGTCAGTACCATTGCTTCGGTGTCTGTGCCCATCAGATCTTTGAGCACATGAATGGTACCTGGTCCACTGGATCCTCTGGGTACTCTATCTGAATGCAGTTGGAATCAGTATCCAACAGTTTGATGCCGTTGGAACCAAGAATACTGAAGGTACCAGAGATCTTTTTTAGCTGATCTGGGGCTCACTCTGGGGCTCCTGGATCTTCCTCGATTCACAGCCCTTAGATATTGAAGGCGGTAGTGAAGATTCATAGTCCCTGGGTGACTCCTGACATGGTCCAGAATGGTCAGAGAGCTGACTGCATGAGGAAGAGTTTTAGTCACAATTTTCATCTCGGTCCTTCTGAGATCTGGACTTTAATTGCTGGCAAAGACCATACTTTTACAAAACACTCTTGGCTTTCCCTGAGACAAGGGATGCCATAGGAATGTCCATCTGCTACCCAGATGGGTTCGTTGAATGGCACCTCTTAAACCCTGGCAGGGGTGTAGTTATGGGTGGGCCTGAGTGGGCCACAGCCTTCCCATTTTGAAAGTAGACCCACCCAATGTGTTGCTTCTGCTGCTGATGCTCCACATACACTTGGAGTGTCAGGCAGCTTCCAGTGGGTTGCTGCTCAAACTTCCTGCTTCTGGTCACATGATTGGAAGCAAGAAGTTCGGGTAGCAACCAGCTAAGAATCACTAAGCTGCCGAACACTTCAGCTGCCAAGGTAACTGGAGTATCTGACAACTTAGTTTCTCTGCCCAGTCACTTCCTGAACTTCCTGCTTCTGGTCACATGACTGGAAGAAGGAAGTGGCTTAGGCCCACCATAGTCTATCACAGGCCCTGCCAGAAAATCACTTCTTGCTACACCTTTGACCCAAGTGAACCAGGCATATCCTGCACTGGGGCAATCTCTAGAGAAGGGGAAGAATGTGTGTGTGTGTGTATGGGAGGGGGGGGTGTTTTTGTTTGTTTGTTTAGGGAAAGAGAAAGGACTAGAGGAGTGCTAAGACTAAGAAAAGGACTAACTAGGTTTTTGAATTCTCATTGAGTTAATGATTTGATGAACTGACTGCTAATATTTCCATCTCTAGCAGGGGAGGTAGAGAAGGAATTCAGGGGCAGTTGCTCACGCAACAGTCACTAGCATGGTGACAGAGCACGGAGGTGGGGGCAATGCATATGTTGTCTGAATGATATTGCTACCAAAGTTCTCCAGTCAGCAGTATTGGGAAAAAGAAGCCTGGATATTGCTTTCACTTGGACTGGTACTCTGCCCGCTTTACAGTAAAGATGCCAGCTAAATCATTCCAATACTGATAGTCTTCCAGTGTCTTCCCATAGTTCTCCCTGCGTGCCAGAATGACAGATAAATTCTCCCACAATTCATTAGTGAAGAATCATAGCATGATTCAACTTACTGAAGCACACAGAACCCATGGGATGTGCACCCAGAAGTCCTACAACACACATTAGTGAGCGTACCGCCAGTGAGGACACAGTAACTCAGTTATGGCTTTGCAGTATGGCTGCTCACATCAGGGCTAAGTTAACCCAGGTGTTTCGACTGTGGGTCTGTGGGCGTTGTGCAGCAGGTCAGACTAGATGATCATATTGGTTCCTTCTGACTTTGGAGTCTATGAGGCTATGTCTACACTGCAATTAAAAACCTGCAGCTGGCCTGTGCCAGTTGACTTGGGTTGGTGGTACTTGGGCTCACAGGCTGTTTAATTGCAGTGTAGATTTTGGGGGTCAGACTGGATCCCAGGCATTAAGACTTGCAAGATGGGAAGCTTCTGGGGCTTGAGCAGTTGAACCTAAATGTCTACATCCCAATAAAACAGCCACTAATTTAAGCCCCACAAGCCTGAGTCAGCTTGGTCCAGACCAGCCAAGGGCGTCTAATTACAATGTAGACAAACCTTTAGGAGATGGTTGCCCAAGTTTACTCTGCAGTGAAGATATACCCTAAGTGAGAGGCAATGATGGACCAGCTTTGTTATGTCAGTGTGGACTGCTTTTGATTAAGATCTGAAGATATGAAAAGAGGGCTGAGAAATTCCATTGTGATCTTGAAGAAATCTCGGTCGTGTAATGAAAACTAGAAACAAATGATATCTCATCAAATGAGGAGGAATTTAAATGCTGTACACTGAGGCAGCCAGGAATCGATGTGTTCTCCCCCACCTCCACTTTAAACACAGTGAAAAGTGAAGGAGTATCAGCTGGGGCTGCAGGTGATAATATGTTGAAGAGAAGAGATTAATTGGTGTCAAGCAGGAACTAGTAAAGAATCAGCTGATGCTAGAGGAATTAGGCTGCAGGAAAAATTTTATAGTTGCCTTTTCCACTGAAAGCATTGCACTGTTGTTCTACAGTCTAGTGCCTTTTTGTCTGTCAGCCTCTGTGAAGCTTTTAGCTTGGAAGAAAAGTGAATAATTAGCATTCCATTTGGATGCCTGCAGACCAGCAGTCTGGAATATTAAATAGCTGTGCAAAATGAGGATTGTTTGAAGTGATTCATGTTTCTTTATCAGAGATGTCTAAAAGGCAGGTTTCATTAAAAAAAAAAAAAAACGTTTTATTCCTAGCTCCACATCTGCTTTTGACGTTTGAAACTAATCCCTGCAATATTTGACAACAAACTTCTGAAATGCGGGAGGCAGAAGATAAAAGTGCTTCTGCACATGTTATAACAAGTATCCAGTGTCACTTGGGATCCAGGCATCATGCAGAAGATATGGATATGCAGGATATTAGTAATACTAAGAAGCCGGCATGTGTTGACAATGGCAGATTTCCTCCCATTTGATTATGTTTTATGCATAGACTTTTTAAAGGATGCTTTAAATATTTACTCTCTGTGTAGGTTTTTATTTCCCAAAGTCAGTCTCTCTCTCGCTCTCGCTCTCTCTCTCTCTTTCTTTTATTTTTTCATGACAGCATCTAAGGAGAAAGATGAACAGTCCTCAGTTATTTCTTTTTGTATTTTTTGGCATTGCTTACCTCAAAACTATTTCAGAACCCAGAGATGAATTTTATAAGACACATAAAGATGCATGATGTTCCCCTCATGCATTGCTCTCTAAAAGTTAACAGGGTCAAGAAAAGGATCCTTATCAAGATCAAATCAAGCAAACAGCAGGCATGATAATAGTTGCTCCAGTGTGATTTGTCACTACAGACTTTTGGGATTGCTATTGCCAGATGCATCTTTTTATGCCATTCTTAGAATTGATTTCCAAGCAGAAAAAATGGACATAGAACCCTCAAGTTGGAGTGATCCCTTGCTGCTGTTTTCTTTTTTCAGGTGTGTGCATGTGCAAAATAGACTTGGAGGAATGGGATCATATTGATAGAGGCTCTTGGAAAAAATGTGAATGATGAGTTGTGATAAGCCACTGATTATTTCTGGAACTGATTCTCCACTGCCTTGTGTCTTTTTACAATCAGTAAAGTGAGTATAAAATTCTTCTACTTCAGAATGTTTTCTCACCCTTCACATAGGTATGAATGAGTATGCAAGGAAGTGGGGTCGAGAATCAGGCCCTATGTGTTTTTCTGAACCTTGGCTTAGCAGTTGAAACAACTTTGATCTGCAGAGTGTAGCTTCAGTTCTTTCAAGGACAGGATTCAGTGGCAGATTTTCCTTTACTTTCTTTCCTGGTCACCTTTTTCAGCCTCTGGAAATAGTCTTTCGCATGGTGTCTCACAGTCTTGGAAGCACAGAGGTGTGTGTGGCAGACTTTGAAGTGTGACCTTTTTCAAACATGTGGTTTGGGTTCAATTCATGCTAAGCTCTTTGCTGGCTGCCATTGGTTTCCAGGTGGAATTCAAGGCATTGATTTTGATGTAAGCCCTAAATGATCTGGACTACTGCTTACCTAGGTGTTCAGTGTTCAAGCATAAAAAGAGGGAAGGTCAAGACAGTGTAACATTTAAGCTTGCTTCCTTCCTCCACATAGACTATCGTCTCTCCTCAAACACTTCCCAACAGTAGAATTATCTCATTTCCCAGACATTACCCTACCTATAAGCATGCTATTATACTATCACATCCCCTATAGGGAATCTGTCATAACGCTCACAGGCACCTCTCTGTATGTGAGACTGCCACAGTTGTGGGCAACAGAGTAACTCTAGGCAAAGTCTTTTTGGTTTGAAAGAAAGAGGAGAGCATTCTCTGTGTGAGCATATTGTTTCTAGAAGTAGCTCCCATCTAGGTTCAAAATAGCTTGCATCAGTCTTTCAGGCATGTTCCTGGACTTTGGGGATGGCAGAGAATTACAGGGATGGTGAAGTTGGGAGGGGTTTTTCATTGTTTATTTTCTATCTATTTTTATTTCATTGTTTATTTTCTATCCGGGAATTGTTGATTAGGGCAGCCAGATGAACTGGAGGTACTTCAGGACAATCATTATTTTTTAAATATATTGACAAAGGTGTCTAAAGTCCTTATCTTTCTTTTGTGTATGTCAAAATAAATAAATAAAAGTAAATTATAGAGGAGGAAGGTGGAGTGTATAGTATTCTAAATCTATAGGACCTGTCTTATTCCAATACTGAAAACAGAGTTTATGCTGTGTAGACAAGCAAAAAATGTATATGGTACCTTTCCTTTTTCCTGCTCTAACATCCGTGTTTGGAGAGGGACATCCTGACTTTTTTTTCTAAGTGGCATATGAAAACATTATGCAGATACTTCTGAAAGAGGATAGAAACAGGCTTTTTATCACTCACTGTTCCCGAAAGGACCATTTTTGAGTGTAACTTCCTGTCCAGAGAGGAAATGGCCATGTCTGTGACTTGAATGGACTCTGATTTCCAATAATTTTTCAGTGTGGTAAACTATGATTCAGTTTCCATTTATAAGTAAAATGAGTGCTTAAATAATCAACAGTAGAGAGCCAGCAATAGGAAGTGAGCCATCCCTCAAAACAATTCTTCTCTGTTTACTTTGGATTTCATTCCACTGTTAAAGGATTTCCTTATGCGCAAGGTGTTGGAAACATGCACGCTGAAGCCACTGTATATGCACAGGTTTAATTTCATACTGTATGTGAATGTACAGTATTTATTGCTACTCCTTTAAAGTTAGTGCCCCGGTGTAGGAAGAATATTATGGGCAGGAGGAAGCTATTACAAACCAGCATGAAGTAGAGCAACTGGAAGTCTGCTCTAATTTGTGCTAAGGTCTGGACTGCATTGAAGATTGCAGAGGCACACAGACAAGCACAGCTCAGATGGACCTCAGGATCTGGGTAATCTTTTCCGGGTAGTGTAAATGACCATTGGCTCCAGTTGTTTTCATGAATTCTAGAAGAAAAATGTCACTGTCTCTTCTTACCAGTCAGCACAGCAGATACAAAAGGGTGCAGTTAGCCACTCAATCGACTGCTGCTAACTGTCAAACTTTCCACTACACAGTGACATTTTTAAAGGTATTATTATTGGTTTGCACACACTTTTGTTTTGTGTATTACTCTAAATTAGAGATGGACCCGAACCAAAATCTTGGATGTGAATAACTCCGGATTCAGAACCTGAACCAGGATTTACCAGTTGGTTCCTATCTCTCTAATGGTCAAGACAAAATTGAAAATCTGATTCTCTTTAGACTTTGGGGTTGTCTGGGTCTATAGTATTATCAATTCCAAAAGCACAAGAATCAGAAGGTAGGCTTAAAAATTATGAAATTGGTATACAAATCTTAAGTGCTGCTGAAAAATAAAGAATTTTGGCTTCCTTTTATTTGCCATCTGTTTTTTAGGTTCATTCATGTCACATTTTCAGGCTTTTCTTGGCATCCATAAGGGCTGGAAACTTCTCTTTTTAATGAATGTTGAGATTCTCTTGCAATCTCTTGATTACTGCAACTGGAGTTTTAAGAAAAACAGTAAACAGTACAACAGTTGGGACCTCTATTATCTTAATCCAAATGTAGTAGCTTGGGCCTATCTCTTCTGTAAGCGTTTATTACACAAAATCGTTTTCAGGGCTGATCATATTTTATACATAGCATGAAGACTAGTTACTACCTGAATGTGTCGTGAAATAGCTCAGAGATGAAACATCAATACAGAGAGTCCATTCCAACGACACTAGAGACACTGTGCCTATTAACATCCTGAACACCATTTTCTACTCTCTTTTAATCTCACATCTTTATGCTGTATTCACCAGTGTACCAATCACCAGACTATTTCAGTGTTACTAATAGAATGATCCATATATTTGTATAATCATTCACATGCGTGGATGAACTAGTTGTTCTTCAGATGTACAGAATATTTCAGAAATAAAGACTGATCATTTCCTCAATTTAATTGGCCATTGCCTGAAATTGGGGGTGGAGGAGTGGTTCTAATAATTCACTTCAAGTGGTAATGATCCGAGTGTTCATGAGGCTTGTTAATGTGTCTGTGTCTCCTGCAGCTTACTCTTTATACTTATTTAAAGTAAGTGAAACAGCATCAGTATAAATTCCCTTAACCTTCCACTTGCTATGCCAGGCTTAAATTTATTTTCCCACTTTGGCAAAAGTTTTCCCTGCTCAGTCTCACTGTCATTTGACTTCTACTCTATTTTAAATCTATCATAGATCATGACAGACAGACTTGTAATTTTGAATCTAATCATTTCTGATCCTCCTGTTTTGACACACGCAGGCTTGTCTTTCTGCAGCTTCCCTCCTCCTATTTTTTATTCCTTTTTAATTGGTGACACACAGAGATCTGCCTATTTAACCGTATCTGTTCCTAATCTGCTTTCACACAACACTTGCAGTTCAGAACTTGTCTTCGGCTTAAAATAGGGATATGTCAAATTGCTTTCCAAAAATAACTCTGCCAAACTGAAAATGATGCTGTTTGAAATCACAGGCAGGCAGATTATTTTCTTCTATCTCACTCTCCAAGATTCAAGGGACTTCATTTTAAAATGGTTTCAATTATAGGGTGCCTTAAATGGTCTTGAGGGCTTTCTAAGAAAAACAAAACAAAGCATGTTTGATATTTTAATTTTCAGGACGTTCCCTTCTGGTTTTGTAAACTTGCTTCAATCACAATTTCATTATCTCAAGTACTGCAGCATCAGAATCCGAATCTGGGTTTCTATCCAAGAAAAACAAGACAAAACCAACTGCACAAAGATTGCTGTTTGCCAGAAGCTGGGAACGGGTGACAGGGAATGGCTCACTTGTTGATTACCTGTTCTGTTCATTCCCTCTGTCATCTGGCATTGGCCTCTGCCAGAAGAACAGGATACTGAGCTAGGTGGACCATTGATCTGACTCAGTATGAATGTTATGGCCATATGGCTCTAAGGAATGTCCTTGTGTTCCTATGTATATAGTATATACCACTATGACTCTTTGTATTTTCTTATGTTCTTAAGTTCTTATGCATATAATATAGTTCCAAAGGGATAGATAGCCATGTTAGTATAGGTCTGCAGAACAAACAAGGAGTCCTGTGGCACTTTAAAAGACTAACACATTTATTTATCACATGAGCTTTCATGGGAGAAAATCCCACTTCGTCAGATGCTTTGAAGATGGGGAACTTACAGAATGGGCGAAAATTAAATTCAGGGAAATGTATGACACAGGATCAGGACAGGCTGTAACAGCAAATCAAAATAGGTGTTGGGATTCAAACACTGGGGAACAGCATATAGAGAAAGGTGAGGTCAAATCACCTGTTGTAATGAGAAAAAAAATTCCATAGTCCCCGTTTAACCCTGAGGCAACTGAGTCGAATTTACATATAAATTCCAATTCTGGAGTTTCTCTCTGAAGCTGTGATGTGTTATTCATTTGTTTGAGCACCACTATTAACAAATCATCAATGGAGTGAATAGGGAGATTGAAATGTGCCCCTATTGTTTTTTGAATGTTGTGATTTCTGATGTCAGATTTGTGTCCATTTATTCTTTTGCGCAGAGGTTGTCCTGTTTGTCTAATGTATAAGGTAGGAGGGCATTTCCAGCACATGATGGCATAAATCACATTGGTGGGTGAGCAGGTGAATGAGAGTAACTGGCTTGATTAGGTCCTGTGATGTTGTCTCTTGTGTAGATATGGGAGCAAAGTTGGCAAAATTTTCTGTTGCAGGGATATGTTCCTGCTTTAATGTTTCTGTTGTTTGGTGAGTATCTGTTTAAGGTTGGGGGGCTGTCTGAAAGTGAGGAGAGGTCTGTCTCCCAAGGCTTGAGAGAGTGAGGGATCGTTGTGTAGAATAGGTTGTACCCAGAAGTCGACTACTACGGGAGAAGCCCAAGAAAGAAAACAACAGAACGCCACTGGTCATCACCTACAACCCCCAAGTCAGACCTCTTCAGCACAGCATCAAGGATCTACAACAGGGGTGTCCAACCTTTTTGGATGAGGGACCACGTTGCAATTCTTTTCTCGCTTGTGGGGCTAGTGAGAAAAGTTTGGCTAGATAAGGCATAGAAATTGATCTTATTATTAATAAAATGTAAACAGTCCATTTAAACAGCTAACAAATTCAGTACGAATCTGTAAAAGCAGGGGTGGCAAGGAAGAGAAGAGGTGATAGGGCACGGGTGGCCATGTGTGGCAGGGGAGAGTGTGGGGAGCAGGGGAGGTCAGGGGTGGCCATGTGGCGGGGCCAGGGAGAACAGGGGGAGTGTGGCAAGAGAGGGGAGTGGGTGGGTAGCTGGCAGGGGAGCGTGGCAGGGAGAAGGAGCATGAAGAGCAGGGCAGGGAGGGCAGGAAGTGAGAGGAGAATGGGGAAGTAGATCCCCCTCCCCTCAGCACTTCACTTGTGGCTCATGATGCCCTCCCTTCCCCCAGAACCTCATGCCCCGCAGCTCCCCCTCTCACTGGCACCTCGTGGTGCTCGGCTCCCCGGCCTAGCCTCCCCGCATAAGAAGTGGCATCCGGCATGCACCCCCCCCCCAACATGGAGCAGCACACAGCTCCCCTATACCCTCTGCATGGGATGTCCCCAGCTCCCCAGCCTGATCCTGCATGGAGCAGCACCTGGCTCCCTGGCCTGCCTACATCCCCAGCACAGAGCTGCCACAGGTTCTGTCCTGTCTGCCCAACATGGTTTTGGGCCCTACACCAGCATCCTGCTCCCTGGCTTGCCCCTCCCTCCACCTGTCACGGCCCTGCCCCAGACTCCCCAGGCCGCCCTCCTTCTCCCCTCGCATGGAGCAGCACTCAGCCCCTTCCTCCCTCTCTCCCTGGCATCTTATGGTGCTGGCTTCCCAGCCTGGCCTCTCCCCCATACAGAGCGGCGCCCCCCATGGAGAGGTGTCCGGCTCCTTGTCCCTCCCCTGGACCAGAGCGGCCCCTGGCCCTGAGCGGCACACGGGTCCCTTACCCGTTCCTATGGTACGGAGTCCCCTCCCCACCCCCGCCAGCATGGAGTGGCACCTGGCTCCATCCTCCCTCTCCGCAGCTCCCCCTTCTCCCCCTCCCCCCCCACCAGCACTTCATCGCACGCCTGATTCCCGGCCCAGCGCCCCTCCTGCCTCAGCATCTCATGCCAGGCTGGTCCCATTTCCTCCTCCTCCCCAGCCCCTCACTCACACTCACAGCTGCACAGCTGGCAGCCTGCAACACGTTTTACATTTCCTGTCCTGCACAGTGCCGAGACAAGCCTGGGCTGCGCAGGGCGGGAGATTTAAAATGGCCCCAGCTCACAAGTGCATGCGGTGGCTCTGTGGGCCAGATAAGAGCCCTTGGCGGGCCAGATTCTGACCCACGGACCGTACGTTGGACAAGCCTGATCTACAGTCTCTCTGCTCACTTCAATGATGGTTTGTTAATAGCGGTGCTCATGCAGCTTCAAAGAGAAACTGCAGAATTGGAACTTATATGTAAATTTGACTCCGTTGCCTCAGGGTTAAACAGGGACTATGGATTTTTTTTTCTCATTACAACAGGTGATTTGATCTCACCTTCCTCTGTATGCTGCTCTCCAGTGTTTGAATCCTAACACCTGTTTTGATTTGCTGTTACAGCCTGACCTGATCTTGTGTCATACATTTCCCCCATTTAATTTCCTCCCATTCTGTAAATTCCCCATCTTCAAACCATTTGACGAAGTGGGATTTTCTCCCACGAAAGCTCATGCAATAAATACATTTGTTAGTCTTTAAAGGTGCCACAAGACTCCTTGGCTATGTCTACACTGGGCAAGTTAGTTCGAATTAAGGAAGCTTAATTTGAACTAACTTAAGCCTGGGTCTCACTAGGCTTTTATTAGTTCGAATTAAGTCAATTAATTCAAACTAATAAATTCGATTATACCTTTCGAACTAACCCTTAATTCGAACTAGTTAGTTCGAATTAAGTCAATGTGGCCATGTTAGTTCGAACTAACTGCTTAGTTCGAATTAATCAGCACACTGAGCTCAATGCAACTGACTAATTTGAACTAAGCAAGTGCCCTGCATGTTCGAACTAAAATTCCAGTGGAGCCATGCTAGCTTAAATTAACTTAATTCGAACTAACTAAAATTAGTTCAAATTAGTTAGTTCCAATTAACTAAGTTAATTCGAACTAACTTTGGTAAGTGTAGACATAGCCCTTGTTTGTTATGCATGTAATATAGTATACATACAGTACAGTATAGTATATATAGTTCTCAGGTCTCATGGTAGGATTCAGCCTACCTGCTGTCTGGTTGGGAAGGGTCTGTGTTATAGTCCAGTTTCACTGGGGGAACACTGGCTAAAGTTTCACAGGAGACCACATTCTGGAACAACAGCTTCAGTCACTCTTTGAAAGGTGCAAATTTCCTTCCCTCATCCCAGACTGGGCCAAATCCACTGCTAGATGCTGATGTGACAGGGTGCTAGGCCATGGCTATAATTTCGCTTTGCCTCAGCTGCCTGTGCAGGGTGGCTAGCTCCATTGGCAGGGCTAGCCTGGAGCTGTGTCTTCATTCATCACCTGAACTGTGCAGGATTGAAGGTTTTTTAAGCCGTCTCTCCCCATTTTGTGTTAAAATATGTGTGTATTTAGTGATTTCTAACATTTGATAAAGCTTCTTAATTCATGGTTCCCTGAATATTTAATGGCTTTTTTAAAATGAATGAACATCTCTGTGTTAATGCAGATTTTTTAAATGTTTGAATATTTTTAAAAACACAGACACACACACACACACACACACACACACACACACACCATAATGCAACACAAAGTGTGTACAGCAGTGGTTCCCAACCTTTTCTTTGCCTCAATGCCTTTAAAAATTTTGAGGCACACCACCATATAGTCTCCAAAGGAACTCATGAATATTCATGAGCCAATTCAGCAATCTCAGAGTAGTTTTTCAAAAAATTCCGTGGCACACCTGCTCAGGCCTGTGGGCACACCTGTGTGCTGAGGCACACTTGTTGGGAAAACGTGGTGTACAGGACCCCTAAGGTAACTCATGATCTTTGAGGCCTTGTTGCTCTCTGCCCTAACCTCCTGCATCTGTTTCTTCTACCTTCTTCTTATCATGCCTCTACTTAGGTACTGATCCTTCAAATATTTCTGCACGTGAGTAACTTTCCACATGTAAATAGTCTCATTCAATGGGACTACACATGTATATAATGCTTCTCTTGTGCATGTGTGTTTGCAGTATTGGGGCTTTACATTGTAAACTATTTAGGGCAGGGGCTTTTATTTTCTTTACCTGCACCAGTGAAGTGATGCAGAGACCTTCTGGTGTAAAGTTGTATGGGAGTGGAAATATGCTGTGAACATATTATCTTACTTCTTAGCCTTCATTTTGTTTTGCTGGGTTTAGAAATCTGTACAGTGTGTGAAAAGAAGGTGGAATTGAATCTAGACAGTGGATGTTGGAAAAAAAATTCTCAGCTGGCACTTTTGATGAAGAACAGCAAAGATGTCACCTGAAGGTATTGGAAAAAACAGCTTCATTTGCTGTTTCTGAGGCACACTGAAGGAAACCTACAGAAATTATGGTATATTAGAGCTTTAATGAGCTGGCAAGCCCCGCAGGCAAAGGCAGCAGAGTAAAAGCAATGTCCACTTATGGTAGCATAAATGACATGAAGGAATTTTTCATTTCTTGGGGGTGCTGAAGAAGTCAGAAAAGAAATTAAAAATACCAAAATGTTTGTGACTGCAAAGAGTGGAATCCGTGATAACACTTTTCTTCTATAGTGATATTGACCCTTTCAAGATTATCTTCATCTAGAAAAAGTACTTTGTTTTGCTCATTGAATCGACCCATCAAATTCCCTTCCCTGAGGACTCACTGAATAAAGTTCAGATGCGTTATGCCCAGTTTCCCCACTCCCAGAGGTTCCCTGCAGGGAAAACCTTCCTCAGTTTCCCAGTCCAGATGGCTTCTGAGGACAACTGTCAGTTCCTCTCTCCTGAGAGCTCAGTGACTTAGGTTTACAAGGCTGAGATAGGAGTTAATGGATTTCAAAAGAGAGAGCATGGCACATCTGTCCAATTTAGAGCCTATAGTTTATTGATCTATTGTTGTACAATTGCTAAGCATGGATTAGAGAAATGATAAATGAATACAGCAGTAAAGCTATAGCTCACCAATCTCCAGGTGAATCTTGCTGGCCAGTCAAGGTTCTGCTCTGGAGGGGCCTTCTGCTCTGTAGCTCTCCTCAGTCAGACTATCTTGTAGTTATATAATTTCTTATCACTTACACTTGCAGCAGCAGCATATTTCCTTATTGCAAGCGGGTCGTTGGAAAAGGAGAGGGGGAGACAGCATACCCTGACCACATCCTGCACATTTGCTGAGTTGATACTTAACAACTCTTGGAAATTTCACCCACAACCTGATACCATGGCACCTATCATATTCAGGCATCTGGAACATCTTGCGATCAAGGTTCATAGACAGTTCTGCTATATTTTCAGACACTCCAAAGGGTCATGCCATGGGTCAAGCCTGTTTACCACTTTCTTTTGCTCTCTGCTTTATTGGTGGCAAAAAGCTGCTAAATGCCCCTTATATAAGTTAATGTAAAACTGAAATTACATATCAAGCTATCGTTGTGTTTTAGACTTCCATCTATTTCTAGAGTATCTAAGCACCTTCCAGGTGAAATTAATAGCAATAGTAAAATTCCTATTGGGCCATAGACTCTCAGTCTGGTACATCTTCTTTTTTGGGATTAAGACTCTTTTTGGAGTAGGACTTTTAGATTTTTAATAATTTCTTGTTTTTATTGGCTGGTAAGGAGAGAAGGCTCTATCAGTATTACACAATAATAAATATGTGTAAATAAATATGGCATCAGGACAGGTTTCTATTGGAAATGTAATTTCTTATGCCTTTGCTTTGTAGGAAGATAGGTTTAAAGGTACATTTCTTTCATAGTCCCATATTCTGGGCTTGATTCTGCATTGCCAACACAACAGAATTACTCTGCAATAACTGACGAAGTGGGATTTTCTCCCACGAAAGCTCATGAGATTAATAAATCTGTTAGTCTTTAAAAGTGCCACAAGACTCTGTTGTCTTTCTACAATAGACTAACACGGCTACCCCTTTGGAATCTGCAATAACTGTAAGGACTTCAAGTCAGTGGAACTGCTATGGGTACCCTGCATGGCCCCATTCGCATGGCCCACAACATTTTTATGGCTGTCTTCCTTGTCTCTCGTCCTCAAGCACCACTCCTCTACTTATACTATATCTATGACATCTTCAGCCTGGATCCATGGAAAGGAGGCTTTTTAAGAATTCTACTGAGATTTCTACAATTTCCACCCCACAATCAAAATTAACCTGGACTAGTCCACATGGGAGATCCACTTTCTGGACACTACAGCACAAATAAGTGATGGACACAAAAACACCACCCTATACTGGAAACCTACTGATCACTACAGTTACCTACATCCCTTGAGCTTTCATCCAAGTCATACCACATGATCCATTATCTACAGCCAAGCCCTAAGATACAATCACATTTGTTCTGATCCCTCAGACAGAGACAGACATTTTCAGGATCTTTATCAAACATTCTTAAAACTACAATACCCACCTGGGGAAGTGAGGAAACAGATTGACAGACCCAGACGAGTATCCAGAAGTCCACTTCTACAGGACAAACCCAAGAAAGAAAACAACTGAATGCCACTGGTCATCACCTACAGCCCGCAACTCAAACCTCTACAACATATCATCAAGGATATACAGCCTATCCTACAAGACGATCCCTAACTCTCCCAAGCCTTTGGAGGCTGAACTCTCTTCACTTACAGACAGCCCCCCAACCTTTAATGGATACTCACCAGCAACTACAGAGTGTATAACAGAAACACTAAGGCGGCACATATCCCTGCAACAAACCTTGCTGCCAACTCCACCCACATATCAACACTAATGAGACCTAATCAAACCAGCTACTCCATCAGGGGCTCATTCACCTGCTCATTCACCAATGTGTTATATGTCATCATGTACCAACAATGCCTCTCTGCCTGATTCATTGGACAAACTGGACTGCCTGTGCACAAAAGAATATCTGACATTAGAAATGGCAACATTCAAAAAACCAACAGGAAATCACTTTAATCTTCTCAGTCCACTCCATGAAAGACATTTCTGTTACAATTCTTAAACAGGCTAACCCTAAATCAAAGCTTCAAAGAGAAACCAGAGTTAGAATTCATATGCAAATTTGACACCATTAACTTGGATTTGAATAGAGACATGAACTGACTTTCTCATTATAAACAGTGATTCTCACCTCTCTCAGCCTCACCACTTTCTGATATGTTGTTTCACACTGTCTGAATCTATACAACTTGTTTGATTTGCTGGAATAATCTGACCTGATGCAATGAAGTGTAATCACAGGATTTATCTTTTCTTTGCATACTATAAGTTTTCCTTTTTCTAGCATCTGAAGAAGTGGGGTTTCACCCACGAAAGCTCATGCAAAAATACATTTTTGGTATTTAAAAATGTCACAGAACTCCTTGTTTGTTTTTATAAGGACTTAATTTCCCTGTATGAAAACTTTGTCAGTCACTTACTTTTCATGTCTCACTACAAACTATAAAAGGAGTATTTCTACATTGTATAGTAACCAGCACGTAACTTGGAAGGGGGAGCACAGGTGGCAGGAGGGGAATCTAGAAGAAGTTGCACCTGGCTAGTCATATTAAGCTACAACTGGAGAAGTTCTCTATATTTTTTTCTTTAATAAAGAGCCAGTTTAACTTGATAAAATTGCTCATACCCAGCCCTCAGTATGTGCACATACAGACTTGTCTACATGGTGCTGAATTGCACTCTATAGGGGTGTGAACTGTAGAACACTCTAACATATTGCACTTTAACTGTCCTGTGTACACCCTGCTGGTTTGAACCTAAGGGTACCTAGTTTGCATGAATGTAGTCCTATTTAAATTGGAACTACATCAATATGAACTAGACACCTTGTAGTTCACACCAGCAGGATTGATATGAGGAAGTTAGAACGGAATATGTGAGAATGCTCTACAAATCACACCCCTGCAGAGTGCACTGTGGTGCCACCTAGACAAGCACAGAGTCTTTATTTTTCTTCTTTCTTATTTCATTGTTCACTCAATCTAAAATATACGCAATATTACACTAAAAGTATTTCTTACTTCTTTGTCTAATGGTGAAACATACTAAGAGGTGCTTTAGAAAGGCCTATAAGTAAACAAGCAGACAGAAAGCTTTGGTACAATAGGTAGAATAGTCTGTGGGCATTTGCTTGAGCACTTCAAACTTGGCCCGGAGGTAGGTTATATTCTCTGTAAAAATTTCTTTCCAATGTGGAGCTTTTTAGCTTTCCAAATTTGTGTGTTTTTCTGTGTGTGTATTACAGAGATTATCTGCCAATATTGCACAATGTATAAAATCTATTTTGATAATGCGGTGCAGTAGTTATTTGTTTTACTGGTCATTTTTATTATAGTGTTTTGTATGAAAAATTTTAAACACCAGCTGACGTCGTCTCCAAGAACATGATTCTGAAACCATATAATGACCTTTTTGTAGCAGCTGGCAATGTTCCCGATTTGAGATCTTCAAAAGCATTTGCTGTGGCTGCAGCTGAAAAGAAATCCAAAGTAACAAGATGCCTTAAAGTAGTCTACTCTGAAAAGATGCAATATAATAAAGGCACCCTCTTACTCAACAGATCTGTTTCCTGTGTGCAGTTACAGTAATATCTGCTAACTTTAGTGACTAAACATATTTCTACTGTGTGTTACTCCTGTTAGCCCCGTGGGACCAACACACTTAAAAGGGAGAGAGAGCTGGATTTTTTTACATTTTGTGCATCACCCACAGAGCTGTTTACTAAATCCTGACCAGTTGCATTAAGACAAATCTACCGCAGCCAATGGGGAGTTGGATAGGTGTGTCACTGAGAGCATAATTTGATTTACAGGCCTCTTATTGTTGGAGATAATTGGACAAGAAGGAACAAGCAACCTTGATCTAAGGCATTATCTACACTGGCATTTTTCACAGTATTGTGACTCTACTAGTTATAAAAACAGAGAAAGAACTAATAGACATTTCACCCATAATGTTGTTGAATCCTGCCATATGGAATCTTGAGCAGGCAGTGAAGAATACTTAAAGGCCTGGACTTCCTAATGTAGATAATAACAGTTGCCATTTTTACATGGGAGGAATTATTTGGAGTGGAGATTGTTTTACCCACTGTAAGAACATGAGCAGGGAGCAATGTTGCTGGTTTGGGACAGATTCAAAATGTGTGATGGAAAGAGGAATTTGCCTTTTGTCCTGGAACTATCTCTATGATGCAGCTGCGCATAAAACCACAGAGATTATAGTTGAGATCATAAAGTGTGTGTGTGTGCGCGTGCGCGCGCTCGTGCGTGCGTATGTGTGTGTTCTTTCAATGGATAGTCAACAACTGAGGACTGATAGGACTTCCACTGAGCAATAGTCACCTGTAGTGGTTGGGATGTGATAATCCTTAGAGAGAGAGAATCTGGATTTCAGAGAAGAAGAGCTTTGCTGTGGCATTCTGCCTATAGATTCTTTGACCTAGGAATGACATCTTGGGAAGAACATCTGTTTCTGGACAGAAATGTTTGGAGACCCGGGAAAGAGAGCAGAGCTTCCTGGCTTCAACTCCATCTAGTATTCTGCTTTTATAATGAAGAGTTGATTAAGAGGAGGATTGAAGGCCTGGGGCAAGATGGAATTGGAGATGTTGAAGGGAGCTGGAAAGTTGAGAAGAATTATTTGTTTATTTATCTGAAATGATAGTAAACCATTCGGAATAAGTGGCACAAGCTAGAGAAGTAAGCACATTGCATTCCCCATATCCTGCTGATTTTGGCCACAGCCCAGAAAAAGCACTTAAGCATGTGCTTAAAGTGAAGCAGATGAGTAGCCTCATGAGCTCAATGGGGACTCATGTTTAAAGCTAAGCAAGGACTTTCCTGGACCAGGGCCTTAGCATTTAGCTTGTGATTTGATATTGGCTATCTCCTGTTGAACTATTTTCAAGAAAAAAAGTAATTGCTGATCCAAAGAAAAATATGGACTGAATCAAAGCCTTTCTAAAAATGTTTTTCATTCTGTAGGCTTTCATAAAATATTTTTAAAAGCACCTGGAAAATAGTGCAACATCCTCATACAAAAGAATACTTTGTCTATATATGCTAATGAATGGTATAGTACTTATTCTGCATTTCCCCCATTTCCCTTCATCCCTTCCCATTGCATAAGTAAGAGTCTTGGCAGTAGCAGCACAGATAAAAGATGTTATTTCCGATATGTAATCAGAATGGCAAAATGAATCATTTAGCACTTCATTTTCACTCACATTCCTAGTGGAAAACTGTGCCATGTGCCTTATTATCAGCCACAACAGAATCTGTCTGTAGACAAAAGTTATGTAATACAGTTTAACAAAAGGCTGGCTATTTATCATATGAATGCATTTTAATACATAGATTTCTGCTTTCAACTATTTTGCTTACTTTCAAAGGGTACGTCTACACTGGAGGCTCTGTTAAGTCGACTTAACCAAGGCCGACTTTAAGTCAACTTAAAGTCGACCTTGTTAAGCTGACTTAGAGACTCCACAGCCCTGCGTCCACACTGGCAGGTGCCAGGTCAACGGAGGAATGGCCAGGACTTCTGCGAGGGGGCCTGGAGGCCAATTAGGTCGACTTAAGGGCTATCCTCTGTCTACACTGGCTTAAGTCGACTTAATAAGGTTGACTTAAGCCTTAGGTTGACCTTAAGAATTGGTGTTATTAAGTCAACTTAAGGAAGGGCTTAAGTCAACCGAATAAGCGCCCAGTGTGGACGCAGGAGTCTGTAGGTCGACTTAACCGTCCTTAAGTCAACCTAAGGCTTCAGTGTGGACATACACAAAGAGACATCCTAATGCATGAAAGGTATAACAATTTTAAATAGGGAATAATAAAAAGAGGGGTACTTTATCCTTAAGGTGAGGAGTTCAACGTGCTTTACAAACTCTACTTGATTAGATCCCTCCACACTTGTATGAGGGAGGTAAACATTATCTCCATTTTTACAGACGGGTATAATGAGGCATGGAGCAATTGGGAATTGATTCAAAGCCTATGGAAAGGCATCCATTGATTTCACTGGGCTTGGGATCAGTCCTTGCCTGAGATATCAGGCCCAGAGGATTTGCAAAGCACAGCAAAGCCTAAATGCCATAGGGTTTACCTACATGGTGAGCTAGTGCATTGCAAGCTGGGGTGTGAATCTACAATGCAGCCGCTTGCCTTCACTAACGTCCCATGTGCTCACTGCTACAGTCCACGGGGAGAGTTAGTGATGGTAGGGTGGTGGCCTGCAGATTTACCCCTTGGGTTTCTGTGCAGTCACTTGCCATGTAGTTAAATCCTTAGATGTCTATGTTCCATTTAAAAAATTATTTAGGTCCTTAATTCTCATTAATTCTCGCTAAAGGCCGAGATCCACAAATATACTTAGACACCTGAATTCAACAGTATTAGGTGCCAGGCCACTGACATTCTCAGAGGCACTGCTTGTTGCTGCCTAAACCCTCAACATCTACTTTTCCTTTGGTGGGTAGGCATAAAGCCACCTCAGTACTGACACTGTTCTACAGCTAATGGACTACTTCAAGCACGAGCGCAATTTGAAGCCCAGCTGGCCCTGAAGCAGGGTTCTCACACTAAGTGTTCCCCTGTCCCATTCATCTGTTAAGCCTGTTCCCTTAGGCATTCTCAGAGGATGCCTACAGGATCGGGTCTCACACAAAAGATAGCGGGAAGAGAAGTTCTGTGTGCATCCATTTCCAGAATAGCCAATAGCATGGTGCTTAGAATACACACCTGGGAGGTGGACTCAAGTCCCTGATCCAAGTGAGATTGTGAATGTGAATCTCCCAGGTGAGTACTATTCTGAAGGGCAGGTGGAGATCTGTTTGTGTGTCTCTGTTTTTTGGTGAGAAAGGGCTGATCTGGCTTAGATGCTTAACTCCAGGAGAGGGTTAATGACTGAGAAACCTGAGCAGAGGGAGGTCCCTATCTCTGACCTGTCAGTCCAGCACCTGAGGATCAGATTGAGTTAGCCAGCTAAGGACCATTGCGCTTTTGGGCCTTTTCCTCTTCATCTCACTCCTGGCTGGCTTAGATGGCTCCCCACACAGCTGGTTGGCTTCTGAGAATCCTCTTCTTTGGCACCTAAGGCTTCTCATGCACTGTATGAAGAACCTGGGCATCTAACTGGGGGCTCAGAATTCAGGGCACCTAGACATTCAGCATTGTAAAGATGAGCATTGGAATGCCTAAGTCTCTTTATGGAACTAGCTATGACCTCTTATGGATTTCCATGGGCGTTACGTCTTTATGTACCTTTGAAGACCTGGACCACTTTTGAAAGTGTGGCTTTATCATCTAAATTACTCCCCACTGATTTCTTTGGAAATTAAGAATGTGGGTGCTTTTGAAAATTCTATTTGGCACCTATCTGGACCTTTGGACATCTAAATAATTTAAAAAATCTGTGTCTCTGGGATGTAAAAGTCCCCTGTGGGGGGCCTCTTTTGTATAATTTGCACTGCTCTTACATGGCCTCTGAATTTGACCTGTTACCTGGAATTAATGACACTGAGGACCTACTTCTGGGTTACCTCAGAATGTCACCTGCTCAAGAGGAAACAGAAAAGGTGCATTACCTTTGAATAGTTTTTTCATGGCATGGTGTAATATGTGAGGCACAGCTTAATAAATCACCTTTAATCAGCAGATGTGTACCAGCTGGCAGCTTCTTTTGCTGACGACTTAAATTGCCTCTAGATAATACAGCATTCCTCCAGGTAGCTTGTATCACACATGCCAGTAAGGGTATATTTGCATAACAGGAGCACATTTATTAACAGCTGCATACAATAAACTGACACAATGTATCATATCAAAGATCCCTTATTTAAATAATGTCATATTATCCTCTGAAACAATAAAAGCATTACAACAGAGTGTGAAGTGCACATTAAAAGCACAAGGCAGGTTCTATATACTAAGCAATGCGACTTGTTCTTGGTCACATATCTTTACAGTAGATGTTGACAATGATTATACAATATTGAGATGAATTTGCAGTGCTTCTGTTCATGCAGGATTTAGAGTAAAATGACTTCCAACTTAATAACTATGGAAATATGACATTTTCTGTCTTGTGAATATTCTCTTTACAATTTAAAAGGCATTATTTGGTTTTTGTTAAATTATTTTATTTTCACAATAATTGAATTTGGAAAATAATTCCACAGTGTTGCTAAAGTGACCATAAACAAGAAAAGTCTCTTTATTTCAAATTGTAATGAAAATAATTTCAGTTAACATCCAAACCAACAGTCTGGTCTATATGAGATCTGCCACATAAGAAGGTAAGTATCTTTAAATATCACATTATATACATACACTGAATTAATATTTCATGCTGGATTGAAATGGAGAGTTATGCAGGTATCATTTTTGAGGCATGGTGTATGTATCATTTCAATGATCCTTTACCATAGCCATGAATTGGTTTGTAAGTTCCTGGAGTCATCTTGTTTCAGGAAGCCTTAAAATGCTACCCAAATGGCCTCAAATATAATCCATCTTTTAGTTCTGTCTTATTCATTAACTTCTTTTATATGCCTGTAGAGTCAAAGGACCCAACCATCCCATAGATGGGTCTCTTTGTCAAGGTGAAAGGCAATGCATGCCATTTCTTGAGTGTTCCTGGGGCTTGCCAGGGGTCCCTACTGTAGCTGAAAAGCATTTATATGAAGAACCACATTGACAGATTCCTATAGTGTAAGACCCTCAACTTAGACTTTGATTCTGGTATTTAACTTTCATCTAATATTAGAGATCCCCAAATCACCTATAGTCCACCTTCAAGAGGTTTGTCTGCTTACATAGATAATTTCTAACCCAGTGGTTCCCAGGGGCTGGCCCACAGAGGCATTCAAGGTGGCCTGCGGGTCCTCTCCTGCTGGCTGCAGAAAGGAGCTGCTGCCTAAGCATCCAGGTGGAGAGTGTTGCCATAGGGCTAAATGACTGGCGCAGGATCCTTGCTGCAGCCAAGGATATGGGATCAGTGCTCTCTCCCCCAGACTGAAGCAGGAAGCATGGCAAAGTGCTCTTCCTGGCTTCATAGATGATGGGGGTCCCTGCTGAAGCCAGAGGGAGGGAGCACTGATCTCCCATCCCTCTTGTTGCAGAAGGGAGCCACTGCCTAGGGATCTAGGTGGACCACATAAGGCTACAGGACACGTGCTGCAGCCAGGTAGATGGGAGATCACTGGGTGGGCAGCCTCTTCGCTGAACTCCTTCTGTTTGGCTGCAGTAGGGGGTGGCTTGCTGTTGGAAACTTGTGGTCCTTCAGGGTTGTAAAAATGATATCTGTGACCCCTGAACCAAAAAGATTAGGAACTAGCTCTAGCCAGGCATGTAACTAGGCAAATGAAAGCAGGAAAGTTGTGGTATGCTGGAGTGAAGAAAGGGAAACGTAAGTAAGAGAAGTTCTAAAGGGGTAGACGTGTTAGTCTATTGCAGAAAAACAAACAGTCCCGTGGCACTTTTAAAGACTAACAGATTTATTTATCTCATGAGCTTTTGTGGGAGAAAATTAAAGCACCTGATGAAGTGGGATTTTCTCCCACGAAAGCTCATGCAATAAATAAATTTGTTAGTCTTTAAAAGTGCCACAGGATTCTGTTTATAAGTAAGAGAAGTGGCACTGGCTCCTCCCTAGCAAATCTGGAAATGGTAGGTACTGTTTCCTACCTTTGGGAAGTTTTTTTATTAAAAAAAAAAATCCAACAAAAATCAGGAAAGTGAAAGCAAGATATTACACAGACAGTTTGTCTCAAAACAAAAAAGAATAAACTAAATGCCTCTATACTACCTACTTTGAATTTTTTGGAGCAACTTGTCAGTTGGCAAATGCCTACACAGGTGCACTGAATGATGTAGGCCCAAAACATTCCATCTTCATTACACTGTAGGAACGCTAGTCTCTGGGCCAGGTTTCAACTTGGAAGCACTATTCCATCACTAATGGATATTTCAGTCAATAGGAGCAATGAGTCCTAAGCACCTCTGAAAATCAGGGATAAGGTGTCTTAAGTAGGCAGCCACTACTAGGGTACACAGAATTAGTGATCACTTCTGAGTTTGTGTGCGCTTGTTAAGGGACTGACCGAACTGTGAGTTCTTCTTTTCCCTTGTCCTATAATGAAAACAGTTCTTCACAGAGAACAATATGATGCCACCTGGCAGGAAACAAGGAGGCAAAAGGACACTCAGTCTTACAGTATCTGGTATAAATAAACCAGCCCACCCATTTCCTCTTCAGCACAGTCACCTCAAAAATGAAGGGAGAAAAAACAACTCTGATATGGGAGGGAAGAGACAGGGCAATGTAGAATGCAAGGACAGGAAGAACAATAATACAACATACATAGTTAGCATGAAGCAGTTCTTACTTGCTGAAAATATACCTTCTTTACTTATCTTACTTTTCCACCTACTTTCCTCCTATATCAGACAGATCTGTTTACTAACAGAAGAGGTGAAAACCAATGGGCAACCAGCATTTTAATGAAATTGTCATTAAATGTTTGATCTCTTGTGATGCTGGTAAGCCAGGTACCAGCTCTTACCAGGACTTTAGGCATGAACTCTGATAATTTCATAGTTGGAAACCAGACCAGTTCATCCATGTCTTAATATTGTTTAAGAAAGGTATTGAACTTGTAAGAATGTGTTTAATGTTTAGACTCTAATAAATGTTTGTAAATTACTGCTTGCATTAATCTTATTTGGGACAGCTGTATATCCCATGCTATAAGGTAGTATGTAAGTTTTGCTTTATAATTGTAAAAAAGTCTGCTCTGAACTTGTATGCCAAGGAAAAGTGCTTCACCACCCATCCAGAAGAACTATCAAGACTAAAAAGGCCTTTGTGGAACATCACAACACAAAGGGCGGTTTAATGGCCCTCTAACACCCATGAAGGTACTACCTGTGAAAAAGCTTGAGTTTTGGAATAAGGAAATAAAGATAGCTGACATGAAGATTTTTCATTTCTTTGCTGTTTGAATGCTTAAAAGGGCTGGAGCTAAGAAACAAAAAGAAGAGCGATCTCCATGGTCAAGCTGGCTTAGTCCTAAAAGATATTCAGTACTGAAAGATTACTACAAATCTGTCACTTTTTGGGTACGTCCACACTGGAGCCTTAGGTTGACTTAAGAATGGTTATATTGACCTACAGACCTCTGCGTCCACTTTGGGTGCTTATTAAGTTGATTTAAGTGCTTCCTTAAGATGATTTAATAACACCACCTCTGAAGGTCAACCTAAGGCTTAAGTTGATTTAGGCCAGTGTAGATAGGGAATAGCCCTTAAGTCAACCTAATTGACCTCTAGGCCCCCTCGCAGAGTTCCTGGCCACTCTTCTGTTGACCTAGCACCTGCCAGCGTGATGCAGGGTTATGGAGTCTCTAAGTCGACTTAACAAGGTTGATTTTAAGTCAACTTAAAGTCAACCTTGGTTAAGTTGACTTAACAGAGCCTCCAGTGCAGATGCACCCTTTGGAACCAGAGACCGTAACTCATTTGGGTATATATGTTAGTTGTTCTAACCTGTGAATAACTGTCTCATTTCTTTTCCTAGTTAGTAAACCTTTAATTAGTTTACTATAGGATTGGCTATCAGTGTTGTCTTTGGTGTGAGATCTAAGATACAAATTGGTCTAGAGTAAGTGAGACTGCGGTCAATCTGAATATTTTGTAATTTTTGGTGTAGGTGACTGTTTATCAATAAGTCCAGCTTGTCGCTGTGGCAAGATTGATTGGAGTACCTCCATGGTAAGAGTGTTACAGTGATCCAGGAGTTCATATTTGTTAATGAATCTAACAAATTAAAGTGAAATCTAATTACAGAATATACAAACACTTTGGGGTGTCTGCTGTACATTTTGGCACTCTTGGTCATAGGCCACCCCAGACAGTGTGACATAGCTCACTATAAGCTGTGTATAGTCAACTAAATAGAAACCTTAGGTAATATGGGAGCAAAATAACCCTAGCATATCTATTTTAGGCTATATATCTTGTAGTCAAAGGTGAGAACAGTAACTTCAAATCAGAGAACAAAGATAGTGGTTTTTCTCTATGGTGCTGCTGAAATAACCTTAGAATACTCTGTGGTTTGGGGCCCTTAAAAACCAGAAAGCTATCAACAAACTGAAGTGAATCCCAAAAAGTGATGGCCTGTGTTATGCAGGAGGACAGACGAGATGATCACAATGGTCCCTTTTACGAATATATGAAGAACAACAGAAATGGGTGGATGAAGGTTCTCTGAGGAAAGATTTGAGAACAAAATACGTATAGGTTGGATAAATAATGGCTACATTGGAATCTAAGAACTGTCTGTAAGTATTTGAAGATTACAGATACCAGAAGAAGATTTGTTTAGTGTGGTCAAAAGGGTATATCTAGGAATAATTGGATGAAACTGGGCAAAGGGAAATGTAGGATGAATACTGAAAAAAAGCTATCCAACAATGAGGTCGAGTAGACTGTATAAAAAGTGCAAGTACTCAGTACCCCTGAGTACTATCACAAAAAAAGCCCTGCATTTCTCATTCCTTTTGGTTTCTTAAATGGGTCTCATACCTTAAACTTAGATATTTTTTTCTGGTACACATTGCCTTTTATGTGCTCCTGCTAAGACTAATTCCATCTTAACCATTTTCTTTGAAAAACCTATACGCACTCATTGCAAATATTGCTCTTTGCACCAGTGTTAGAAAAATGGATTTTCCCTCTCTTCCTTCCACAGCTGCCTCCTTTCTGAGATTTCTAGTTTCTTCACATATATTCATACTGGTCCTCTTTGCCTGGAACTAGAACCCTTCCATGTTTTCATAAGTGGTCATATAATTGGCAAACCAGGAGTCCAAAACTTGTATGTCAGGACTTCAAAATCATTAAATAGTCTTAAAAATAATGAGATTTTTAAAAAAAATAACTTTTGTGTCCTTTTATTTGCCTCCTTGTATTTGAGTCTTTAGGATTCATATTTTCCTGCTTTTCTCAACTGAGGGCTAGAAACTGACTTTTGTTTAGAAGAAGAAGAAGAAGAAATTTAAGATTCCATCACTTGGCTCCAGGCAATAATTGGAAAATGAAATATCTCCTGATTCAGGATAAAATCAGGAGAGTCGGGAGCCCTGTGGTCATTTAACTATTTCTATTTTTTATTTTTTAGATCTGTGAGCTCTTTGTTTTGCATCCCACACTTCCCTTTAGAATTCATATTGTGTCTTCCAAACACAAAGAGCAGCCATATGCATTTGGTCTGAATCCATTTGGTTTTAGATTATGGAAAAACTGACAAAATAAGACAAATCAGATCTCTGTGTTTTTCTTTTCTGTAAGAGGATGTAGAGGCTCTGAGAACAACATGGTTCCTGAATTTCTGGATTTTTGCAGACAAGCAGAAATCTGAAACACTTAAAGGTGCAGAATGCAGAAAACAAAGTCACAACTCTAATCAAGCTCCTTATACTTACTCTAATATTACCTACTGTATAGTTTATTCTATTCTGGTTCACTGTTCCACTGAGAGCCTTAAAGTATTTTACATATGTTACTGAATTAAGTTCCACAACGCTTCTGTGAGCAAGGATAATATTATTGCTGCTTCCAAGTCCTGTGTTTAAACCCCAAGCAGTTACTCCCTCTCTCATAACATACACTGTATGGAGCATAAAAACAAGACACTTTTATATAATTATTTACTTGGCAATTATATACAGTTAATGAATACAGAACATTCACTTTAAAATTTTATATATAGCATTGGCTTTTGTGTTTTACCTTTCTGCTAGCAAATTGTTGTTATGACACAGGCTTAGGATGAGCAGTACTGGGATATTTTATTACTTCCTTGGCTTTGGGAACAATATCTATTTGTAGACATCATTTATTACCTCTGTGTGGGGCAAGCAGATCAAATCTATTTCAGGAGTCCATAAAGCCATCTGTTCCCGAAGGGGCATCTTGACTGCCTTCCCTAGCAATTAGAAAGTAACAGGTGAAGACTCAGGCATATAAAAAGTAGCCCTGGGCTGTAGGAATCAAACATTAGATCGGAAGACTCTAGATTATAAGTAACATTAGCAAATTATTAAAAGCATTGCAATAATAAACATGTGAATGAAAGAGTTGGGTTTGAGGACACTCCATTATAATGTGCTGTTCTCTTCAAGAGACAGTGATTGACTGAGTTACATTAGGAGCATAAGTTTCTGATGATCCCAAATGAAAAAGAATAGACACCCACAGCATAGGTTATGGGAAAAGTTACATGTTGAGCTGTCATACAAGTGTTTCTTTATGAAAGTGTGTGACTTTGATTTATCTCCTATAGAGTTTCTTTCTTTCTGGATCACTATTGTTCCTTTTCTAGTCAGTGACCCTTGATACAATTATGAGGCACTTGAAAGGCTAGATAATGAATTATAATCACAGCATAGACATGAGTTTCATCTATAGCCTACAGTGGGTCTCCTCAGGCTCACATTCTTGGACTGCAGGCAGAAATTATTTCATTTTCTTTATACAGTACTTAGTGGCATCAACATTATTTATTGATGAGAACTATTTTGAACCTACTTTGCATTCCTGAATGTCAATATAACTTCATTGTTTTGGACTAGTCATAAAAAAAATCAGTATTTTACCTTTAATTATATTAATGCCTATCCAATGTAAATATATTATTACACTGAGGTAAAAAAGTGAAGACTTATGAGAGAGAGGAAATAAACTACATTTGTATAAATACCTAGTTGTAAACCACATTATTTTCAATGAAGTGTAACTTTTTTGAGTTATATAGTTATTATAAGAACATGCACTGTAATATCTTTTGATTAAGTCTGTTTGCTTCCTTATGTTTTGCTTCGGGACACTAGAAGATGCCAGTGTTTTAAGTATCCTGAATTTCCTAGCATTTCTAAGCAGAGGACAAAGCTAAGTTGATGCTTGGGTGAGACAAGATACATTTACTTGGCTTCATAAAGACCAATACCACAATTAGTCATTAAAATTACCAGTCAGTCAAAAACTATCAGACTGTATTTTCTCATCAGACATAAGGGATCTGTGATGGTATATATTTATATCAATTGTTGATAAACTCCTATGCGAGTCTATATTCCATTCACATTAAAAGCAAATTAATTCATCAGGAGTAATGTTATGACAATGAATGTTATTAAGTAGATGTGAAGGATTTCTTTCCTTCTAGAATCAAAAAAAAAAAAAAAAAAAAAAAAATGAGTTACTTATCCTGGAATACAATGTGAATTATTTCCACTAAGAAGGAGAGAGTGTATCTTATAGGGCCACATACAACTGAAATGATATTGCCAAAACACATTCAGTGCTATGGAAGAAGCAGTCTGTGGTCATGAAATTAAAGATGGTATGATGATTTAAATGATATGCTCTTGTGACAGGAATTATTTTGGGGAAGTTCTATGGCTCTGTTATACTGGAGGTCAGACACGATGCTCAAAATGGTCCCTTCTGGCCTTGGAATCTATGAATCTATCTATAGAATAAGATTCCAGGAATGCCATACTCTGCCCTAGTCTACACTCACCACACTTTTCAGCGGCAGTCGATGGGAGATATGCAAGGTATGTAAAATACCTTGCGTATCTCCCATCGCCTTACTAACTTACAGTTACCTCCCCCTACACACTGTGCTAAGGCAACTAAAAATGCCGTCCGATCAACTTAACACTACACTAGTTCTGGGGCTGGAGTTAGAGCATCGAGCTGTGGGTCGATTGAGTGTGTCTTCACAGACCGCTCAATTGACCCAGGAAGAGTACACTGATGGTGGTGAATTTGCCGTCGTTCTGAAGCCTAAATAGCTACTGTATCAGTTTGAATCCATGCAGGGCCATCCTTGGGGGGGCGAACGGGGCGATCTATACGGGCCCTGCGCTGATGTGGGCCCCACACTGCCCCGCTCCCAGGTGTGGGCAGTGCGGGGCCCATGCTGCGGCTTCCCCACAGCCGCAAGCCAAAGGCAGTGGGGTGAGAGGCTTCACCTGGCCTCTGGCCCTGGGCCGGCCCTTCCCCGCCCCCAGGGCACAGCAGGCAGGCCCAGGGGTGGGGCAGTTTGCGGGGCCTGGCCTCTCTGGGCTGGGCTCGGCCTGACCCACATGGTCGGCCCTGGCTGGGCCCACGGCCGGCCTCAGCCAGCGGTGTGGCCTCACCCAGGGCTAGCCCCCCACGGTGGCCTCAGGTCCCACTCCCTGGCAGGGGCACTGGTGGTGGTGGGAGTGGAGCCAGGGTCCCCACCCCACCCAAGCCAATTGGCCCTGGGCCCTGCTCCCCTCTAGGGACGGCCCTGAATCCATGGAAGCAGCTACAATCATGGCTGTGAGTATCTTTTGTTCAGAATATCAACATTTTGAACCATCATTGGCTTTTGCCGTCTGTTACTTTCTAGTTTTTAAGTTCTTACCTATTTTAACTTACAAATTGCACCAATGCGATGTACATCTACAGTAAGACATGTATCTATGCTATGTCAAGGGTCCTAGTCCACTGTGATATCAGAGTTAATGCAAGCAATAAACTACCCTTACTCCACAGCTAATTTGCTTGCAACAATTTTACTGGTTGTGTGAGGAAGACTGTACAGATGATGAATTAGTTGGCCAAACTGCCACACTCCCGTGCCAAATTGCCAGTCACACAAATTAACAGAAACCACACAAAACACAACCAGCACGCACAATAACCCCAAACACACACAACCCCTCACTGCAGCATGCACCACACATTCTCCACCTGCACAAATCCATACAACTCTCCCAGCACAATGCACTCCTCAGACAGATCAACACAACCATTCACACAATAGCACAACTATTAATAACCCCAAATACCACTCTGAAGCCTATACTATCTGGTGAGTTAGTGTAAAGTGAAGGAAACAGTGACAAGCATGGCTGAGAGTTTTTTATTTAGAATACTACGAGGTTTGATCATCACTGGAATTTATGGTCTGTTACTGTCCAGTTTTTAAGTTTCAAGAATCATATCAAATGTCTTACTGAAATCTCGGTAAATTAGATCCACCTCATTCCCTTTGTCTAAAAAATCTGTTCCCTTCTCTGAAAAAGAGACCAGGTTGGTCTGGGGTGGTCTACCTTTTGAAAACCCATGATGTATTTTATTCTAATTATCGTTAGCCTAGATGTCCTTAACTACTTTCTTTTTCAAAATTCTTTCCAAGACCTTGCATGCTACTGAAGTCAAACTAGCAGGCCGGTAGTTACCCCTTCTTAAAAACGGGAACTATGTTAGTGTAACCTTCGGGTGGGCTAAATTCATTTAGTTGCCCTTCTCCAGTACCCCACAGAAATCAATACCAACCCCTATGGGGAAAGCAGCTGGAGACCCAGGATCCAGTCTGTACAGGACTCACGGCGAAGCTTGCTCAGAGCTACACTCACACATTAAAATACTACTAAAACAAACATAACAATGAACTTTATTAACTACTAACTAAAAGAACCCTATCCTAAGAAAACAAACTACAATTAACCAAGAACAATCCCTTGCATGAAAGATACCCAAGAGTCCCAAAGTCTGTGTGGAGTTCACCCAACTCTCAGCTACAGTCTCTGTTCCAGTGTGGAAGCTTGAGTGGCAAGAAATAGCTGTCCTCTTCTTTCTTTGCTGGGATCCTCTGTAGCATTCCATGCAGGCTTTCTCTTCTCCTCTGCAACCAGCCCTCAGTCCCATATGCATGTCTGCAAGGTCTGTCGCAAATGACTCCTTTACATGGAGAAAACACCTTGTTCACTCCTGGCTCAGCTCCTCTCCAGAACACTGAGCACATGGTCTCCCCTCAAGGCAGCTCCTGCCTGCTGTCTGCTCAGGCTGCTGCTCTCCAGTCATCTGACTGACAACATCACATCACACCAGCAGGGTACACTGTGGAGCATGCTCAAATTGCTACCACTCCCTGCTTCTGGAAGTTTCCAGTTGTGGGTCGCTAATCTGCCCAACAACAGTAACCCACCCTCAGCAGGTCTCTCAGAGATAGCCTTTTCAGGCATATGGGTTACATTAACAATTCTCCAGTCATATGGCACAACCCCTGAGTTTACAGATTCATTAATCCTTGTTAATGGGCTTGAAGTTTCATGTGCCAGTTCCTTTAATATTTTTGGATGGAGATTATCCAGACCCTCTGCTTTAGTCTCATTAAACTGGCTTCTACCTTGGATGTGGTAATTTCTATCTCTATATCCTCATTCCCATTAGCCACCCTATCATGATCCCCAAGCTCATCATTAGTTTCTTGGGATCTGTACCAGTTTCTGAAGATCTGTTCTTTTTGTTGTCCTAGATCAGGGGTCAGCAACCCCTGGCACGCGTGCCAAACTTGGCACATGGGCTGATTCTGAGCAGCATACAGTCCTGCTCAGGCTCCCCCCGCTGGCCCCCCGCTCCCAGCGGGGCCTGGGGCCACAAGAGCTGCGTGTTGTGGCTCCAGGGCCCTGCTGGCTGTGCGTCCCCGCTGGGGAGCATGGCCAGCAGGGAAATGGCACGTGGAGCTCCTGTCCCTGTCCTCCTTCCCCACCTCGCTGGGGAGTGCTGCCACCAGGGTACAGGAGCCCGCTGCATGGGGGCGGGACCAGCAGGGAGGAGTCCCTGGCCCTGCCCCAGGCACCTTTTAGCCCTGTCCCTGACACCTGCTGAGGATGCGGTGCGAGAGGCTGGCATGGGGGCTGGCAAAAGTTGCCGACCCCTGTCCTAGATCTATTGTCTCTTCCATGAGGGATTTTGTGTGTACATGGAGCAGGTGAGTGGGATTGGAGATGGAGTAACAAACTGTGACCCAAGAACCTTTTGATGCCAAGTGGCAGAGGGCACAGGATTGCAAAAATCCTCTGGGTTCACCCAAAGGGGTCATGTAAGGCCTCTAAGGAAATTCTGTCTCACAATGGGCACCACAATCATTGCAAGATGTGTGTACAGAAAAGATATTATGTTTGTATACTAAAAATTATGTTCTCTAGATCTATGAGCTAGGCAGGTCACCAAAAGGTGATACACATACTCCTATCAGACAGGGAAGGAAAAGACACATATGTCACTCTGGCTGGTCATGTGCAAATTACGGTAAGTATTGTATGGTTCACAGTGGATGTCCATTTAGAGTCGAAGCAAAATGGTAAGAAATGCAGGGGGAAAAGACAGCAAGGATTATCCTGTTTAGGAATAAGACAGTGAACTTTTGAAACTATATCTAGAGGACAGATGAACCTCTGGTTAGTCCTTTAGATAATGAAGACATGCATGAGTGGGCTTGATCTTCAGAGAAGAGATCTCCTCCAAACTGATTGAAAATACTGGAAGGAGGACTTAGGGTAAGCACACTATCTTGTAGGAGGCAGGGGAATGCTTTATGAACTAAGCCTAGAAAACATATTACGATTTAGTCTTGTATGTGACCATTTGTTTCTAATGTTCTCATTCTCTATCACTGGAGTCTCTGTTCTTAGATAATAAACTCATGTTTACCAAACAAACAAGAAGTCCTGTCAAATTCCAAAGGGGTAGCCGTGTTAGTCTATTGTAGAAAGACAACAGAGTCCTGTGGCACTTATAAAGACTAACAAATTTATTTATCGCATAAGCTTTTGTGGGAGAAAATCACACTTCGTCAGTTTGTTTGGCTGACCTGAACTAACCCTTTGAAACTCTTGTTTGTTATCTATCTATCTATCTATCTATCTATCTATCTATCTATCTATCTAT
>ML685779.1:21075078-21100126 GCA_007922175.1 Pelusios castaneus
TATCTATCTATCTATCTATCTATCTATCTATCTATCTATCTATCTATCTATTAGATCTGTTGTCTGTTATGTGGAGTGGTGATCCTGAGTTCACTCTAATTAGCCAGGGTGTACTGTTCCTTTGGGAGCAGAAAATCGGAGAGCTCTCTGAGATTCAGTGGAACAACTTGGGCACGCCAGGGTTGTTTGAAGGATTTGCTGGCTGGCGTGTATCTATTGCTACAGGTACAGAGAGACTGAGGCCTGTGGAGGTCTTGAAGGTAGCAGTTGTGTTTTCAGTGGCCGATGGAGTCAGGGAGCTGATACACAACAAGCATAGACAAGACTGCGCCACACTAAGTGCGGGTGGCAGTGAGGTGCCTCACCACCACAGGCACCCCGGGAAAGATCACAGAAAACCTGCCCTCCTAACTCAAGTATGATCAGGAAGCTCTGCAAGTTGAAATTTGACTCTTTTTTAGGTTGGCCCATCACTAATTGGAACATAAAGCTGGGCTCATGAAGTTGAGTTCAGCTGCATCAACTTCCACCTTTGAAGTTAGGTTAAAGTCGTGGTTAAAAGAAAACTAATAAAACCAGGGGGAAGCTGAGATCTGAGTCATCATTTTTATGACAAATTGTTACCAGAAAAGAGAGGGGTGGATGTGTGCTACATAATGACTTCTCTGATCTCTCAAATGAGTATGGGGCTAATCTAAGACAATTCAGGCTGTCTTCTAAATACAGGCTAAGATTTTATTCTTGGCTATATCTGTGTAACGCCAGATGGGGTGGCACTGCTATAACTGAGAGCAGAATTTGCCTCATTGTGTGTGCCTAAATTATTGTCATTGTTTTATTATGGAAAAGATAGACAAAACAAATCCTTAACCTACCATGTCAGAAGCAGGGCGACGTCTAAAGCCTTCTGATGCAGCAGTGTCATGAGTTAGCTTGGCTCCGTCCCAGTGGTCCATGTCCATACAGTAATGCCAAGTGAAGTTATCATAAATAATCTAGAAAAATAAAAAGACCGGAAACAGCTCAGTAACCCCTTTTCCAGTCTGAGCGGTGGATGGTTAAAAAGTTCACAGTGAAATGTCATTACTCCAGCAGAAGCAGATTCTTGTGGTTTGGCATACAGTCAGCTGGGTTTACAATGTGTCAGAATGCTGAACGGTGTGAGAAAAGAGCAATGGGTGATTCAGTATGATCTTCTGGCATTTTATCCTGGGGCTTTCGCTGCATTTGCATGTGTGCACATGCTGGAGAGGAGGAAAAGCTGTGGATTATGTACAATATGTGAGCTGTTGTATATAATAGAAGGCATAGAGTATTTCTGAATCTTCTTGCACAGCACTGAAAGGCTGACTTTTGTGTCCACTAATGGGCAGAGGGTGTCATAGGTATCACTATGTCATTCTCCTATAGAGCCTTGGGGTGACATCACTGCTTTTCTGACATAGGCCAAAAGACATAGCATGTCATTTCAGATAAGTGTTTTCTTAGCAGTGTTTTCTTTAGCCGTGTAATCTGCTGCCAGCCAATAATTGGGAATTTTTTTAGTGATATTAGTCTACTCAGACTGGACAAAGTTGGAGGCAGTAGCAAGTAGCCTGCATTGATGAATTCTGTTTAACAATCAAATTAATATGTGTGTTCTCATCATCTAGCTGGAATAGTTGATGCTGTCAGATAATTGCTTGGCCTCTGTGTTATCAACATGAGTGAGCTACAAAGACAAGGAAACTGCAGTTATAGAATCCATATAATTGTTCTTCTAAAAATCTCAGGTTCTTGTACAAAAGAGGTTTGCTAACTCTTCAATTAAATGGATCATATTTTAATAGAGAGGTTGTCTTGTAGATTGTATTGTAAACCTACCTTCTTGTAAAACATCCCTGTTGCAATTTTACCAGCTTCTTACATTGAACTGTACCAATAAGAAAGTATTTAAGTACTTTTAACTTTCTTTAATTGCTAGGGATCCTAGTTTACTGTGATAAAAACCCAAAATGCTGTAATCATAATAAAAAAAATAAAAATCTACATTTTTCTTCAATTAAAATGAAATGTTGAACATTACTTTCCCTCACTACAATATAGATAGGTGTCAGCTGAACACAATGTTTTCCTGATTTGCAGTAGAGCCTGTTTTATCCAAGTCTCCATTATCTGGCTCTCCATATTAACCAAATCATCAGCCATCTGGGACTGACAAACCTAATACCTAGCCAAATGGGTCAGACAGCTCCAACTCCACTCCCCCACCCATCCTAAAATTATGAATAGAAAGCTGTTCACCAATTCTCCTAATTATCTGAATTATTGATTATCCAATGTGTCCCTGCTCCCAATTAGATAAAAAAAACGGGTTCCAGTGTACATATAAAGCACATTATAAAATCAACCAAAAGAGGAAGAGGTTGGATGTATTAAATAACTGGCATTGATACTTTCAGTAAAATTTAGTTAATATTTAATATATGATTTTATTTTTTCACAAAATGTAAAAACTAAATATTCCCTCTAAAATGCAGATTCTGCATTTTTCCACATTTTTCTCAGCCAAGAGGTCTCTAGGATTTCTGTTAATTAGCTATTAGAGAAACATATTGGGTGAGTTAATAACATTTATTGGATCAACTTCTGTTGGTGAGTGAGATAAACTTTTGAGCTACAGAGAGCTTTTCTTCACGGCTGGGAAAGGTACTAAATACAAAATTAAACAGTGTGTGATGCTTTCTGAGACCTGAGGAAGAACTCTGTGTAGCTCAAGAGCATGTCTCCCTCACCAACAGAAGTTGGCCCGGCCCAATAAAAGATATTACCTAATTTACCGTGCGTCTATTATGTCCTGGGACTAACACAGCTACAACAACACATTAATTAGATAAGTATTTTGACATTTTAGAAGGATTAATCATACTGTATCCTCATTTCATGTCCCCTTCCGATCTGTTTTATTGCCATCTCGCCCTATTCCTTTCCACCTGTTTTAATGCCACTTTATTTCCTTCTCCTTTACTCCCCCTCAACATCCATTCACACGTGCTTCCTTGCTGCATGGTTCCTTTCCTCACTGTTTCCATGAACATATACCCAGACTCTTGGTCCTCTTCTCTTGCTTTTTTGCTTCATTCCCTTCTCCCTTGCTATCTTCAACACTTCTCTCCCAGTAGTGCCTGAAAGCTCTAGTCCCATTGGTGGCTCCAGTCCCTGAGGATGACTCCATTTCTGCTCCTTTACTTGAGGACCAGTGATTCCATACAGAGGCAGCTAGACTAGCTCCTCTTTCATTTCAGATTCTATAGCACGTTTTTGTTAGTATGTTTCTCCAGAAGTTAGAGGCACTGCACTATCTTCATCAATTTATATCCTCGTCTACATTATATATATTTATATTAATCCAGTGTGGAAGATTATGGCCCTGGTTTTCTCCCACAAACAGGTCTGAGAAGAGATATCAGCTATGAGCCATTTTGTTACGGAAAAGCACAGATTTGAGAAACAGGCTTCTGCATGTCCATGTGACAAATACATGTATGTTAGTGATGTCCTTTTGTTTTATTTGCTTCTTTATCTTAGTGCACAACAGATAAGAAATGTAGGCTTTATTTTATCACAATTTCTGTTCCTAAACTTATTGGAAAAAAAAATTGCTCATGTTAGTATAATATTCCCATGCACTGGAAACCTGGATCTCTCCAGTTTGATGATCTAGTGACTTCTTATGTCTTCCTGTCTTGTGGACCAGACCTTCATATAATGCATTGCTAGATATACCTCAGGTAAGAAATGTGTTTAGAGTAGGTTGTGGTTTTTAAACATTCCAGTCAATTTATAATAGTTCATATGACCTGGTTATTGGGGGAAACATACAATTTTTCAGGACAACAAATGTCTCTTTTCCAACTAAAATTAGAGAAACTAATATTTTCCTAGCTACTTTCTTCAATATCATGGACATAAAAGAAGTACAGCAGCCTTTATACACAAAATTGAAAATCCTTGCCTCTTTCATCAAAGAAGAATATGTCTATGTGTCCATATGTAACTATTTTTACTGTCCTTTTTCTTAACTTTAGCCAGTGACCTCTCCTAGCTCTTGTGTCGCTGACTACCTTACTGTAAAAAGGACCCCTTCACTGCAATACTAGCCGTTATTATTATTGTTTGGATTAGCAATAATTATTGTTTGGAACTTTAATACTGCACATCAGACACTCAGACTTCGGTAGCCAGTTTTTTTCATTCCCCCCCATATATTTCCATTCTTAAAAGTCTCATGTCAAGCGGACCCTCCTTTTGGAGAGGATAGCTGATTGTCAATCCTATTTTCAGTGTTCTTTTGCTCAGTCAGAGGGGGCCCCTCTTATCAACACTGCAACTTCCTTCCTTACCCTCAGTGGATGGTTGAACAGTTTGAACACGTTCCAAGCTTCAGCCTCTAACTAAACATATAACCTGAAAGGATCCACTAGGTTTGAAGGCCAGCTGCATTTCTTGCTATAAATGCTAGTCTACTATTTTCTGAAGATTTTCTTTTTCCATATGCTTGGCTTTTCCAGAAACAGGAGGTGATGTTAGCACCCCTCCAATGCTGGCGTTGCAGAAGTAGAAAACTAGATTGTCTGATAAAAGGCACATTTCAGCATATGGTATTTTTACATAACTCTATTAAGTAATAATTTTGAGCCTCACTTGCACCTGTTTCACATGTTTTAAATGAGAGGCGGCGTTTGGCTATTGAGGGGCCCTAGGCAAAGGCCCAATTTGGGGCCCCCTATAGGCCCATGGGGGCCCTCTCTGTAGCCCTGCTCCTCAGCCCCAGTCCCCCCTCGCTGGGCCACCCCTTCCCCCCAGCCCTAGCTCCCCTCCACATGGCCCTGGCCCGCTGAGCCAACTCCTCTTCCTGCTGTCGACTGAGGCAGCCAGGGCTTTTGGGGTAGGCGAAGTAGGCGATGAGGCCCCTTACTGCTCGGGGCCCTTGGCGTGCACCTGCTTCTCCTACCCCAAAAGCTGCCTCTGTTTTAAATCCACTGGTTTAGAAGTCCTCACTCACACTAACACAAGACAGGTATTGGCAGTAGGTGGCTACTTTATCACTGCCAACCCCAAATGTTCAAAAATCATGAACTGGGCCCCCAAAAATCATCGTATTGGTTTAAAACTCATGAGATTTAAAAAATAATAATTTTGAGTCTATTTCACTTTGTGAACCTTTAGGGTTCATGTTTTCCAGCTTTCCTGTGCAGCCAGAAAAGCTAGATACTTTCTTTTTTTAAAAATATGAAAGCTGAAATTCTCACTTATTACATGACCACAGGAGCTAGAACCAACAGGAAAACACCTGATTCATACATTCATAAATGCTAAGGCCAGAAGGGACCATTATGCTGATCTAGTCTGACTGACTTGTATTACACAGGCTATAGAACCTGACCCAAAATTTTCTGTTAGAGCTAGAACTTTTGTTTGGAAAGAAATTAAAATATTTTTCAACTAGTGTGAGATACAATAAAATTGCAAGAGTTGGCACCACTGCTCCAGTGTTATATCAGTGTACCTCCATGGAGTTCACTGGTATAATGCAGTGGAAACTCAGGCCCCATATATCAGAAACCCCAGAACCTTTCCTTTGTAATAGACCTCCTGCTCTCTGTGATTGGGTCTACCCTGGCAACCTAGGTCGACTTAAGGACGCTTAAGTTGACCTATACAAAGCCGCGTCCACACTGGGCTTTTATTAAGTTGACTTAAGTGCTTCCTTAAGTTGACTTAATAACAGCTTAAGTCGACTTAATAACACCACCTCTGAAGGTCGACTTAAGCCTTAAGTCGACTTCTTAAGTCGACTTTAAACCAGTGTGGATGGGGAATAGCACTAAGTTGACTTTATTAAGTCGACTTAAAGCCAGTGTGGATGGCTATGTCTACAATTAAGTCAACTTAACAAGGTGGACTTAAGTCAACTTAAAGTGTAGCCACTCTGTGAAGTTGACTTAACAAGATTGACTTTAAGTCGACCTTGCTAAGTCGACTTAACAGAGTCAACTTAACTTTACAAGTGTAGACATAGCCTGTATGACATACTGTTATACAGCACATTGTTACTGCTTACAAATGATAAATAATAATTGCTCTTTTTTGATAGTGCTTCCAGTCTATAACAGCTGAATGAGCTTACTGCTTCCAGGAGAGAAGAGTAGGGGAAAACAAAATGAATCCCAACAGCTGTGGAGCTATTTTTGAAATGATGGTGAATTCAGATAGTTGCCTTTTGTTACCTTTAGAGATGCTAGGGTCACAACTCAAAAGTTCTCCATGCTTCTTTTAAGTGAAACATGCACATGTAGCTTTTAAATGAGATGTGAAATAATTTGCTTTTAAAATAAGTTATGATAACTGTAAGGGATCCAAGCAATTGACATTAGAGAGAGAGAGAGAGAGAGTGTGTGTATCTTTACCATCTGAGGTTCATGGCTCCTAAGTTCCTCAGCTCTTACACTCAAGAAGTACAGCATCAAAATTCCATGTCTCGGTGTTATATCTCCAAGGCTTTGTCCCTCAGAATTCACTTTAGGGCAAATGCTGCATCCTAACTCCAAGGTTCTTTTATGCCTCAGCTTTTATATTGTTACAAATACTGCATCATAATTCCAAGGTCTCCTTGTGCCTTGGCTCTAATACTGATGCAAATACAGCACTACAGTTCCAAGGTCCTTGCTGTTGCCAGGACAATTTAAATGAAGGTGGTTTTAAGATATACAGGGCAAGATTTGAAATGTTGCTTTGAAAATCACTGCAAACTAGTCCTTATAAGTGAGAGAAATATTGAAAAAACTGCCTTACACATAATTCTGAATGACAGAATCTCCCTTCTTAGAAGTGAAACTTGGCAGTTCTTCCACAACTCCCCATTCTTCCACAGCTCCCCATTGTGGACTTTTTTTATCGTTTGGCCAGGAGCCTTAAAGAGACCTCAAAGCGGTTTATATGCTGACCAAGAAAGACTTTCTATAAACAGGTAAAGAAGGGTTTATGTTAAATTTATGTTGTTTATCGTTGCTATTGTTGCAGAATATTAAGATAACAGGCGAGACAGAACTCTGACAGCTCCTAAAGCCCCTGAATAAAGCTAAGACTGCACGTAACCCTCTGCCTGGGGCTGCTAAAACTATTGCCTTGGTTTTCCTCCTGCCTCTGCTTGTTAATTTCCATCAAAATCAGTTAGAAAGCAACTCATCAGGTCTACATAATTCCATGCACACTTCCTCTCACCTCCAAACTGAAAGGTCAGCTCCTGGACAAACTGTGTTTCCACTCTTTTGAAAGGAGTCTGTTGTGCCTCATTTTGTTTTGAGTGGCGCAATTATCAGTAATTATTGGGAAATGAGCAGGAGTCAGAGGCAATTCCAAAGCCACCCAGAATAAACTGTGCATTGTTGAAGCAGGGCTCATGGAAACCCCATGTTTCAGAGAATTAACATTCCACAATAGTTAGAAGTGACAGTTTTCTTTATAGAGCTGTAAGGAGAACAAGAATCTATATTACTGTTTGAAGGTAAATCTTTACATTAAGAGCAGGAGCTGTAAAGGGAGAACTTTAAGGAATGGCCTAGATTCTTTTGCTGTACATTTTTCTTTTTAAGAGAGCCTTGTCATGCTTCACAAGGTCATGGGTGTGCTAAAAGAATCATCAAATGACAGAAAAAAACTGTATCTATCAAAGATAAAGCTGGTGAAAAATTATCTTTTAAATATTGTTTCCCAAGGGGAACATGGCCTTTAATTGAAAATAAACATTTTCAGTATTGTCCAATTTTTTTTATGTGAAAACCAGTGATAATTCCATTGCAAGATAATACAGGAGAATGAAAATATGAAAATTGTTATAGTCATAGGCTTTAAAGTATAACAAGGATGAACATTTAAACATTAAATTATTAAATAAGAGTTTTCTCTTTATTGGCCTGTTTCTCCATTCATGTACACTGGTGGGAAATCACTGAACTCATTGAAATTACCGTAGTATAAGGCTAAAGTGAAAAAACAACCAGGGCCTATAGATACGCAGAGAAAACTTACACAAAATCTATCTTTTTGCCCGTCAGTCAAATTTAATTCATGACAAAAAATCTGTTCTAATTCAAATAATTTGTAAATTATTTAGTTCTTATTTTTAAAGAGCCATGCACACTTTTACCACTACAGAAATATATTAAATAACAATAAGATCAATATGAGAGATTTAACTTGCCCCTACGTTTTGTGCCTACAGTTTCATAGGAACAGCTATTTGACAGGTAGACACAATCAGATAGTGATATATCTGCATGTCATCATTTGCATCCACAAATAAATTCATCTGCAAAAAGACATGTAGAGTCATTTGCAGAAAAGTGGGTTTTAAAAATCAGTCTATAAGTTCTTTAGGGTTGCTCACTGATATTATTTTATGTCAATTGATTTGTTACACTATCTAATGTCTTTAGAATCCCTAAAAGATGATAAAAGTCCTAGTTTTCTCAAAAAGATAAAAAATTAAAAATAAAAATAAAAATCCATGTTGTACCAATTCAATCAACTATCAAGCAATAAAGGTTGCAAAATTGGTAGCTTGAAAGCTCAAGAGATTTAAAATGGGACACAGTCTCTATTAGGGTTGCTGGCTTATCTCTTGGCCTTGACAAAAGTTATTTAGGCTGGTTGATGGGTAGGTGTTCCAAGTCCACATCCTAAAGGAAGGAGGTCTACATCACAAATGGCACTAACTAGATGAGACTGACGCAAGTTTGTCAGAGTAATGTAGAGAAGCTCACACTAAACATAGTCTAGTGCCTTTTGAAATCAATGGCTATGTCTATACTGACAATTTAAGTCGACTTAAGGGGGCTTAAGTCGACTTAAATTAAGCCACGTCCACACTAGGTTTCATTAAGTCAACTTAAGAAATTCCTTAAGCTTAACTTAAGCTTTAAGTTGACTTAATGAAAGCTTAAAGTGACTTAATAAGTACCACTCATTAGGTCGACTTAAGCCTCTTTATTCTCCCAACCCCACCAAAAAAAGGTGTCCTTTTCCTTCCCCACCTCATTTCATCTCTTTCCTTCCTCACTCATTTTTTACTTGTGTCTAATAAGAATTTGCCAGGTCTCAGGGAAGCTGATAGCACCATGTGCTGTGCTTGCGTTTCTCCAGCAATTGAAAGACAACACCAGAGACAGAAGTTGCATTTTCTATCTTTGCTGTTCTTTTTGCTCCTGTTTTGTATGTAAATATCTTGTTTTGTCTTTTTAGGAAACGTGCTTGGACGTTAACAACAGCAATAACAACAGCTATAGACTGTGCCAACCATCCCCCCTTCCCCAAGGATAGTTATTACTATCCTTGACTATGTCTAGAAAAGTTATGTCGACTTTGTTAAGTCGACTTAATAAGGTCAACTTTAAGTCGACATAAAGTCGAAATTATTAAGTCAACTTAACAAAGTAGACTTAACTTTTCTAATGTAGACATAGCCCCTTGAGGACCTTATTAAGTAGACTTAACACTTTAAGTCGACTTACTAAATTCGATTTAGGCGCTAATCCCCATCCACACTGGTATTAAGTCAATTTAAGAAGTCGATTTAAGGCTTAAGTCGACCTAAAACCAGGTGTTATTAAGTTGACTTAATAAAAGCCCAGTGTGGACAGGGAATAGTTTAGGTTGACTTAAGCCTCCTTAAGTCGACTTAACTTGCCAGTGTAGACGCACTCCTTAATACCTAGTAAAGGACTGTCAAACATGTATCTTTACTTCTATACAATCTCCAGCTAGAGAGAAAAAGAACAAGAGATGTTAAAATGAAAAGCTTACTTAATACTTTAGGGTGTGTCTACACTTGTAAATTAAGCAAACTTAAGGCTGCTTAAGTCGACTTAATTTACTCTGCGTCCACACTGGAGTTTCCTTAAGTCAACTTAAGCTGTTGCTTAAGTCGACTTAAGGAAAAGTAAAGTTGACTTTGTAAAACCTAGTTTTACATTGACTTTACTGCTTAAGTCAACTTGATTGACTTAGAACAGGGGGGACAAGGGAGTGTCACATGGCTCCCTGGCAGAAGGAAGGGTTTCCCAGCCAGGGCTCCAGCGGAAGGGGATCCCCCGCTGGAACCCTGGCTGGAGAGCCGGGGAGGCGGGCGGCTGGTCCTGGCAGAGCCAGCCTCACGCCAACTGGCTGTGCCAGGACCAAGAAGCCGCTCCCGGCTCGTCCTGGCAGAGCCAGCCAGCACACTGCTGGCTCTGCTGGGCCAAGGAGGGGCGGGCGGTTCTCCCAGCTCCCTTCTTGCTGGGACCGCTCAGTCCTGGCTAGGGGGGAGCCCCGTGCTCCCTCCTAGCTGGGACCATGATCCAGCTCCTGGGAAGCCTCTGGAGGCTTCCCAGGAGCTGGAGTGCGCTGTGCCATCAATTGCCAGCGCTTCGGCTTTTTGGGGAGGCCCGGGGGCTTCCCTAAACAGCTGGAGCAGCGGCAATTTCTCGCATGGTGCTCTGGATTTTTAATGGTGTGTTTGCTGTGGTACTAAACAAGCTGAGGTCTCTATACATTAAACCCTGAACTTTGTTTAAAACACTGTTTAATGTTGGATTGTGTTAGGGTCTTGTTAACAACTTTGACTCTTTGGGCCCATGCAATCCATCTAAATTAATACAGTAGTGTGTGAATTGAATGCAAAGGGTACTGGGTGAAGTCTACTGCTGCTGTCCATACTGTACTTGTTTTATGGCTAAACATAAGAGATAGAACTGAACATGCTAATTATGAATGTGTATGATTAATAGCGTGTGTTCCAGGCAGGCATAATCGGGGCTATCACTTGTCAAGCCACACAGTTCTGCCAATGTGTTTAAATTCTGACCTCTGACATTCCCAGTGCTCCACTCTTGGGCAACTTGGAATCAGAAACAAGCATTTTACCAACATGCTGGAGATTTAGTAAAGGGAACAAGTGGAGAGAAGTATACCAACACACGTTTCATTTGTGGCTCTTAATGAGTATGTGAACTCAGGATTGCAGAGGTAAAAGGTTACTGCATCACTAGACCACTGCATAGCATGAAAGCATTGATATCTTTTGGGGGGAAGGGGTGCTGAGTTTGAAAGAGTACATGAGAGCACTTATAGTTAATCCTAAAAACATCCTGAAAGAAAAACATAAATAAAAACACCAACTTTGCTTGTAATGTATGCAATGTCCTGTTCACCTATGAGATTTTTTAACTGAAGTTTGTCTATTTTTATGAGTTAAAATATAGAAGGAACTCTTTGAGTTTATTTCCACTTCATTGCAAAAACTATTTGACATAAGTTTCATTAGTTGCTTATTCTGTCTCTACTGTTCAGATATAATAACCTGCACTGAATGCAATTTTTTCACCAAAGTCTGAATTCTGCCACTATAACATGTTCTGTCTTGTTAAGCAACTGACAGAGATGCACTTAGTTAATATTTTAGTGGGAGTATGCTGTGAAAGGACTCCAGGCTTTGGCCAAAGAAATCACTTCATCTCAATTATGTTGATTTACTTGGCTACCTATTTGTAAACCTGGCTCATAAAACAAACAGCTATCCAGCATGACTAACTGTATGTTATTTGCCTCAATATAGTAACAGCACTGGACATTCAATCTATCCTAAACTATTATCTCCATTTTCACAGGTGAGGAAACAGAGATTATGCGGCTTGCCTGAGCTTTCATAGGATGTAAATAGGAGATCCTGGAACAGTACCTAGCTAGCCTGACTCATAGCCCTGTGCCCATCCACCTCTCCCCAGCCCTAGCCTCCAGACAGGTTTTTTTAATTTAAAAGTATATTTACAATTGGACTAATTCACGTGTATGCAGTGCCTATTACCAATTTGTTCAAGGTTGCACTTTTATTCTATTCACAAACAAATTTGCTCAAGGTTTCACCACTCAGATTTTTAGGAGAACTTATGATATGTGCATAGATATCAATATCATAAACAGTAGAGCTGAACAGTAGAGTTTTCTTCCCATGATATCACTCTGATATGCTTTAAGTTGCTAACAATTGCTCAGAAAGGCATAGGGGAGTTTGTTTTAATCTGCACAACCATTTAGGAGAAGGTAGATCCATAATAGAGCAGCCCCAAGGCTGCTACAATTTGGGAGCTCTAATTTCACAGGATCTAGCTGTTTGCTCTATGATGGGTCGGAAGGAAATTTTCCCGAGATCAGCTTGACAGGGAATTTGATTTTTTTCCACTATCCTCTGCAGCATTTGGGTGTGGGTCACTTGCCAGGATTATCTGAGTAAATCTCACTCAATCATTTCCCTATTGTTGTAAGGGCAACAGGCACTGGTACACTTCAGTCCCTCCTGTTCTCTGTCTGTGGCACAGAATAGTGTAGTCTTCTGTGGGCTGTAATTCTTTTGTCTAATTTTGGTTGTTGGGTTTAGCGTGCAGGTGGTATTGGTGGAGTTATGACCATACGATCTGGTGGTTCTTTCTGGCCTTAAACTCGGTGACGCCTATGAGCCTTTCTGTCAGCTTAGGAACACTGGAGCACAATGGGTGCATCTACACTTACAAATTAAGTCGATTTAAGCTTGCTTAAATCGACTTAATTTAATCTGCATCTGCACTACATTTTCCTTAAATCGACTTAAGCAGCAGCTTAAGTCGACTTAAGGAAAATGAATGTTGACTTTATAAAACCTACTTTAAAGTTGACTTTACTGGCTAAGTTGACTTTATTAAGTCGATTTAGCCAGTGTAGACAAAGATTAGCCCTAAATCTACTTTAAATCGACTTAAAGGGCTCCAGGGCTCCCCCACTGTCCTCCCTGCCAGGGTGGTTGGCACAGGCAGCACCTGGCGTGCCCCCCCACAAGGCAGGACAGAGCCCTGTCCACCCTGTTCCTATGCCCTGCCAGTGTCCCTGTCCTGCTCAGCCCCCATTGTACTCAGGTACAATGGGGCAAATGCTGAGCCCCCTGGCACTTGGTAAGCGATACCCCCCGCCACCAGGGACCAATCCCAAGTCCACCTAGCCCCTACAAGTCAACTTAGGCATCCCGTGTGGACACTCTAAGTTGATTTGGCAGGGTCTCCTTAAGTTGACTTAATTTTTTTGAGTGTAGACATGCTAAGTCAACTTAAATTAACAAGTGTAGACATAGCCAATGTGTTCTGACTATGCCTTGTCTTACCACTGGCAATCTTCTTACACCATGAATCATAGAATCATGGAGCATTAGGTTTGGAAGAGACCTCAGGAGGTCACATAGTCCAACCCCTGCTCAATGGAAATTCTACCACCTCCCTAGGTAACCCATTCCAGTGCTTCACCACCCTTCTAGTGAAAAAGTTTTTCCTAATATCCAACCTAGATATCCACTGGAACTTGAGACCTAGTTCTGTCATCTACTATCACTGAGAACAGGCTAGCTCCATCCTCTCTGTAACCCCTTTCAGGTAATTAAAGGCTGCTATCAAATCTCCCCTCATTCTTCTCTGCAGACTAAACCAGCCCAGTTCCCTCAGCCTCTCCTAATAAGTCATGTGCTTCAGAGCCCTAATCTGTTTTGTTGCCTTCCAATGGACTCTCTCCAATTTGTCCACATCTTTGCTCTAGTGGAGGGAGGGTGGGCAAAATTACTCCAAATGTGGCCTCACCAGTGCCGAAGAAGGGAGTAATAACTTCACTAGATCTGCTGGCAATGCTTCTGCTAATGCAGCCCAATATGCTGTTAGCCTTCTTGGCAATAAGGGCACACTATTGACTCATATCTAGCTTCTTGTCCACTTTAACCCCCAGGTCTTTTTCTTCAGACCTGCTGCTGAGTCAGTCAGTCCCCAGTCTGTAGCAGTGCATGGGATATTTGCATGGGATATTTCCATCCTAAATACAGGACTCTGCACTCTGAACCTCACCAGCTTTATTTTGGCTCAATCCTCCAATTTGTCTAGGTCACTCTATATTCTATTCCTATTCTCCAGCATATCTACCCCCCCCCCCCGAACCACATTTTAGTGTCATCTGCAAATTTGCTGAGATTATAATCCACTCCATGTCCCAGATCCTTAATGAAGGCTACGAGGAAGGCTAGGATTGGAAGGGGCAAAGCCCACAATAAGGAATTTACCCATCCAGCTATCCCTGTCTGCCTATTAGGGCAGTATGATTTTTACTTTGTGCTGCAGGAACAATTCAGCACAGTTCCTGTAAATAGCAGTGATGGAGAAGTCTCAGAATGTTGGTGGTTGCTGAGCAAGCTGGACTATTTTTACTCATATTTGTTGGAATAGGAGCAGGTGAGTAAATGTCTTGCCCACCAAAAAACATCAGACTTGCAGGCCTGAAACCTACCAATGAAGGCTTTGAAGCATATCTTCTGAAGTGGTTGCAGCACGTTTTTTGAGGGGTAGCCATTCTTGTGATACTTTTGTTTTTTAACAGTGAATTTCCTTGGGACTCTATCCTTGTTCCTATGGGTTGATTTAGATGTGATTGCTCATTTGTGCTGCGAATATGTAGATCTATTTTTGTATTCCTGTAGAATGGAATGAAGGGATGACATGACTTAGCATTTGTCTCTCTATAATTCGTGCTTGAATGATTTTTAATGTTTTAAATGTTTTAATGTTTTAAAACTTGAATGATTTTAAATGTTTTAATGTTTTAAATGTTTGAATGTCTTAAAACTGAATGCTGAGAAAACATCTTTTGTTTGTACTTCAATTGGGCACCTGGAAGCATTTATTCCTCTGATTTTACCCTTTGAGGCTTTAAATCTGCTTCAATCTACGGTCACTCAAGTGACCTTGGAATCATTTTGATTCTGAACTTTCTTTTTGCAAGGCCTATTAATAACATCATTAAACAGTCTCATGACCACACCAGAAATATATCTCGGCTTCAGCCTATGCTTTGGTCTCTTCTGCTCATGATTGCTGTAAACTGGCTAAAGACTGGCATTTCCATTGGTTTACATGCAAAGTTCACATGCCGTGATGGGGGTTGCCCAGTGTATATTTCTGTGATCAGAAAATATTTGAGTTTATAGACATTTCATTTTATAAGCCAGTAATGGCATGTTTTCTGACTTACATTGGAAAGGTTGCAATGTGAAATAAACTGTGAAAGTAACCACTCACTCAGTTAGTTCTTCATTAGGAGTAGCACACTCAAGATTCAAAACAAAATGAGATATTTTACATTTAAGAACCTAAATGAAAATACTGAAATTAACCACTTTGTAAATGTTGGTGACACCATTTTGGAATGTCTGGCAAATCCTGCAATCAAACTTAAGTCAGTTATGTTGCGTTATATCTTGTCTAAGTGCTGTATATCAGTGGGGTTCTGTGTTTCTATCATTGCTAGGAAAAGATACTTACAGACTTGTTTTGAAATTTTTTCTCATCAGGAAGTTTGAATAGTATTAGAAGAGCTTCTCCAGGGGAAAGCAGACAGACTTGCAACAGCTACCGAGCATGACATCATTAAAAAGCAATGAATGTTCGGAATATTCCTGTGTTCTAATCCAGGCCACACATCCTGCTGCCCTGGATCACATCCAAACCCAACATCCTTTTAGTGTGACAGGGCAGGTTGTAGCCTGTTACAGCTTGCTTTAGTAATCTCTGCATGTGGAATATTCACTGGCCGACATTACAATAAAATCTAAAATTACTACATCAGAAAACTGATGTTCCACCCTTCCTGCATTCCTCCCTGACACTGAAATTGCCCAAAGAGCTTTATTTTGTCTGAAGAACTGTATACCACTGATGAGGTCTTTTGTAAGTGACTGTGAATAGGTTAACAGCTTGAAAAAAATATTATTTAGAATACATAAAAATATAGATTACATTAATATTCTTATTACTGGCATAATTTAGGGTCTAATCCTGCAGCCTTTACTCTATAATCACAGTGGGATTCCTAATTGGAGTAAAGCTTGCAGGATCTAGCCCTTGGTTTGCATAGTATGAGTTTTATTTTCTTCTAATTCACATTAGTTTTGCAATGAAGTAGCTCCATTGAACCAGAGGCTCAGTCACACTAAGTCCCTTAGGTGCAAAGGGGACTTAAAGATACATTAAATGCACAGTTGAGGATTCCCTGAGCAGTGGGAAATTTTCAGCTGGCAAAGAGGATGCACAGATGGCTCTATGCCACCCCCATTTACTCTCCTGCCATAGGCAGAGTGTTGGGGGTGCAAGACACAGTACGTATAAGCCTCAATTAGGTTAGAGCCCCATTTCTCTAGGCTCTGCACAAACACATGGCAACTAGTAATTCCTGCCCTAAAGAGCTATCTCTTTGTCTTTGCATTGATCTTCCAGGCACCCTTATGGTGCTTCAGAATATAAATAGTAATGAATGATTTTTTTAGACCAAGATGCTTTACAGTATGTTAGGGAGAGATTTGATAAGAGAGGTGACATTTTGCAACCAGAGTTCTTTGGTAGCAGTTCAATTGCAAAGCACAGCATGAGCACACTACTGAAAGGCATACTGCACATAGGTTGCAAGCTTTCTGCATGTTTGAATCAATCCATATAAACTGAGCTACTGTCTGGGAAAATAAAATATATAGGTTAAGTGTAGGCAGAAAGACAGCAGGAACTGAAATATCCAAGAGTGATTTATAGCAAATGGCAGTATCTTGTAGTCAAAACAGTCACTGAGAGACAAGATGAAGGAAATGTAGACACTGTATTGTTACAGTGTTAAGCTTGTTCTTGTTTCATTTTGCCGATTTTGCTTGTTATATGTGTATAGAAGTGAAGGGAATCTAACCCCACTGTAGAAGATGTCTCTTGGCTTTTTTTCATAGAGTCAAATCCCATGCCTTTCCTTGGCTGTAGAAGGCTTTAATCATTAAAGTAAATCAATCAATAAATAAAAATTACAGTGACTCATTTGTGCAGGTGGCAAGAAATGGTTGTGCAGGACTACATAGTCTCTGTGCACCAGGAAACAGTGCGTCATGACACCCAACTGGGGGGGAATGGTAGACACACTGGAGGGCAGGGACAAGATTCAGGGAGACCTAGACAAATTGGAGCAATAGGCCAAAAGAAATCTCATGAGGTTCAACAAGGACAAGTGTAAAGTCCTGCATTTAGGACGGAAAAATCCCATGTACTGCTATAGTCTGGGGACCGATCGGCTAAGTAGCAGCACTGTAGAAAAGGACCTGGGGGTTATGGTGGACAGGAAGATGGATATGAGCCAACAGTGTGCTCTTGTTGCCAAAAAGGCCGATGGCATATTGGGCTGCATCAGTAGGAGCGTTGCCAGCTGATTGAGGGATGTGATTATTCCTCACTATTTGGCACTGGTGAGGCCGCATCTGGAATACTGTGTCCAGTTTTGGGCTCCCCACTACAGAAAGGATGTGGACAAGTTAGAAAGAGTCCAGCAGAGAGTAATGAAAATGATTAGGGGGCTGGGGCACATGACATATGAGGAAAGACTGAAGGAACTAGGCTTATTTACCCTGCAGAAGAGAAGACTGAGGGGGGATTTGATAGTAACCTTCAACTACTTGAAGGGGTACTCCAAAGAGGAGGGAGCTAGGTTGTTCTCAAAAGTAACAGAGGACAGAACAAGGAGCAATGGTTTCAAGTTGCAGGTGGGGAGGTCAAGGTTGGATATTAGGAAAAACTTTCTCACTAGGAGAGTGGTGAAACATTGGAATGGGTTACCTAGGGAGGTGGTAGAATCTCCGTCTTTGGAGATATTTAAGGTCTGGTTAGACAATACCCTGGCTGGGATGATTTAGTGGGAATGCTTTTAGCAGGACGTTGGACTAGATAACCTCATGAGGCCCCTTCCAATCCTATGTTTCTATGATTCTATGTCTATTTGTGTGTGGCAGCATTAGGAAATGGCATAATGGTGAGTGGAATGGACAGTGGGTAAGAAGCTCATTTCTCATGCTGGCCCTTTAGGTCAGGTAAAAGGGGTGTGGCAATATAACAGAGCAATCAAAGTCCCATCTCTGGATTGGAAGGATTCATCCAGTGTGGAACACAGTCTTAACACTGCCTTTTGAGAGCCCCCTTGCAAGTCCTGTATGGAATGTGTCCTGGGTAGAACCAGGGACAGGAGAATTGTGGAAAGCTCAGGACAGCACTATGGTCCATTGGGTAAGCCGGGGAGGCTGCTGGAACTTAGATAGGCCTCCTAGATCTGTCCCATGGATTGGGAGGGTATAAAGATCACTTAGGGCGCATCTACACTTGTAAATTAAGTCAACTTAAACATGCTTAAGTCGACTTAACTTACTCTGCGTCCACACTGGAGTTTACTTAAATTGACTTAAGCTGTTGCTTAAGTTGACCTAAGGAAAAGTAAAGTCGACTTTGTAAAACCTAGTTTTACATTGACTTTACTGCTTAAGTTGACTTCTTAAGGTGACTTCAGCAGTGTGGACGCCCTAAGTTGACTTGGTCGACTTAGGGCAGGGGGGACAAGGGAGCACCACATGGCTCCCTTGTCCTGGGGAGCCCTTGATTCCTTCTCCCCAGACCTGTGGCTTCCCTGCCAAGGGAGCCACGGTCCTCGGGAGAAGAGCTCCCCAGCCAGGGCTCCAGCGGGAAGGGATCCCCCGCTGGAACCCTGGCTGGAGAGCCTGGGCTTCGGGCGGCTGGTCCTGCACGCGCTCCAGCTGTTTGGGGAGGCCCGGGGGCTTCCCTAAACAGCTGGAGCACCGGCAATTGCCCGGACGATGCTCCAGCTGTTTAGGGAAGCCCCCGGGCCTCTCCAAACAGCTGGAGCACCAGCAATTGCCAGCACGGTGGCATCCAGCTGGCAGGAAGACCTGGAGGCTTCCCCACAGCTGGAGCGCAGTCCCAGCCAGAAGGGAGCCACAGGGCTCTGTTCTGGCCTGGACCTCTGGGGTCCTGGCAGAAAGGAGCCCATGCTCCCTTCTAGCCGAACCCCTGTGGGTCCCAGCATGAAGGAAACGGCGGCTCCCTTTTTGCCGGGACCCGTGAGGGTCCCAGCTGGCTTCCTTCTAGCCAGGACCACTCAGTCCCAGCTAGAAGGGCTCCCTTCTGCCTGGGACCTGAGTGGTCCCAACCAGGAGGGAGCTGAGCGGTCTGGGGCATAAGGAAGCTCCACGCTCTCTTCTCCCCGGGACCTCTCTGGGGCTTGCTGCTTCTCCCTGGACCTAACTAGTCGACTTAGAAAGTCTAGTATAGACTCTCTAAATCGAGTTAGTAAGGCCCACCTTAACCCGACTTAGGAGTCCTGTGGGGACTCTCTAAGTCGACTGAATAAGGTCGACTTAAAGTTGACTTATTAAAGTTGACTTATTTTAGTTGACCTAAATCAATAAGTGTAGACATAGCCTTAGAGCTATGATTAGCCACCCTGCCAATTGGCTGGGGGTTCTGAGCTGCACTTCTTAGAGACGCAGTATAGAATTTCCCCCACTTTGTTTATATTAACATGGGAGACTAGAGTAGCAAAAGTTGCCTTGGTACAGTGCATTATGGGGGGAAAGGATTCCACCCCCTGTGCTGCCTCCATGGAGATTCCCCATGCAAGGCCTCTTTGTCTTGTCTTTGCACAGAGACCAGAATTAAGTCCATATGGAGCAGCATAGACCTGAACTTTATTTAACTGATAAGTGGCACTTGGATGCTTTGGAAAATAATCAGTACAGAAACCTTATATGTAAAATGTCAGATCTATTTTAAGACTTTCACAGTAATATTTCGGAATTGTCTATATTTTACATTTTTTAGTAAAAATAAGTATGCTATAGCCATTTAAATCTCCAATACTGCGTAATGGTTTTGTTAATTTTCCTCCTTGCTAAGATGTCTTCAGGATGAATGAGCAACTTTGAAAAGATTGGACATTTGATAATGTTTTGGGTTTTTTTTCTTTTTCACTGTACTAAGAGCATGGAAATATGAGTGAGTTGGGTATGTAACTTCTGGTTCCTTTTTTGTTGTTGTGTAATCTTAAGCACTTGGAAATTTTGGCTGGAAAAAAAATTCTGAAACCCTTGATAAATTAGAGAAGGGATTAATGGCTTTTCTCATATGCCAGCTCTAGCAGGTACCATACAGTGCCATGAACAAGAATAGTCTGAAGGAGTCTAGTTGATTAATGTCTTTGGGAAAAGAAAGTAAAGCTCTAAACACTGCTGAGCGGTGGCACAAAATTCCTGGCATTCTCAAAAAGACAAAGGGACCAGAAACCTAACTGGGCTTGGCATGCCCAGAAGCTCAGGTAATTCTCAGACTATAGAAGCAATACATATTTATTTCTATCTTGAGCCAGTCCTTTGTACTGTGATGTTCTTATGACCTTGAAGATATTTTTTTTTATCATGATCAATGACTGAATAGGAAAAACACATCCTGTCTGCATTATCATTTTGTTGCACAGGGAACTCCTATTATGATACAGTGGAAAAGGGTAGTTTGCAGGTTAGCATAAAATACTAAAGACCCCTTTTCCCCTTTCTTTTTACTTATTGTTTGGAATTTCTCTGCTTGGAGACATACTGCTGTAAGCACGGATCATCCACCAGTGCACCAAAAACCATAATGCATCCGTTCCTCAAATTCTCAGTGAACACGTCCAGCTACCACAGCACAAGTGCCATGGTGATCAGTGCAAACCTATATGACCTGAGAAATTCAGCTTCGAGGGATGTGATAATTCCCCTCTATTCGACACTGGTCAGGCCGCATCTGGAATACTGTGTCCAGTTTTGGGCTCCCCACTACAGAAAGGATGTGGACAAATTACAAAGAGTCCAGCGGAGGGCAACAAAAATGATTAGGGGGCTGGGGCACATGACTTATGAGGGGAGACTGAAGGAACTAGGCTTATTTAGTCTACAGAAGAGAAGACTGAAGGGAGATTTGATAGCAACCTTCAACTACTAGAAGGGTTGCTCCAAAGAGGAGGGAGCTAGGCTGTTCTCGAGGGTAACAGAGGACAGAACAAGGAGCAATGGTTTCAAATTACAGCTGGGGAGGTCAAGGTTGGATATTAGGAAAAACTTTCTCACTAGGAGGGTGGTGAAGCATTGGAATGGGCTATCTAGGGAGGTGGTAGAATCTCCATCTTTGGAGATTTTTAAGGCTCGGTTAGACAAAACCCTGGCTGGGGTGATTTAGGGGGAGTGATCCTGCTTTTTAGCAGAGGGTTGGACTAGATGACCTCGTGAGGTCCCTTCCAACCCTATTATTCTATGATTCTATGATTGTTTACAAATATTTTACTAGGTACTCAAAAATCCACAATTCCCAAGATGAGGAAGAAGGCTATATTTGTTAAAAATTTTGTCTGAGTTAGAGGGGAGGTGAAGCCAGCTATACAAAATATTTTTATATAACAAATAGAAGAAAAAGGAAGTTGATAGTAATACATATAAATCAGAAGCTAGATATTGTAGAAAGTTGGTAAGGAGCAGGGACTCAAGGAGAAAGCAGAGCTGGCCAACAAAGCTAAGGAAGAAAGGAAGGAGTTTTCAAAGTATAATAGCAACAAAAAGAATCCAAACAATTTAATGGTCCATTACTAAATGGAAATGATAGAATTATCAAAAATAATGAAGCAATAACTATTTCTGTTCTGTATTTGGGAATAAAAAACATGATGTAGTCATATATTATGATGATGACAAGACTCTTTCCATTTCACTAGTACCTCAGGAATATGTTAAACAGCAGCTACTAAAGTTGGACATTTCATATTTGGCACATCTAGATAACTTGCATCTAAAAGTTTTAAAAGAACTGACTGAGGTGATCTCTGGAACATTAACACTGTTTTTCAATAAGTCATGGAACACAACAGACATTCCAGAAGACTGGAAGAATACTAACATTGTGTCAGTATTTAAAAAGGGGATAATCTGGATAATTATAGGTTTATCTGCCTCTTGTCAATCTGGGCAGAACAATGAAGCAGCTAATACAGGATTCAATTAATAAAGAACTAAAGGAGTGTAATATAATTAATGGCGATCAACATAGGTTTGTGGAAAACAAATGTTGCCAAACTAATTGTTTATTTCGAGGCATTTTTAAGTTTGGATGATAACTTTTGTAAGGTGTTTGATTTAGTTTTGATTAAAAATCTTGATTAATATAAGATTAACATGGCACATATTAAATGGATTAAAATCTGGCTAACTGATAGGTCTCAAAATGTAAATGTAAACAGGTGATATGCCAGATGGAAGGCGTTCTTATTAATGTTGTTATGCGTCCAGCATGGATGTCTGTTTGATTGCATGCATGTGTCTTCATATGCATGTTCCCTCAGGATTATCCTTGGTTCGGATCTTTACATGGGGACTCTGTTTGCCCAGTGATCTGGAACCTGGCTTGCATCTCTAAGCAGGGACTGAGTTATCTTAGTGATCCTACGCCGAGGTGTTCCTTTAGTTAATGTTTTGGGTTACCTTTGCCTTAGGTTTCTAGTGAGAACTCAGTTAGCTCATTAACCTTAAGCCTAGGTATACACTCTATGCAAGAAGTAAACTGAGGAAACACTCACAATTGGAGAAACTAACAGGACCATGGATCTTTATAGGTACCAGGCTAGGCTTTATTGCAACATGGTACAATGGCAAGCAATCTATCTCAACAGCTGTACTGGCAGCATTCGTACTCTCAATGTGATGGAACAGCTTAACTGATGGCAGGACTCTCTGTCACCCCCTTTGGCTCCATGAAATCTGGGCTCTAGGGCTCCTACTTTTATACCCTGCTTGAATCTACTGACTCATCCCTCTTTGGGGTCTGAGTTTATCTTGATTGGTCCATGTACCCCTTTTTTTGATGCCACCCATTAATTTGATAGGCCTACACATCACTGGACAGCTCCATCCATCAAGGTATGATGGTTGGGCCAAAACATCATCTTTTATCTCCTTGGCCCTAGGCTGACCTGTCACTTCCCAACTTTTCAGGTACTTTTCCACTCTTACTATGGCTTTAGCTGACTTCTTGCCAATTTCTGTGATGTCAGAATACTCCTGCCAACTTGACCATTTATCCAACTCAGGCCTACTGTTTTGATTTGTTTTGCTAAGTCTTAGGCCTCATTCCTGACTGTTTCTGCTTGTCTTTTCTATTTTAGCCTTTTACTTCCTTCTACACAAGGAATCATTATTAAGTATGTTTAGTGGGGCAACATAGGCATTGGTACTTGGGGCTAGTCTCTTTAACATTTTTGTCAGTGATCTGGAATAAAACCTAAAATTTTCACTGATAAAATTTAAAGATGACAGAAAACTAGAGGGTAGGGTAAATAATGAAGAGGATAGGTCATTGATACTGGTTGCTTGGTAAGCTGACTTCTGGAAATAATATGTATTTTAATATGGCTAAATGTAATTGTGTACATCTAGGAACAAAAATTGTAGATCCTAATTACAGGATGGGGGACTTTATCTTAGGGAGCAATGACTCTGAAAAAGATTTGGAGGTTGTGGTGGCTAATCCGCTGAACATGAGTGTCAAGCATGATTCTGTGGCCAAAATGGCTAATACAATCCTTGGATGCATAAATAGAAGAATCTTGACTAGGGGCAGAGAGATTTTTTTACCCCTGCATTTGGGAATGGTGTGACCACTGCTAGAATACTGCGTCCTCTTCTGGTGCCCACACTCAAGAAGGCTGTTGTTAGATTAAAGAACATTCGGAGAAGAACCATGCGACTGAATTAGAAAACATGCCTTTTCAGAGATAAACTCAAGCAGCTCCAACTAGTTATCTTAAAAAAGAGAAGGTTGATTACAGTCTGTAAATACATATATGGAATAATGGGCTCTTCACTCTACCAGAGAAAGGTATAACACAGTTCAGTGGCTGGAAGTTTAAGCTGGACATATTCAGACTGTAAATAAAGTGTAAATTTTAACAGTGAGGGTAACTTACCTTTGTAACTATTTATCAAGGATCCGGTAGAGTCTTCATCACTGTCAATTTTTAAGTCAAGCTTGGTTATATTTCTATAATTGGAATAGGAATTGTTTTGGGGAAGTTATGTGGCCCATGTTGTATGGGAGGTCGGAATAGACTCAAGGATAACAATGTTACCTTCTGGTCTTGGAATCTATGAATCTGTGCCTGCCCATCATGTGTGAACATCTAATTAAAGACTGTATCATAATATTTAGGTACAAGGATGCGGAATTAAGATTGCTTGTGCAGCTAAATATTTCTTGTGCAGCCTTAATTCATTCTACTTGTGTGAATGTATTTTAATAGTCTTTAATTACATGATCACATGCATTTTTTCCCCACATTCTTTCTCGTTCTCTCTCTCTCTCTCTCTCTCTCTCTCTCTCTCTCTCACACACACACACACACACACACACACACACACACTTACATAGATACATATAACTTTTGAAAAATGACAAACCTACTCTACAGAAAAACATTAACTATTTATAAGTGATATTGTCAGACTCAGCACAAGAAACAAGCTGTGGAGCAAAGCCTAGAGTCCAGAGTGCTTTCTATTTCCTACAAAAGAGATTTGAAAACAGTTTGGACACACCAGTGAAAAATATTTAAAGAAAGCAATTTTGGAGATCTTGTTATTCTCTCTGCATCAGCCTATTTTTCCTTAAACCATCATAAAAATAATGTTCAAATATATTGATGTATTTATGAGATTCCTTTAGTGTAAAAGTTTAAAACTTCTGTCAATCTGAAAAAAGTAATGCAACCTTAACAATGCTTTCATGTTCAGCATCTATATATATATATAAAATGAACCTTTAAAGGCTGGGGTCTCATTGGCTATCGCATCATACACAAAATCTATACTGAAAATAAACGTCACTTTTAAAATAAAGTTACCCCATTTTATTTCACATTGATCCTTATAAAATTGTTACTGTGAATTACTGTAGTATTTTTAAGTAGAAATTAAAACTATTGTTTCAGAACAGTTGGTGTGTTTCTGTATATGCAAAATTATATGCCCTGTTTGCATATATGTGTAAGAACATAAGAACATAAGAAAGGCCGTACTGGGTCAGACCAG
>ML685779.1:21100526-21111691 GCA_007922175.1 Pelusios castaneus
GGGGTTATTTTTTCCAATGTGCATTACTTTACACTTATCCACATTATGTGTGTGTGTATCTTTACATGTATATGAGGAGGGGGCCGAAATCCACATTATGTGTGTGTGTATCTTTACATGTATATGAGGAGGGGGCCGAAATCCTAATTCTTCATTAAAAGGTCAAATTAAAACTATTGAGATAGGGATAGATATGTTTGACATTTCTTCTTATATACAGTTTTCTAATGAGTTTTCTGTTTCTAAGGCAACAGATGTGAACATTAATTATGAGGTAATTGGGTACTTAAGTAGGAAATGTTAATAGCAGTTATTTATCTTAACTTGTAGTTCTCTATGTTTTCAGTTGCTAATAAGTGGTGCAGAAAATTAATTTAGCAATAAAGGATTTTTTTGTGGTGTAATTCTCAGTCAGGGGATTTCTAAAGGCACTCTTCATGGGGGGAGAGAGATGGGTTATAATTCTATAATTACCTTTCACAATTTTGTAGAGGAGAAAGACACACACTGCTATTATTAGCTGCCAATCTATTTTAAGATGGGTGATTTAGCAGGGAATAAAAAATTAGAAAGTTTGCTGGCACTCAAAATTTCCAAAATTGCAAATCTTAACACAGAGTACTCTGACTGGGAAAAAGACTAATCTGCAAGTTATGGCTCTGTCCCTGACTTCCTGTGTGGTTATGAGCAAGCTGCTTTTCTGAGAATTAGGAAGTTGGAAACTTTTGTGCCAGAACCAATGGATCCATGATTAGAAGAGTTCCAGAGGGGTAGCTGTGTTAGTCTAGTTCAGGAAAACAAACAAGGAGTCTAATGGCCCTTTTAAAGACTAACAAATTTATTTATCACATGAGCTTTCCTGGGAGAAAATACCACTTCATCAGATGCTTGAAAATGGAAAGCTTACAGAATGGAAGGAAAATAAATGCAGGGAAATGTAAGTCCCAGGATCAAGTCAGACTGTTACAGCAAATCAATGCAGATTAGAATGTTTAGATTCAAACAGTGGACAACAAAATATAGGAGGAAGGTGAGGGAAAATTACCTGTTGTAATGGGAAAAAAACATAGACTATGTCTACACTTAAAAATTTAAGTCGACTTTATGAAGTCAACTTTAAGTCGACTTAAAGTTGAGCTTATTAAGTCAACTTAACAAAAGTCAACTTTTGTTTTCAAGTGTAGATGTGGCCCCATTTCAACTTTATTAAGTTGACTTAATGTTTTAAATCGACTTAATAAGCTCCACCAAGGCACTAATCCTCGTCACCACTGGCTTAAGTCGACTTAATAAAGTCAATTTAAGAGCTAGTTCGAATGAAAACCAGGTGTTATTAATTTGAAGTAACTTTTCCTTAATTCGACTTAAGGAGCAGCGTAAGTCGACTTAAGGAAAGCCCAGTGTAGACACGGAGTATTTTAAGTCGACTTAAGCCTCCTTAAATTGACTTAATTTGTAAGTGTAGATGCGTCCATAGTGTCTATTTAACCCTAAGCTGATGGTGTCAAATCTTCATATGAAGATCTGACACCGTCAATTTAAGGTTAAATAGAGACTATGTTTTTTTCCCCCATTAGAACAGGTAATTTTGCTTTCCCTTTCCCTCACTTCCCTCCTATATGTTATTGTCCACTATTTGAATCTAAACAACTATGTTGATTTGCTGTAACAGTCTGTCCTGATCCTACGACTTACACTTCCCTGCATTTATTTTCCTCCCATTCATCCATACTTCTTCATCTTCAAGCATTTGACAAAGGGAGATTTTCTCTAACAAAAGCTCATGAGATAAATAAATTAGTTAGTCTTTAAAAGGGCCACAAGACTCCTTGTATGATTAAAAGAGGTATCTCGAAATGTCCATAACAGAGGAAATATGCTCTCTTCATTAACCTGAAGTAGTTCTGCATTCAGTTATTCATTTTTATTTCTATATTCATTTAATTACAAGCATTTTCTCAGAGAAAGGCGGTATGGTTATATTATATGGATCATTTTCTCACATCCCCTAATAATCTAAATCAGGATCTTGCTGTGGACATTATTCCTGTAGGATTTAGCTGTTTTGAAGGATTGCAAGGAGTAAGGTGCTCTCATTGTATGTTTCACACTGCAAAGAAAACCGACAGCTGTCTTCTTGTTTAAATTTTTTTTCCTGTTAGGACTAAGCAAATACCTAATTACCTTCTGAATGCAGTCTATTTCCAAAACTAACAGCTATACCTTCAGTGGCAAGTGTAGTACAATTGGATTAAAAATGATTGTTTTGTATCACTCTGAACAGCAAATGGCAGGGTACTAGATTTAGCCTCTGTACTGTAATCCTCTTCCAGTTAGTTACTCTGACTGCCAAATTTGCTTTGTATATATGATGACACTGTGGAGTAATCTGGCTGGCATAGTAAGAGGGAAGCAGCATGAAGGCAGCAAATGCTAAAAGGTCATGATTATTTTTTCTTGAAAGAGGGATCCAGCTGGTTGGTTGGGAAATCCCTCGTTTTAAATATAAGGGCCCAGATCCACAAGGGTAATTAAGGTCCTAATGTCCATTGATTTCAAGGCACTAGACTACCTATATGGACTTAGATTTTAACTCATAAAATGCACTGAATGCTCATATGTATTCCACCATGATGTGTTTTTGGCTTTTTGGATGAAGATCTCAACAATTTATCAAAATTTAGTCTGTTTCAATCATAAGTATTTCTGCCCTACTTAGATCTAGAGCTTGCTTAAGTCAACTTAATTTAATCTGCGTCCACACTACATTTTCCTTAAGTCGACTTAAGCGGCTGCTTAAATCGACTTAAGGAAAATTTAAATTGACTTTATTAAACCTCGTTTTAAGTCGACTTTGCTGGCTAAGGTGACTTTAGAAAGTTGACTTAGCCAGTGTGGATGTGGAGTAGCCCTAAGTCGACTTTAAGTTGATTTAGGGGGCTTTAGGGCTTCCCCACTGCCCTCCCTGCCAGGGTGGCTGGCACAGCCACAGCCTGGTGTGCCCCCCCCCACAGGGCAGGACAAAGCCCTGCCCACCCTGCCCCTGTGCCCTACCAGGGTCCCTATCAGGCTCAGCCCCCATTGTACCAAGGTACAATGGGGCAAAGGCTGAGCTCCCTAGCACTTGGCAAGGGGTGCCCCCCCCCCACCACTGTGGACCTGTCCCAGGTCCACCTAGTCCCTACAAGTCGACCTAGGCGTCCAGTGTGGACACTCTAGGTCGATTTGGCAGGGTCCCCTCTAAGTCGACTTAAATTTTGTGTGTGGACATGCTAAGTCGACTTAACATAGTAGACTTAAAGTCAACTTTGTTAAGTCGACTTAGCTAAGTTGACTTAAGTTAACAAGTGTAGACATAGCCTAAGGTATTTCTTAGGCCCCTGTCACCATGGTTCCTAACTACCAATAGTTCAAGCATGGGTTAAGAGATCTATTAATGTTCTTCTGGCTCTTGCAAGTCATATGGAACTCTTTCAGAATAAATTTCCCTATGTCTTCAATGGAGACAATAATATTTACTAGTTCACAGAAATGTTTGGGGGTTTCATTCATTCGTGTTTGTAAATCCTTTGAAATCCACAAACAGAAGGTGCTGTAGGCATGCAAAGGGGGAGGAAGACTGATTGATTGATTGATTTTTATTATTATTGACTGAGATTTTTAAAACCAACTCATGAATTTCGATTTGTCAGTTCTGGGACTGTCAGTTATGTATACAAATACATACTCATTGTGAATTGGGCCTCTTTATGGGGCGCTATTGTGAATTGGGCCTCTTTATGGGGCGCCATTGTGAATTGGGCCTCTTTCAGCAGTCCAAAGTTCAGGCCCTATTCACTTTTGAAGATCTTCGCCAATAGTAATAAAAATGAGTTCTCATTCTTTGCAGGCATTTAGCACCATCTATCTGCGGATTATCAACCATTTTCAGACAAATGAATGAACATTCAAATGCTCCTTTGAGTTTTTGAATAATATTAAGAATAAGTGATGGATATTAGTGGAAAAATTGGTGAAAATCATGAAAAAAGGAGCACTCCCACAATGACATTCCTCCAAAGGGACCTCTTTTGTGTTTATATTGGTAACTAATGTGTTTACGAGGAGAGTCTCTGTAAGAACACAGAGCTGAAATTACATCTGCATGAAGCTGAAAGTGTGGACAAAGTGACATGAATTTAGTGAGATAATGAACATGTTTTTCAAGTGCTTACCAGTGTTTTGCACATGCTATAATTTAAACTTGAATGGTGATTAACTATGAAATCTTCTTTGTTGGAGAAATGAGAATGGTATTTGGGAGTAAACCCATCACTTATTTGGGAGCTGTTTAATGACTTGTCTGCTGAGGCTGGAAAACAAAATGGAAATAAAACATACTGTGATTATGATCATTTGATTTGCACATAGCAAAAGGATCATATTAATTTTCCTCCAACTCTTTCAGACTCAAAGGAGCTAAGCTTCAGAGTGAAAACAGAGAAAAACTGGTAGCATGCTAGGAGACATAAATAAACAGTGGCTGCCAAATGATTTGCAGGTGTCAACTAAGTCTAACATCTGCAAGAAGCTCCATGCCCTGACCTTGGTGTTCATGATTCCTTTCCAGAGCCGCTAATATTATGTAATTGGATCAGCTGTTAATACTCTAGAGTGTCATATTTCATTATTTATGAAGCTGTAGCAGACTATTTGGTCTCAGGCAATTATATTTTTAATATATTGCATTTAATTTGTTTATAAAGGACACTAGTGTTTTCATAACGTTATTTGTAGACAGTCCCTGCCATTTCCTTCAAATGAATAAATCAATATTTTAAAAAAATTTTGAGACTGTCCTCCCCTTCAACCCATTTCCCTCCCCCATTTTAAAACTTGGTAATGAGTACTGAGGCCTTGTACACATGATCACTTTATCATGCATTAACAATCATTACCGCGCGATACCAACAACAGCGTACACACGTGCAATAGGGCTGTTGAGCGTTAACTGCCTTGTTGTAGCGCAATACAAGAACCACCTCGACGAGGGTGGTAGCAGTTAACGCGGAACAGCTGTTGCGCCTTTCCATTTGTGTGTACGCTTACCGCGCAATGATTGGCCTCCGGAAGGGTCCCAGCATTCCAAAGTCGTCCTCTCTGGTCTTCCCCCCACCCGCTATGTGGCCGTGATGAAACAGTCCCCGCCCTGATCAGATTCCCGGGATTTTCGAATTTCTCGTCTATTTCACTTCCTGTTCTCTTCCTCGTGGAGTGGAGTGCAGCTCCGATATTCAGTAGCAATGGCAGCCCGTTGTGGAAGACGTGCACCCCTTTGGAGCATGGCAGAGGTTCTGGACCTAATCAGCATCTGGGGAGAGTCCGCTGTGCAGGCGCAGCTACGTGGCAGCAGGCGAAATTATGATACATTTGGCATAATTTCTCGGGCCATGTCAGAGAGAGGTTATGATAGAGACACTGTGCAGTGCAGATCAAAGGTGAAGGAGCTAAGAATAACCTATCACCGAGCGAAGGAGGCAAACCGCCGTTCGGGATCAGCGCCTGCTACATGCAGGTACTATAAGGAGATCGAAGCCATCCTCAGTGGGGACCCCACAACCAATGCAAAGAGTCCCATGGACACATTGGCCCCCCCACATCCAGTGAATGCCAGACCCGAGCAGGATGAGGACGTGATCGATGAGGAGGAGGAGATGGAGGATGACCTGGAGGAAAGCGCAACAGCGTGTAGCCAGGAGCTCTTTTGCACCCCCGCTGAGACGTCCACCCAAGACATGAATTGCAGTGTGTCCTCTGAGGCGGCAGAGGGGGGTTCCGGTAAGTTTCTCTTTCGTGCAGCTATGGCTCCTGCTAAAATATCATTGCCCGGGGTAGGGGTGCTTGCTGTCTCAGTCCCCGCTGTGCACGCTCTTTACTCTGCATTCATTAGAAGTGCATTAACACAAGCAGTGATTGTCAAAAAATCATCTGTATTTAGGTCAGTAAAGGTTTCCTCGATGTACCTCCAGAGCCTACTACTCAGGTTAGATAGGAGAGCATTTGTGTCTACGCTCCCAAAGACGGATACTCTGCCTCGCCAGCTGCAAAGCACAGCCCTGGGAACCATGGCAGCACACAGTGCAGCAGCATACGGTCCTGGCTTGCAACCGGTGGCATGTAGGAGATGTATTCTAGCTGGCAGGGGCACTCTGAGGAGAGAGATATCGGGATCCATCTGGGTGCCCTTCTGCAGAATGTTAGCCCCCAGTAAGCTTTCTAATAGGACGTACCTTGTCCGCTTCAGCGAAGCATAGGATGTTGACTGCCCTGCACCTTCCAGTGGAATTTGCTACTGGAAGGTTACATTGGTTATCTAGGCTCTATGTTACAACAGCTTTATTATTTTTTTTTTTTTTAGATTCAACCTTCTCAAGGCCAGTGTCTACCCCTGCTGACCGCATGAGAAACATTCGGCAGCGTGCTCGAAGAAACAGGGAGGATATGTTTCAGCACCTGCTGAAAACAGCACAGGAATCCGTGAGGGAGAATCGAGCCTGGAGAGAGGAATCCAACAGAGACGGCAGAAACACAAGGACGAACTGATAAGCGTGATGAAGGAGCAAACAGAACTGCTCAAGAGTATGATTGCTTTGCAGACCCAGGCGATTAATGTACGGGCTCCACTCCATACTGTTCAGCCGTGTCTGCCTCCCACACCCGGTAGTCCTTCAAAGAATTTCTTTGAAGGCCACCCGTCCCCCTGGTACACTGCAACATCCAGTCCCCCCCAGAGCTACTTTTTAGAGACCCACAGCTACACCCACCTGTAACCCCACCCCCTTTAGGTTTTAATAAAAACAGTGACAAAAAATTTGAAGAGTGGCTTTATTTGTACACAGTGAAAATCTCATAAGGTGCACCTGATGCGTCCTGGAAGTTAACTGGGGGAAAGCATCACTGAAATGGTCCCTGAGTGCTTCCCTTATGCGAGCAGCTTCTCCTTGGGCCCCCCTAATACTCCTAGTGGCTAGCTGTTCGTATGCTTCCTCGAGGCACTGTGCCTCCATAGCCCACCCCGGGGAAAACTTTTCTCCCTTACTTTCACAAATGTTATGAAGGACACAGCACGACGCAATCACAGCAGGGACGTTGTCCTCCGCCAAGTCCAGCCTCCCATACAAACAGCGCCAGCGCCCTTTTAAACGGCCGAAGGCACACTCTACAGTCATTCTGCAGCAGCTCAATCTGTAATTGAACCGCTCCTTGCTGCGATCTAGGTTCCTGGTGTACGGCTTCATGAGCCATGGCATCAGTGGGTATGCTGGGTCTCTGAGGATGACTATGGGCAACTCCACATCCCCCACTGTAATTTTTTGATCAGGGAAGAAGGTACCCCCTTGCAGCTTCCGGTACAGACCAGTGTTCCTGAAAATGTGGGCATCATGCACCTTTCCCGACCACCCAGCATTGATGTCCGTAAAACGCCCCTTGTGATCCACGAGTGCTTGCAGCACCATGGAGAAGAAGCCCTTCCTGTTGATGTACTTGGTCGCAAGATGGTCTGGAGCCAAAATAGGGATTTGTGTGCCATCTATGGCTCCCCCGCAGTTAGGGAATCCCATGGCAGCAAAGCTGTCCACAATCTCACGAACATTGCCCAACGTCACCGTCCTCCGTAGCAGTACGTGATTGATGGCTTCACAGATTTGTGAGAGGGCTAATCCGACGGTGGACCTCCTGACTCCAAACTGGTTTGCAACCGACCGGTAGCAGTCAGGAGTCGCCATCTTCCAGACAGGAATCGTAACATGCTTCTCCACAGTTAGGGCTGACCTCATGTTGGTGTCTTTATGTCGCAGGGCAGGGGGCCAACTCTGAACACAGTTCCAGAAAGGGTGCTTTCCACATTCAAAAGTTCTGTACCCACTGCTCGTCAGCCCACAGCTGCATAACAATGCGATCCCACCACTCGGTGCTCGTCTCTCACGACCAGAAACGGCGTTGCACCGTGTGCAGATGATTGGTGAAGGAGCAACTGTTGCTCTGCATGGCATCGATCATCCCCTGCTCCTCAGCGTCCTCGTCTGACTCGGAGCTCATTGCGTACTGAGCAACCAGCCAAGATGTATTTAGAATGCTGAAGGTGAGAGTGGAGATCAGAGCAGGATCCATGCTGTCGCTATTGTGATTGCTTGCAAGTGGTGCAGTGCATCACAGCATTGTTGAAAATAGGCGCGAGTTGCTATTGGCAACGAGGAAGACGCAAGGGGAACACAGTGCACCACGGGAAACTGAGAGTTTACCCAGGGCGCTTTGCGTTCCTTTCCTTCATCCCATGATTCCAAGCGCTGATTGAGGGAAAATTGAACTGTGGGATAGGTGCCCAGAATTCATTGCGCTACACCACGATATTGCAAAGAATTCTGTTGCGTTGCAAGGAGCGACGTGTGTACGCGCTATCCCGCAATAAAGGTCACGTGTTCTTTATAGCGCGATTGCCATGTTGCGCTTTAATCTGATTGTGTGTACATAGCCTGAGATGATTTAGTTGAGGTTGGTCCTTTAGCAGAGGGTTAACTAGAAACCTCCTGAGGTCCCTTCTAGCCGAAATCCTCTATGATTCTATGATTGCACTGTACAAATATAGGAAGCCAAATGCACAGATGGGGAATACCATTAAACAAACTGTACACTGAACCGCTGAATGGAATCCTTAGAAAATGGATCAATGATTTTAAATGTAGATTTTACTAGAATGTCAACAAGATATTTTTGCACAGATAAACTTTGTACTGCTTTGTGCTATTTAGTATTCTAGTAGTGCCTAGAGGTTCCAACTGATTGAGCAGTACAAATACATAGTAACAGTCAGTTCCTCTCCTGAAGAGTTTATAATTTAAATTCATAAGGGAAATATTATTATCCCCAGTTTAAGAATATAAGAATGCCCATATTGGGTCAGACCTATGATCAATTTAGCTCAGTATCCTGGCTTCTGACAGTGGCCAATGACAGGTGCTTCAAGAGAAGTAAATAAAACCAGTAATCCCAGAGAGAACAGGCAATCCTGCATTCTGTTAGCCAGAGTATGGTGTTGACTAATAACTATTGATGGACCTATCTTCCATTTAATTCATCTAGTTCTTTTTTGAACCCTGTTATAGATTTGGCTTTCACAGCATCCCTGGAAATGAATTCCACAGATTGACTGACTGTGTGACTGCCTGTTTATTTGTTTTAAATCTACCGCCTGTTAATTTCATTGAGTGACCTCCGTTTCTTGTGTTACATGAAGGACTAAATAGCACTTCTTTATTTCCTTTCTACACATCATTCATAATTTTATAGACCTCTATCATATCCCACTTTAGTTATCTCTTTTCCAGAAGTCCCAAACTCTTAAATCTTTCCTCATATGAAGCTCTTCCAAGCTCTTAATAATTTTTGTTGTCTTTCTTTGTATCTTTGCACATTCTAATATATGTTTTTGAGATTGGGCATCCAGAACTGCATTCAGTATGCACAGTATGGGAATACCATGGATTTATATAGTGACATTATGGATTTTTTTGCTTTATTATCTATCCCTTTCCTAATGGTTTCTAATCTTCTGTTAGCTTTTTTGACTGCTGCTGCACATTGAGCAGATGTTTCAAGAGAATTATATACAGTGATTCAGAGATCACTTTCTTGAGTAATAACTAATTTAGATCCCATACTTTCGTATGTATAGTTGGGATTAGGTTTTCCAATGTGCTAAATGCAATCTGATTATGCTCATATCTATTTAGAACACTGCTGCAAAGGTAATGTTTTTAGCTCATTGCTTTGATTACATCATTTTCTCTTACCATCCTTCACTCCTGGTTTTCTAAACGTAAGCTTCTTGTCTTCATTTCAAAGACCTTTACAGCCTATTCCCACCCTTTTGACAAGTGGACTCCCACCTTTGATTGGGCTACTATGCCAGTCTCCATTGCCACTTGTTAAATTGTCAGATAAGCACCTTTTATTTTCTCTCTCACTGGCCCTCAAGCTTAGCAGGAATCCCCATAAACATCCATAAAATTACTTTATTATGTTCTTTTAAATTCCACCTTAAAACTGAAATTTCAGTTTTTGGCTTTTCAATGAAAGCATAAAAATTCCTGGGAAAACTTCAACAAAAGAAAAACGCTTTAATTTTCATTGAAATTTTTCTCACGACAAAAAGAAATCTAACCAAAATTATCCTCTTCTCTAATACCTTAACTTTCTTCTCTTGTGAGGTCACATTTTCACTAGTTCTCCAGTCATGGCAGGAGACCATGTTTCACTAGTTCTCCAGACCATGGCAGGCATGGTCCAGGCAGGACCCTCATTTCTAATATTAAAAACAAGCCACTCCAAAAAATCCTTTAAAAAGAACAACTTTCTGACTCTATTTATCAATTTTAAAGAAGCAAAAAACCAAAACAAAAATAAATAAATAAATAACCAAACCAAAAAAAAGGGCACAAGCCTATTTTTTTTTTCTTCTCAGTTGAAATTTAATCATGACATTAGTCTTCTTAATGAATTCTTGGCCTTGTTTTACAAACACTTACTGCTTACATAAATTAGGATTATTCCTACCAATAAGGGCTATTGAATCAGATCCTAAATCTACAATTTTAGGTCATTATTTTTGACACAGCAAATACTAACTAATCATGAAATAAATTCATATTTAGTTTGTTAGATTTATAAGGTATTCTTTATCCTAAAACACTGATAGTTGTGAGCCATGCTTATCTTTATCGTAATAAAGACTGGAACTACCATAAATAGCTGTGATGTAAAATACACAAGAAGCATGGTTCTGTATTCTATTTAAAGACTATGGTCATTCCTTTGAGTTGTCATCAGATGTGTCACAAATTCTCAGATGTGTGTTACATTATTTTATTTATAAGCTCTGCTCTATTTATAGATCTCTAGCTGGCACATACATTGAATCATTGGGGAAAAAAATCCTTTTATTTTCATGTATCATAAACATCTTTGGCTTTTAAAGATCTTAGAATTATTTTTTTAGGCTATTATGTTATCTTTGCATTATATTCTTTTTCTTGTGATAGTATGGCATAGCCAATGATAATATAAAATCTATCTATCTATCTATCTATCTATCTATCTATCTATCTATCTATCTATCTATCTATCTA
>ML685779.1:21128955-21171004 GCA_007922175.1 Pelusios castaneus
ATTTGCGACAGACCTTGCAGACATGCATATGGGACTGAGGGCTGGTTGCAGAGGAGAAGAGAAAGCCTGCATGTAATGCTACAGAGGATCCCAGCAAAGAAAGAAGAGGACAGCTATTTCTTGCAACTCAAGCTTCCACACTGGAACAGAGACTGTAGCTGAGAGCTGGGTGAACTCCACACAGACTTTGGGACTCTTGGGTATCTTTCATGCAAGGGATTGTTCTTGGTTAATTGTAGTTTGTTTTCTTAGGATAGGGTTCTTTTAGTTAGTAGTTAATAAAGTTCATTGTTATGTTTGTTTTAGTAGTATTTTAATGTGTGAGTGTAGCTCTGAGCAAGCTTCGCCGTGAGTCCTGTACAGACTGGATCCTGGGTCTCCAGCTGCTTTCCCCATAGGGGTTGGGATTGATTTCTGTGGGGCACTGCAGAAGGGCAATTTAATGAATTTAGCCCACAAGAAGGTTACACATCAATACCCCAACCATGCATGAGGGCTTTGCAATCCACTGCAATACCCCTTACCTCCCAGAGAGGCAAGCCTGACTGCAGCAGGGCTCCCTGGTATTTGCCCCAGCAGCTGGGAGGATGTGCTTTGAGGGTTGGGCCTGGTCTTCTGCATTTTATTTCCTTTCAGTTACACAAAGAATTTTCACTGGAGTGACGTTGGCAAGGTCCCTCAGAGCAACGGGTACTGGAGAAAACCCCCCAGACAGATGCATGCAGCAGGTCACACCTCCCAGAGCTAGTATTAAAGCTGTTTCCAGACCCAAGTAGACAACACCGATTTATTTACATTCAAGTCATATTTTCAAGCTTTCCTTCATATCTACAAAGGATGCCATATTTTTTTAATCACCATCCAGGAGCTGGGACCCTAGGCATCAGTTATATGCTTTAATCTAGCCCTGTTCATGGTAAGATACTATTGTCTCAACATTCTAGTGCTAAACAATCTTGAATGTTGGAAGAGTTTTGATCCAGACTTTGCAGCTGGAACTTCTCCCTTATAAAAGGCCAGCTATTCCCTTTGGGTTTTGAGACCCAGCTATTAATGCCATGGTCAGTATTTGTAATAGGAGTGCAGTTGAAGAAGAAAATAAATTTTCAGCTAGGAATTGGAACTTGGTACCTCAAATTCAATTCCATTAAGATGCCCCAAGTAGAGCATTATACATATTTTAGTTAACAAGGTGATTGAGGTAAGTATCAGGAATAAAGATAATCCAGGTATAATAAATCTGACTTTAAAATGGACAACTTGAAGTTCAGCATGATTAAAAAAATGAATTTAAGGTCATTCCTGTTACTATACTTCCCTTTGAGTAACTGGACCAATTTTTGTTGTTTTTAACAAGGATATTTCCTATTTTGCAAATGATTTCCTCTCCTCTGTTGCTCCATTCAAACAAATAGCAAGGGAAACAGACCAAGTAATAGTGGAACTGATTATATCGAAATGGCTAGCTCCACAAGGGGAATTTAGGCTTAAGCATTGCAAATACCTAACTTTAGATACCCTGTCACTGAGTGGAATATACAGCACCAAGGCTATGTCTACACTTACAAAGCTAAGTCGACTTAACAAGGTCGACTTAAGACGACTTAAAGTCGACCTTCTTAAATTGACTTAGAGAGTCCACACATAAGTTAAGTCAACTGCCTGTGTCCACACAGGCAGGTGTTAGTTGACCCAGAGCTGTGGATCAGGGGTGGCAAAACTTGGGAAGAAGGGAGCCCCGGCTCCCGGGGCAATGAAGTCGCTGGGGCTCCCTATGGGGGCTTCCCGGGATAAGGGAGCCACTGGGGCTCCCTGGCAGAAGAGAGCCACAGCTCCCCCTGGGGACAAAAGGGAGTTCCCTTCTGTAGGGGAGAAGCAGCTCCCTGGGGAAAAGGGGTCCCTTCTCCCTGAAGGGAGTTGGCTTCCCCGAGCCACTGCTCCTCTCTCTCCAGCCCTTCCCCCACCTGGAGCCAATTAGGTCGACCTGAGGCATTAGGGGAAGTGTGGCTCCCTTCTGGCCCAGTTCCCCTCTCTCGCCAGTGTGCTGCAGCTCTCTTCTTGACGGGAGCCTTGGCTCCCTTCTTGCTGGGGAGCCGGGCAAAAAGGGAGCCGCAGCTCCCGGGGAGAAAGGAGCCACAGCTCCCCTCAGAGATAAGAGAGTGGTGCATGGTTCCCCGGCAGAAGGTACAATATTGGGTACAATAAGATATTAGATTATATAATTAGATATTAGATATATAATATTATTATATAATATATAATTAGATATATCCTTTTGTACCTGGGGGAGCCATGGCTCCCTTCTGCCAGGAGCTACAGCTCCCTTTTCCTGGCTCCCTTGTCGGTCTGGAGGAGTTGCGGCTCCCTTGTCCCCTTATGGAATTAAGTCGACTTAGGATGTCCACACGTTTTAGGTGAACTTAACGAATCAACTTAGGCGTTAGGTCGACCTAAAGAGTAGTAGTTATTAAGTCAACTTAAGGAAGCGCTTAAGTTAACTTAATGAAAGCCAGGTGTGGATGCGGCTTTGTTTAAGTCAAATTAAGCATCCTTAAGTCGACCTATCTTGCCAGTGTAGATATACCCCTAGAGTCCAGAGGATACAGCACTCACCCATAGTATGGGAGACTAATGTTTGAAGCTCTGTTATGAATCAGGGAAAGTAGGGATTTGAATCTTGCTCTATCACAAGGCAGATAAAGGCTTTCACCACCAGCTTATTAGCAGGGCACAAGCACTAACCACAGGACTACTAGCAAGACAATAGCACCAACCCCATGGCTGTGTTTATATAGAATCGGCATGCCCTGAGACTGCCTACTGGATCAGGCCCAGTAGCCAAGATATGGCTTTGCACATGCCAACCACTGAAAGTTTATGTGCCTACAGGGTTAGGCAGCAGCTGAGCAGTTTTGAGGATCTAAATTTTGAATTTAGGCACCTAAAGTGAAAGTTAGGGTGCCTAAATCCTTGTGTGCATCTAGCCCAAAGTGCTGCCAGATGCACTAAATGAAAACAAAATTTAAAAAAGGAGAGATTTTTTTCTCTCTAATATTTATATTGGGTACAATAAGATATTAGATTATATAATTAGATATTAGATATAATTATATATTTTCCCTCTCATTTGTTTTTCAGCTCTGGTAACATAAGGTGATTTATGTGAAAAACATTCCAGCACAAATTTGGGGTTAAGTTGATAGGGTCACATTAAAGTTTCTGCAAAATAATGTAAACTTACATTTTAGGTTTTCTTCTATTCTAATGTGAGGTTTCACAAAGATCCATCTGCTATGATATGTTTCAATTATGCTTTTTAAAACATGCAAGTGTCGACCGTTTCTGGGCTCCAGGGGTGCTAAATGTCCCCTACAGTGTTAGAAACCCAAACACTGCAGCATTGTGCTCATTCATCAGAGCAAGAAACTGAAAAGGTTTAATTCCCTAAGATGAATGAAGCATCAAAAGGTCCCATTGGCACACAAACATTCAATTTTTGAAAACCTTTCAGCTGTTATGATCTAAAATGTTGTGAATAAGGTAAGGAAAATATTTTAATGCAGAATGGTTATCTTGACAGCAGCCCAGTTTATGCACCACAGATCAGCCCAAAATTAATCCCTATGGCTATGTCTACACTTGAAAAGTTAAGTCGACTTTGTTAAGTCCACTTAACAAGATTGACTTTAAATCAACTTAAAGTAGACCTTATTAAGTCAACTTAACAGCAGAGATAGCTGTTATACTGGCTTTAAGTCAACTTAATAAAGTCGACTTAGCGCTAATCCCCGTCTACGCTGGCCTTAAGTCGACCTTTAATCAAAGCTTATGTCAATTAATAACAACCATCCATTCGGTCGACTTAAGCCTTAAGTCAACTCCTTAAGTTGACTTAAGGACGGTGTGGACCGGGCGTAACCCTTAAATTGACTTTATTAAGTTGACTTAAGGCCAGCTAGGTTGACTTAACTTTGTTAAGTTGACTTAATAAATAGACAAAGACATACTCCTTAAGTCGACCTAACTTGCCAGTGTAGACGTACCCATCCAGATTTGGGTCTACATCTGGTGTGGCATAGAAGACTAAGAAATGGGTCAGCAAAAGAATTTGGGGGGAAAGGCTGAAGGGAAAGTTGCAGAAGTGAAGGCCAAAAAAAAAATATCCAAGCCTGGTCAACACCATTAACAGTGGGAATAGGGATAAATAAAATTACTAAGAAACTGCAGAAAAAGTAAAATGTCAGGATATTGTAACAAGCATTGGTATGGAAGAAAAGCTTGTCTGGGAGCAGACAGATTCAGACTCGATATAAAGTATACATTTTGACAGAGGGACCAATTTGCTATTGGAATATCTTACCTAATTGGGATGTTATGGGGTCTCCATACCTTGAAGTCTTTAAATCCAGATAGTATTATGGAAGCTGGCACCCCCGGACTCCTACCGCTCCGTGGCCCAGCAGTTTGGCATTGGGAAGGCCACTGTGGGGACCACCCTCATTCAGGTCTGCAGGGCAATCAGTAGGGTCCTGCTAGCCCGCCTTGTCACCTCAGGCAACCTGCATGAATGACTCGCTAGCTTTACTGGACTCGGTTTTCCCAACTGTGGGGACATTGTGGATGCCACCCACATCCCCATCTGAGCCCCAGACCACTGGGCCATGGACTATGTTAACAAGAAGGGCTACTACTCCATGGTCCTGCAGGGCCTCGTGGACCACCGCGGGATCTTCCGCAATATCTGCGTGGGCTGGCGAGGGAAGGCACATGACACACGAATCCTCCACAACTCTGCCCTGTACAGGAACATGCAGGCAGGCACCTTCTTCCCAGACCACACCATCACCCTTGGTGATGTGCAGGTGCCCATTCTGATCCTGAGGTATGCTGCCTACCCCTTGCATCCCTGGCTGATGAAGCGATACATGGGCCAGATGGATGCCAGCAAGGACCTCTTCAATCAGAGGCTCAACCGGTGCTGCAGTGTCCTTGAGCGTGCCTTCAGCCATCTCAAGGCCCTCTGGAGGGTCCTCCTGACCCACCTGCAGCTCAGCAAGAACAACATCACAGAGGTCATCAGCGCCTGCTGTTGCCTGCACAATCTCTGCAAGCTGTGAGGGGAAAGGGTCCCACACACCTGGGAGGCTGAAGTCGAGAGGCTCGCTGCCGACTATGAGCAACCTGATGTCACCCTGCCCCGGATGCAGCAGGCCCAGCGGCGAGCACTGGTCATCCGGGAAGTGCTGAGGGCCCACTTTGACAGTGAGGAACACTGAGGGGTGGGCTTACTACCAGGCCCCGTCACCTCTACCACACACCCATGCCTGCCCCCCAACCCCTATGAGCGACACACCCTCCTTCTCCTCCTGATTGGGCCTGGTGGGGCACCAGGAGTGCCACTTGTCAATGGCAGAGGGTCTGCTGGGGAGAAGCAAAGAAGAGACTCCCTCTCATTAGCTGGTGCAGTGTGCAGCCTGACAGCAGCTGCTGTCTCCTGACCATCCCCCTGCTTCCCATTTCCAGTCCTTTGGGACAGGGACCCCTTGGTACACGCTGGCGTGCTGTGCTGCCCAGGTTGGGTGCAGTGCCCACAGTGGTGAGCTGCAGGTAGCCCTGCCTCGGGGGTCTCTCCTGAGGCCACATGCTACTGGTGTCGGGTGCATGCTGTCTGGCTTTGGTGCTCCCACCTATGGTCTCCCCACCCCATCTCCAGACACACTACTGCCCTACTCAGCTCCGGCTTCCCCCCCACCCCTGCCACAGAGCCCCCAGCCCGTCTGCCCCTGTGGAAGGCCCTCCCTCCCCAGCCCTGTCTGTCCCTGAGCCTTGTTTCCCTGCAGTCCCTGTGCCATAGGCATGCCCAGCCCTGCCCGCAGGGAGGGAGGGAGGGAGGAAGGGAGGGAGCACTCACCAGCAGGTGCAGCAGGTGTCTGGTGCGCTATCTCCTCACCTGGATCTTCTTCAGTGGGGGGAACCTGCTCCTCTCCCTCCTCCTGTGAAGCTGGGTCCGCCATTGGGGCAGAGATCAGCTCTGGGCTTGCAGCTGACTCCAGGGCTGATGAGATGCCCTCCAGCTCCTGCTGGGCACTGGCATCCCCCTGCTCCAGCACCACAGTCTCGTCCCCTCAGCCCTTCTCCTGGTCGTCGTCAAGGGAGGGGGGCTCAGCAGAGTCGATGGTGTGGGCTGGTAGGCTGCCCCTTTCCTGGCCCAGAAAGGCATCCAGACGCTGGTAAAAACAGGAGCTGGTGGGAGCTGCCCCTGTCTGGAGCATCTCCTCCCAGACTTTTTGGTAGCCCTGGTGGAGGTCCTTGAACGTGACCCTGACCTGCTGCGTGTCCCAGGTGTGGTCCTTGGTAGCCAGGGCCCGGGAGATGGAGGCATACTCCTCCTGGTTGCAGTGGCTGCCCCCAAATGGGAAGTGACTGCCTCATCCCCCCCACATGGTCAGCAGGTCCAGGATTTCCTGGTGGCTCCAGGATGGGGCCTGCTTCTGGCGCTGGCTACTCTGCTCAACCATCTTCCCAGATGGCAGGCCTGGGCAGCTCTGAGGAGCAGAGGGGTCAGGGCTGTGTCCTGCCCTGTGGTTGGCCAGGGCACGTTCTTCCTTTGCCAGGAACCCTAGGAGAGAGGTCTGGAGGCCATGGAGGTCGACTTAGGGCTACTCTGTGTCTACACTGGCTTAAGTAGACTTAATAAGGTCGACTTAAGCACTAAGTCAACCTAAAAGGAGGTGTTATTAATTCGACTTAACTTTTCCTTCAATCGACTTAAGGAAATGCTTGAGATGCACCCATGAGGTCTGGCCACACCAGCAGCAAAAAAACCTTGTGGAGCATGCTCACAGCTACGACACCCAATTTTAAGAAATTTCTGGCTCTGGGAAGCTAAATCAGCCCAGTAACAAGTAATCCCTTAAAGAGATACTCCTTAATTAGGCATATTGATTACACAAACACAAGATATAATGTTTGTAAAGGTTTGGGATTCTAGAAAGATTATAGAAAAATTTGACTGAAGTGCTTGGGATGCAGACACTACTACATACTAACATATTTAAGATATTATGTTTGTTAGTAATTTACAGTGCTTCTCATCCACCTGCAATTCTGACTTTAACACCAGTGATGCACTCCAAACAGCAATTAACACAACAGATTGTGTTTGTTCTAGCACACTATGCATTTGAGATAATGTATGAGCTTTTTAGGGAAAAGTTTTTATGCAGAGTCAAGATGAAACCTAAAATGGCATCTCTCTCAGTATATTAGATGATATCAATTAAGAAAGAAGTGATTTCAAAACTGGATCTGTTTAGCAGGCATTCAGTTTGGAAAAAAAATTAGCATTGCAGATAGAGAAGGAAGAATAGTGACTTTTTTCTTGTGCATTCATTGTCTTGAATCAGCCTATTGTCTGGATCTGTGATGTTTGCATGTGTGGGAGTGCAATTCACTGATGGTTGAATTCTACTTACAGTTCTTTCAACTGTGTTTTGAGACTCCCGTTTCTTATATTTCCTTCTGACGTTCTAATGCTGGGGATATTTGAGGACAAAGTGTTCTGCATTTTCTGCATTGTTGAACTTTCAGCATATTCTTTTTGCAAAAGCCACATATAGTACCTATAGCTCATTGATGTGTTTGGGCCACCACTGATGCTCCTGGAAACATACTTCACCCTTTCCTGATAAATATACAGATGACAGAAATTATCTGAATTCATACAGCATCCTATATCTGAGGGACCTCTATGTGTTTTATAAACATCAAGTAAGCATCCCCTTCTGAAGTGATTAAATATCATGAAGTCCATATTACAAACGGGTAATTGAAATTCTGGTAGTTCAACTTTGTTGTCCATAGTCAACAGTGTCAAAGTAGCATAACAGGCTCCATAACTAAATACTTCTCTATTTCTATTTGTCCTTCCTTTAAAGGCTCATCTCTTTCCTCAAGTAATATATATTGCTTCTCTACAACCAAATGGGTACATTATAGCAGCGTCTATTGACTTAGCAACCTGTTAAGTGCATACCCTATGGAGTGCATCTGGACAAACTTGATCGTTTGACTGCAGGATCACCTACACTTGGTGTGGACAAATGAATTTCGTCTGACTCTTGGTCTTCACAGAGATGTGCCATTGGAAGGTGTTTACCAAGATTATTTAACATTAGGCACACTATATGCTGTGTCATTAGCCAGCGCTGTATAAAGTAAAAAGAACAAGGATCAGCAGAGATATAAATCTTCTGTTGGGAGCACCGAGTTTATAGAGATTTCGTTATATGAGAAGCAGTGCTAATGCATTTGAATGATGTTGGTTATTTTTAAGTGTGTGTACACAAATCACATTTTTCTTAATGACAAAATGCTTTAAGCATTTACTAAAGGATGATTTATTAATTTATACAGTATGAAGATATTTTTCTGAAAAGGAAGCATTCATAATAAGTAGCTCCAGAGTACTGAAATGAAACCAGGGCTAGAAAACCTGATTCCCATTAGTAAAATCATTGCTCATACATGGTTTCCATTTTCTCTCTGCTTTACTTGTACATTAAATCACAGAATATAACTTTGTTTCATTTTAATTTGATTCCCATATACACACTATTCTGGCTGCTGACAATTTTTAACATTTCTACCTGGATGAGTGTGACTAGCAGACTAGTTACAGCTGCTTTGCCTGGAGTATCGGAAATTAAGAGTGTTTAAGTTCACATCCTGTGAGTTAAAAAATACAACTGATGCCAATCATCGAGGGTTGGGAAAGATAGTGTAATGGGTTATGTCTACACTTGTAAATTTAGGTCGACTTTAGTTAAGTCGACTTACCATGTCTACACCTAAATTTAAAGTCGACTTTGGTGGGAACTTACAAAGTCGACCTAGAGCGTCCACACTGGATCGACTTCCAGGGGCTAGGGGGACCTAGGGCAGGTCCACAGGGGCAGTGGTGGCACCCCTTGCCCAGTGCCAGGGGGCTCAGCCTTTGCCCCATTATACCTGGGTACAATGGGGCAAAGGGGGACAGGGACCCTGGCAGGGCATAGGGGCAAGGTGGGCAGGGACGGCAGTGGTGGAGTCCTGGAGTAGCCCTAAGTTGACTTAGGGCTACTCCAGGTCTACACTGGCCTAAGTCGACTTCAAAAAGTTGACTTTAGGCTTAAATCGAACTAAAATGAGGTTTAATAAAGTCGACTTAATTTTCCTTAAGTCGACTTTATTTTCCTTAAGTCGATTTAAGCAACTTGCTTAAGTTGACTTAAGGAAACTGTGGTGTAGATGCAGGGTAAATTAAGTTGACTTAAGCAAGCTTAAACTGACTTAATTTACAAGTGTAGATGCACCTATGGTGAGGACATGAGAGTGAGACTTAGGAGACCAGGATTGAATTCCTGGCTCTGCTACAGACATGTGTGTTATATGTGATTTGGGATAAATTACTAAACTTATCCCGTGTCTCAGTTTCCCATCTGTAATATGGGGATGATGTCCCAATGGCATAGAAGATAGAAGCTATTAATGCAAACACTAGAGTTCTGAAGGCCATATCAGCTGAAAGAATCAAACGTGCTGTAAATATACACAGCTAGCTGTCTAATTTAATTACATACAGAGATGGGAGATGATTACCAAAAAAAAAAAAAAAACCCAAAATACCTCAAAGCTCAAGATTTTCAAAACTGACTAGTTGTGTTGTATGCCTCTATTTTGGGTTGCTCGATATCAGATAGTTTAAAGGGGCTTGATTATCAAGGGTGTTGGGTGTTTAGAACTTTCTAAAAATCAGCCCCCCCGCCATGATGTTTCATGCCGGACATACCAAACCCAAGACACCCAAACTCACTTTTGGAAGTTTTCCTCTAGATCACATGCCTGTTAGCAGAAAGATCTGATTCATGAAAATTTATTCAGTGTTTAAATTCATTTAATGCTTGTTTTATGCAAACAAATTTCACCATATGTATTTCTTGCAAACTCCCTAGTATGAATATGTAATCTGTATGTGCCTGCCCCTCACATGATATTTTTGTTACTTTATTAGGTGATCTAATCTTTAGAATCTACTTTCACTTCTGCTTGAAATGAATGCAACAGAGTGAACTCCTAGACTGAAATCCTGTCCATACTGAAGTTAATGAGACAGCTCCCATTGATTTCAAGAGGGCCAGGATTTTAGGAAAATTATAACTTGTCCCCATTTACAAAGAAAGGTAAACTACGTTTGTGAAAATAGCATATTACCGTGTCTATGTTAAACGTAAGTACAGCTGCACCACAGGTTGTTAGCCACTTCCTGCTGAAATCAGAGCTAGTAACCAGTGTACCCTACTAAATAAAAACCCTACAATTGACAAAAACACTTGCTATCATTTTCTATTGTCATGCAAAATACATCAATGAATAAATGCAATGGAATGTGAAAGGCACCACAGAGTCATGTGTTATTCCAATATTAATGTCTTTATTTTTCTATTTTTTTTTCTTTCAATATTGATTGGAAATGTTTTATTTTGTGGTTCTTAGATTTTATGTAAGAGATGATGATAACGACTGAGACATTTTTATTCGCGGAATGACTGAGCAGATAATGAATGTTATAGATCATTAGCAATGCTGAGAACTTTCAAGAAGTCTTTAGAGGAACTGAAGTTACATAACAAATTTTGAATGCATCTCAAATATCACATTGACGTTTGCCACTGATGAACTTCCCAGTCTGTAGGAGTTTTGAATAATGGATTAATGAACCCATGCATGTAAATCCTGAGAGAAAAATTCACTGCATTTCTGCATATTCTAAATATTCCAGATCCTTAGAATTAATTTTCAGATGGGCAAAAATGCAAATGGAAGGAGGAGAGATATGAATGGCAATACAATCAAAACAGAGAATAGTGCAAAGTTCAAATATGCACAGCATCTTTATACATACCACAGAATGTAGTATATATTCAAATCCAATTCCTCATCATAGCAATGATATATACAATGAAAATATCAAATACTATTTCATAGTTTTAAATTCCTTTGAATGGGGTCACTCTAACTTTGTGAAGAGAGTTGTCAATACAGAATTCATGCTGTTTAAAGTTACTTTCATATCCAGGGCTGCTCTTCATTTTGTCAAGAAACAAGTTATTTAGAAGTACTTTTTGCACTATCTGCATCTGGTAGGAAGATTATTCCCTCTCCACTCAAATATGAACTTGGCTACAGTTATTCATGATTGATCTGATAAATTACAATATAATATATATGGGGAACCATTGAATGTGGCATAAAAAGTATGAACACCACAGAATGTAACTGTCTACCTACTAGGCTCTGTAATCCATAAGGTTAATAAACTATCAATTATCTAAACAGTATTGGTTTCTGAGTGTCATGCAAAACACAGAGAGCCTCTCAGTCATCTCAAAGACCATCTCTCTCCTTATCTAATCTACCAGTACCAGACTCAGCTTTTTTGGGCTCCTGTTAACAGGTCTCTACTCCTAAAGCAGAGCATTCTCAGGCAACAACAGAATGCCATTACCTTAAAAACTGCCTCCCAGATTGTCTAATGGAACCTGACTGGTTGAAAATTTTTATCACAACTTTTTTTCCAGTTAAAAATGGCTTTCTGACTAAAATACATTTCTCTGCATTTTATCAATTTTTGTCAAAATATTTCCATTTTTTGAAAACTCTCGTTATCCTCCCCATTAAAGTTGCTTTTGGATACTGAAAATAGAAGGGCTATGTCTACACTTGGAAATTTAAGTTGCCTTTAGCTAAGTTGACTTAACTAAGTTGACTTTAAGTCTAATTAATTAAGTCGACTTAGTGAGTCTACACTTAAATTTTGAGTCGATTTTGGGGGGAACTTACAAAGTCGACCTAGAGCGTCCACACTGGATGCCTGCGTTGACTTCTAGGGGCTAGGGGGACCTAGGGCAGGTCCACAGGGGCAGGGTGGCACCCCTTGCCCAGTGCCAGGGGGCTCAGCCTTTGCCCCATTGTACATAAGTACAATGGGGCAAAGGGGGACAGGGACCCTGGCAAGGCATAGAGGCAGGGTGGGCATTGTACCCCCCCTGGCAGGGAGGACATTGGTGCAGTCCTGGGGTAGCCCTAAATCAATTTAGGACTACCCCACGTCTACACTGGCTTAAGTCGAATTAAAACAAGGTTTAATAAAGTCGACTTAATTTACAAGTGTAGATGCACCCAAAGATTTTTGCTTTGTTCACCACTTTTCTCCTTCCTTGTCCCGGGTTGCCTTTCTGTTGTAAAAATGGGCACAAAGAATGAAAGAAGTAGAAAGGGGAGAAACTAAATATCTAAAATTTGATAATGTTTGGAATAGTTCAAATAATTAAAAAAAAATCCATGAAAAATATCAGACAACTTAGAAAGTTGCCCTCTACATTGTGGCAGTACAAGTAAACTTCAACCCCCCACACTCGACAAGTGTTTTCTCCAACCTATTTTAAAAAACCTCCAGTGATGGGTGTGACCCCTCCATGTCTAGGATAGTCACCTGAAAATGCCAAGATCAGGGCAGGCGCAAAAGGAGAGCAAATTCTCCCAGCACCAGTAGGTGACAGTGAACTCAGACTTCACAGCAGCTATGAACAATGCTTTTGATTCTGGCCACACTTGACATTAAGAAGCCAAAACAAAATATAAACAGCTCCTTTACTGCATTTCAGTCTCTGGCTCCCAATCAGCCTTAGGGTCTAGTAAAGAGATAAGTCAGTTAAAACTCCATGCTCTTTACACCAAAGGATCAGCCACATTACCAGATCAATATAAGTTTGTATCTTACCAAAATACCACACTCCCAGCCAATCCTTTAGTAACTAAAACTAAAAGTTTGTTATAAAAAGGAAAGAAATAAACTATGAGACAACTGTTAAAGGATTAAAGCAATCACACATATACAAATGATTTAAAAGTCCGTATACATCAGGTTCTCAGTAGAATATAGAGTTTTCAGGCTTGTATAGTCCCTCTGGTGTACATCCAGTACCTGGATCGGTCTCACTCTTTTGTTTCACTACTTTAGTTGTAGATAAATGGATCCAGAGGTAGTAGGTGATGAAGACTGAAAGGCAAAATGGAGGTGGGGGCATGGGACAGCTGCCTTTTATGTCCCTTGGCCTTTTCTATGGTACTTAGGGAAATTTACAGGAATAAGGTGGAGTCCAGAGTCACATGGGCAAATCCTAGGGAACGTCTACACTGGAGCCTTAGGTTGACCTAAGGCAGGTTAAGTCGACCTACAGATTCCTGCGTCCACACTGGGCTTTTATAAAGTCGACTTAAGCGCTTCCTTAAGTCGACTTAATAACACCACCTCTTACGGTTGACTTAACACTTAAGTCAACCTTATTAAGTTGACTTAAGCCAGTGTAGACAGGGAAAGTCTTTAAGTTGACCTAATTGGCCTCCAGGCCCCCTCCTAGCTACCCACAATGCACCACTCCTCCGTTGATCTAGCACCTGCCAGTGTGGACTTAGGCAGTCGAGAGTTGTTTTCAATGTGTACTCTCTAAGTCGACTTAACAAGGTCGACTTTAAGTCGACTTACAGTCAAACTTGTTAGGTCAACTTAACAGAGCCTCCAGTGTAGACGTACCTGTAGTGACTTAGCAGGTCTTTCCCTGGGTCCATTGTACCTGAGAGTTTTCCTAATGGGCCATTAAACAGGCTATTGCTGAAGCCAGCCAGCCAGTCTGGGGTGTGGCCCAGAAACACAGCACAAGCTGAAATACAGATACATCAAACATATCCATAACTTCTAATGCAGATATGACACATACACATAAACAATATAATCATTCTTAGCAAATTATAACTTTTCTATTGGTACCTGACATGCCATATCCCATATGGATTATTGTAATTTTGACATACTGATGTGAAATAATATAACATATGTCCCTTAATCCAGCCAGTGTCACAATAGGCATTCCACATTTTTCCTTGGAAGCCGATTCCAGAGTTTAACTGCCCTTAAAGTTAGAATTTTTTCCCTAACATCTAATTAAATCTCCCTTGCTGCAGATTAAACCCCTTATTTCTTGCCTACCTTCAGTGCACAAGGAAAAAAAAAAAGATCGCCATCTTCTTTAGAACATCCCTTAACGTATATGAAGACTTATCAGGTCCCTCCTCCATTTTCTTATCTCAAGACTAAACATGCCCAATTTTTTCAACATTTCTTTAGAGGTCAGCTTTTCTAAAACTTACAGTTTTTGATCCTCTCCTTTAATTCTCTTCACAACTTTCCTAAATGATGGTGCTCAGCATTGGACACAGTACATTAGCTAAGATCCCACCAGTACCAAACAGAGTGGGACAATTACCTCCCATGTCTTATGTATGACACCCCTATTAATACACCCCAAAATAATATTAGCTTTTTCCCAAATGTATCACTTTGTTGATGCATATCAATTTCTAATCTATTATAATTCCCAGATTCTTTACTGTTGTATTACCACTTCCCCACTTATTCCCCTTTTTATAATTATACATTTGATTTTTTTCTTCTTAAGAGAAGTACTTTGCATTTGTGTTTACTGAATTTCATGTTGATTTCAGACTAATTATCCATTTTGTCAAGGTCATTTTGAATTCTAACCCTATCTCCAAAGTACTTGCAACGCTGCCCAGCAAGATGTCATCCAAAAAATGTATAAGCATACTCTCCACTCCATTATCCAAGTCACGAATGACCATATTGAATATACTGGGTCTAGGATGGACCCCTGTTGGATCCCTTTAGATACACACACCCCATTTTGACGGCAAACCATTGATAAATACACTTTGAGTATGGTCTTTCGATCAGTTGTGCACCCACCTTATAGTAATTTCATCTCAATCACATTTCTCCAGTTTGCTTATAAGAATGTCATCTGGGGCTGTAACAAAAGCTTTACTAAAATCAAGATATGTCACATCTACTGCTTCCCCCCATCCACTAGCCAAATCTAACTAAATCTGTCAAAGAAGAAATTTGAATGGATTGTCATGATTTGTTCTTGACAAATCCATGTGACATGCTCATAGAACGATGTAAGTATTTGCTTTGAAACCCTTTGTAATTGGGATAATAGATTGATCAAGTGCTGATAGCTGATTTAATTCATATAAATAAGTATGTAAGAAACTAAGTAAATGCCTTCAGAAAGATATAAATCTTTCTAATATATATACTTTTAAAAAATAAAAGATGAAAATCTTTTATTTTTTATCATTTCTGTTTTAACAAAGAATAAAAAAATACATTTTGAGATGTCATTTCATGAGTCATGAACAGCAAATGTCTCTTGAATATGTACACTCCACTAATTAAGGAAAAAAGAACATGCACAATTTTACCCTTATGTCCACAGAGAGTCCTGCTTAATCTGAGGGTGCCTCTACACTTACGAGTTAAGTCGACTTAAGGAGACTTAAGTCAACCTAAACAAAGCCATATCCACACTGGGCTTTTCTTAAGTTGACTTATGGAAAGGTTAAGTCGACTTAATAACACCTCATTTTAGGTTGACTTAACGCTTAAGTCGACCTTATTAGGTCAATTTAAGCAAGTTTGGATGGGGATTAATGCCTAAATCGACTTTATTAAGTTGACTTAAAGCGTTAAGTCGACTTAATAAGGTCGACAAGGGGCTATGTCTACATTAAGTCAACTTTGTTAAGTCGACAACTTTTCTAGTGTAGACATAGCTTATGAAACTCTATGGGAGAATGAGGTTCTGGTGTTGTGTATTTCTTTCTAGGTCTGGGCCCACAGCATACCATGTATTATGGGGTCAATATTGTGAGATACTCAGTTTTCTCAATTCTCTCATACTTCTGTATAATTATACAGTATAATATGAAATTAATTCCACACACTAGACATCATTGCAGTAACTAGGGGCAGGAACCTGAAGTGTTGAAGTCAGTGGGGAATTTGCCAATGGCTTTGATGGGATCAGCAGCAGGCCTTTCATTGTTAAAATAATATATTACGGTACCACAGACATATTGGGTGAAATCTTGGCTTCATTGAAGTCAATGGCAAAACTCTTTCTGACTTTTGTGGGGCCAGGATTTCACCTATTATGTTAGCTATACAGTTATACAGAAACTAATGTAAGTCACCAGGGGATAACAGGTAGATTTATTTATTTAATCGCTACTAAGGCAAGATTGTTGCCCCTTGACTATTAAGTGTTGCCAGAGTCCTGTAAACCTGTAAATGACTGTAATAAACATAAACTGAAAGGCTTACAGGGCAGAGAGATAATGTCAAGGAAAGATGAACGGGTCAAAGACAACTTAGAAGATGAAAGAAAGATAGCAACATGTGGGTATATGGGATGGCTCTTCTGGATACTTATAAACAGATAAAGAACAAAGCAACACATAAATCAGTGGTCATCAGGAAAACAAATAGTGGCATTCTCCACTCCAAAAATTAGTCATCCCAGTTATGTGTATAGTGCTAGAGACAGCATTGCAAGTGTTCTACAGTAAAAATAACATGTTATATGTGAATGCTGTTTTATTACATATACTAGTGGAACTTTTCTTCATTTTACATTTTGGGATTAATAATGTGTGAGTTTCTTTATCTTATTTAACCATGAGTTGGTAGGTTGGCTGACCTTTGACTGGTAAGTGCTGACAGGATCCTGTGAACCCTGGAAATGATAGCATGATGTTATTTTACTGACGAGGCGCAAACAGATAAAGAACAAAGTGACACATAAATCAACACATCAGGAAAAACAAATACATGCATTCCTTCTCCAAAAATTATTCTGGGGAAGGGAAAGGGGGCTAAGTGTGAGTATACTAGATGTTAGAAATTATATTCAATGAGAAACTTGAAATTAAAAATATGAACATTCAGAAATTATGCAGAGGCATTACTGAAAAAATCTATATGGGAATAAAAATGCACTAGAGTTCAAATTTTACAGACCTGAGTGATAAATATCCCCAAGGCATCCCTGCTATTATGACCCCCTCCCCCCCCCCCACCGAAAATATTTGCTCTTTTTCTTCCCTCCAGAGGCAAGAAGCTCTCTCAAGTATTGTTACCATTGAATTTTGTTCTCTAAGGATTCGTGCCATATAGGCCCCAAATGGGAGAGAACTCATCATAACATAGCATTTAGGAACAGGAGCAAATAAAGCACTGATTTTGACACAAGAACAAATGTATATAAACTGGCCATCAATAAGTTCAGGCTTGAAATTAGACAAAGGTTTCTACCCATTAAGAGGGTGACGTTCTAGAATAGCCTTCCAAGGGGATTAGTGTGGGAAAAAACCTAACTGAGCTTGATAAATATATGGAGGGCATAATATGATGAGTCTGTATGTAGCCAATCTATGACTGTTAGCATTATATCTCCAATAGCCTGTCATGAGACATTAGATTGGGAGATCTCTGTGTTATAACAGAGAATTTTTACCACGTGTATAGTGGGTAGGTTTGGTCCATATACTTAGGGTCCAATTGAGGGACATATTTGGGGTCATGAAGGAATTTCTCCCAGGTCAGATTTGTAGAGATTCTGGGAATTATTTGCCTTTCTTTGCAGCATGGGGCACGGTTCACTTGCAGGTTTAAACTAGTGTAAATGGTGAATTCTCTATAACTTGAATTCTTTAAACCATGATTTGAGGACTTCAGTAACTCAGCCAGAAGTTATGGGTCTTGACATGAGTGGGTGGGCAAGCTTCTGTGTCCTGAAATATGTACGAGGTCAAACTAGATGGTCATGATGGTCCCCTCTGGCCTCAAAGTCTATGCATCTATGAGGATATGCTTGTTTCTGACCCCTCTCCTTTTGCAGTTTCCAGGCTATGATTAAGACCTGGAAACTAAACTACTTCTTGTCTAACGAGCACCCCTGAGCCTGAAGAAAACAAGAAATGAGCTTCGTGAAGCTTTTCTTACAATTAGGAATGATAACCTGAAGAAATTTGCTTGCCAAAAGATGAAAGATCTTTTGCAAAGATTGCTCAGCAAAATTATCAAGAGAATGTCCATTTAGTTTCTGATTATATGGCCATGCAAACAGTGCTCTTCTTCTAGGATGTTGGGTGAATGCTATCATTATTTTATTAATCATTCAGATTTTTCTTACCTATTTCCTAAAGTTAAATATATTTCTTAGTTGTAAGAAACATATTTGGTAGGCTTCATTTCAAACCAGGATGCTCAAGATGATTATTGAGTTCTGCATTTAGAGATTCAACTTTACTTTTATTTTATGAAATGAACCGCATGTTTTTTTAAGTAAAAACAGTAGCATTTTAATAATGTTGATTAATATATTTAGCACCAATCTGTACATTTTTGTGAAATCAACAGAGTGTTTTTTTAATCTATAGATAAACATGTGGGGCGTATAAAGAGATTTCCATATGTGGATCTGCTATTGGGGCATGCATTTGTTTTGCAGATTGAAACAAGAAACCTGGGAGAAGATGAGTAGTCCACCAACTAAAACATTTATTTTCAAAAAAGTTTAGCTGCTATCCAGTTCTGCAGAAGGGAGACTATAAATCAGACAATCAGATTCTAATATTTCATTCTTGCTATAAGGATTATTAATACAGTAGAAGAAATGTTATATACAAGCCATGCAAATACTGTATTTATACCTGGAATTCTGATTATTTTCCTGTCTTGCAGCATTATAACTTTTCTGCACCATCTGAACTATGATCTGCTAAATTTCCTACCACCAATCAGCATGCATTGACTGTACTATAGAAGTACTGATTTATCGATGCATTACAGATTATTATTATTATTATTGTAAGCTCTTGGAAAAGCTCCTGGGATCACAAGGACATAAAAGTAGATGAGTTTAAAAATAGAGTATGTTTTGTTTTTAGTTGTGCTGTGGGATCTCTCTCACCCAGGCAATCAAATCCATTCTAAATGAAGTAGCTGTACTCTGGAACTACCTGCAGATTAACATCAGCACCATGTACATATGGACATGAAGTATAGAAAGTGGTCTCTGGATCTAAATCAAAGGCTACAACACAAAAATTCCAGCCCAGTTCTGTGCACACTGTACACTGCTAGTTTCTGTGCAGGCGTTCCTGAGGGTGTTTTGATTGTCACGGTCCTCATTGTACTCTGGACTGGTCAAAAAACTTGTGGAAATGCTATATTAAGTGGCTTTTATAAATGTCTGTATCCTAAACTCTTAGGGTGCGTCTACACTAGTAAATTAAGTCCACTTAAGCAATCTGAGCCAGAAGGGAGCCAAGAGGTCTGGGCCAGAAGGGAGCTCCACGCTCCACGCTCCACGCTCCCTTCTCCCCCAGACTGCTCCGGGGCTTGCTGTGTCAGGGAGAGCCAGCCCCATGTGGGTCTGGCTCTCCCCAGGATGAGCCCCCCCTATCCTGGGGAGCCGAGGCTCCCCCTGGACCTAGTAAGGCTAGCTTTAAGTCGACTTAGTAAAATCGACCTAAATTCCTAAGTGTAGACATAGTCCTAAAAAGTAAAATTACTTTATTTTTCTTGACAAGGTTTGGTGTAAGTATGGATGGTAAAGTAGGTGCATGCCATGATTTCTGCTTGACTCTTGAAATGCACATGATCTGAGCTCTTTTTGATGTAAAAAATATTTTTGGTGAAATCCTGGTTCCCAATGAAGTCAGGCGGAGTTTTGCTATTGACTTCAATGGAGCCACAATGTAACCATTTATGTCATTTTACCCTTTGGCACTTCCAGAGTTAAATCTGCAGGGAAAAATGGAATAAACTCTCATCTGATGAGAGTATGCAGATATCTCCTTTGCCTTACCAGGCACAGTGTTTCCTTCTCTGGTGGTGGGGCCTGTGGAATCAGTCCAACCCTAGAGAGTTTTTATTCATCCATATTTACAATGTGAGCTTCAGAGTAGTCTGAAGGGGTGCTTCTACACTGGGAACTTAGGTCGACTTAAGGAGGCGTAAGTCGACCTAAACAAAGCCAAGTCCACACTAGGCTTTTATTAAGTCAACTTAAGCATTTCCTTAAGTCAACTTAAGGAAAGCTTAAGTCGACTTAATAACACCTCGTTTTAGGTTGACTTAAGCCTTTAATCAACTCCTTAAGTCAACTTAAAGCCAGTGTGAACAGGGATTAGTGCCTAAATCAGCCTTATTAAGTCGACTTAAAGCATTAAGTCGACTTAATAAGGTCGACAAGGGGCTATGTCTACACTAGAAAAGTTAAGTGTAGTGTAGACATAGCCAAGGATACTTTTCAACCAAACCAAACAAGTTCATACATAAAAAGGGGAATACTTTTTCCAGGGCCTGCTCTGGAGTTTTGCCTTGCTATGCTGGCATCTGGTGGCAGGCCTTCCCCAAACAGTCCTTTAGTGAGGTTGCTTCCCCTGTAGGAAGGACAGTAGCCTTCAGTCAGGGAAAATGTTTTTCCCTGCTGTCACCAGCCCTACTGCAGCTTACACCCCATCTGTCCCCTCCTCTCTCACCAGAAGAAGGGCTTTTAAAGGTCACTGGTAGGCCTTAACTGGCCTCCATTGTCTCTAGTTAACCAGAGGTAACCTTTTTGAGCTCATAAGGTACAGGGCTTTCATCATTCTAGGGGTGATATAATTGTCCTCTACCATTTTCCTCCATCTGTTTAAATATCTGGGCAGAGTTCTTTTGGGCAAGTCCCAGCTGGATCCCTAGACACCTTCTGAGAGCAATGGGCACTGTCTGGGATTCTCTGCTCAGTGTCCTCCTGCTGTGCCCTTCATTTGACCCTTTGACTCACATGCCTGTTTTATCATTAGTTGTCCCAAGGAATCTGTTGAGTCCCAGGCCCAGTGATGCCTCTCCTTAGGCTGGGGGAGGGCCTTTAGCAGTGGGCGGGCATAGGAGTCAAAGGGTCATTCACCTTCTGGAATTCATTTAGGGACCACACTCTTATATCTTTGTCACAGGAGATTGAATATTTCTCAAGTAATGGATCTATTTGTGATGGTTCATATAGGCATTAATGACAGTGTTGTAGGATATCTTGAGACAGTAGATGACTTCAGAGAACTTGGAAGTATACTAAAGAAGAGTGTCCAAGTGAAGTTTCTAGAAGTGAACCACTGGCTAGGTAAGTAGAACTTCCATGGAGGGGAGGGGGGCTTTTACCATTTTCAGAAGGGAACAGTGTCTGAGAGCAGTAGGCACTAGCAGGGACAATGTTCAGTGCATCCCTCTGTGCTCCCTGGGGTGCCGCCAAAGTGCCACTGTACCTGGAGTTCCTGGGCCCCAATCCTGCCTGTGGTAGGGTTCCTACTACTTCCCAGCCTTCACCATCTCTCTCTACCGTGAATCCCAAAGAGTGACATTAAGATATAATGATGTTATTGTATTGTTTATGTTGTTTTTAGTGATGTCAGTAAAAAGTTTACCATGTCAGTTTAAAAAATAATACAAAACAACTTCAATTTTTCATAGCAGTAAAAACTAAAACACAAGGTTGGCAACCCTGGGTCACTGTTTCCAAATGTGGCAATGTTGGGCTGACCAAGGAATGGGGGTATGTTGGGGGACAGAAGGACAGATGGGGGTGGTGATGTAGGGGTGGCCTTCCCAGAGGGATGGGGTAGCTGAAGGAAGGGAGCAGGGTAAAAGGCAAATGTGGGAGGAATGGGAGGGTTTAATTTGGGGGTCCCTGGGGGAAGATGAAGAGAGGTCATTCACAGATGAACCTGATGGGAGGGAAGTGTTGGTTGTTGGAAAATAGAGCTGTGAGAGGAAGCTGGGGTACATGTAGGGCTGAAATATATGCCTCACTAACTCATATATAGGTGTCTGTTGGGGAGGGAGTAAATGAGGAGTGGGGGGACTGTGGGAACTGGGAATGAGGGTTTTCATTTAGTGTGAGAGGGAAATAGAGGTAGCTGGGGGGGCGGGGCTTGAGGGATGGCTGGCGGTGGAGGCTGGACCTGATTCAAATGGGCTCTGTTATGAGGGGATGTTTCTAGGGTATCCATGGGGGCTGATGAGATGGTCCACACCAGCAGAAGTGTACATAGACAGTCTGGACAGCTGGGATTTATCAGGGCTGTAAAGGGAAGATGTATGGGGTGTAGACTGGGGGGGTATATCATAGAGTCTCTGGTGTGTATCTAAGTAACTTGGAAATGAAGTGGGGGCGGAAGTGTTTGGGTGTTGCTGTAGCATCCGTTCCTGGCGGGATGCAGTGGGGGATGCCAAATGTCCAGTCTAGGGGCTGTTGGGTGGTATGCTCGAATTGGGAGCCTGGCATGGGCTTTGGGTGGCATGTGGCAGCCCTCTCTGCCTCGCCTTCATGTGGTGGAGAAGCTGGGAGGGGGGAATAGCAGCAGGGGGTTTGGAAGCTGGGCAAAGCTGGGGATGGGGGGGTGGGTTGGGGCCTGTGCCCCAAATCTTTTTCCTATGCAGCAATGCTCCTGCTTCACACAAAACTGAGATGCTGAGAATAAAATTAATTGAGGCAGCAAAGGACATGAAGAGAAGAAATTCTTGAACTGTCTATAAAACAGTGCTAGCAGCCTGAGTAACTAACAAAGGAAAACAAAATTGCTCATTTATGAGACTATTTGATCTAGTTGATATTACTGAAACCTAGTGTGAGATGATTCACAACTGGAATATTAAAATCAATGGTTATAACATATTTAGGAAGGATAAAATGGGCAAAAGGGAAGAGGGAGTGGCCCTCAATATCAAAATGGTATTATGTGTTTCCCTGTCACTGATAACTCAGAAAAAAATGCTCTTGAATGTTTATGGATTTATGTCATAAGAAAAAAAGCAAATCACAATAGAGAATAGAATGACTTCTTCCTTATACATCTATCTATAATGAATAGGAAAAAAAGGCTGTGTGATCACGAGGGACTTAAATTTGAGTGACATATGCTGCCGGTTTCATGCTACCAGTACTAAAATATCCTTGGAATTTTAAAATTACATAGATGATAATTTCCAAATAAAAATGCTGCAGCCAACACCAGCACAGGGGATTCTTCATTATACCTTGCCTTAACAGTTAAAGAGGAAAGGATCACAGATATAAAAATTAATAACAAGAGTCCTGTCGCACCTTAAAGACCTACACATTTCTGCAGGCATAAGCTTTCATGGGCTCTAACCCACTTCGTCAGATGCATGAAATGGAAATTACAGTAGAGAGGTAACTGACAACTGCATCTGACAAAGTGGGTTGGAGCCCACGAAAGCTTATGCCCGAAGAAATTTGTTAGTCTTTGAGGTGCCACAGGACTCTCGTTGTTTTTTTCTGTACACGGACTAACACGGCTACCCCTCTAGAAATAAAACTTAATGATACCTTAATTAATGGTATCATGACTTGATCATATTTATTATGTGCAAGCATAATGCAGTCCAGACCAGAAATACATGTAGTTGGTGGTTTAGTAGGGCCTGTCTCACAAAACTGAAAACAATTATGAGCCAAATCAGGTGGAAGGAAGAATTGGCATGGAGCAGTAGTGACTTTGTGGCATTATCTTTTCAATGATAGCTATTAATAGTATTTTTGCTGGAATGCTTTCAGTTCTGAAGAAGACATGAATATAGTAGATGTATCACCCTCAGTCTGAAAACTGTATTAACACATGTAAGCAAGGTTAAGAATGTGAGCACCTCTCCAACTTAGCAGCTAAGCAGGGAGGGGGGCAACAGATTTGCTGGGGCTTTGTATTTGCATGATACTCAGCATAATTTCACCCAGAGGCTGGGCATGATGGGAAATGGTATGTTTGGCTGATTCAAAGCCTCTGAACCTGGTGTTTTAGCAGAAGGGGGAAATGAAATATTGTCTTTTCATGAAAAGCTACCCTTTGATTGAATATCTGTAATACTGAGAAGCTGATGGAAAAGTCAGGAAGACTTCATCAAAAGCAGAAAGCTGACTGATGACAAGCAGAAGATTGGTGCCAGCAAATGATGGGCATGAACAGTGGGTGGTGCTAGTAGACAGCAGGTGTGACCAGCAGCTGGTGGGTAGTGCCAGTGGATGGCAGTTGTGACCAGTGGGTAGTGCCAGCAGATGGTGAGTGTGGCCAGTGGGCAATGCCAGCGGACAGTAGGTGTGACCAGCAGCCAGTGGGTGGTGCCAGCAGATGGTGGGTGTGACCAGCAGGTGGAGCCAGTGGGCAGTGCCAGCAGATGGCAGGCATGACCGGCAGGCGGAGCCAGCAGCCAGCAGGTGGTCTGAGCAGACTCTGAGGTGGCAGAAGATAATTGGAAGAGAGTGTTGAGGACCACCCCCCCCTTTTAGAAGTGGACAGTAAAACTTTGATGGTCGGTATGGGGGTAATGAAGAAGTGAAGGACACACTCTATGTACATTGGGGTAAACTGAATTCTGTCTGTTGGGTTTTGTGGGAATCCTGCTTTGCACTGTATCCCAATCAATGCTGCATTTTGATATTGTCTCAATATAGTCTTATAGTCTATTAAAAGTCTTATGTGCTGTACTCAGACTTGTGCTTGCAAGAGAGGAACTATTGCCTGTCTAGGGCGCCCAGGGAGCAGTGTGTATTTTCCCAGGAGACTGGGTGGGGGCTCAAGCCAAGTGGTGTTGTGTCATTGTTTGGGGACCCCTAGATATAGAATCCAGCATTGCTGTCTTGGCCTGGCAGAAGGGTTACATATATAATATGGCATACACAATAAATAAGTGGTGGGTGGGACCAGTTATAGGGCTGATATGAAAAGAATAAAGTAAAGAAAAAATGATAAAAATGTACTTTAAAAAAATTGCATTGAATGATGATTTTATAAAGATTAACCAATAAAAATTAAACCAGTAACCAACTCTGCAGTTGATCAATAACCATGTAAAAGCTATGCGGTAACTCCATCAAAATTGTTGTGTTTGTGGGAAGGAGAGGATGTCAATGTTTCAAAATCAGCAGAAAATTTTCAGTCAAACATTGAGTTTTAGAAAATATTAACCATCTTTAGTTAGGATTAATTGGAACTTCTAGTTTTAGGAGGTGATTTTTATTGTGATGGGGGAGCAAGAAAAATCCATTATTATTTATTATTAATGATTTCTATGGTGGTAGATCTTAGGAACTCCAGTTATGGACTAGGACCTCATTGTTTTACGTGCTGAACCTGTGGAGAAGAAAAAGATACTTCCTGCCTCAAAGAACTTAAAATCTTAAGCATAAAACAAGAGAGAACAGGTAGATCCAGACAAACAAAGGAAACAAAATGTCAGCCAAATGGATCGGAGAGACAAGGTGAGTGAAGTAATATCTTTTATTGGACCATTTTCTGCTAGTGAAAAGACAAGCTTCACAGAGCTCTTCTTTAGGTCTGGGAAAGGTAATGAAAATGTGACAGCTAAACACAAGATTGAACAGAGACTTTTGCATAAGTTCCTTCACCGGACCTGGAGAAGAGCTCTGAGTAATTCGAAAGCTTGTCTCTGTCACCAACAGAAGTTGGTCCAGTAAAAGATATTCCCTCACCCACCTTATCTCTTTAATATCCTAGAATTGCTAGCAATGTTGTATACAGCCAAACAGATTATCAGGCAAACAATAGGAGAGTCAAGGGGAATAAGCTGCACCCTATAAAGAGAAGGAAAAGTGTGCCTGCTCCTTCTGAATATGGTAGCACTCAAGTAGGCATGAGTTGGGAGTCTCTCCTAGTGTTCTCCCTGTAGCAGTGCAGTTCCTTAGTACATCCTGCTATGGGATGTGCCTCAAAGGCATGCTTTGGTGACTATAGTCTATTGAAAAGAAAAGATTTTGTCCATATTGGATCTGACCCATGGGTAGTTAAGCTATCAGTGTATCATCGTTCTACAGAGTCCCTTCTCGGTGCTCACACACATATACTGATGGGCTAAAATATGTCTAATGTCTTACTGTTACAGCTTAGGGTTCTTTATATAACATCCATCCTCACTGAGTTCAGCACACTCAAATTTGCACATCCTTCCTCCACTGATCATCTTCAGAGATAGTTTCCTGTCTACTGTGTGTTGCCTAAAATGAAATTCCTCAATTGTCTATGCAGAATTGGAATAACAACAACAATCTCTCTCAGTCTGTGTCCAAATTCTCCCGACTTGGCAGCAAAAGAAGAAATCTGATCTAAGAGTCCTTTTGGTCAGCCAAGAGCTGACTCACTGTCCCTAGTTCCAGTTTGCATAGCTGACTCACTGATCTTCATTCTAGGAAATCTTGCCTGGAGTTAAAATGATACAGGTAGTCCAAGGAGGATTAGAGGCCACAAGGCCCCTAGGCCTCCCCCACAAAAGCTCATGTGATAAATAAATTTGTTAGTCTTTAAAAGTGCCACCAGAGTCCTCAAAAGAAAAGGAATTATCAATGATTTTTACAAGAGCTTTCATGTTGGATAAGGGCTAGAGGAAATGCTCAAGTATAATCAAAATAATACAGTTGTAGGGTGACCAGATTTCAAAGGGGAAAAACTGAGATATCAATTGAGGCTTCAGTAAAATGAGTCTATTAAGGCTCAGGGGTTATGCTCAACTCCTTCAGACCTAGCAGATAAGCACAATCAATACATAGGATGCTGTGGCCCAAGATACTTTGGAGGTCTGTGACCAGTGAAGTATATAGTAACCCAAATCAACCATCTTAAAATAACTATTGCTTAATCTTAACAGTGTGAGCAGAGTGCAACAGAACAAAAAGATTTTTTAACAACAAAATGCATATCTATCTTATTTAGAATCTTAGGCTATGCCTAAATGACAAAAAGTTAGGTCAACTTTGTTAAGTCGACCTAATAAGGTCAACTTTAGGTTGACCTGGAGTAGGTCTTATTAGGTCAACTTAACAAAGTACTTCCCCTGAACGGGGACTTAGTAAATCGACCTAACTGCCCTTAGGTCGACCTAATAAAGTGGACTTAAACGTCCACACTGTGCTTAGGGCAACCTAAGGAGTCGATTTAAGGGTTAGGTTGACCTAACAGGTGGTTCTTATTAAGTCGACCTAAGCTTTCATTAAATCGACTTAAGGAATTTCTTAAGTCAACAATGAAAGCCTGGTGTGGACAGGGACTAAGTTAGGTCGACTCAAGCCTCCTTAAGTTGACCTAACTTGCAAGTGTAGACATAGCCTTAATCAGTCCTACTTTACTCCATACCTATAACCGTTGGAATCTGGGTTCATCTCTCCCTCAAACTTCCATCTTTTAAATCGTTAGCCATTAATGTAACCAACAATTGAAACAGCTTACCAAGGACCATGGTGGAGTCTCCATCACTGATAATTTTTTCAATCAAGATTGGATGTTTTCCTAAAATATGATTTTGGAATTATTATGGGGAAGATATATAGCCTGTGTTATAAGGAGATCAGATTAATCACCACATTTGTCCCTTTTGGCCTTGAAATCTATGAATCTATGTACACAAGAAGGTCAAGCGGACTCTGTAGAAGATGGTTATAGTAGATGGAGGGGAGTCAGAGAGGTAATTGAAAAAGTGCCAGAAATGTTAACTCTTCCAAAACTGGGCCTTGCTGAGGATAAAAGATGTTTGGAAATTGGGTTTCATTAAATTTCTTAGTGCTAACCAAAAAAAACTTCTTAAATATCAAGAAAATCTGCTCTCAGAAAGTTTCCAGCCAGTCTTGCAGATGGAAGATTCAGTTACGTAAGATAACAATCTAAAATTCAAAATGCTTTTCCAGATCAAAATAAAATTCTAAAACCTTTTGAGGTTTGTGCATCCCTATGGCAAAACCTTGGCTACTTTTTATGTTGTGAAACCATCTATATACAACTTAGAGTATATTCCTTACAGAGTTTTAGCAGTTAAAAGAAACACAGAAACCTATGTTTGGCAGCTAAATGTAAGAGGAGCTGGTTTTCAAATGGTGTTTTAAAATGCACTTATCTGTAGATTTTAAAACTAAACTTTTATTTTAGTATAGATTTGTGCCTTTAAAATAGTCTATTCCAGTTTACTTTAACTGTGGATCTCTTAGTTTAAACCAAGCTGACCCTAGCTCATTAACAATAATCTTAAAGAGTTTTTGTGTTTTACCAGGATGCTTTATATTGCTTGATAAGTGAGAAGATATTTTTTCTCTTTGACTAATATATTAATTGTAGTAATGAGTTCACTTTAAGGTAAGTATTAATCAGTCACAGTAACCTCTGTTGAAATGCTGGATTTTTAAAATGAATGTATTTGTGTGTGTGTGTGTGTGTGTGTATGTGCGCGTGCGCGGAAGGAAGGAAGGGGGGGTGGGGAGAGTCAGACCTAGCATTTGAGCTTTAGTAATCAAGCAAACAAAACCACGTTGCAATTTTTTCAGCTCAGCTGAAAACTCCTATGTTTGTGTGAAAATTTTTAAATTTTAAAAAGCAATTTTGCAGGCATACTCAAATATTCCATTACATTCCTTCTTGTCCTTGCTCACCCATATATTTCACTTCAATGTAACTCGATGAACTAGTTACTCTAGGTGTGAGCATAGTCACGAGCAAATGAGGATACCATACACACAAGGAAGGGAAGGAACTAGGAAAATCACGGGATATTGATCCATAGTAACATAGTTACTCAGTTTGGACAAATCTACATGCTAGTGAATGAAAAATATATTTTGGCGAGCAGGTGTGGAGAATTTTGTTTTAATGTGTTGTGTCTAAGACTCCCTCGTTTTTGCAGGCAATGCTACAGAAGTGAGTGTGTAGGAGTGACTAGAATAAGGTGAGAGAGGTTGCTTAGTGAACCTGTTTGGAAAGGCAGTCCCATACATATGGAGCATCATGAGTGAAGTGAAATACTAAATCATTTGGAAGAGGAAAGGAAAAATATAATGTAGTATACTGCAGTTGGATAGGTGATCTCTCTGATATAATAGTCAATGTCTATAAGTACCTACAAGGGGAACAAATATTTAATAATGGTCTCCTCAATCTTCCATAAAAAAGGCATAACATGATCTAATGGCTGAAAGTAGAAGCTAGACAAATTCAAACAGGAAATAAAATGTAAATTTTCAAAAATAGGAGTAATTAACCACTAGAACAATTTTGAATTGTGTATATTATATCATTATCAATTTCTCAATCAAGATTGGATGTTTTTCTGTAACATATACTTGGAATTATTTTGGGAAAATTCTATGGCCTGTGTTACAGAGGAAGTAAGAATAGATTGTAATAATGGACTCTTCTGGCCTCAAAATGCTAAATTCTATTCCTTCTTTGGTACCAAATATAAAGGATTATACCTCAGCTAATAGAAAAAAGAAAACATTTGTAATTTTTTTTACATTATATTACATTTCACCCTTTTAAAAAAAATAATCAAAATTTCAAAAAGCTTTGAAATTTTTTTCTAAAAATAGGGTGAGATTTTTGTAACCATTTCAAAATGCAAATGGTGACCTTCATTTCAGCAAAAAAATCAAACCAAACCAAACCAAACCAAAAATGGCTATCTGATAAATCTTAAAATGAAATTGTAAAAATAAAAGTTGTCATTAAATGTGTGTGTTCCCTGTAGAGTCTCACGGGAGTCCGTTCCTGGCACTATGCTAATTAACATTTTAACCTGGAAGAAAACATAAAACCATCACTGACAAAGTTTGCAGGTGACACAAAAATTGGGGAAGTCATAAATAATAAAAAGGACAGGTCACTGATTTGGAGTAATCTGGATCACTTGGTAAAGTGGTTGCAAACAATATATTTTTAATATAACTAAATGTAAATGTACTGTATATATCTAGTAACAAAGAATGTAGGTCATCCTGGAAAGAAGTGACTGAAAAATATTGATGGTCATGGCGGATAATCAGATGAACATGAGCCCCCAGTGTGATGCAGTGGCCAAAAGGATTAATGCAATCCTGGGATGCATAAACAGGGTTTTCTAGGGTAGGAATTGCAAGGTTATATTATTTCTTGCCACAGGGCATGTGCACCCTGTCTCCCATAGAGGGAGGTATATAGGCCCTGTGGCCCTATGATTAAGTCTGTCTGTCTGCTCTCAGCCTCAGGACAAAGTGACCTAGTGACCAGAGTCAATAACTGCCCTCCTGTGCAGGTCTAAGTGGCCCAAGTCAGTAGAACTATCCCTGCTTTTCAGGCAGCATCGTCTAAGGGCCAAGGCCAATAGTTCTCCTTCTATCCAGGAACTGGGGGCCTAGGGGTCCAAATCAATGGAGGGGGCCTGATCACTGAAGCAGCCCCTTCATTTGGGGTGGTGCAGCCTAATGGCCAGTGTCAGTGGCAGCCCTTATGTTCAGGGCTAGGCAGCCTAGTTGCCAGATTCAGTGATTTCAGGACAGTATGGCCTATTGGCCAGAGACATTGGGGCTGCCCTGGTCTTTGGGGCAGCACAGCCAAAGGCCAGAGTCAATAGCAGCTCTTAGGTTCAGGACTAATGGTCTAGTTGCTGATGTCAATGGAGCTGCCCCTGTCTTGGGGCAAAGTGGCCTAATGGGCAAGTAACTAGAGCAACCCCAGTCTTCAGGGCAGCACAGCTTAATGGCCAGAGTGAATAATGTGACCCTGGTCTTCAGGGTTGAGCCTAATGGCCAGAGTGGAAGGGGCCACCACCTAGGGATGGGTAGCTGCTGAGCTAGTGGGACCTAAACCCTCCCTACTCTACCACATCCCAGCCCAGGGCCCTATCAGTGAGTGTCAGTGGGAATCTAGTCAAACATGTTGCTTCCTCATGGGCCCCTCATGGGTTCCTTCATGGTAGCCCTGCCTCTGGGCCACTTCCTACCCAAATTCCCAAAACCTCTGCCCACATGTCTTCAGGATCTCCAACAACTTCAGGCAGCCTATGAATCTGGCTTTTGGAGGGCATCTTTGGGCTCCTCTGGCTCCCTGGCTGGAGCTTCCACCACACATCCTTCCTCTTCAGCATCCCACCATTTATACTGAGGCAGCAATTAGAGCATGCCCAGCAGGTGCGAGCGGATGTGTCTTCTGCTGCAAGGAGTATTGGCTTAACCCTTTTGTCTCCAGAGTGGGACAAGTACTCCCATATCTAGTCATTTTTCTATATTTGGCCCTGATGTGACCTCTGCTGGAATATCATATCCTGTTCTGGTGCCCACAATTCAAGAGGGATATTGATAAATTATAGCAGTGGTCCTCAAACTACCATAAAACTCCACTACCTATAGTTCCCCCACCCGATTCTTGGGGGATGAGGCCAACACCAGAGCAGCACCTGGCTAGCTACTTATTGTATGTCTGAGAAGAAGGGGGGTAGAACGGCTGTGCTGCAGTTCTTCTAGGGTCGGGGGGAGGGGGTGGACTGATGCAAGAATGGCTCCAGGCCAGCCTCTGTGAGTGTGTCTGGAGTGGGTAGAAAGACAGAATGGCCATGCCACCATGGGTGCTGGGGGCCACTGTGCTCTGCCCCTGGATGAGCACCACTGTAGGGTCTGCTGCCAGCCCCCCAGCTGAAGGTGGATGTGTACCATTGGGAGGTGGCCTGTGTACAATCGGTGGTACACATACCACAGTTTGGGAACCACAGTGTAGGGAGTTCAGAGAAGAGCCACAAGAATTATTGAAGGATTAGAAAACATGCTATATAGTGATTGATAGCCTCAATCTGTTTAGATTAACAAAGAGTAAATTAAGAAGTGACTTAATTACAGTATATAAATATCTATGTGGAGAATAATATTTATTGACGGGCTCTTCAGCCTAGTAGAGAAAGGTAAAACACAGTCCAATGGCTGGAAGTTGAAGCTAGACAAATTCAAGCTGGAAATAAGACATACATTTTTGACAATGAGGGTAATTAATCTTGGGAACAATTTACCAAAGGATATGATGGATTCTTCATCAGTGAAACAAACAAGGAGTCCTGTGGCATTTTTAAAGACTATCAGAAGTCTTTAAAAGTGTCACAGGACTCCTTGTTTGTTTTGCTGAACTAGACTAACACTGCTATCCCTTTGGAACTTGTTTCCAACAGTGGCAATTTTCAGTTAAGACTGAATGTTATTCTCAGAGATATGCTGTAGTTCAAACAGGAATTATTTCAGAGAAGTCTTGGCAAATGTGACATTCAGGAAGTCAGACTAGATAACCACAGTGATCCCTTTTGGGTTTAGAATCTATAACTCCGTGAAAGTCACAATTTTGCCCATCCTCCTCTTTGCTCCTGGCACATGTGCTGCAATGTATTACTGGCCTAAAGTAAGATTAAAAATTACTATACCTGTTTACTGCTCTGACTCAATTAATCCAGCCAGCAATTGGGGAAAGTGTTAAATAAAAATCCAGCCATACCCTACTCCTCTCTGTTCATTCTTTCCCTATGTGGAGACTCATCTACCCATATATATATAAGTACAAGATCTGGGTAGCCAACATAAAGGTATAAAGGGTGTTCCTACTATTTATTTCCTATTTGCATAAGTTCATAGCCCAAGTCACAATCTAGCCTAAAATGTTCATGAGATGTAAAGAAGCATATGGGTAATTCAGAATACATAATAAAACTTAAATATTCTCTCAGTACAGACCCAATTGTGATATTCTTACTTATGTGTGAAAGTATCCTACACTGGGAATAGTTCTATCAGCTTCAATGGAACTCAGCATGGGTACAGGTTTTGCAATCTGGTCTATACGAAAATAAGATTTAAAAATAGTTTAAGAAATATAAAAGTAACGGAGGAAAAATCTAAGTTTCTTCTAGAATGATTAAGCCCTAGATCCACTTTTACCAAAGGATAAATTCATAGGTACCTTACTGAGCTATTCGTTTCGAGATCACTATAACATAAATACATAAATAAAAGCACTAACATAGGTAAAAATAATTCTGGGAATGTGGATTCAGACTTAACTTAGAATAAAGGATTTGTGTTGTAATTAGACCACGTCGCCTCATTCTCTCCTAATTCAGCACTGCTGAAGTCTGTTGTGACTACAAAGACCCTAGGTTTCCTTTTGTGATGTGAAAGTTATCAGAACTTCCTTCTTTCCAGTCATGTGTTTATTTTGTTCTGTCATGATATATTTACTGGTATATAATGCCTCAGACTGACTCAGAAGTGGGAGACACTACCTCACATGGGGTGGGTCAATAGAAACAAGTCTGACAAAGGACCTCTAAGCAACCTCATTAGGGACAAAATGTTCCTGACAGTTTCAACTGTGGTGGTAAAGTCAGAGGGGAGGCAGACTTGGACAGCAGCATCAGGCTTTCATCAACAAGCTCTGATCAAGTATACTGAGGTCCCAGTTAAATCCTTCAAACTTAAGGACGGGAACAATACACTAACAATTCACGGCACAGTGAAATGAGAATGACCAAAAATGAAAATTGTTTAAAAATTATAACAAACTCAACCCATCATAGGTTTTCATTAACATCTATTCATTTAAAGATGAAACAGTTAAGAGAGATCATGTTTCCATTTGTCTCTGTATTTAAAAATCACCAGACCTGATTTACATTTACACTAAGGTACTATTATACTCCTCTAGCAATGAAAATCACACCTTAAAATGGCCATAAATTTACATATAAAAGGGAGTAAAGAAGTTTTAGTGTAAATAAGAATCATGCCACACTTTGTTTGCATGCAGAAAGCTACTTTACAGCTAAACAAACAAGGAGTCCTGTGGCACTTTGCTGAATTAGATTAACACGGCTACCCCTTTGGTACTTTACAGCTGCATTTCAAAGTATACAACCTTGACCTCTTCAGAGGGTTTGAGTTTAATTATGAAGTAGAAATTTTTGTATTCAGCTCAACTTGGAACCCTTTGTAAAGATCTACTGGCAATTGGCTTATGCTAAAGCTGTGTAGTTTCCAGGTTGTTCCTCAAACCCTTCAAGTAATTCCTTGGCTCACTCTTGTACTCCCTTGTCTGTTCCCAGTTCTTGACCAAAAATCTCTGTGGCCTTGTTTTAAATATGGAATTAGAAATAAATACTACAGGGCTATATTACCAAACATTGTAGCAACCAATCATGGGTAATACATTGTTTCTGACAATGTAATTTTTATGTTTATCCACAGGCTTGTTGATTCCCCTCAGAGAATACTAGTAGATTGGTGAGATATGATTTTCCTTTCCAAAACCATGTTGACTCATCCCCAACAAATTGTGTTCATCTATGTGTCTAATAATTCTGTTTTTCTTTTTCTGTAGTTTTAACCACTTTGCCTGGTACTGAAGTTATGTTTACTGGTCTATAATTGCTGGGATCGCCTCTGAAACCTTTTTAAAATATTGGCATCACATTAGCTATACTCCAGTCATCTAGTACAGAAACTGATTTAAATTACAGGTTGCAAACCATAGTTAGTGTTTCTGAAGTTTGAAATTTAAGTTCCTTCAGAATGCTTGGGTGGATACCATCTGGTCCGTTAATCTTATTACTACTAATTAGTTTGTTCCAAAACTTCCTCTAATGACACCTCAGTATGGGACAGTTCCTCAATGTAATAGGTCACCCCCAGAATCTGGTCTGCTGTGTTGCTGTGACCCCGATCTCCACTCCCGAATCCTGATTTACCCTCCTTTTCCAGGTGACTACTCATTCCTGAGTCAGTCCACACTAGCTTCCTGCATGTAATCAGTCCCAGGCAGTGAGTGTGCGCCCTCTGGCCACCTATAGGACAGTCCCCAAGCAAACACCCCCAGTCCCCAGACCCTACACCAGGAACTCCATCCTATAGGAATTAGGATCCTTCCCCTATCTCCATAGACTCATACACCTTTGTCTGTCCATTTGACATTTACATGGATTGGTCCAGTCTCTCTGATTCACACCCTCTAAAGTCCACACACATCCAGAGAAAACAAACACTCGTTTATTGATTAGAATATGGTTCCAAGTGAGTATATAGCAGATTAATGCACAATCATTTAATAAAAGAGTCAGGAGTTACCACAAGCCAATAAAAGAAATAGAACATATGCTAAACTAATAACACTATTCCAAGACTACTCTTTAGACTATTCTTCTTATTTTTACCTACAAGACTGACTGGTGGTGGTGTTCAGCCAGCCCAGGCCCTCCTGGCCATGAGGATAGGCCCAGTCTCTTCAGTTGCTCCTAAAATGGTCTTTCTCCGGCAAAAAGCCAAAAACTTCACTCCCCGTTCAAAGTGTCTGTATTTGTTTCCAAACCTCTCTGTCCCTCCCCCTCTCCCTAGGCCAAGGTGCTACAGGCATTTAGCTAGCCCCATTGTCTTTGTTATCTTCTCTCTATGTCTTTGTAGTGCTGATTGGGAAATGGCACTCATTATCTCCATGCTGCTGGAAGACAAATCTGATTGTCCCCCTCCCTCTGAGCCATGTAAAATACCTGGAAACATGCTCCACATCTGTGCATGTACATGATGATGCAGGAAACATGATAGCACAACAATAAGTCAGAGCATTCAAAAGGGAACCTTGCCTGGCACATTTTACATTAAAGAACACATTTACATTGCAAAAGTGAACAGAAAAGTTACACAGATCACAGCCCATTGTACATCAAGTGACACCCAGATTTGTCAAATAAAAAAGTGGCTCAGGTTTGGGATTCTCCTTCACAGCCTCAGCTTTGAAGACCTATGTAAAGAATTCATTTAGTTCCTCTGCAAATTCTTATCTTCCTTGAGTGTTCCTTTAGTGTTTTATTGTCCAGTGGCCCCACTGGTTGTTTAGCAGGCTTCCTGCTAAATTTTGATTATTTGGCTAGCTATTTTTCAAATTCTTTTTTCGCCTACCGAACTATATATTTTTATGCTTCACTTGCCAGAATTTATGTTCCTTTCTATTTTCCTCAATAGGATTTAACTTCCACTTTTTAAAGGATGCCATTTTGCCTCTTATAATTTCTTTTACTTTGTTATTTAGCCACAGCGGCATTTTTCTGGTTCTGTTACAACGTTTTTAATTTGGGGTATGCCTTTAAATTGAGCGTCTATTAAGTGTCTTTAAAAAGTTTCCCTGTAGCTTGCAGGAATTTCACTTTTGGCACTGTACCTTTTAATTTCTGTTTAATTAATTTCTTCATATTTGTGCAGTTCTGCTTTCTGAAATTAAATGCTACCATGGGGCTGCTTTGATGTCCCCCCCACTCCCACCAAGAATGTTAGATTTTATTAGCTATAGTCACTGTTACCAAATGATTCAACTTTATTCACATCTTGAACCAGATCCTGTGGTCCATTTCGTATCAAATAAAGAATTTCCTCTCCTCTCGTGGGTTCCAGGACTAGCTGCTCCAAGAAGCAGTAATTTAAGGTGTCAAGAATCTATATCTCCGCATCCAATCTTCAAACGACATGTACGCAGTCAATATGGAGATAATTGAAATCCCCCATTATTACTCAGTTTTTTATTTTTATAGACTATCTAAGCTCCCTGAGCATTTCACAGTCGCTGTTACCATCCTAATCAGGTGGTCAGTTGTCTATTCCTTCTGTTATATTCTTATTCAAGCATAGGATTACCATCCATAGAGATTCTATGCTGCAGTTTGGTCTATTTAAGATTTTTTACTTCATTTGACTTTCCCCTATCTCTACTTCCCCACCTTCTAATATGTTGTACCACACTGTTTAAATCTAAACAACTGCTTTGATTTGCTGAAACAGTCTGACTTGATCTTATGACTTACACTTCTCTGCATTTATTTTCCTCCCATTCTGTAAGTTCTCCATCTTCAAGTGTCTGATGAAGTGGGATTTTCTCCCACAAAAGCTCATGCAATAAATAAATTTGTTACTCTTTAAAAGTGCCACAGGACGCCTTGTTTGTTCTGCCTAGAGGTGTGTGTTTTACCTAAGAGCCCAAGCATTGTCTAACCTACCTCTTTCACTGTTAAAAGATAGAGACAATAAGTTTCCATTAGAAGCCTTTTGTTTTGTTAAGTGCTCACTCAAGCTGAAATCATATACTGTGGGGCAGCACTCCTGTCCACCTTCAGCATTGAGGATCCCCCACTAAGAATGACAATCGTTAAGAACTGAGAATCAGAGAGCTGGGAGGAACTTCAAGAGGTCAAACTGCAGAGATCATAGTAGAGAAGCAGGTGGTTGCAGGAGGTGATGGTGTGCAGCAGAGCTTTACTTTTAAAGTGCTGCAGGTTATCTGGCAAAGGGTGGCTAGTAGAGCAACTAGTGGAGCAGCAAAAGGCCAACAGAGTGGCTAGCAGACTGGCAAGCCATGTGGTAGTGACAGTCAGTGGAGCAAGCAGGGCACTTTCTTCCCCACAACCAGCTATGTTGGGTGCATCTACACTGGCAAGTTAGGTCGACTTAAGGATGCTTAAGTTGACCTAAACAAATTCACATCCACACTGGGCTTTTTAAAGTCAACTTAAGCATTTCCTTAAGTTGACTTAAGGAAAGCTTAGTCAACTTAATAACACCTCCTTTTAGGTCGACTTAAGCCTTAAATCAATTCCTTAAATTGACTTAAGGCCAGTGTAGATGGGGATTAATGCTAAATCGACTTTATTAAGTTGATTTAAAGCCAATATAACAGCTATCTCTGCTGTTAAGTCAACTTAACAAAGTCGACTGAACTTTGTAAGTGTAGACATAGCCGTTGGGAGGTGAATTTGCTTATATGCACTCCTGAACTCTGGGTCATCACTGACTGTGAGTAAGCTGTAGGGGAGAAAGACAGGAGAGGCAAAGGATACTGCCCGGTGTAATCTGGGGTAGGGTTTTTGCTCATGTTGTTATGTTTATGAAGCCTGCTTACTCTCTTTTTCCAAGTTAATGCTGAGTTACTTCCCTTCTTTTATTAAATGGTCTTCTTTGTATGCTCAGACTCTGTGCTTGTGAGAGAAATATTCCCTTTTGGAGGTGCCCAGAGGGTAACATACAATTTCCCAGGTGACTGGATGGGAGCTCAAGCCTGTTTTGTGTTGTATTGTTGAAAGGAACTCCTAGATGTTGAACCCAACCCCTCTTGTTTTCCACTATAACTGGCAGACGGGTTACATAATCAAACTAGAAAGACTTGAGGAGTGCACTGACCTTCCTGCGGAATGTTTCTTACACTGAACTATGACTAGTGAACAACACCTCTCCAAGGCCCAGCTGCCTATACAGGCAGTCAAACTGAATTTGTAGGATTAACTGTACTAGCGCCAACTCGTGTCAGGAAATTTCATAGGATCTGTGATAACAGCAATATTCCTGAAAAGGCCCTGTTCTAATCCTGAGTCTGGCTGAACTCAAATTACTGGAAACAACATTGGAAATAATCAATATATGTATTGAACAGGGGGTTGGATTAGAGGATCTCCTGAAGTCCCTTCCATCCCTAATCTTCTATGATTCTATCATATAAATGAGTGAGACTCAATGCTGATGCTTTGAAAGTTATAAAATTTAAGCCAGGGGTGCCCAAATGTCGCCATACAAGGAACTACTATGGGGCAGTACTTAATGTGTTGTATGCAATATTGCTGTAGCCATGTCAGTTCCAGGATATTAACAAGACAAGGGGGTGAGGTATATCTTTTATAGGACCAGGTTCTGTTGATAAGAGAGACAAACTTTGAAATTTATTCAGAGCTCTCCTTCTGTCTGGGAGACTGCTAAATACAAGGTAGAACAGGTAGTTTATCAGCAGTAGTTACCATAATTCACCATCAATGGTCCATTGAAATATGTGTTAGCTACTTATGCTAAACACTCTGTTCCACCTTGTATTCACCTATAATACTCTGAGTACTTTCACCAGCTCTGAAGAAGAGCTCCTTATAAAATTGTTTCTTTCACCAACAAAACTTGGTCCAATAAAAGACATTATCTCACTGACCTTGTCTCTTTAGTTTTTCATTTGGACATTCAGTCACATTATCTTTAAATTAGAGCTTTATGTATCCATTCAAACTATTGATTTGCACTTATAACTTTCTTGGTACCTGAATAAAAATGTGTTTTTTTTTCAATTCACCAAAAAAAGTCTGTAGTTGATTAACTCTGTCCTCATATACATGAAGATGATGGCAAGAGGCTGAATTTAATACATGTGGACTCAATTTGGCCTCTGGAGTGCTCATTTTGGTTTAAGTGATATTGGGTATTGGTAGCCATCAAGAGATTATTTTAGGTTTTATCATTTTTGATCCCAACCAGATCATGCACTCTTGAAGTCCCTCCATTTTGTTTCAGTCACAAGCACTGTCTTGCTACAATCCTTTGTCCTAAAGAAGGACTATATTTTTGTACTGAAAGTTTAGGCACTGGATTTATACGAGGAATTTCTAGTGTGTCTCTTGGAAAGATGAAACCCACTCATCGTACTATAGGAAATAATTAATCATTCCACCTATTGTGTACAATCAATAACACTAAAAGACTGTCTTGTCATCTTATCAAGCTACATGGGTTTTAGCAGTTCCTTTATTAAGCCTGGAAAAGAAAGCAAGGAGAGAGGGATTCTTTGAACATCCAAACACAGTGTCACACTGAGTGTGATCCTGACACTGCCCAGGGAACCTGCTATTCCTTTGTTTACAGATGGATCTGTGATAACCTGACAGCTCAAATGGAAGGTCACCCATGAGGACAAGCAGGGGGTTCTCTTCCATCATCTCTGAATTCTGGAAGTGGCTTTTTTGACCACCCTCGGTATCCGGCCTTTCAATTAAATCCTACTTTTCCTGATGACAGAAGTATGTGGAATGTGATCAGGAGACATTCTGGTAATTTGTCTTGTATTACAAGCCGGGGAGGAGCAGCAAGTCAAAAAACCCTCAGTCCAGCTATGCTGAGAGAATGATCTCTAGATAGAAACAATGGCAACCACTAGAGTTTTACAAATATTTTAAATGTAGGTTCGGGGAAGGGGTTAGAGTCAGCCATTTGTGCTGGACTGTGCATATGTATTGGCCACAGTAGGTGCAAACAATTTTGAACACCAAGAGTGAAATCTTGACCTCATTGAAATTAATGGAAATTCTGTTACTAACTTCGATGGAACCAGAAATTCACCCTAAGTTTCCAACTTCTTGCACTGCGTTATCATGAAAGCAGAAGTCTCACAAAAGGAATTAGCTAAAACCAGAAATACCAAAGTGGCTTAACTAATCCAGGTCAAACCCAGCAGTCTTCCATGGGTGGTATTCCATACCAAGTGTCTCACTGGATCAGAACAGTGGTTTATAGTATACATCATTCTTCCAACAGTAGCCAGAATGAGCTACTTCACAGAAATGGGCAAGAAAGCCTTCAGCAGGCAGTTATGCAATAAATTGTCTTAAAGGCAGTTTCTTCCTACCACTATACCTGTAGAATGAATTATGTCCTGAAGCATGAGGGTTTCCAACCCTTCCAGAACTCTTGTTTCATTAAAAGTCCTTAGATTGTAACTAGACAATTTTATGGACAACAAAAAAATCCAGTCCTTGAACCTTGCTAAGTAGTGGGTTTCAATTTTATTTTGTGGCGAAGAGTTACAGAGGCCAATAGTGTGTTGTACGAATAAGGCATTTCCTTCTATGAGTTTTAATTATTTTTTCTTTCAACAGTTAAAATTGTATTGCAAAAAAGGAAAAAAGTAGGCAATTCAGTTTGTGAGAAGTACCCATTACACCCGTTTAATAAGTAGCTGACTCTTATCTTTTACATTTACTTTGTTCTTTTTTTAGCACACATACAAAGAACATAATCTAAGAATGTGAGCTCTAGTCCTAAGGATAGCCCCCAGAAACATTCACTTGACACATTTTTAGTGAGTCAGAGTTGGTTTCAAATGTCTTTTGCCTGCATTGCATTTAGTGTACCATGACCTAAGGGCAACTTAGTCCAAAGTCTGCTTTTCTTGACTCAGGCATCTGCACTCAATGAAGAGGAGTGGTAGCAGTAGTATCAATGACTAAAGGAGGTACTCTGGCAAAAGGGAGAATTATAGGTTCAAGAGGACCATAAATATAATCAAGAGGTCACTGATAAAATTGAGATGGCAAGTTTATAGTCAGAGGCAGAGTTTCATTAGGATTGGACATCTCTCAATAATTCTACATGAAGCCAGTCTCAGAAGAGATGCTGCAGAAGAATGTATGGCTAATTTGACTTGTATAAATAAATACACAAGAGTTGAGGAAGCTTCTGAGGACAAAAGTGAGGAGCAGGTTGTCTCCACGAAGGCTGTGCAGTGGATGAAACTACTATAAAATCTGGAGAGCAGAGTTCTTTAGGGAGGAAATATCATTTCATGGTTATTTCATTATTATAATAATAACTCCATATACAAAGAGAAAAGCATGTGCTGCCCTTTCAGCATAAGATGACTTTTATTTTGGGTTGGCTAAACAAAAAATACAAGAGAACAAATGTAACATCTTCTAGAGCAGCAGTTCTCAACCACTATACCAGGAGACATTACTGTGCTGCCACACAGTGGTAAGTGTGTCATGGAGAGCTGTGTTGGGAGCTCGATTTGGCCTGAGGGGTTGGGCTGGGTCACACACACCACCAAGTGTGTTGTATCCCGCAAAAGGTTGAGAACCACTCCTCTGAAGAGACCACAGTATGTGTATGTGTTCTATTATAATCTGCAGCAGCTCTGAAAACAACATAGCCACTGAATTCTTCTCACAAGGAGAATGCCTAGAAATTTAGATGTGCTGTACCTGGTAGACAAAAAGAATCAGAGTCACTTAACTACATAGTCCACAATGAGGGTGTTGCAGAGCCATGTAGGAGTGAAATCTTTGGAGCCCAACTTTTCATCTTCAAAGTTAATTTCACAGGCTGATATGTGAAAGAAATGCTGGTTCTCAAAAATTTCATATTTTACAAAATGTTGAGGCTGTTGCTGATCTGCTGTGAGACAAAGTACATAAGGTATTATCTTTTACTGAACCAACTTCTGTTGCAGAAGGTACAAGCTTGTGAGTAACACAGATCTTCAGACATAGGGAAGGGAGCCATAGTGTCTGAGCTAAACACAAATTAGAGACCACAGAGTCCTGTGGCACTTTTAAAGACTAACAGATTTATTAATCGCATGAGCTTTCGTGGGAGAAAATCCCACTTCGTCAGACGCTTTGGGA
>ML685779.1:21171404-21205957 GCA_007922175.1 Pelusios castaneus
GACGAAGTGGGATTTTCTCCCACGAAAGCTCATGCGATTAATAAATCTGTTAGTCTTTAAAAGTGCCACAAGACTCTGTTGTCTTTCTACAATAGACTAACATGGCTACCCCTTTGGAATTTGACAAATTAGAGATACTGTGTTGTCTACCCTGTCTCTCATATCCTGTGATTAACATGACTACAACAATAATGGAAACTGACCTGCCATATCACTTCCCCTCTTCATAACTCATTTTCCCTTCCCTTTTTGTTTGTCCTGTTTATCTAGACTGTAAGCTAGACTGTGACAAGCTCTTATTATACATTTATACAGTGCCTCGAACAAAGAGGCCTCAATCTTGGTTGATGACTATAATACCATAATATAAACATTCCTCCTGTCAATATACTGATGAGCAACACATAACTGTGTATACAAAACACTTGACAATGATTAGGTAGCTTTTTATGAAGTGACCGTCACTTTTTGCACCTATTGGAGTCATAATTGTGCTTTCACTGTCTTATTGTATCCACTTGTAATCTTTTGATTTATACATAGGGTGCTGAAAACTCTTTTGAGCAGCCCCATATTTTGTCATGCCTATGTGCTGTGTCCAGCACAGTAGGTCCCTGATTCCTTGTTAAGACCTTTAGGAAGTTCTGCAATAAAAATAATAATAAATAAGTCCAACCTCATCTAACTTAGATGCAGGATAACTTATTCCACCCCCACTTGCCTATGGGACCTGGGTGTGGTACAGCAAATATTACCACAATTGGAGTTACTCAAATAATTACCATGCACTCATCACATCTCTATATCTTTTTAAAACATGAATTGACTTTGAACTTAGTTTAATCTTTAGCCTACCCTGAGGATTTAGGATCTAATGATAAAACATTTTTGAAAGCACTTAACCCACTTCTTTTGAAGAGGTTATCAAAACAAGAGATGAAGATTTTATTTGGATACAGCACCCCTGAGTTTGGGTTGGACAAGTTTCCACTTATAATAATACAACATAAAAATAAAAGCAGACTACCGGATCGGAGCTCCATTGCACAAAGATTATTTATGAACACTGTATATGTACATTTTTCCAAGCACTGCTCCCACATTTTCTAAGCTCGGATGATACATACTTAAAACCCAGATTTCTGAATTAGTACAACAGTAATAAATAAATATTTTATCAGGAGAAATCTTAGGAACCCACAAAAATAGCTTTTCCAGAATTAGATTTGCTGATAAAATGTCATTGGCTTAACCTATCTTTTCTCTGTTTAATCACTTTCAGAGATTCATTAGACCAAGAGGAAATAAACTTTAAAACTCAAACCACATGCCACCTTTCAAAGAACGAAAACGTTACATACTATGTTTCCACTTGCAATGTTAAGAGGTATTTCAATATTTTAAAAAGGTATTGGAAATAAAAAACATGTGATTTCAAGGCTCTGGTGCCTTGCTTAAATATGATTTTTCAAGGATAACATTCTAGTGAATTCATGTCTTTTAAGAACTTATATTTCATTTTATTTATAATGAGTACCATTATATTTGAGATTTTCCAAACAAACCTGTGAATAATATAAAGGCTATCCTGAAAATGAATAAAAAATGGACATCTTACCAAATAAAAAAGTAGATAGATACTTTAGAATCTCACAGTTCCTAAATTCACAAATTTGAGCAAAATTACATATATTATGGAAGCATACAGTAAACAGCATTAACAATACAAATACAAATACATATGAGCCAGCCTCCCCAGTGCAAAACCATATATAAAATCACAGAGAAAACCACCATCAATATTTAAAATCAATAGAAAAATAGTGGCCCAACCATGGTTACCATATGATACCTAGCAAATCATAAACTTGGGCTGTCAGTTTGTAGTCTGTTAAAATTTGGATTCTAGTACAAATGATCCCAATATTTATGCTGTTATACTAATGATTTAGATCCCAATTCTGAAGCCATTCCCAAACATGCTTAAGTTAAATCCAGAAGTCATCCCCATAGACTTTATTTGTAAATGTTTTCAGGCTCCAGCCCTTTGACATTCATGTTTTGCTTATCCTAATTCCTCTCCAGTTAATAAATAGCAACTTCATGATGACAGCATCCAAAAACAGCAATCAAACTCAGAGTGTCATTGTTTTGGATACCGTGCAAAAATATTGGAAGACATTGTCTGTGTCTCAAAGAGTTTCTAATGTAGTTTAAGGTGAGACACAACAGGTGCATCTACACTTGTAAATTAAGTCGACTTAAGCTTGCTTAAGTCGACTTAATTTACTCTGCGTCTACCCTACACTTTCCTTAAGTCAACTTAAGCAGCTGCTTAAATTGACTTAAGGAAAAGTGAAGTCAACTTTGTTAAAGCTCATTTTAAGTCGACTTTTGGCTTAAGTCAACTTTCTAAAGTCGACGTAAGCCAGTGTAGACTTGGAGTAGCCCTAAGTCGACTCTAAGTTGACTTAGGGCTCTCCAGGACTTCCCTATTGCCCTCCCTGCCAGGGTGGTTGGCACAGGGAGAGCCTGGCATGCCACCCCACAGGGCAGGGCAGAGCCCTGCCCACCCTGACCCTATGCCCTGCCAGGGTCCCTGTCCCCCTTTGCCCCATTGTACCCAGCAAAGGCTGAGCCCCCTGGCACTTGGCAAGGGGTGCCCCCCCATCACCGTGGACCAGTGCCAGGTACACCTAGCCCCTACAAGTCGACCTAGGCGTTCAGTGTGGATGCTCTAAGTCGACTTTGTAGGGTCCCCCCAAAGTCGACTTAAAATTTAAGTGTAGACATGCTAAGTTGACTTAAATTAACAAGTGTAGACATAGCCAACAAGTGTGTATAACAAACAAAGGAGCGAACAAGGAGGAGGGAGGAGGAGGGTATCAGTGACAGGATCATTTAAGGTTAAATGTTAAAGTTAAAGTTAAATGGAAGTTCTAAAACAAACAAATAAATAAGGTAGATGGAAGCATTCCTAACTGGCCATTAACATAGCCATCTTCAGTTGGCATTTTCACAAAGGCCTCACATAGCTCAGGATAGATCATGCCAATTGAGTGTAGTGTAGAAGAAGAGGAGCGTCACACATACTTTCTAAATTTTCAAAATGTACCAAGGGAGTTAGCTTGCAACTGCCATTAAATTAAAGCCAAAGGGATGTTTAGCTACTTTGACCATTTTACTCCTTTGTAAATCTGCCAGGCAGAAGTCAGGCAGCAATCTGAGGAGCAGAAGGGGAAGACAGGCTCATTCCTTAAGATACATCACTATTGTGTTCAACAGAGCAGGCACTTCACATACAAGGCAGAGTGTCAATAGAAGCACTTTACTATGCCACATTACACAGGAGATCTAAGAGGTTTAGTGCCCTAGAATGTTCGGCATCCCTTTTAAGCCTGTAGATCCAAAATATGTTCTAAATCCCTTTTGTTTATTTGAATAGATGTTGGCAGGATAACTTAATGCGCCCTTCAAACATCCTGTTTGAAATATTAAACAGTAATTAGCTTGTTCAACTTCTTGCTTTTGTAAGAAAGGAGCCACCTGACTGCCTGCTTTCGTTTGCCTGGACACAGATGGAAAGGCAGTAGTGCATTTCTGTTCTGTTCACACATTTTTTTCCCATGAGAAACTAATCGTTGTTTGAAGCAAGGTATTTCTCCCAACTTACGCACACAGTCGCTGCCCGTTTCAACAAGATGTTAACTAATTTGAGCAACCTCTCCAAGTGACTCTCCAAACAGAAATGTCTTTCATAAGTTTCTGGGTCAGCAGCTCTTTGTAACCCAGAATGACTTTTCTGGGACTGGCTCCATAAAAACAGAAATTCTTTCTATATCACATTGTTGCCTTGAGCTCAGTGTCCAGCACCTTCCTGCACATTAAGGCTATGTCTACACTTGTTAATCTAAGTCGACTTTGTTAAGTCGACTTAGCGCATCTACACTATAAAACTAAGTCAATTTAAAGGGGACCTTGGAAAATCAGCCTAGAGTGTCTCCACTTGATGCTTAAGTCGACTAGCAGGGGCTAGGGGGACTAGGAGTGGTGCATGATGGGAAGTGTGGCATGTGGCAGTCAGGAAGTTTTCTCCCTCCCCAGGCCAGTCCCATGAAAGAGGAAGTGAGCTCAGCACCTTCCCCATTGTGCCTGGCAAAATAGAGGCTGAGCAGGTCAGGGACCGAGCTCTTCTTCTCCTGCGAATTGTCAGGCAGCTGCGCAACATCTGCCAGCTACTGATCAGGCTGCTTCTCTTTTGGAACAGACTTCGCTTGCAAGCCACCAGCACGGAGGCAGACACCGGCCTGCCCCCCACTTTGCTGCCCCGGCAAGCTGCTGCAGTCAGCGAAGTGCGTGCCATGCCTCACCTCCTCTGGGCATGTGCAGCCAGCACTGACTGATGGGCGTGAGTCGTCCTGACCACCTGGGATGACGCACAGTGGCTGGAGAACCTCAGGATGAGCAAGCAGACCTTCCTGGAGCTGGTCCGTGAGCTCACCCCGGTTCTGCAGTGGATGGACACCCGGAGAGAGTGGCCGTCGCACTGTGGAAGCTGGCAACCCCAGACTCATACCACTCTGTTGGCCAGCAGTTCAGCATTGGGAAGGCCACCGTGGGGACCGCCGTCATGCAGGCATGCAGGGCAATCAACCGCGTCCTGCTAGCCCGACTCGTCACCCCGGGCAACCTACATGACCTCCTCGATGGCCTCACCAGGCTGGGCTTCCCGAACTGTGTGGGTGTTGTGGATGCCACCCACATACCCATTAGAGCCCCGGAACACTGTGCCAGGGACTACATCAATAGAAAGGGCTACTACTCCGTGGTCCTGCAGGCCCTGGTGGACCACCGTGGGATCTTTCAAAATATCTACGTTGGCTAGCCGGGGAAGGCGCACGATGCGAGGATCCTGAGGAACTCCGCCCTGTACAGGCACATGCAGGCAGGTACCTTCTTCCCCGACCACACCATCACCATCAAGGACATGCAGGTGCCCGTCCTGATCCTGGGAGACACCACCTACCCCTTGCACCCCTGGCTGATGAAGCCATACATGTGCCACCTCGATGACAGCAGGGACCTCTTTAACCAGAGGCTCAACCGGTGCCGCAGTGTCATCGAGCAAGCCTTTGGACAGCTGAAGACCCATTGGAGGGCTCTCCTGACACGCCTGCAGCTCAGAGTGAGCAATCTGCTGGAGGCTGTCAGCACATGCTGCTGCCTCCACAACATATGTGAGCTGTGGGGGGAACGGGTCCCCCACGTCTGGGAAACTGAGGCCGAGGGGCTCGCTGCTCACTATGAGCAGCCCGAGGACGCCCTGACCCAGACTGAGCAAGGTCATCAGCAAGCGCAGACCATTAGGGATGCACTGAGGGCCCACTTTGCCAGCGAGGCCCGCTGGGGGCTAGGCCTGTCCCAGGCCCTGTCAGCTCCACCACCCACCCATGCCTGCCCCCTCACCCCCTGTCACACACCTGTCTCCCCCTGCCCCCAAACCAATAAAAAAAACAAGGAAAGATATATTGGGGTACAGGCTGCTTATTTAGGGGGATCATAGGGGTTGGGAGTTGTGGGGTTTGGATGGCTTGGGGGGAGTGAAGATGGTTGAGGGAGGGAGGGAGGGGGTTTGGGGGGAGTGAAGGGGGTTGGGGGGAGAGCAGGAGGTCAGGGGAAGGGGTTGGAGTCAGTGGCCTCCAGGAGGCGGGTCCCTGGACTACTGGCGTCCACCCCGGGTCCTGGGCCACCGCCAAGGAGAGCCACTGCTGGGGTGCAGGGTGGGCCCCTGGGGGAACAGATGCTCCTCCAGCCGCTCCATGGGCAGTGTCTGCCGCTCGAGGAGGGTGAGCATCCGCTCGAAAGCCGCTGCTCGACTCTCCAGTGGCCCTCGTCCTGCTCCTGCCATGCTGCTAGGCGTGCTTCCGTCCGCTCGCTGACGTGGACCAGGACCTCCAGGATCTCATCCCGTGAGCGTCGTCTCCTCCTCCAACTCCGGATCGGGCCTGCTGGGATGCCAGGAGTGCCGTGTATCAAGGGCGTGGGAGCTGCTGGGAAGAAGTAAAGAAGAGAGTCCCTCCCATTAGCTCGTGTGGTGTGCAGTCTGACAGCAGTTGCTGTCCCCTGACTATCCTCTGGCTTCCCAGTCCCTGTCCTTTGGCATAGGGATCCCTTGGTACATGCCAGCGTGCTGTGCTGCCCAGGTCGGGTGTAGTGCCCACAGTGGTGGGCTGCAGGCAGCCCTGCCTCAGGGAGGTCTCTCCTGGGGCCATGTGCCAGCAGTGTTGGGTGCATGCTGTGTGGGCTTGGGGCTCCTGCCTACGGTTTCCCCACCCCCATCTCCAGACACACCATTGCACCGCTTGCCTTGGGGTTCCCCCTCCCCCACGCCACACAGCCCCCAGCCCCTCTACCCCTGTGGGAGTGCCTCCCCCACCCCCAACCCTGCCTGTCCCTGGGCCATGTCCCCCTGCAGTCCCTGTCCCACAGGCATGCCCAGCCCTGGCTGCAGGGGGGAGGGGGAGAAGGGGGGAGCACTCACCAGCAGTTGCAGGAGATGTCTGTGGCACTGGCCCCTCTCCTGTGTCTGACTCCGAGGGGGGAACCGGCTCCTCTCCCTCCAGCTGGGATGTTGTGTCGGGCACCGGGGCAGGGATCAGCTCCGGCCTGGCAGCTTGATCCAGGGGTGGTGAGGTGCCTTCCAGCTCCTGGGGCTGGCTGGCCTCCCCTTCCTCCGGCCCCACAGTCTCTTCCACCGAGCCCTCCTCCCGGACGTCGTAGGTGGAGAGAGGTTCAGCAGAGTCAACTGTGACCGCAGGGTAGCCCCCACTCTCCTGTGCCAGGAAGCCATGCAGCTCTGCATAATACCAGCAGGAGTTGGTGGGGGCTGCCCCCGTCCTGAGGGTTGCCTCTTGAGCCCTCTGATAGCCCTGCCTCAGGTCTTTTATTTTAACCCGGCCCTGCTGGGTGTCCCGGGTGTAGCCCTAGGCAGCCAGGGCCTGGGAAATTGAGGCATAAACCTCCCTGTTCCTCTGGCTGCCCTGCAGCCTGGGGGCCACTGCCTCATCCCCCCAAATGGCCATGAGAGCCAGAATTTCCTGGTGGCTCCAGGATGGTGCCCGCCTGCGGTGCTGGCTGCCCTGCTCAGCCATTCTCAGGCAGGCCTGGCCAGCTCTGAGCTTCGGGGGGGGGGGGGGGGGGGCCGGGCTGTGTCCTGCCCTGTGATTGGCCAGAGCAGGCTTCCTGTCTCAGGAACTCTGGGAGGAAGGTCAGGGAGAAGAGAAGGGAGCCCTGGAAGCCATTTAAGTCGACTTAGGGTTACTCCGCATCTACACTGGCTTAAGTCGACTTAATAAAGTTGATGTAAGCAGCAAGTCAACTTAAAACAAGGTTTAATAAAGTCGACTTGCAATTTCCTTAAGTCAACTTAAGCAGCAGCTTAAGTCAACTTAAGGAAAATGTAGTGTAGATGCGGATTAAATTAAGTTGACTTAAGCAAGCTTAAATTGACTTAATTTCTAAGTGTAGACGCACCCTAAGATATCTCTTCATGACACAACTTATACAAAAAGGCTGTCTCATCCCATACGGCGTCTCTTCGGTTTCTTGATTTTATGTAATTTGATCACTTGACTTAAAGCGGTTTCTATTTTTATATCCAGCTTGGAGCTTTAAATGGTCAATGATAAGAGTCCACATAGAAGGCCTCTTCCCCCCATTCCATTCGTATCTCAGCAGATGCTCAAGTGCAGCCACTAGACCCTCATGAAGTACCTTTATTATGTGGAAGAAAAATGGTTTCAAGTCTCTTTTCACAATAGCAATCAACTCCACTATTCCCAAATAATGGAATAGTTTTTGTATGTATGTATGTAAGACAAGCCACAACAGTGGAGAAACAAAAATATACTGATAGCACTTCAAACTCATCTCCTCAGTTTTGGGCCCAGTCCAATGCCATTTGAAGTGAATGAGAATCTTTTCATTGTCTTCAATGGGCTTTTCATTAAGTCTTCAATATACCCACATACACAGTGTTATTATTAGGCCAAAACTATTTCTCAAATGATTTTAAGTGGACATTGTTTATGTCTACAAAGGTGATGTGGTTAGAAAAAGCATACACTTATGGGTGGGAAAGTAGTCTTCCTTTTCAAATTAAGACAAAGCTATTTCATAAAACAAACATTTCTGACTTTCCCTTAATCTCCTTTCCTCTCTGTTTCCTTTTCCTTTACTTGCAGAATCCATTGGGTGAAAACGAGTTAGGCCACTGCCTTAAATGAAATCAGTTTTTCATTCATCATATATACTAGAATGATGGAAGTAAATATATAAACTGTTATTGAAAAGGATTGTGTGTTTTGGTTTCCTAAGTATGTTGCTTTCTGAAAACATTTGCCAAAACACCCTGCTTGCAACCATTGAAGCAGTTCAGGGAGGCTGTTTAACCTGGACAGTTTAAGTTGTTTGGAACAGGTAATATAAATTAAAAGCATATGCCCAGGACATGTTTCGAGCAGAACTTGCTGATCTAAATCATCCACATGCATTTGGAATCCAACAATTAAATCCACACATTTAAAAATATTTTCTCCAATATTGTAGAATTGCTTTTTGTTGTAGAAAACACAGTTTGAAAAAATAGTTTTATTGCGAAATTTATTAAGTCTACTTACTCTATCAAAGGAAGAGCTTTCCAACTGCTATGGTAATACAAGGAATTTTCCTTGTATTTGATATATTTGATTATATTGAAAAACCACACTGAAAGCTAATGTTCTTTTCTTTTTTCTCTTCTCTCTGTTTAACGCTATGCCTAATAGGCACACCTTTTCTGTATAATTGTTCTGAAATGGTTCTAACAAAACTGCATTGAAGGGACAGTGCACTCATGCACACAACTTAACTGTGAGAACAAAGCGAAAGTTATTTGAGTTCTTTTCCTTAATGCTTTGCAAGTGAGGACTGGTGAGTGCTATTGTTCGTTTTCCCAATTTATTTTATATGTTGGCTTGTCTGCAATACTAGCTGCTTTTCCAGCACTGACCAGGTCACTGTACTGTTATGATAAGCTCTGACCTGGTAAAATTAACTATGATTGTGGATATAATCTCCAACATAGAGAACTATTTATTCAAATTGTAATGTACTGTGTGAGGTCTTAAGAGGACACCCTAAAATAAGTTCATTATTACTCTACTAGGATATTAAACAGAATAAGTTTAATAAGATTCCTCTTTCTCCACTTTTTTGTGTTTGTTGACACTTTCACCCCATCTCAGAAATATCTGTAGTTTAGTGGAATGTGCTCAGTCCCATTGTTCCTTCTTAGGCAACACTCCTATTGAGCTGAGTGGGAGTTTAGTTTTATTACACTGCAGATTGAGTCCTAAATTCATTGCTATACTTTGAGATGAAAGGCACTATAGAAACACAACCTATCATATTCCAGTAATGTAAAATGTGTGGTCTTGACTGTCAGAAGTGTTAATTGATCACATCCTGGCTACATTATAGACTATAAGTGAAATCTTGGCTCTACTGAGGCCAATTGGAATTTTGTCATTGAATTAATAGGGACAAGATTTCAGCCTACATTTCCATCTCCTTGGACAAAGTGCTCAAGATGCTAGGCAACTTCAAGCCAAGGAATTCTAACTGTCTACTCCAGAAGAGGACAGACTAATCTGGAATCTAATCACACTGCCATCCCTGCCTTTTTCATAAAGTTTCTTCATCAGATCCAGAATGGTATTCATAACAACTGTATCTTACTTGCCTAAAAAGCCTATACCAAGCAGAATTTACAATTGGTAACCAGGGAAAGGAAAAAAGCTGAAGATATCACACAGCCCACTGGGGACCTCTTTTAATCAATCTAACTTATCTAAGAGGCATTCAGTGATGGGTCCAAGTACAAAACCTTAAGACAGATAGGCATTATTAAGGACTTAAGAATGGCCATACAGGTCAGCTCAATAGTCCTTCTAGCCCAGGATCCTGTCTTCTGACAGTAGGAGGTGCCAGATACTTCAGAGGCGGTGAACAGCAATGACCAATATAAAGAATGCTCCATTCCCTGCCAGCCAGTCCCATCTTCTGGCAGTCATAGGTTTAGGGATACCCTGACCATTTGGACCATAGTCATTGATGGCCCTATCCTCCATGACCGTACCAAATACTTTTTTGTACCCAGTTATAATTTTGACCTTCACAACACAGATTGACTGTGCGCTGTGTGAAGAAGTTCTTCCTTGTATTTATTTAAAACCTTCTGCCTATTCATTTTGTTGAATGAGTCCTGATTCATGTGTTTTAATAGAGGTAAATGACACTTCCTTAGTCACTTTCTCTACACCATTCATGATTTTATAGACCTTTATCATATCCCTCTTAGTAACCTCTTTTCCAAGCTGAACTGTCCAGTACTGAATGATTATATTTACTATTTTTAGGTTTCTGATTATATACACTGCTTCTAAGAGAGCTGTACATCTTTTAGGCAAACTGACAACTTCCCCTATTCATGACTGAAAATTTTGTTTAACAAAGACTTAAAAACTTGACAATTCTTTTCTGGTGTTTTAAAAAAAAAGTTCTATGTTTGGACCTAAAACTGCAAAAAGCAGGAAAGGCAGGCAAAGTGCCAATGGTTCAAAATCAATAGCTTAGTATTCTTATGGATGCATACAAATCTTTTATCCATACAGCAAACTGGGTCAAGTAATACTGGTGTTTCAACACTGTGCTAATTACTCTGTGATATTTGAGATGGCTGGAGTCAACACATCTTGAAATTAAATTAGATACTGTTCAATAATCACTAATTATGTAAGTGGAAAGAGCAAACGAAGTGAGAACCATTTCTTCATAGTCCAATTACCATTAGATTGCATTAGTATTCCACCATTGTAATTAATAGCTGCTTCTTAGATCAGAGAAAAATGAATATATCTGCATCCCACAGGGCGGAATGCAGACCAGGATTTTTTATGTAATTGTTAATGATTTAGAAGAAACAGTGGACAACCACCTAGTGAAGTTCATCAGTGACACAAAACTAGAACTTTTGTAGGATTTAAGCAATCTGAAGGATTTCAGAGTACAATAGTAGAAGTTAGGTAATTTAAATAAATGCAGTGTAATGTGTCTTGAAGAAATCCTGCAATTCAAACTCCTATTGCTTTAACAATTAATAAGCAGTGTGCACATTCCCATTAACAATGAGAGTCTGGCATGACTAAGACAGCAGAAACTGACCCATCTTTACTAGTAAATGAAACTTCTCAATTACCCTGATAGTGTCTGATTTAGAAGGATCTTGATAGGGAACAGATTTTGGAGATCAGATGGGTAGCCAAATGATGATGTGTGTTTCAACATGTAACTATGATATAATATAGAAATACTAGTGTTACATTATCTACATTGGTTATTTAACGAACTTTATATAAAACAGTGCCTTGAGGACTATGTCCAATTTTGGAGGAAAGTAAAAAGTCAGGGATTGAAAAAAAAAAAAATCAAGAGAAGCACAACCAAACAGTAAGGATGTGTCAAGTATATGATATTGCAATGACTGGGACTACATAGATAGAGAAGTATTTTTCATTATTTGGGATAAGGGTGTTCCTGGATATGTTAATGATTAATAATTTTTAAGGACAGAAGGGACCATTATATCATCTAACCCATCTTGCTACTCAGAACAATTGAAAGAATATTCTTCAGCAAACAATATGATAGTGTTCCTTCCTTGAGCCAAGACTTGAGATGTCATTCTAAGATTGGGTAGGTTTCTGAAATCAACAAGCAAGGATCCACTGGTGATGGTTCCCCCCACCATGTATGACATTGCATAGCAGGATATCTCACAAACAACAGATGACTTCAGAGAACCCAAGAAGTGTTCTGAAATAAAGAAAAATGGTCAAGCATCTTCTCTGAAATGCTTCCTATCTCATAAACAAAGGGAAACAGAAGATTTTGGAAATGAACTCCCAGGTTGGATAAGGTGGTGTAGGGTAGAAAGTTTCATTTTATGGAACACTGGTGCACCTCTTTGAGGATAGGAGGTTGTATAGTTTAGATGGCCTTCACTTCATCAGGACGCTAAGCAAGCTGTCTACAGACGGGTTGGCTAGAGTAGAGTAGAGTAGAGTAGAGTAGAGTAGAGTAGAGTAGAGTAGAGTAGAGAAGGGCACTCATTTAATAACAAAAGCCAGGGGGATATAAGCAATCAGTTAGCACAGAATTAAGATGTTGAGAACAAAATTAACCAAGGAACCAAAGAAGATTAAATTATTTTATTGCCTATACACTAGTGCTAGGAGCCTGGATAACTAGAGGAATTGGAATTGCTTGTTTATGAGAATAAATTTGATGTAATTAGTATTTCTGAAACCTGATGAGATAATTTCCACTATTGATATTTTAAAAATCAATTGTTATAACCTATTTAGGAAGGATAGAGTGGGCAAAAAGGGAGACAGAGTGGTACTCGATGTAAAAAATGGCATTGTTTCCCAGTCACTGTTACTTTGGAAAAAAAAATCTTGAATGTTTATGTAGCAGTGTCCTAACAGGTGAGGTATAATAATAGGTAAGGTATAATATGGTGTCTGCTACAGAGCATGAACCCACACTAGGGATCAAGATAATTGGCTCAAAGTATTGTAACCAGAGCAGAGGAAATCTATATCAGACCTAGCCTCAACAGAGAAACAAGAATGAAACAAAGAAATAAAAATTAATTGTAGCTTACTGATCATGATTTGATCACATTTATAATGTATAAAGTCCAAACCAGATATATATATTTCATGATTTAAATGGGCATTTTACAAAGCTGAAAACAACTATGATACAAGTCAGCTGGAAGGAAGAATTTAATCAGAAAAAAGGTAAATGATATTTGGGAATTGTTTAAGACTATTGTATTAGATACCCAAAATGTCACAATCAAGGATGAATGCTGCATTCTTTAAAAAAGAAAAAAAAAGATGTGGTTTAGAGGGGAAGTGAAGGCTTCTATAAAAAATAAATAATAATTTCAAAAATGGAAGAAAATAGAAGTTGATAATAAGGAATATAAGAGAAACAAGGAAAGAGGCACAAGGCAAAATTTAAGGTCAGCATAATGATGAATATAAAGAAGGAGGATTTTTTAAAGAATATGAGGGAAAAAACATCCTAACAATCGTATAGGTTCATTAGTAGATAGAAATGATAGGATTATCAGTAACAATGTAGAAAAGAATGTTTAATAAATATTTTTATTCTATATTTGGGGGGAAAAGATTTTATCTCATCAGATGATGATAGGACTCGTTTCATTCCATCTGTACTTCAGGAGAATGTTAAACAGATGCGACTAAAGATAGACATTTTTAAATGAGCAGTTCCAGAAAACTTGAGTTTAAAAATTTTAGAAGAGCTGACTAAGGAGCAAGCTGGACCATTACTACTGATTTTCAGTAAATAATCCTGGAACACTGAAGAAGTTCCAGAAGCCTGGAAGAAAGCTGATGTCGTGCCAATATTTAAAAAGGGTAAATAGAAGGCCTTAGGTAATAATAAGCCTATCGGTCTGACTTCAATCCCAGACAAAATAATGGAGTAGCTGATATGGGACTTGATTAATATAGAAATAAAGAAGAGTAATATAATTAATGCCAATTAACATGGGATTATGGAATAGAGAAATAAAGAAGAGTAATATAATTAATGCCAATTAACATGGGATTATGGAATAGAGAAATGAAGAGTAATATAATGAATGCCAATTAACATTGGATTATGGAAAATGGATAATATCATATCTAAATTCATATCTCTTTTATGAGTTTTCAAATTTGGTTGATAAAGATAATAGAATTGATGTAATAGACTTCTGTAAGGTGTTTGACTTTGTATGGCACAACGTTTTGATTAAAAACTAGAACAATGTATGATTACCATAGCATGTATTAAGTGGATTAAAACTGGAGTCTATAACCTTTTGTAAAAGAGATTTTTATTCTTTTCTATGCACACACCCACTTGTTTATTTAATTTTGGTGTTCAGATTCTGGTTTCATTAGTTTGCTTTTATTTCATAGAAAAAGAAAGCTCTAAAACATTTCTTTTGGGGGGAAATATACAAAGAATTATGTGAATTTGGAAAACACATGAGGACAAAGACTCAGAGGCCAAATCTTAAATTTGCTGACAATGACAGCATCATTTGAATGTCGTCCACACTATTGGCTGTGAAAAAGCTACCAGGGACAGTAATGCAATATCCATCTTTGGGTATCACTACAATGATCAGAGATGGACTGTGTAAACAAATATTTGCATGTTCCTACATGCCAACTCACTGGATATAGAAGAATTAAATGGTATATTGGAGGAGATAATGAATGATGGGGATTATGACCTACTGGACAAAACTGAAATCTTGTGGTATGATTCTTAGAACCTCTATATCAACTATGATGGATACAATCTAGACAGGAGAGTAACAAAAAGAAGAGAAGGCAGATGGGTACTATAGGTCAAGCCATTGAGATACACTTTGATAGAGAAAGTGGTAAGTATTTGAAATAATGATTCAAGGAATAAAAAAACAAAAGAGGAACTACAGTGGGTGGTTGTTAAAAGACAGCCGCAATGGAAAAGATTAAGAAAACACCTGTTTGATAAATACATGCATGCAATTATCTAGAAGATAGGAGTTTATCCATTTATCCAAAGAGAATTACAATGAATACAATTCTGTATGTTTTATCATCATTGTAGGTGGTCAGTTCATTTTGGTTCAGGCAAAATAAAGAGTAATTATTTTTATTATAGAAATAATACGAGTAGCTTGCACAAAGAGAGTACTAAAACCAAACCCCAATCAAATATTTGTTTGTGTACAGAAGATAAATTTTAAAATTAGATACAAGAAATCTAAAATTGTGGTGATAGCTCTTTTATCTTCAGCATTTCCTTATGGCAGAGACAGTCTATATCCTCCGAAGCGCTGTCTTACATGTTACAAACACTTACTTCTAGAACAGGAAATATATATTCAATAATTTGGTTTTGTTATAGAGCTGAGATCATATTTATTTCCTTGATAGGATGGAGTCCAGTTCCTAGAAAGGAGCAAATGAGAGAGAAGGAGCTGTACATCCTGTTGCCTCAACTCTGAGCCTACATGCTGCAATCTACAGAAAACATCTGGATAAAATTACAAATGTGAGTGTTAAATTCAGAACAACACATCTTCCTGGCAAGTCTGTATTCTAATATTGGTTATATGATTTGTACAGGTTGATTAGATATTTTATTATTATTTTATGGCCTTACTCAAAGAACAAAGTCAGTCTTCTTGGAATTTTGACAAGAAAATAGCTAATAAAACATATAAAACTTTTGGCAACTGTCAGAAATTTGCACCATGTATGGGAGCATGAAAATGTGAGTTACGGCACTGGCTCAGTGCATCAGTAAGTGTGATTATAAAGTTAACGTCTGAGTAGTCTGAGCAGTAACACTTGGATAAGAGTGCCTGGACAGAGTTCAGAATTTCAGGAAGAGTTTTTCTGTTTCCAAATGGCAGCTGCTGTCCAAATCAAACAGGATTTTTTTTTATAATATTTATAATATATCAGGGAGGAATTAGAATATTTAAGGTAAAAGAATTCAGATTTAATTTTAAATATATGACTAGTTTATGCTGAAAGAGGACTAAGCAGATTTTAAATGAGCGTTTATGGTGGTCAACTATAATACTGATTAAATATTTGCATTATTTTTTCTTCTTGTTAATGCTGCCAGAAATGACCATGCAAAGAGGTCATATTGACCTCTTTAATATACAGTACAACTTGAAATGACCGAGTAATTTTGCCCCAGATTTCTGGGTTTCAATTCAGAAACCAAATCTCCTAAAAGCATCCTCAAAAAAACCCTTGAACCTCTCCCCCCGCACCTCCCCCGGAAAACACCTCAAGAATACGTCCATTCTTTCTAACCTGTCTTCCCCAACAATGAGAAATTATAGTTTTTCAGCCTGACCTATTTACTGTACATTAAAACTAAAAAGCAAAACAAGGAATAACAGAAGTCAAGTCTCCTTAGGTGAGTATAGCAGTGGGGACAATTTTTTAATTATTCTATATTCTTTTTTGACAGACTTAAAAAAGGGACACAAATGCCCCCATGAGAGTAACTCCCCTCTGGGAGTTCTGCATAAAGGAACTCCATCTAGTTTGCAGCTGGCTACAGAACTCTTCACTAGCTTTGTCCCTTGCCCTTGGTATAGGGGACAGATTCATGTATTCCAAAGCCCTTAGGGATCAGTATGATCATCTAATCTGTCCTCCTCTATGATACAGGCCATAGAACTTCCTTAAAATAATTCCTGTTTAAATTACAGAATATCTTTTAGAAAAACATCCAGTCTCAGTTTAAAAATTGCCTGTAATAGAGAATCTACCACAATCCTTGATAATTTGTTCCAGTGGTTAATTACTAGTGGGTTAATTATCTTCCCTGTTAAAGAGAGGAAGGGAGAGTGGCCAGAGTGTTCTGTGATTCTGCTATTTTGTGCTTCGTAAGCTGTAATTTACAGAGCTTCTGGGTGCCCAAGATACAAGAATCATAAAAGTGGTATAAGACCACCTTTTCCCCATTCCTTCTCCTTTTACTGCCAGAGAAGGAAATCAATAACTGACAAGCAGAGCCAATGTGTATCTGCTCTGGATTGGGCTTTCTGAATCTAAAATGGTAGCTGTAACCTGCAGACAGAACAGCGAAGCATTACAGTACATATAATCAACATAAATACCCCACAGCAAAATGTCATTCTCTTTTTAGCGAGAAAACAACATGCAGTTTACAGATATCTCTTTTTGTTCTGAAAAATTAAAATAATCCTGTATCGTATAGAAAGTAAACTCCAAAGACATTTTTCCAATTAGAAAATAGAAAGAGAGAATTTCTTGATAAAAGTGTGTGTTCCACATTTTCATTTCAGTTTTCTCCCCCTGGGAAAAAGGAGGAAATGTAAAGAAGAAAAGAAAGAGAATTCCACTGAAAACTCAAGCACTGAAAATGGAAAAACAAATATTTTTGGTTTCTAAAACCCCAAAAGATAATGAAAAACAACAGAGTCCTGTAGTACTTTTAAAGACTAACAGATTTATTTATCACATGAGCTTTCATGGGAAAAAATCCCACTTTGTCAGATGCTTTGAAGATGGGAAACTTACAGAATTGGAGGAAATAAAATGCAGGGAAGCATATAACATAGGATCAGGTCAGGGTGTAACAGCAAATCAAAAGCGTCTGACGAAGTGGGATTTTCTCCCACGAAAGCTCATGCGATAAATAAATCTGTTCGTCTTTAAAAGTGCCACAGGACTAGCATGGCTACCCCTTTGGAACTTGACCAAAAGATAATGGTATTTTAAACAAAAAAATAAATGATAATTTTTGCTTCCTCTGAAGTGTTGACTCAAAGTAAAATATTTGAGTTCCGAGACTGGAATATATATATAATATAATTTTCCATGATGAAAAGAAATGCTTTGGTAAAAAGAAACTGTAACTAGCTCTACTTCTAAACAAGTGCAGGATACCATATCTTCTTCAGAAGGGGAAAGTTCTGTTTCCATTGTTCCTTTCACAGAATTAACTCACCTACTTGTATCTCAGCGCATGACTCTTGGAGCTAGTGGTACAAAATAGGTGAGAAAAGTTAACAGATACTCAAAACACAAAACTAGTCCTACTTTGTAAATGGGCCATACTGTTCCCAGAGTATAACATCTAGGGCTGTCAAGTTTAATAATTGCATTCCATGGAATTAAAAGTACCCTGCATATGGGCTCCATATAGCAAACATCACCTGTTTGTAATTGAATCACTAGAATGGCCCCAAACTGCATAGAACTGGCTCTCAATGAAAACTTGCCCTGAGGTCTGAGCTGTTTGGATCCAGGATTTCGTTTTAAACTATCAATGACAAAGGGAATCAGTCACAAAGTTCAGATTAACAGCTGCCCATACAGAAAGCTCTATGTAACTGAATAGTGGCTAAACCATTAACAATCAATAAGGTTCTTCAGACATTATTCTAAAATGCTAAAATTTTTAGTAGTTATTATATCTTTTCTAAGATTTTATACATCTATACAAATCTATTGCAAGGATAGAATGCTTTATTATACCCTTGTATTAAATGTATTAAATTCTGCAATGTTTTTCCATGAAGGCAAATCTAAAGTTCCTTACGTTTGGGAGCATTTGGATCAAGGGTTTATATTTGAGACCAGATCTCCTAATAATGGCTTTGAAACTTTGTAAACTAGTTTTGCCCTAACAAATTGAAATGATTTGCCAACTTCAAACTACCAGTGCTCCAAATGTTTTCTTAATTTAAATAAATAAATAAATAAATAACTCCAGCTGATGTCTTCATTCTGGACCTGATTGAGCCACCACGATATGTAACCCATCCATGTGGAGATTATTTCCTTCCCATGTGAAAGTGAGGATCACCTGCCTTTATAGCAACTCAAGGACGCTTAAGTCAACCTAAACTACTCCACATTCAAACTGGGATTTTATTAAGCTTAAGTCCACTTAATAATAATAATAACAACAACAATAATAAATAACACCTACCCAGTGTGTTCGCTCCCCTCCAGCGGCGAGGGATTCCCCCGCCACACTGGCCAGGGCTCCAGCTGCGCGGCTGTAACCCCAGCCGGGGTGGTGGGGGAATCCCTCAATGCTGGGGTTTCGCCATTGCAGCCCCAGCTGGGGAGCACCAGGGGGCTCCCTTCTCCACGGGAGCCCTGGCTTCCCTGCTAGCAAGGAGCTGCGGCTCCTCCCAGGACAAGGGAGACACATGCAGCTCCCTTGCCCCTGGGGAGCCATGTGTGGCTCCCCTGTGCCCAGAGGGAGCTGCAGCTCCCTGCTTGCCAGGAGCCAGGGCTCTCCTTGTCCCCGGGAGCTGCAGCTCACCTAGCCTGGGGAGCCGCAGCTCCCTTTGGAGCTGCGGCTGTTGGTCGACATTGCCTGTCAACTTAAGAGTCTAGTGGAGACTCTCTAAGGGTGCGTCTACACCTAGAAATTAAGTCGACTTAAAGAGGCTTAAGTCGACTTAATTTACTCCGCGTCTACACTGGACTTTCCTTAATTCGACTTAAGCTGCTCCTTAAGTTGAATTAAGGAAAAGTTAGTTTGAATTAATAACACCTAATTTTAATTCAAACTAGTGCTTACGTCGACTTTATTAAGTCAGCTTAAGCCAGTGGAGACATGGAGTAGTGCCTAATTGGACCTTTTTAAGTTGACTTAAAACGTTAACTCGACTTAATAAGGCCAAAAAGGGGCCACGTCGACACTTGAAAAGCTAAGTCGACTTTTGTTAAGTCGACTTAATAAGGTCCACTTTAAGTTGACTTAAAGTCGACCTTATTAAGTCAACTTCATAAAGTCGACCTAACTTTTCAAGTGTAGACCTAGCCTACGTCGACTTAACAAGATCAACTCTAAGTCAACTTAAAAGTCTAGTGGAGACTCTCTAAGTCGACTTAATAAGGTTGACTTTAAGTCGACTTAACAAAGTTGATTAACTTTTGTAGTGTAGACATAGCTATGATGTTGAAACCGGTGGAAGAGTGTACATCTAGGCTCTATGTTGATGAACTGATTCATGAAAATTTCACCAGCCTTTAGAAATCAGACATTTCTTGAATGCATGGGTCAAGGAAGAAAGGGACAGTGTGAGTAACAACATCTTTTAAATAAGTCACTCTACAATTTGCCTGCTCTCCAAGTCTCTTTTCTTTTACCTTAATCATATGACTCTTTGTTTCTTCAGAATGTTCGAAGAACTATGGAGAGAGATATGTAGGGGGTTAGATTAGATGATCATAGTGGTCCAATCTAGACTCAAAATCTATTGGGAAGAGGAGCTGAGAACAGTTTGGAGTAAATGGTTAGTTGGTAGAAAGAAGAATAGGGCCTATAACTGAGGGTGAAGAAAGCAGATTGTTTTGCCTTCACTAAGATTAGAAAGGTATGGGAGAATGTGTTGCTATCAGCAGTTTCTCTGGTTCCCAGTTGATTCAGAATCTTGGTTTACACACAGTTAAGTGGTGTTTCATTAGCTGTTACACAGTGAAAGATGTGGGGTTTTTTTTGGTAGTAACCTGGTCCAGTTTGCTTTCCTAAACCCTTGCTGCCACAACCAAACTACAATCCTTCTGAAACCTGACCTTCTGTCTCCAGTTTCACACTTGATATTATCAATAGCATTTCCAGAGAAATTCGTTTTATGTTAGAGAGGAAAGCTTCTCCATTGGTTAGGTTAGTAGCCTAGGATTTGGGAAACGTGGCTTCATTTCCCTCCTTTGCATGATCTTGGACTAGTCACTTAATCTCTCTCTCTTTCTCAGTTCCCATTTTGTATAATGAGGATAGCAGCACTTCCCTACCACACAGGCATACTGGCTGTATCTACACTGGTAAATTAAGTCGACTTAATGTGCCCTGCGTCTACACTATATTTTGCTTAAATCGACTTAAGCAGCTTGCTTAAGTCAACTTAAGGAAAATAAAGTCGACTTAATGAAAATTAATGAAAATTAAGTCGACTTTATTAAACCACCTTTCTACTTGACCTAAGGCTTGATTCGACTTTTTAAAGTCGAATTAAGCCAGTGTAGCCCTGGGGTAGCCCTAAGTTGACTTAGGGCTACCCCAGGACTACACCAATGCCCTCCCTGCTGGGGGGAGGGGGCACAGGGGGAGCCTGGCATGCCCCCCAAAGGGCAGGGCATGTGGGCACAGTGTGACACTGTCTGGATTTAGGAAAGCATTTATAATATTATTTTCTATGGATACCTCATAAATGCTATAATCCATAGGAACTATGTCATGTTTGGTATCAATAGAAAGGTAATAATTTGCTGGGAATGATTATATAGTTTATGTCTAGGAATTCTATTTTGATTAGAAGTTAAGAATTTGATGTTATATCCATACTTTAACTTGTGTCCTTCTGGAGAAATGTCTTAGACGGAAGGGTGTGAACAACTATTGTCTCCTTAATGTTTAGGAATTTTCCAGGTAGAATGGTCCCAGGGAGTAAACTGATGAGCCATTAAGGATACAATGGTTGTATTCTTTATGTCCTCAATGGCTCATCAGGATACTTCCTGGGACCATTCTACCTGGAAAATTCCTAAACATTAAGGAGACAATGGTTGTTCACACCCTCCCGTCTAATGACACAAGTTAAAGTATGGATATAACATCAAATTATTAACTTCTAATCAAAATAGAATTCCTAGACATAAACTATATAATCATTCCCAGCAAATTACTACCTTTCTATTGATACCAAACATGACATAGTTCCTATGGATTATAGAGCATTTATGAGATATCCATAGAAAATAATATCATAAATGCTTCCCTGAATCCAGACAGTGTCACACACAGGGCTCTGCCCTGCCAGGTTCCCTGTCCCCCTTTGCCCCATTGTACACAGAGGGTGCTCCCCCCCCCCCCCCGCCACTGTGGACCTGCCCAAGGTCCCTCTAGCCCCACAAAGTCGACCTAGAGCATCCAGTGTGGACGCTCTAGGTCGACTTTGTAAGTTCCCCTTTAAGTCGACTTTAATTTTAAGTGTAGACACACTAAGTCGACTTAACTTAGTTAAGTCAACTTAGTTAAAATCAACTTAAAAGTGCAAATGTAGACATAGCCATTGAGAGAAGAAATACTTTAAAGGTTGTGAGATGCTCAGATACTACAGTGATGGGGGACATATAAGTACTTCAGATAGATGCACACCTTTCATATCTTACATTCACAAAGTAAGCTGATTTCTAAAACCCCCCATACACAGCTCCATGCATCCCACAGTTGTTTAAAATAACAATCCATGCAAGAATAACCCCTCAATTGGCTAACCAACCCTTCCTCTCCCCCTCAACAAATTAACTTCATTTTTGTGTAGCATTCTCAATGGATGTTGCACAGCAAAACACTGGCATGTCTCATTCAGAACATACCTAGGATTCTGCTTTTTCTTTCACTTGTTTTCCTGCCAATTTCAAAATTGCAAATACAGATGTTCATGGACCAGTATTTATGTTCAATCTGAAGATGAGGACAAAACATCTGCTTACAGTGAAAACTACATGCAGAAAACAAGAAACTTGTGCCAGATATGTTGAACCAGGCTTTCTGGTGTTTGACTTGGAACTTAATAACTGACAAGCATTCTAGCAAGGTTCTCTGGCAAAAATAAAACAAAGGAAATTAGCCAAAAAAAAGTAGTAAAAATGTAAATAAACATTAGGATAATGACAGGGGGTGTTTGAACCGTGTATGAAACATGGGCAGTTTCCTCCAGGAACTCTGCAGGTGGAGGAAGAGGCTCAGCAATCTTCTCAAGAGATGAGGGAAAAGAGAAAGACAAGGCTTTACTTTGAAACAATAGGCCTGTCCCACCCACTCTATCAAGAAGATGTCATTTTAAATGGTTCTGCATTTTGATGTTACTGTTTCTTTTTTTGTGCCCTAAATTACAAAGATTTTAAAAGGTTTTAGACAGTACGTAGATTTCTGCAGACACTGTTTTGCTCCATGGTTTTGTTTAAATATTCCTAAATCGAGATGTTTGGTTAGTTGCTTCATTTAATGGGAATGATGTTGCAAGAGGGCCAAGTTCTGGTCTCACCAAATATGGTAGGCTTTTTGCCATTGACAAGTATGACAATGATTTGGCTCTGCACATTTTACACATGCTGTTTGTCTGACTGCTTAGCTATGCTACGCAGAGCATCTGAGCAGCTTACGGAATTGTGCAAGTGTGAAAATGATAATCATTGCAGAGAGCTCTTAAACTTATAGGCTATGTCTACACTTGCAAGTTAGGTCGACTTAAGAAGGCCTAAGTCGACCTAACTTAGTCCATGTCCAACCAGGCTTTCATTAAGTCAACTTAAGAAATTCCTTAAGTCAACTTAATTTTGAAGGCTTAGGTCAACTTAATAAGAACCGCCGGTTACGTCAACCTAACCCTTAAGTTGACTCCTTAGGTTGACGTAAGCACAGTGTGGGTGATTAAGTCCACTTTATTAGGTTGACCTAAGGGCAGTTAGGTCGACTTACTAAGTTCCCGTTCAGGTAAACCACTTTGTTAAGTCGACCTAATAAGGTCGACTTTAGGTCGACTTAACCAAGTAGACCTAACTTTGTGTAGAGTAGACATAGCCATAGTGAATTTGGTGATGAATGTCGAAGCACAGCATGGTAAATGTGGGTGTGTTGCGGTGTAGGCCCCTTCTCTGCTGCCCCCTGGTAGGGAAAGTCCAGGGATGTGCAGGGGCTGGGCATCTCTGCAAGCTTGTTCAGGCCTAGGTCCCTCTCAGGCATCGTAGTCTGGGTCCAATTCCACCAGACGTCCCAGTGACCACAGTAGTGTGGCCTAGTGGACAAGGAGTCAATACAACACCCTGGGGTCAGGGCAGTGCAGCCTAGTGGCCTAAGTCATTGCAACACCCTGGGGTCAGGGCAACATGGCCTAGTAGCCAAAGAGTCAATAGAACATCCTGGGGTCAGAGCAGCATAGCCTATTGGCCCAAAAGTTAATGCAACACCCTGGGATCACAGAATCATAGAATCATAGGGTTGGAAAGGACCTCATGAGGTCATCTAGTCCAAACCCTTACTAAAAGCAGGACCATTCTCACTAAATCATCCTAGCCAGGTTATTGTCTAACCAGACCTTAAATATCTCCAAAGATGAAGATTCTACCACCTCCCTAGGTAACCCATTCCAATGCTTCATCACCCTCCTAGTGAGAAAGTTTTTCCTAATATCCAACCTTGACCTCCCCAGCTGTAACTTGAAACCATTGCTCCTTGTTCTGGCTTCTGTCACTACTGAGAACAGCCTAGCTCCCTCCTCTTTGGAGCACCCCTTCAAGTAGTTGAAGGTTGCTATCAAATCCCCCCTCAGTCTTCTCTTCTGCAGACTAAATAAGTCTAGTTCCTTCAGTCTTTCCTAATATGTCATGTGCCCCAGCCCCCCAATCATTTCCATTGCCCTCCGCTGGAATCTTTCTAATTTGTCAACATCCTTTCTGTAGTGGGGAGCCCAAAACTGGACACAGTATTCCAGATGCGGCCACATCAGTGCCAAATAGAGGGGAATTATCACATCCCTCGATCTGCTGGCAACGCTCCTACTGATGCAGCCCAATCTGCCATTGGCCTTTCTGGCAACAAGAGCACACTGTTAACTCATATCCATCTTCCCATCCGCCATAACCGCCTAAGTCCTTTTCTACAGCACTGCTACTTAGCCGATCGGTCCCCAGCCTGTAGCAGTGCATGGGATTTTTCCATCCTAAGTGCAGGACTTTCCACTTGTCCTTGTTGGACCTCATAAGATTTCTTTTGGCCCAGTGCTCCAATGTGTCTAGATCTCCCTGAATCCTGTCCCTGCCCTCCAGCGTGTCTACCATTCCCCCCAGCTTGGTGTCATCTGTGAACTTACTGAGTGTGCAATCTATCCCTTCATCCAGATCATTAATGAAGATGTTGAACAGAACCAGCCCCAGGACCAACCTCTGGGTCAGGGCCGCATGACTTAGTGGCCTGAGTCAATACAACACCTTGGGGTCAGAACAGCATGGCCTAGTAGCCAAAGAGTCAATACAACACACTGTGATCAGGGCAGCATGGCTTAGTGGCCTGAGTCAACAGCAAAGGGGGGGAGCATCCAAAGGCCCCATCCAAAGGCCCTATCAGTGCCCGGGGGTATGGCAGCAAGTCAGAAGGGCTATGGACTGAAACACACTGACCATTATCTTGCACCTATCCCGGTCACCCCCCTCAGGCCCCTGGGCTACTTCCTACATGATCTTCTCCTTGGGCTCTGATCTGTCCTCTCTGCCCTCCTGAGTCAATCACTCTCTGTGTCCCTGTGGCCAACTGGCTGGGGTGGATGCTTAGGCATCTGTCCCTTGGCGGTCATCAGGGAGTGCCTGCTCCATAGTGAGGTCACTGGAGTTGCTCAGTCTCCATGGCAGGAGTTGATACGGCTCTGGGGAAGGACCCTCCAGCGCACATTGGTCCTTCCTCCACACTGGTCATCCCTGAATGAGCTTTGCTGCTCTCTTGTATACTGGGGCAGTATTTGGATCATGCCTAGCAGGGTTTAAGGGGAGGAACTTCCGCCACCCATAGAGTTCAGTGCAGTACTTTTATCCCACAGAAAAGAGTCAAACAGAGAGCATTTCCCATTGGAACCATTGAAGACACCATGGTAAAGGAGGATAAGTAAGTTGACGGGAGACATGCATTCTATAGTATATGGCTTGTGTATTTCCTATTGACCCAGTGTGGCAATATAGACCAGGCCTATGAGCTCAATTATCTTAACTCGAATATTTAGAATGTGAAAAGAATTGCATAAGAGAAACTCTTGCTGATGGCAGAAAACATAGGAGTATCAGTCAATGCTGGCACCAGTCCTGCCACAGTTGAGGTTAAAAAAGATAGTGCTTTGAGTCTGTGACTCTAGTGACTTGTGAACCATTGGAACTCCGTCACCATAAATGTTTTGTGTGGCATAATGATAACTGATTAAAGAAACCTACTGAAGTGAAAAAACACTCCACAAGAGATTAGCATTAAGGAAAGTTGGAACCCATAACCATTTAAACACAATTTATAAGCCTAATTTCCTGTGTGTCACTCCCAGATAATAAATACTTTTCTTTCAGCTTGAAAAGCCATGGTGGAAAAAAAAAGTTAATTTAAGGCTCATTAGTTTATTTTTAGTAGCTCAAGATCTGAGGGATTTGAAAACATTTCCCTTTTCTAATAGAACATGCCTTCCTGTGTAGCAAGGATGTCCATTGACCTCACTCCCTGCTGGAAGGTGCCATTGATCCATGACAGAAATCCTGTGAGGGCTTTGAAAACTAAATAGGAACCAGAAAAAAGTATTATCATGCTTAGCTGATTATAGCATCGGAAATAAAGTTCAACTGTGAGTTTGCAGGGAAGAAGGAGTTGGGGCTGAAACAAACAAGCACTTCCTGTGTTTGCCTGGAAGAAGCCAATCATCCTGCTACTTATATAATAAGAACATTAATGCTAATTTGCCAGTAGCTGAAAGGGATTTCTGGTTTTAGCTCTGGGTCTGTGGCAACTGTTTTGTTTTAAATGAAAACTAGATGGGAACATACAGCTAAAAAATGCCATGATATAATTGAGGTGCATTAATGGTAATTGCTTCTTTCTTTCACTCATCATTTTGACAGAGAAATCCATTACCTCTTCATCTCCATGTTTCCACAAATTGCTCTTCCCTGTGGATGTGCAGTGACTGAAGAAAATCATGGTTTTGTTCCATAAAATGTTCCTTAATGCAGCCCTGTTCTCCCTGTACTTCTTTCCTTGGGAATACAATAGAATATATCAATAAAATCTATAAACAGTTTTCTATTGTAATAAAGATCTGAGAACAAACCTATGAACTATAGTGGAACTGTGAATGTCAGTTTCTGGGAGTTTGTTTGGTGTTCCTTATGGCCATCTAGTAATTATACTGATTTATTTTTCATTGCTCTGTTTTGCCAGTGAGATAAACTATTCCTAGGTGCATTTCACAGTGTGAAATTGCTTTCAAGGATCCTGTCACTTTGAACGAAACATTTAAATTTCTTTGCTTAGACTCTTTGGTGGCAGCCACAGCAAGGAGGCCACAGAAAGAATGGGCATGGAAAACCATTGAATCTCACAGCTACAGAAGTGGTCCCATTAGTTCCAGGATGAAGCACCAGGATGAGGAAGTATCACTATTGGAAAATACTTAAGAAAAGACATGGACTCAGTATTTTGGATGTATCTGTTTTACCAACGCTTGACTTCAGTGTCCAAAGCCCTTTTCAGAAGCACTAGATGCACTATAATTGAATGAAACTGGAGTTAAATGGGGTTCTGCAGTTGGCTGGCCATCTGCATAGGGGTGAATTTCAGCTCAAGAGATTTCCACTGCCACAGGAAACAATGCATGTGGTGGATACAAACTGTCGCTTATTGATCTACATTTTTAGATTGTTTTGAGTTAAACTGATAATGAAAGATCAAATATTTCTGAAATATCAGTTAAAAAAGGAAAATACTCAGGAAAGAGAATCACTGTGGCAAAGAAATGCTTTAGCTGTTGTGGATGGGGCTCTTATACTGGCTGGAAATATATTTTTAAAAATATTGGGGTGTCATGGGATGCACATCCATGCAGGAGTCAGGAGTTTAAAAAAACAGAGACACAGATGGTTTAGGGGCGAAGCTGCAGGCTTTTGTGTAGGAGACTCCATCTTGCAACTCTCTCCAACTTCAGGCAAGATCTGGGCCCTGCCTTGTAATAGGCAGAGAATGACTGTAAACCATCAAACAGCCGAACACCTTGCGCATAATCTTGGACTATGAGGTCAGTTTAGGTAGAGATATTAAACTAGTATGACAGATTTATATTATGATTCTGCCTTGATTGGCTATTTTCTCACTTGAAATTGTACTCTGATCAATAGATTAGTATTTGTTTTATCTAAAACTGTGTGGTCGTTAGAGAGTGTGAATTGAAAAGGCTGGGCATGATCCACTTCTTTGTTAAGTGGATGGATTTGAGACTATGGTGTATGGGGGCAGGTCCCAATCCCTGTAAAACAGTGTCTCCTGGTGTAGTGTCTGCGGCTGGTGGTGCTCACTTGGGGACCACCCCATAGGTGCTTAGTGGGTGCATCCACATTGCCTGGGACTGATTGCATGCAGAAGGCCAAGGTGAATTAAGTAAGTAGAGAGTGGTCACCTGGCTAAGCGGGGTGAATCAGGGTTTGGGAGTGGAGTTTGAAGGGTTACAGAGGCACACCAGACTGGAACTGGGGAGCAGCCTGTCACATGGGGCATTTTAAAACAGCAAATGAAAGGATTTCAACTAATCAGCAGCAACAGGTTTTTCAAGTTACTCATGGACATATATTGGTGTAAGCCATACTTATGTGCACAAACACCAGAATTTCATGAAAAAATTGGTATTTCAGGACTTACCTAAACCAACTAACAGCAATGAGAATTTTTCTGTTGCCCTCAATGGGCTTTGGTCCAGGCCTTATATGTCTAATTGGCCAGTGTACCCACCGACATTCCTGACTTTGGAGAAATGCATACAGTTGGGATACATTCTAATATTTATTCATGCCAACTATTGAGATTCTGCCTTTAATTTCCAAGGAAAGTGAAAGATGTGACTATACAGACCAAACCATGCATTTCACTATTCAGCAGACAACTGGAAGCAGTAAGGAAAGCTAGTCACAGAAACAGCACTTATTTAAGGAGGATGAGTCATACAGGGAGTCTGCCGAACAGCTCATTCCTACGATCACATAGCCCTTATAAAACAGAGGCAAAAAGTACTTCTAAATGGGGCAAAGAGAAGGTTGATTGTAGACTGTGGGAGAGACTGTCATGACGGAGATAAGGATACAGAAGGAAAATAAAAACTTCTCCCCACTTCTCAAAGACTATTGTATCATTGCATTACTGAATACAGAACCAATCATATATGAGGTAGACACTATTTTCTATAAATTAAATAAATAATCGCATACACATTTCAGAGGGTCTACATACATGCTTCAGTACTTTGGGGATCAGGGCCTTTCAAAGTCATTGCAGACTTATGCCCAGGGATCCTTTATGCCATATGAAACAAAACTATATAAATTCTATATATCACAGATGTTAAGAAAAACTAGGTTAAAATGTTTCAGACAGTTTTAAAAACTTTTATTGGGATTACTGTTTTTTAAATTCTTCTATCTGTAAAGCCAGGTACCCTTGTTTCCAAACAATCCCACTATGCAGGGCTCAAAGGGAGTCAATTGACCTTAATTCGCTTTTCCAGACATAAAATGTCATAATTTTAAAGTTCATTTTATCAGGTTTTCATAGGACTAGAATCACATGCCGAATTCTGGTGGGAAACTGTATTTCAAGCATCTGACAAAGTGGGATTTTTTCCCATGAAAGCTCATGCAATAAATAAAGTTGTTAATGTTTAAAAGTGCCACAAGACTCCTTGTTTATTTTGGTGGGAAACTGGGGATCTTCCTTTTGCAATGGTGCAAAATTCTCTTTACCAACCCAGCAGATTTGGTTTCACAGAGATGAATGAGTAGATACCAGGAGATGTGACCAAAGGTACAATTTATTTATTTACATGACTTCAATTTATCAACCAGTTCCATAATTTGTCACATGGATATTAGTTCTACAAATCAAACAAGGAGTCTTGTGGCACTTTTAGGGTGTGTCTACACTTGTAAATTAAGTCAACTTAAGCAGGCTTCAGGGCTGTCCCTGAGGGGGGGGGGCTGAACGGGGCGATCACCCCGGGCCCCACGGTTAAGTGGGCCCCTCATTGTCCTGCTCCCAGAGGGGCAGTGTGGGGCCCAGGCCATGACCCTCCCATGGCAGCACTTCACCCTGCTGGGCCGGCCCTCCCTGCCCCCAGGGAGGAGCCACTGGCCCGCCCAGGGGCGGGGTGGGTTTGTGGGGCAGGCCAGGCTGGCCTGCTGCCCCACACAGGATACCCAGCTGCGACGTGGGCGGGGATGGCCCTGCCTCTGGTGCCTCGGTGCCGCTGATACCTCAGCCGGGGCCAGCTCCTGGCGGTGGCCGAGCCCCAGCGGTGGTGGCCTCAGCAGGCTCCCGGCCAGGGCCATCTGCCAGCAGGACCCTTGGCCGGGACAGCTCCTGCCGGTGGCCCAGCCCGGCCCAGGGCTGTTTGGCCTGGCGTGGCCCCAGCACAGCTTAGGGCCTGGGGTTGCTAGGGGGTGGGGATTGAGGGGGAACGCGGGGGTGTGAGGGGGGCAAGGAATGCCGCAGGGGGGCTGTGTGCCCCGAATGTTTTTTGGGGTCAGCAATGCCCCTGCCCCTGCCCCTGCCCCTGCCCCCACCTGTGTCCGTCCGTCCATTGCCCCACGAGACCCGGCTCACTACCGCTACCTATCCCTCACCCTCCCACAGGGGTAGCCTTAATTGCCGGGGGAGGAACAGGCTCACCCTTCCCCCCCTCCACCATGGGGTAGGGTGGGGGCCCCCTCCAGGCCAGTTGGCCCTGGGCTCCGCTCCCCCCTAGGAACGGCCCTGGCAGGCTTAAGTTGACTTAATTTACTCTGTATCTACACTTGAGTTTCCTTAATTCGACTTAAGCAGTTCCTTAAGTCGAATTAAGGAAAAGTTAGTTAAAATTAGTAAAACCTCATTTTAATTCAAACTAACCCTTAATATGAACTAGTTAGTTCAAATTAAGTCAATGTGACCATATTAGTTCGAACTAACTGCTTAGTTCAAACTAACCGGCACATTGACCTTAATGCAACTGACTAATTCGAACAAAGCAAGTGCCATGCATAGCACTTGCTTAGTTTGAACTAGCATTCTAGTGGGGCCATGCTAGTTCAAATTAAGTTAATTCGAACTAACTAAAATTAGTTCGAATTAGTTAGCTCGAATTAACTAATTCGAACTAACTTTTGTAAGTGTAGACATAGCCTTAAAGACTAACAAATATATTTATTGCATGAGCTTTCCTGGGAGAAAATCCCACTTTGTCAGATGCTTGAAGATGAAGAACTTACAGAATGGGAGGAAAATAAAGGCAGGGAAGTGTAAATCATAGGATCAGGTCAGACTGTTTCAGCAAATCAAAGCATTTATTTAGATTCAAGTAGTGTGGAACAGCATATTAGAAAGAGGTAGAGAGAAGACAAAGAGAAGGCAAAATCACTTTTTGTAATAAGAAAGCCAGGAGATATCAACACAAAACCCAGCACGGAAGAAACACATCCCAAAAAACCTATAACAAAGGAGAACTTTAACTGGGAGCAGGAAAATAAGATCTGAGAAAAGAGTGGGTTAAGGTTAACTAAACAATACTAAACCCTACTAAATCAATAAATGCCCCACCTCAGACTCTTCCAAACTCCCAGTTCTCTTCCCTGACACCTTCCTAGGTAGATGGTAAACTAGGGATGAGTTCAGAGGTGACCATTGTAGTTCTATGAACAAAAGCGTGTTCTCTCCTGATACTCTGGTCTGGAGTCCTGGGGAGGTCTCAGCAGCTGGTGCTTGGTCAGATATATGCTGCTCAGGAGTCTGGTGTGTGCAGGGCTGTAACTGCCTGACCCATACACTAGATACCACAGCAGTTCAAAGACTTCCTTTCTGGGCAGAGGGAGTTAATCAGACGCTCCTGGAGCTGCTCTGCTACTCTGTCAGCTCCCAATCCCCGAATTTAGAGCTCAAAACTGAAACTGAAACTAGTCTGTCTCTCTCTGGGTCAGGCTGTCTCCTCTCACTAAGGGTGCGTCTACACTTAGAAATTAAGTCGACTTAAGGAGGCTTAAGTCGACTTAATTTACTCTGCGTCTACACTGGACTTTCCTTAACTTGATTTAAGCTGCTCCTTAAGTCGAATTAAGGAAAAGTTAGTTTGAATTAATAACACCTCGTTTTAATTTGAACTAGCGCTTAAGTCAACGTTATTAAGTCGACTTAAGTCAGTGGGGACGTGGAGTAGTGCCTAGTTTGACCTTTTTAAGTCGACTTAAAACTTTAAGTCAACTTAATAAGGCCCTAAAGGGGCCACGTCTACACTTAAAAAGTTAAGTCGACTTTGTTAAGTCGACTTAATAAGGTCCACGTTAAGTCGACTTAAAGTTGACCTTATTAAGTCGACTTCATAAAGTCGACCTAACTTATCAAGTGTAGACACAGCCTAAGGGATTGAGAAGCACTGGTGCATCATTGGCCAGCAAACTACTTGTCCATATCATCCCAAGCAGAAGACTCCTTACCGGCCGCAGCAGAGATTTCTAGTCTGTCCTCAACCCCTTATTCCGAGCATGTTTTGAGATGGTGTCAGAGAGCTTGGTGCTATTATGATGTAGTTCATAGGCTATGTCTACACTGGGTAATTTAAGTCGACTTTAACTAAGTCGACTTAGTGTGTCCACACTGAAAATTAAAGTCAACTTAAAGGGGAACTTACAAAGTCGACTTAGAGAGTCCACACTGAACACTCTAGGTCGACTTTGTGGGGCAAGAGGGACCTAGGGCAGGTCCATGGGGGCAGGCGGGCACCCCTTGCCCAATGCCAGGGGGATCAGCCTTTGCCCCATTGTACCTAGGTACAATGGGGAAAAGGGGGACAGGGACCCTGGCAGGGCATAGGGGCAGGGTGGGCAGGACTCTCCCCTGACCTGTGGGGGGGGCATGCCAGGTTCCCCCTCTGCCCCTCCCCTCCCCCCAGCAGGTAGGGCATTGGTGTAGCCCTGGGGTAGCCCTAAGTCAACTTAGGGCTACCCAATGGCTACACTTGCTTAAGTCGACTCTAGGGAGTTGACTTAAGCCTTAGGTCTAGTGGAAAGGAGGTTTAATAGAGTCGACTTAATTTTCATTAAGTGGACTTTATTTTCCTTAAGTCGACTTAAGCAAGCTGCTTAAGTCGACTTAAGAAAACTGTAGTGTAGACACAGGGTAAATTAAGTCGACTTAAGCAAGCTTAAGTCGACTTAATTTACCAGTGTAGACGCAGCCATAGATAGGATCCTGTAGAGGCTTAGTGCAGAATTCTAAGAGTGGGCAAATTCAGGTGGGGTCAGACAAATATCTGAGTATGGGCTAACTAGCCATCCATTTTTTTAAATCTTGGCCTTTTTATTTACATTGCAATTCTCATTCTGACAGATATCAAAACAAGTTACAAATTTAAATTGAAATACAAACTATTCAGTGGGCTCACTTACCCCACTTCTGAACATCCCAAGTCTGAGGGTTAACATTGGGATTGTTTAACAGCTCACAGCAACACCACCAAACCATTTTAGGACAAGAAGTGAAGAAGAATATTATATCCAATTGAAACTGCAGGCAGCAGGATGAAATTACTTAAGATGGAATTGAATACCACCTAGGTTCTTGCAAAAAAAAAAAAAGTTACAAAGATCTTTAATTATCATGATGTTGACTGTGTCTCATATAAAAGACATCCCGGCTAGCAACAGAGCGATTCTTAGCACTAAACTAAGGTGTGAGGTTAGTGTCAATTCAAAGGGAAGAAACATGTGTAAGTACCAATGTCCTTTCTTGTAGCTGCTAGCCAAGGATTTTTGGCCCCCTAGGAGAACTATGACTTTGCCTCCCACTTTCCACGTTATAAACGATAAATAGTAATACATTTTTTAAATAGAGAAAGATTTACTTCTGTTTAATTTTGTGCCCCTTAAAGTCTGGTGTTCTAGGTCAGGGTTTCTCAACCTTTAATGGACCGTGGAACACCTAAAGATATTAATTACTTTACACGGAATGCCTGATGAAAACTTTCTTGAACAAGCCAGTATATACCAGCTGTAATGTTTGTAATATCTGCATACTACACATTTCTGTAAAATGATCCAGGGAACTGAATTAAATACAATTTTATGAAGACAGCATTTGTTTATTTCTAAAAAAAATCTAAACACATACATAATGATTATGTGCAGAACTTAAAACTGAAAATGATATTACTCAAGTTTTAACAGGAATTTTGAGCCCACATCACCAAAGTTCATCTATCCTTGGAGCAAGGTTCATCAAAGAAAGTCTTACCATGGAAGTTATGTCCAAGTGATTTTATGCCAGTGGTAACAGTGGCAGGAAATTTAAAATGCCACAGCCAAGGAGCAAGGTGGTAGTGGATGTTGATGCATGCCTGCAAGCTTTGGTGTGGCTGGGCCATTTTAAATCTCCCAGGCACTGTCGGCTCACCCTGTTGCTCCTTTTCCTCCCCAATTCAGCCCCTGGGGGGCAGGGGAAGGGGTTGGTCACGAAACACTTTCACTCTGTCTGTGGAGCACCCATGTTACACGGAACACCAGTTAAGAAACACTGCCCTAGGCGACCGCCTTGTTCACCTATATAGGTGGGCCAGCCCTGCTGCTAGCTTTCATTTATTCTGATATTTTCAAAAGCATCTTATTCTCGTTAGAAGTCATACAACTTTAGCTGAGGCTATGTACACACGAGCATACTTGTCCCGCAATAAGTTATTGCGGGACAAGTAAAGCGCTATAAATATAGCGCTTTTTCACGTGCACACGTGCACTTTGTTTCGCAAAGGAGCATTCACCCTTGTAATGCTCCTTTACGAAAGAAGAGCAGTGCATGGTGGGCACCTGTCCCACCATGCACTGCCCACAGCCAGCCCCCTAGCCCAGCTGCAGGGCTTCCGGTGGCAGGGGGGGCTGCATTGCCAGCCCCCGCTGTCATCGGAACCCAGCTGCCGGGCTCCGGCAGTCAGCTGGAGCCGGCAGCTTTAAAGCCCCGGCTTCAGCTGATTGCCCCCAGCCGGGGGATCCCGTGGCCGCAGGAGCTCCGGGGAGCTCCTGCGGCCACGCGAACCCCTGGACTGTGCTGGGGGGCTC